>CM074718.1:220031142-220748642 GCA_037306005.1 Rhinophrynus dorsalis | reverse complement strand
GATACACAAATTGCATTTTATAGATAGCTCATTTGGTTAATGCACTAGCTGAGGAATCTGCTCAAACCTCAGGGTTTCAGGTTCCCTTCCCTGCAAGGTCAAATATCTGCCAACCTGCACTGGACTACTGTGGAATATTATAGTCCATCCCTTCAGCTTGCTGAGGAGGCCTACATCCTGCAGTGGATTATATATTTATACACATACACAAACCATAAACCCAAAACTAAAGAAGAGCTAAAATTTGACAAATGTAAAAATGCTATTAAAGGAAATAATGTCAAGTTTATACTTTGTTTAATCTCCTATTTTTACCACTTTTTAAGGTTAAGGCAAGTTTTAGACGAAACGTTCACAATGACCTTGCTGAAACGACCTCTGCTTTATAAACTGTTTATAACATTTAACATAGTCTTAGAATACACAATTAAGGATTTAAGCATGGCAAAACTGACTACAGACTGTTTCTTTGAAGCAGATTGTTATCATAAAAATACCTTATGCAGTATACTAGCATTTTACTTAATTTAGCTTTATAAATATTTTTTCACATTTTTATATGTTTATAAGGATTCAAAATATTGTGCAGTCTCTTTGAAAGCTCAAGCAGTCACCACATCTGGGACTGATTAGTGCCCCTCAGAGACCATGCAAAGTTGTTCTGTTTTCTTTAGAGCCTGAATTCCCAATAGACAAAATAGGTAAATGCCTAAAGCTCCAAATTTTGAGGGGTATTGCTTTACAGTGTGTTGTGCACCCCTATGGTCCTCTGGTGCTTTTTTATTAGGATTGTGCTGGCCATTCCCACAACCCAGTAAAGTGGCAGTAACCAGCTTGGCTTATGTGTCCCTCACAATTAGGCAGCTGCTTATTCTGTTTAACAAAAAATCAGGCCCTTGCTGCATAACTAGATACCTAACACTTTACTTTACAAAACAAGTTACTTCTACACCCGTGGTTTGTGGATGTGTTCTAACATACTTCAAACAATAGGGCTACTGAAAAGGCAATCACATGATGTCAGAAATGCAATATAAAGTTAAGCAGGACTGGATTAGGACAGAACGGGAAGTTGATCTTCCATTTTTAAAATGGTGCTTGAATCATCGATTAACCAAAGGCAAGTATTGTGGTGGTATGTCCCTTAGGAGTTCTCATAATCACAAACTTATGTGGTGCTTTGGAGGACTGGGAACTAAACTAAACTGTGCAAGATATACAAATATTTGTTTTCTTTTGTTTTCTATAAGATATACAAATATCTAAACGTGAGTAAGGGTGATAGATCAGCTTCAGAGCCACTGAATGCCCACCAAGTCATGCACCTTAAATCAAATTGTAATATATAAATCATGTTGATGAGCACAGATTTATGTAACTGCCATTAAACATTTTACTGTCTATGTCATTAAGTGCAATAGAAAACCCGAAACAAGCAGCCCTAGAGGAAAATGGAGGAAAAATTGGATTTTCTGTGGTAATCTGTTTACATGAAGCAGTTGGGGATTAGTCAGATTAAAGTCTGAGACTTCAGCTCTATTAGGTATGCTAAATGGTGTTTGTCATTTTATTGGGTTAAACTCCAGTAATCAGTAGGAGAACAAGGAGAATTATGATCAGACTAAATTGTCAGAACTGTTCCTTTTCACAAGCAGTGCTATAATTGCAGTCTATAACAGCACATGCATATCAATTACACAAACTAAGACAGGGAACTTTGCAGGCAACAAAGATACGTAGCCTTACGTGTAACACTATATAATAGAATTATATTCAGTTTATAAGAGTGACGTGAATACTACTCTATTTTAGTGAGTCTCATGGAAATAATGTTTTAATGAAATGCTGTAATCTATTACATATTATTATGTTTTAGGCACTTTGGGCTACAGATGTCTCCACCACATTTCAAACCAATGCATTAGAGACATATGTAGCACTGAGGTCTTAATTCATACCTCCCAAGTGTCCCTCTTCAGGAGGGACAGTCCCTCTTTGAGACCCAAATCTCTCTGTCCCTCTTTCCCACCCTGATGTCCCTCTTTTTAGGAGGTCAAACTGTGTAGTGTATATATTACGTGTATAATGTTGCTCTACAGCAATAAAACTCACATTAATGTTTGTTTACACGTCAGTATATGTGTTTATACATTATTCTGTGTAAATAAAATACTTTGATCTTGTTATAAGTTATTTATTAGGTGACGCAAAGAGGTGGCAATAGGTAATGAAATGGCCTAAAAATTCTCTGAAATGCCCCGTCCACCAGAAACGCCCCCACACACACCACTTAACACAAAGGTGTCCCTCTTTGGCCATCTGAAATGTTGGGAGGTATGTTAATTTCCTTGACATTTCTATGTTTATATGAGTTTTGAATCTAAAAAGTGACTGCACTGTATGCTTTCCTCTACATTTTTTGTGTGGAATTCTTGAGATGCAACAGAAGCATTGTAAGTCTGTTATATAGGTACCTTTCCCTGTAACTTGACATTAAACTGATATGACCCCCACATTATTTGCATGGGAAAACAAGAAACAGATATCCTGCAACTAAGTTTCTTCAATGAACAAAAATACCAAGAATGATTATCTGAATTTGTGTTTGCTTTTCTGGGATTGGTGGGTTTATTTCCTCATCTCAGCTCTGTGAATAATCCCTGTTTATGTTGGATGTTTATTTTGTTTACAATCAGTGAGCAACACTAATGCAATGTCATAAAGATATGCACAAAGACATACATTGCATTACAACGCTGATCAATAATTCACGATTCAAGATTGCCAGATTGTTTGTCCTATTTGGTATGTTTACTTTATGCATTAATTTTTACATATTTCTTCTTCTTGTAACACTGGTGATGTTAATGTCTTTGTGGATTATATTTTATTTATTGCATGTATTTATTTTTTATTTTTTCAGTTTGCCCTATTTTTTTTTTTATCCATCGTAGATACTTTCCTTAGGGGGAGGGATAATTGGGGGATTCAATTTGCAGTATGTTCATCACAAAGATAATTGGAAAGGTTAAGCAATATGCCTTATGCTTAATTATTAATTAATTGAGAAATGGTAGCATCTGCTAGAAAGGTTTTTTGTTTGTTTACTCAAACCGTTATTTCCATTGGGGCTCAGTGGCTTGCATCTGGATAGGCCGGGATGACTCTCCCCTGGTCACCAAGCTGATAACCCTTTGAGTGCTAGAGGATTGCACCCTCTGGCACTCAAAAGGTTAATATGCAACCTTAAATTGAACATATCTATGAACAATCAATTTGATAGGTAATAAGGACTGGTACATATTGAGCATATTAATCATGTATTTTTTTAAAGAAAACAAACATCTCCTAATAATAACCACTCAATGGTCTCGCCAGGGCCAGAAAATCCTAATGGCCCTTGAATGCTTTGCCCTTTTCCCTTTGTTCAAGATATGATCGAATCTGGATGTTATGTCCATGGAGGCAGTTGCTAGCAAGACCAAAGGAGCTCAAATTCTGCTTATTGCCCTTGGTTCTCTTACTCTGTTAACCCCTTAAGGACCAGTGACGTGTCAGGACCATCACCGCTGTCCTTGCCTAAAGGACCAGTGATGGTTGTTATTAGGAGATGTTTGTTTTCTTTTAAGAAATACATGACTAAGAAGATCAACATCTACCAGTCCATATTACAGTCCTTCAGGAGCGCTGTGAGTAGTAGCAGGGTCTGAAATTGACTGTTCCAAGTCACTATCAGACCCCAGTTCGGCACTCTGGCACACATGGTCAGTCACATGTGCCGGTGCTCTGAACATCCTCTACCTAGTCCTTAATGGGTCTTCCCTCTCAGGACCACTGGTTATTAAGGGGTTAAGAACCAGAAGGGTTTGCAATACATGGCTTCTCAGTTCATTGTGCACCCCTCTGATACTAAAAGGTTCAATGGATAATGCGTGTTACCGTGTTAGCCATAGAAAAGACAGGAGATTGGTAGAGTAAAAAATGATATATTTATTGGCTAACCAATAAAGGTATAATTTTACTCTACTTGTCTCCTGCTAAAAAGGTTAAGAAGGCGTATGCATTCTGCCTGCTTCAGTTTGAAAATCTACAAGCAAATGCCATGTCTGCCTTCATGCACATAGCCTACTGGACTGATTAAAAATGTTGGGCTGGTTTCAAATGCAGGTGCTAATTTTATCTCTGCTTTTATGTCCAGGTTTCCGCATAGACTTCAATTGGGACATCTATATATATAAAAGAGAAAGGCTCATTGCATAATTTATGTCTCCTCAGGAGACACACACACCCAGGGGTGGCAATAAGGAGGAGTTACAGCTCTCATTGGGTAATTCAATGGGGGTGTGATTTTCACAGGAGTTGCAGTACTGCAGGAAGTTGGCCCGCTCCCACTCTCCAGCCCACCCACCACTATTCAACTGAGGACAAAAACAAAATGGCTGCCACTTGCTCCTACACCACCCTAATGCACACATGCTCCACTCATACAGCACCAAACAAATACACACACAGCACCAAACACATACAGCACCAAACACACACACCCCAAACACACACAGCACTAAACACATACAGCTTCAAACACACACACACACACACACACACACACACACACACACACAGCATCAAACACACAGTGCCATAAAGGGATCCCATACACTGCAACCTAATGCATGGGATTACTTTCTGGGAGTCAAAGGGTTAAGGCTGTCACTGTGTTTCTGCTTCCCTACTGACACACAGCTGCACTCCTACCAATGACTACAGGTTTACACCACACAGTGTGATGTCCTCCAACAAAATAACTGCCAAATAACTTACTTCACTTGATTCCCCTCCCTACAACCTTTCCTACCTGCACACAGCAATGTTTGCTGGTTGCCTAGCAACCACTCCACCTCCTCCACTATACAGGAAGTTGGGAGGGACCAAAACCTGTTTTTGCTGATGGAAGAAATACTCTGACCTGCTCTGTGTGTCAACACATAGGACTCAAGACCACTGTTGTGTATGTATGTCTCATACTATGGGGAGACTGTGTAAGTCTCAGTATGGAATGTGTATGTGTGTGTCACTATGGGTTGTGTATGTGTGTCTAAGTATGATGTGTATGTGTGTCTCATTATGACATCTGTATGTGTGTCTCAGTGTGGAATATGTGTGTGTGTGTGTGTGTGTGTGTGTGTGTGTGTGTGTGTGTATGTGTGTGTGGCTGTGTGTGTCTCTCACTATGGCCATAGCTGGGAACTTTTGAAATACCATGACTCACAGATCTGATATTAACCCTTGAAGCCCAGTGGAGGAAAAAAAAGAGTACATTGCATTAACTATTTCACTGCCAGAGGGGTAGGCAATGCATTGCAAATTAATAACAAATATACACTTATGGATGGTTATGTGTGTGTATGCCTCACTATGAGATGTGTATATGTGTGTGTGTCTCACTATGGGATGTGTGTGTGTTTGTGTGTGTGTATCACTATGCCATGTGTATGGGTGTGTGTCTCTGCATGGGATGTGTATCTCTCTGTCTCACTATAGGGTGTGCATGTGTGTCTCTCACTATGGGATGTGTGTGTCTGTGTATGGGATGTGTATATGTGTGTGTCTCACTATGGTGGGGGGGGGGTGTCTGTACGGGATGTGTATATGTGTGTGTCTCACATAGGCATGTGTGTATGTTTCTGTATGGGCTGTGTATGTGTGTGCTCACTATGGAGTGTGTGTGTCTCAGTATGGGATGTGTGTGTCTGTCTCTGTATGGGATGTGTCTCACTATGGGATGTGCATGTGTGTGTATCTGTATGGGATGTGTATATGTGTGTGTGTGTCTCACTATGATGTGTGTGTCTATGTATGGGATGTGTATATGTGTGTCTCACCATGGCATGTGTGTGTCTCACTACGGGATGTGTATATGTGTGTCACTATGGCATGTGTGTCTCACTATGGGATGTGTGTCTGTGTCTCACTATAGGTGTATATGTGTCTCAGTATGGGATGCGTGTGTCTCTCACTATCTGGACACTATGGCAGTTCAAGTCAGCTGGGGGGGGGGCAGACAGCTAAAACAGAACGTGATCACATGCATTTTACAGAACTTTCATAAACAGAAAAACAAACGGGCAACGCCATCCCACACTGCTAGTTTTTGGTAAAGCTGGAGGTAACATTTATCTCCTGCAATTGAATCCAGCCTGTTATCTCTTGAACAAAAGTACAGGGACAAAATGCATAGAAGCCATTAGGATTTTACGGCCATAGTAAGGTAAGCACGGGTTTTAATTAGGTGGTGATAGCTCTCCTTTAATAAAGTGTGGTCAATGTTTTGGCTCAAGTGCTGCCTTTCTCAAGAAATCTTGACCATGTTTAAATAAATAATCAGAGATAATGGGGAGATTCACTAAGGTGTGCTAAAAAGAGGATAAAGTGAAGGTGATTTCTATATTACTTCTCCAGTTCCAGTGTTATTATATGGAGCCAATGCACTTTGGAAATCTTAGTGAATGGGTTCTACAGAATAACACAGGACCTGGAGAGTTGATTTCACTAGAGAAGTCTTCTCCGCTTTATCATGCCTTAGTGCCTAACCCCCTATGGGGGAGATTCACTAAGTGGTGATAAAGATGAAGATGACTTCTCCAGTTTATCACTTCTCCAATTCCTATGTTATTCTATGGAGCCAATGCACTAAGATTTCTCCAACTTTGGAGATCTTAGTGAATAGGCTCTATAGAATAACACAGGAATTGGAGAAGTGATAAACTGGAGAAGTCATCCAGTCATCACCTCTTTTTCACCACTTACTGAATCTCCCCATTTTAATACTTGAGAGTGAATCTCACACACACACAGACACACACACTCACACACACACACACACACACACACATACTCTTTTTCATTAAAATGTCAAAATAGAAAATGTTTTGAGTTTTTAAAGGAACAGTAAGTGCATACTTACAATATGCCCTTTTTACATGAATATGAAAACTGAATTGCTATAGCATTAGTGTCAGTTTAAGAAAAATCCTATATTATAATTCCTTAAGGATATTTGTCTCAAGCCATCATGCGCATCAGAGATGGCGGCGCGCTGCAGTCATGCGCAGTACAGACTGCCCGCACCGAGGCTGATACGGATTGGGGCGCTCTGAATTCAGACCGTAGTCCTCTCTGCGCAATGGAAGTGTACACAGGCTTTAAAACTAGTAACTATGTATAACATTTTATTATTTCTAGCATTTTGATTGAAATTAAACCTTAAGCTGTTAACACATCCTTTTTTCTACTTATATTCCCTTTCTTAACCACTTTTATGCCAATACAAGCATAACATTTGAGCCTCACTATTATCCAAGCAGTTAAAAGGCTTAAAGGGATATACTTTATAAAAAGAATGAAACACATTGATATTATTTATTTATTATCCACAACATATTTACTCTTCCAATAGTTTATGAAATGTGCCCTTAAAATTAATAAATAATAATAAGATGTAAAACTAACCCTTTGACTGTAGCTCTCTGGCACCCAAAGAGTTAAAAAAGGCTCCTAAAAACACCCCAAAAGTATTTCCCCTAGTTATCCATGGAGCAATTAATGTTAGACTGCATTCAGAGTATTTACAAAATGCATATTTTACTGTTTAGTTTTGACTGACCAGTAAGAAGCTATTAGCGAATGTCTATTACAGCAGATTACAAATGTGAACAAATGGAGACTTAGTCATATTGCTTATATATTCTTCAAATTGTTATGTCGTCCATTTTGACACCTCTGAGCAGCTGCAACACACAGCTATTCTTGCACGCAGATATGAGTTTAATGTTTGGTAGAATATATATTACACAATTCAAGTAAAAATATTCCCTGAAATCTTGAAAACTTAATGAGAACACTATACACAGGTTCTCGCTAAAACAAGTACTTTTTTTAACCATTTTTTTAATGTTTTTCTCTGTTAGTGTGTGTGCTCACACACGCATGTTACTGTGTGTTCCCCTATGTCTTTTATTTTTGAACAGGTGTCACTGTGACATTCACATATAGGGCACACTCAAACTAAATAATATTATAAGGTACTCTCCTGTTATCCAGAACCATTTTCAAAACATTTTTCAAACATTTTTACAACAGATTTTGACAGGAATTAGTTTTGAAAATCAATGACAGGAAACAACAGATTCTGACAGGAAATAACAACAACAAGAATTATTTTTGAAAATGGTTCCAGATAACAGGAAAGTACCTAATATATTTATTAAATAAATAAAAGCTAAGTTTTACTTTATTTTGCTTCTGAATACATCCCTAAAAATCTTTACAGTATATATAAGAATATTAATGTCCAAATACACAAATACTAAAGAAAGATGTCAACTGTAACATAACCTTTGTAACGTCTGCAAATCAAATTGATAACTCATGTTTAAAATATTTATTCAGTTAGTCCCTTCACTCTTAGTTACAGAGAGGGCATGTACTTTATTGCCAACATATGGACCTAATAGAAAAGACTTCACTAATAGGGTTTTGATGTCTTTAGTGCCAGATGGGGCCACAATGCCACGTTACTGCAGTCAATATGTTTTGCATAATGATGCTACGAACATTCTAAAACAGCACTAATCAGTCACAGGCATAACTAATGACCTGTAACTACATTCCAGAGCCTTTGTGTAACACCATAAAATAATATATACGTTTATCACCAGATAACTTCAAAGCTATATTGGTCCATTTAGGCTTACAGTTACCCTTTAGTGGTCAAGCAAACCTTCTGTTGTGGGAGGTTAAAGTGTTGACTAACAGGGTAAGAGGTTACATGCAGTGCTGTTAAATAGTAAAGTGGCAACACAATGCTAAACAAGAATAAATGACGTTAACATATGTGAACGCTAAAACATCTTAAACCTTTTCAATCCAAACATGACCCCTAGGAAATCTTCTAAAGTATTTCACAACACAGGATATCACTTGGTATGAGATCAGATCACACTTTTATAATAGCTTCCCTTTAACCATGCTGGTTACACTTGATGCTTACTACACTGATTCTACTAAGTCAATTTTTGTGATGTGACTATCTCTTTAACTTGATTCTCTGAGACAATAAATCATCATGGAGCTTTTCCAGGAATTGAAGTTCAGATAAAATTTAAACAGGATGAAAAAAATGCTAAATGTGTTTTCACATTAATTGGGAAATATGTCCTAGTATTTCACATTAATTGGGAAATATGTCCTAGTAATAAGTGGCTCTTAACCTATTCATCAAAAGGAAATACCTAGAAGATGTTATCCACAGTTCTCACATATCATTTATTTACTGGTCTTATACATAGCTGGGAACTCTCTGGATTTGTCCTGGAGACTCTGGTTTTTGTAGCTGATCACTGTGTCTCCAGGGACAGTGTTTTTTATGAAACTCTGCCCACTTTTGCTCCTTCCCAGACTGTTCCTCCCAATTCCCTCCATTTTCTCCTCCTTCCCCACCCATTTTCTCCTATTTCCAGCCCACTTTGTGACACTCCCGCTAAGCCTCATCCTGTCCACAAATAATTTTGTCTTGAGTAACTTATAGTTGCTCTGGTGTTAGTCTCTAATGTAAGTATCTGTACACAAGTGCATGCACTACAGAGTTTGATCTCTTTAGCGCATACCACTGGACACACACTCCTCCAGAACTGGACTTTAATGCCAGCAAGCCCTGCTTCCCCAACCCCATAGCATGCACAGGGATATGGCATATGTTTCCTATACACCTTGGTTAATACACTGGCCTAAGAAGAAGTAGCGGAAAGGACCACCCCAAAATACCCACAGACTGCCTCCCTTTTCCTCCTCCTGGTACAAGCAGCATTAAGGTGAGGATTTGGGTTGTATGTAGCTTAGTAAATTGATGCTAGGCAGACACTGGGGCTCAAAATAAAATCCTGCTCATATCAGTTTTGTACATTCAACCCACTGTCTCTGCTGAGTCTATTTTTGTGGTGTGACAATCTCCAGGAACTGCAGTTCAGATCCAGCTCAAACAGCATAAAACGGAGGGCCTATACAGGATACTAAAGAAGAACAGTTGTGGAAACCAACTGCATCATACGGCATAAATACAAATTCCCCAAATGCTCATTGATTTAAAAGAGACTTTTATCCCCTGGAAAGCTTATGAGAACTTTGCACATTGCAAAGCATTCAAGGAGTCAAAAGTGAAATGCCCATTTGTTCCATATAGTGCAGTTGGCTCGTTACAGAACTGTTCCACCTTAACTACCAGAATAAAGGCTTACATGTCTTTTCACACCAATAACCCATTAGGGGTCACAGATCTCTCCGACAGCAAATAACCTCTTGGATGTTAATATTTTAAGGAACAGAGGGGTGTGCAACGCATTGCAAACCTTTGAACACCCATCCATGTAGCCATTAAAGGGTTAAAGAGGTCTCCTCTGCAGTGCATTGGAAATCTCTCTCTAACATCCATGGGGTTAATTTACAAGTATCATACTTATTTTTAAAGAGGAACAATCAGATGTATAAAAGTGCCCCACAATTCATTTTTACCATAGCATTAAGCATATCAGTCCTTATATTATCCTTATTAAGTCCAACATTATTTAGAAATCTAACTTCTTCAGATACTCACCTGCAGATGACAGTGCAAACATCTTGCCAAAGAGGCATCTGTACTCCTACGCTGTCCGTCCCTTTCTCCTCAATAATTGGCAAGGGGAAGTTACATTGTACATTAAGGTACAGATAGCAGCATACAAAGCGTGCTCACAGATGCCTCTACGGTAAGATGCCTGCCGGGGAGTCTCCAGAAAAGTTAGATTTCTAAATAATACAGGATTTAAATAAGGATAATAAAAGGATTGCTATGCTTAACGTTAAAATTAATTGGGGGGCACTTTTATATGCACTTAAAATTTTTTATTGTTTATAAATATTTTTACAATAGCTACAAAAATATGCTAAAAATCACATGCCAGGTTCAATAGCTACAAAAATATACTAAAAATCATATGCCAGGTTCTGTTCCTTTCTTGTTTTTTTATGATTAATAAATCCTTTGTTAGTTGATCGCAGCAAATACATTGCATGTGTTTATATTAAAGGGATAGTAATACTTAAAATGTAAAAAAAATATGTTGTAGGGTTTATCCCCCTGAGTAAAGCAAGAGTATTCCTATTGCTGAAAGGTGTTTCATTCAAAAGTTATTAATTTTTAAAGTTGAATTTTTTAGGTGCAATATCACAGTGGCCTGAAATTGTACAGTGGCGCTGTTGCTACACGATCCTATGGACAGCTCTGGTCCCGGGACCATAAATCTCCAAAGGATGGTGTAGCAACAGCGCCACTGTACAATTTCAGGAAACTGTGATATTGCACCTAAAAAATTCAGCTTTGAAAATGAATAACTTGAATGAAACACCATTCAGCAGTGGGAGTACTCTTGTTTTACTCAGGAGGATAACCCCTACAACATATTTTTTTTTACATTTTAAGTATAACTATCCCTTTAATGGCATGCAGCAGAGTTAGATACCTCTCTAGCACTCAAAGGGTTAAGCAATAAGAGCCAAATCACCAATTTATGTTTTAAAGGGATAGTAATACTTTATTATTACTATTCTCCATATTGTAGATATTTGCAAAAGAGTTGAATAGCCCCCAGGTTCATCTCTCAAACCTTTATGGTTTGAAAGATAAGCGTACGCAAAGTTCTCCCCTCCCTCCCCCTTCCCTGAAGTCAGCGTTGGACTGACTGCAGGGGAAGTTTGTGGTACGACGGTCTTGCAGCTCTGCAGCTGAGCCGAGATTGCGTTAGTGAAAAATAATTATTTCACTGAAATGGTCTTCTACATGTGCTTGGTTTGCAAGCACACGCAGAAGACCGTTTCAGTGAAATCATTATTTTTCACTAATGTGATTGCGGCTCTGCTGCAGAGCCACCTGATTAATGTCAGACCAGATATCCCAGCAGTCAGTACAAAGCTGACTTCAGGGAAGGGGGGGGGACTTTGCGTTCGGTTATCTCTCAGACCTGAACCTGGGGGTTATTAAATTCTTTTTCAAATATCTACAATATGGGGAATAGTAATATTAAAGTATTACTATCCCTTTAACATCTTGACTGTACATTGCTGGACTTTTCTGCCATTCAGTGTTTTAAAAGCCCAGATTAAATCAAAGTGGGATTTGGTGAATGTATACTTGTCTCCTCTGGGCAAATGGTTTTCTCCAGATTTGCTCTGTCTACATATAGCTCTAAAAGTTCCCAGGACCCTGTGAACCAGGGGTGTGGGGGGGTGGACTAAAGCGTGTTAAAAAGGTGATTAAGTGGAGATGACTTCTCCAGTGATATCACTTCTCCAGTTCCTATATTATTCTATGGAGGATATGGGCTAAGATTTCTCAAGTGGGAAAGATCTTCGCTAAAAGGCTCCACAGAATAATATAGTAACTGGAGAAGTGATTTCTCTGGAGAAGTTATCAACACTTTATCAACTCTTTATCACAGCTTAGTGCATAACCCCCACTGCTTGTAATAATTCTAATGCTGACTCCTACATTTTTGGATTATTTTATATAAACCTATATACATACATGTCACTTCAGTGGCTCCTAAAACCTGCAGCTGGCACCTAAACACTGTGTCTGGCTCCAAAATCCTATATTTTGTCCACCCCTGACATAGCCCATTTATTAGTGGTAAGCAAACATGCAGTTGTTTGAGTTTGATGTGAGCTGTGGCAGCAAAGAAGTGAAACCAAACTATTTTGAAACACCCATTACTCATTACAGTAAGCATGATGATGATAAGATAAATTGGTGAACATAATGATGGACCCTGACAGAGCTGTTAGCTTATGGAGTGATTTTTTTTGTCCATCTAAAAACCTATGTCTTTGTCTTTGTCATTGTCCCTCTTTGCTCATGTGTAGGAATAGGATCTCTTGATTGTCTCTGACACCTATCAATGGAAATATATTTTTTTTCTAAATTGTCTCTGTCACTGTCACTATCTACATATTATACCCACACGCCCTGCAACCATCCAAAGAACTGGCTAGCGCCATTACTAAAATCAAGCAAATCCAGATGCCACTCTCAGTCTGTCTTCTTCAACACATGAGTATCTACTGTCAAAATTTCAGCAGCTTTCTCTCTCTGTCAAGAACAGCAGTGCTAATTTATACAATACATTACAATAAAGGACTGACTTGTCAGCTTTAGAATCAGCAGCTAACTATAATTAAACATCACACCTCAGTATATACTTGCCCCTCTTGTTCTTGCAGAAATAGGAGTGAAATGTGTGTAAATAAAATTTGTCATTCAGTCTCAGTAGAATCTCAAGATCAGCCACCTTACATGTCAATCAAAAGTGTGTGTTTTTTCTTTTTACAATCTTCATTTTCCCCCTCAAAGCAACAATAATTTAATTGGTTACTACCAATATTCATAACAAGCAACTCCAGTTCCCCCTTTTTGCCTGTCATCCTACACTAGCTAGTATACAGATTGCAGGTGTTTTCTCCATCTCTCCCAAGCACAAACTAACATGGGTGAAACTGAAATTCCTCTTATGTACTTTAGCATAGTGGGAATACATGGAGAAAACTTTCCTCTTGGGTGGTACATTATTATCAATGAGGCAATGAAAAAAAAAGAGAGAAAAAAATGGGAAAATGTAACTTTTTGGAAAATTCCCCAAGGTAATTTTTATTAACTCAATTGTGTTCAAGCAGTGAGATCCAAAAGACATGGTCTGTCAATGGACCCTGAGGACAGGTGTGAGAACCACTTTACTATAAGATACTGCTGCATACATAAACTTTCTTTTCTCTAATCATGATAATGCAAAGAACGCTGTGAAATCCAAGTAAGAAACAAACAAACGCACAATTGCTTGCCTGTGAAATAGTCAGTAGAAATTAGAAAGTTCAGTAGTGTCCAGACTGCAGTCACTCTAGAAAGTAAATCAATACGAGTTTGTCTAAAGGCTAATGCAGCGCTCCACACATCTGACATTAAGTTCAGTAATGCACCAGTGTTTTCCATACCTCCCAGACTGGTACATGGTAATATATGTGAACTTACAACCCCTTACATCTTATCCGAATTTCTGTCTTAACTAATGTCAAACCAAATACGCACAGATGAAAGTTTTGTAGCTAAACTAAATAAATGTTTCTCTTATCACAATGTGAGATGTATTCTGGCAAAGCATTTGTAGCCGTGATTAACTATGTTACTTTATACCTTAGTTAATAATGTTTGTGTTCATACTGCTAGATCAAAACAGAACTGCTTCCCGCTGAGGCTCATTTAGTAACAGGAGAAACTGTGGACTAAACCAACTGCACCATAGGGGACAAATACAATTCCCCTTGATTTAATTGGGTCTTTTACATTTTTGAATGCTAGAGGTCTCCACAACATTCGAGGGGTTAAAAGGCTGCTTAAAATTAATGAGATTTTGGAAGTTTTGTCCCCTATAGTGTAGATGGTTTGACCCAGTTTTTAGAAAATAAGCCTAACTGGGAATTAAATAGATAACCGTATAAACTGCAAAATAATCAGGCGATATTTTGTCTACAGGAAACTACTCTAATATACACTGTAACACAGGTAGGTGACCTGTTTTGGACTACAACTCCTATCATCTTTGGTTGACTGAGGATGATGGAACTTGTACTCAATGACAGCCGGAGAGCCTTAGGTTGCCCACCCCTGCTGCTCTGCTGTAAAGAATAATGGTTTCATTCAAATATAACAAACAGACATATTTTCTTGAATACAGAAATAAATATATATATATATATATATATATATATATATATATGAAAAACAGTGTCATTAAAAGATACCAAATGGGGATATTTTATAGAATTTTGTTTTTATAGATAGATAAATAGATAGATACACACCTATGTATATATGAGTCCTTCAATTAAACTAATGAATAGCCAGTTATTCCTAGGGTATAACTTCCAATTAAAGGGCAATTATCATGTTTTACTGAGAGTGTTCCTATGGGAGTAGACTTAACAAAAAGCCCTAGGTTGCAATGTGCAGCCCAAAAACAGCTCCTGTCACAGTAGTTCATAGGAAGAAAACTGCTCCCTCGTTTGTCAAGAGGCCAGAGCACAAACGGGATATCTGTGACTCATAGCCACAAATGTTGGGACGTGCAGCTCAAATGGACTGCTTGTGTCAGGCTTGAAAGCACTTCACTAGCTTCTATGGAAACACATGTGCAACCCAAAGAGACAATGAAACTTCAATGTCTCTCAGTTCAGTCTGTTTCACGGGACCAGCAAGGGTCCACCAGTCTGTTTTCTGACTCCTGTGGAGCTCCCTCGCAGTCCAGGTATGCCTGGGGTCACAATGCACCTTCTCTTCCTCGACAGGCCTACTCCCAGGAGAGCACGCCTGCCAACCGGGCCCTATGTGAGTGAGAACAGACAGTGTAGCACTGTCATAGTGTTTTTTCATACAAACTGGAAGATATACTAATATGAATTCACATCACAAATATTAAAAATACTGCCAGAGACAGCTATTGGTACTTGTTAGTTTTTATAGTGGGAATAACAATATGATGTTGTTGCTTTATAATTACAGTGACAATTTTAAACTAGCAGAGCCTTATACAACAAAAGGAGCCATTCTGAAGCAAATATTCTGACTGATGTAAAGGGGGGTTTTAACCGTTTGAGTGCCAGAGGGGTACGGAACGCATTGCTTTGCTTTTGCAATGCATTGCTATGCTTTGCAATGTGTTCAGTACCCCTCTGGCACTTAAAGGGTTAAGCCCTCGAATGCTAGAGAGGTCTCCAACTCATAGCAAAGCAATACGATGAATACATCTCTAGTATTCAAATGGTTAAAAAAATAAATGTACTCAACGGGAATCAGGCATGATTTTATGTTGTATGGTGTAGTTGGTTCACTACAGAAATTATCCAGTTTTACAAGGTACATCATCCTTACAGTGTTAAATAGTTGGCCATGTTTCATCACATTACCCCATTTTCCTTTCCTTGTATTAAAAAACCTTTGTTCAGAGCTCAGAAAACTGATAACTCATCAAAATAAAAGTGTGTCCTTGGATGCAACTTAATAGTATTAGATCAGCACTTGTGCAGGTTTAGAAACCCAGCAGATTTGTGAAAACGCAGGTTCCATCACTGCCAGTTATAGAATATTTACAGGCAGTTTCTGGGTCCAAAGCCAGAAGGAAGACATCAAAAGATGTATAAATATATAGTTTTTCATGATGGTTCAACTAAAAAAGTATTTGTGTTATGTTATATATACTGTAAATGGTGAATTTCGCTTGCTTTAGTTATACTGGCCTATATGCACAGAGAAAAGAGTAACAATTCTAGAGCAAAATAACTGCACTATAGAAGACAAATACAAATTCCCCAAAATCTCCACCGATTTTAAGCAACACTAACACCTCTTAATCATGTTCCACACACCCCTACTCTAGCACATACCTCCCAAGTGTCCCTCTTTTAGACCCAAATCCCACTGTCCCTCTTTCCCACCCTAATGTCCCTCTTTGTAGGAGATCAGATTGTGTGCTGTGTATATAAGTGTATCACATTGCTCTGCAGCAATAAAACTCACATTAATGTTTCTTTAAACATCAGTGTATGTGTTTATAAATTAGTCTGCTTAAATAAAATACTTCAGTCTTGTTATAAGTCATTTATTAGGTAACACAATGAGGTGTCAGTAGGTCATGAAATAGGCTAAAAATTCTCATTAATGCCCCACCTACCAGTCACACCCCCAGCCACACCCCCTAAAGCACAATTGTCCCTCTTTGGCAATTTGAAGTGTTGGGAGGTATGCTAGCATTCAGCAAGTCCAGATTTCACAATAGGCAGAGCAGGCAACTGCAATGAGCTTCAAATTTTGAGAGGCAGCTCAGCAGTGTTGACTACACACCATTCTGAATTGTGTGTGTGGCAAGACCAATCTCAATGTACTTGTGGCAACATATATACTCCTCTTCAGGTTATAATGTAAACCTTTGGATGCTACGGAGCTACCCAATGCATCGTGCAGCAACCAAGGGGTTAAATATTTTTTAATTCTTGCTTTTTATAGGCCAAGGGTATTTTCTATACTTAGAAACAGTGAATGAGACTGGGGGGAAGGTCATCTTGAATAGTGGGGTGTGTGTCAATGACAGAGCTAAGGGGGTCTACAGCACCTTATCTAGGAGAGTCTGGGATATACATCCGGCCCTGGAATTCATGGAGCTGTGTTAAAGGGGCAGTAAACCCCAAATTATGAAAACGTATTTGCTGTAGGACATTTCCTATTGAAAAAACAATGGTAACCTGATGTTAGACATTCCTTTCAAAAATTATTGCGGTTAACTTAGTATTTTTTTTTAGATTTTTGAGTTGAGATTATTGCTGGAGTTGAAGATTATTTGCTGGTAGATGGTGTTGTTGCTACATCCATCTATGGAAGGTTTGTGTCTGCGACATTCAGCTTTTCACAGGCACTAACAGCAACAACTCCAACTGCAACAAATCTTGAACTCAAGCTCTGAAAAAAATGACTCTGTAATATTGTCACTCAGCATCACCTAGCAGTAGAAGTACCCTTGTTTATTCACCAGAAAACAGCCTTACAATACACAGGCACCCTTAGACAATGCATTCTAGGTACATTTGTCTCCTCCCATGGCTACACCCCCACTCCTCACATAACTCCACCCCCAGTCCCATCCATTGTTTCCTGGCACAGAGAATACCCTGGGCTACAACAAGGACATTGCAATGAGCAATGTGTTGGAGAGCTCTCTAGCATCCAAGGGTTTAAATAATAGCCTGAAAAAGGGGTATATAATTGGTCCCGAAACATTGAGATTGCTCTGGCCATACCCACAATTTAGAATGTGGGTGTGGCCTGCACAGCTGTGGCGCTAATCAAAATTTGGCGCTCTAGACAGTTATCTACTCTGCCTATTGGGAAATCTGGCCCTGAATACACATATTTTCATCATAAGGATTTACTGGCCCTTTAAATGCTCTATAAAAAAATTAGATACTATATTTTGTCCTTATGGTGCAGTTGGTTTGCCCCAGAATTGCACCACATTAGCTTTTTTTGCATATGACCAGTGGTATATTAATTTAACCCTTTGCATATGGCCCGCGGCATATTAATTTAACCCTTTGAGTGCCAGAGGGGTATGTAATGCATTGAAGACTCAGTATATGGATTAACCCTTTGAGTGCCAATGGGTTACGTACCGTATTGCTTTGCAATGCATTGTGTACCCCTCTGGAACTCAAAGGGTTAAGAACAAGACAAAATATTAGTATGAATTTACAAGATTTGTATTTTAGAAAATAATATATTCATGATCAAGACAAAACATGAATATGAAATTAAGAAAATATTTAATTTAGAAAACAAAAATAAATATTTTAATGATTACTCTTGCAGAAAAAAGCATATAGTTTATATTTTATCATATTATCCACATTGACTTTGTATAGCACATAAAAATATGTTGTTATTCTGCCAAGGTTAACTATACAGTCTTGTTAGGCTTCTATAGATTTCATTATTGGCTTATAAAAAAATCAATGAAGTCATAGCAAACAAATATATAAAAAATGATTCTTGGTTTATTTTTTTAGGATGCTTGAAAATTGAAAATCAATAGATAACCATAAAAACTGGTGAGCTTTCAGCTGAGCAGTAACTGATTTACAAGCTCACAAAATTCTGCCTCATAGAAACGGTTGAGTTAGAGATCTAAACTACAGAATCGGTACACAACAACACCTGAAGGCTGCATCTCTGTTAAAAATGTAAGTTGTATGGCCATACCTGGGAATTTTGCATTGATGACTCCCGAAAGAGAATCCTCTGATGCCGCTGGAGGAGATCAATGACTCCATTTGCATAAAAAAATAGGACGGGACTTAATCGTGAGTGGGGGGGCGGGCCTTCATAAATATAAAAAAAAATGGAGGAATAGGCTCGTGAAGGAGGACAAGTGGGTGGGAGGAACAGACGGGGAAGGACTAGAATTGGGCAGAGTTTCATCTGGAGAATCACACATCTGGAGAATCAGCCTCTGCCCAGGAGCCCCAGTAATTAGAAGCCAAAACCTTAGTCTCCTGGGCAAATCCAGAGAGTTCCTAGCTATGACACGTCTACCAAAAAAAATAATTGTATATTATACATAACCCTGCCCAATTCCCTTGGACCACTAGAAATGCTCTTCCTGAATGGTAAAAGAGTGACACATGTATGTGGAAAGAGCGAGATAGGTGTTGTGAGTGAACATAATGAACTATGTCTAACTTTCTGATTACAGACTACATTAACTGCTGGACTAAGAATGCATCAATTCTATATCTCTTTCCACTGGATGAGTGATACATTGTATCCGTAGTGCTTTTTGATCAAATGTATCACACGTTCTCTTCAGAAAAAGCCAGAAGTGATTATATTTGTCAGACTAGCATTATTGTTATAAGTTTACAGCCATCCAGATCTGAGGCTCAATGAAAAACAACCCACTCAACTCATGTGTCAAAAAGCCCTTGTCACTAAAAGGTTAACCGCTTAACAATGGTGCAATCTTTGGTGGGCGGCCCTAGAGGACCATTACATTTTTTTTTAACGCAATGAACTCTGGGATCAGAGAATTTGATGATGTGCCTAATCAGCCACTGGTCCTTAAATCTAGACTATGTGTCAGACCTGGCACATCATAAGTAGTTAAAGTGTTATGGCAGTGGTAATCAAAATTTGGACCATAAGCTGTTGGAGACTGCTACTCCCAACATACCCTACTAGTCAACATCGGGTTGAGGAAAATAGTTGTTGTACTCTCCAACCGATGAAAGTCGTTGACTACCCCTGTATTAAAGGGAACTTTAAAATTAAGTGCATCTTAAAAGAAGCGCTTAGGTAACAGCCCTTCACACTGTAGTTAGAGATGTCTATGTATGTATCTTTTGCACAATATCTGCAGTTTTGACCTCCTCACAATAAAAAATGTATTTTATCAGTCAGAATGAGATTAGCCATAGAGAAAAAGCCCTACCCATGATTCTAATGGTCCTGTATGGTAGAAATAACTTATTAGAAATAATTCCTAATTTTTTTATATCACCAAATGTCATGGATGTACCAAATCAATTCAGTAAAATACTGAAAGTGTTAGTAATGTCCCATAATTTTTTATAGATTTGTAGAGGGTAAAAAAAGAATTTAATTACCATCAACATCATCTCTCCAACCACTATGGTTTGAGAGACACTGGCAATCAAAGTTCCCCCTTCCCTCCCCTTCTCTTCATGTCAGCTGTAAAGCTGACAGAAGGTGATCCGTGTCAGCCGACATGATGAGGCTCTTTCGCAGAGCCGAAATCCCATTATTAGGAATGAACTACTTCATAGGAACAGTCTACAAAGTGTACTTGCAAACCAGGAAAACTTTGTAGACCTTTCCAATGAAGTAATTCTATTCTAATAACAGGATTTTGGCTCTACTGCAGAGCCAACAGCTGGTCCCCGGACTGGGATCTCCTGCTGTCAGCTAGATGCTGAAGTCAGGAGAAGGGGAGGGAAGGGGGAACTTTGATTGCCAATATCTCTCAAACCATAGTGGTTTGAGAGATGGGTTTTGTGGCAATTAAATTCTTTTTTTACCCTCTACAAATAAATAAAAAATGTTATAGGACATTACTAACACTTTCAAGGTATACCAATGTTTCACAAAAAATGCAGCTCCAATTAATCTTCATGGAATTTGAGCCATAGAGAGAGTTATTTCAATACTGTCAGAGTTGTAGTTCAAAAGTAATTGAATGATAAAGTATCCCCATCGCCCCCCTTTTACCTAGTGTAAGCCACCTCCCCTCAGATGTGGAATCTGGTCCCTTGACCGGATGGTAGAAAGAAAAGTCAGAGATGCTCAACTAGGCTCATGAGCTAGCAAATAAATGCAAGAAGCTCACTGGGACTGTGTCCTTACGTCCAGGGTGCAATATCTTTTAGCTCACCAGTGCCATACACAGAGATGAAATCTTCTGAAACATATCATACCGGTCCTGCCAAATGACAGTCCCAGTGAGCTTCTTGCATGTATTTGCTAGCTCATGAGCCTAGTTGAGCATCCCTGACTTTTCTTTATTCCCTTCTTCTTACTGTGAGCATAAGTAAAACCCTGCCACCCTCGACAGGTTTTTCAGGTTTTTCCTTATGCTCACTGAAGATTGTTCCTCTGAGATCCATCTGGACAGTCTTGCTGCTCAGAGGGGAGCAGTGTTACATCAGTAAAAGGGGCGGGAGGGGGATACTTTAACAATAACAATATTGAAATAACACTCTCTATGGCCCAAATACTATGAAGATCAATTGGAGCTGCTTTCATTGTGAAACATTACTATCCCTTTAAACAATACAGATAATATCAAATAGATATTAAACAAAACATAGATCCATAAGCAAACACTAGAAAAGAAGCAATAATTTGGCAAAAAACTGTACCACAGTGAAAAGGAACATTTCATAGTTAAAGCGGAACTTTCAAAAGCAAAAATATTTATGTTAGCTGTTTTTATATAAAACAGTTGTTTATGAGATATTTATCTTATTTATTTGTCAGTTTAAGCACATTGGATAGTGCATGCCTGCCAGGCACTGCATTCCACACTGCTCACCAACCAAACTGCCAATTCCCAGTATTATCTCATTTCAATAAACTTACAAATAAATAAAGCTAAATATCTCAAACTATTGTTTTAAATAAAACATGTCTTGCAATAATATAGCAGACTCTAAAATCTCTTTCAAAGTAAAGTGCTAGTACTACTTTAAGAGCTTCTTGTTTAACCAATACAGTCAAGCAGGAATGGACAAGCTAAGGCCATCTAGCTGTTTCTGAACTACCATTCCAGTCAACCTTAGCCAGGCAAAAACGTACCTTTATCTCAGGTTGCCAACCCCTGCTCTGCAGCTTAAATTGATCTCTGAGCAAACTAAATGTCTATATTCTTTTAAATGATGCACGGCATAATAAAAAAGGATTACATAAACAATTAAATACATAATAATAATCATAATAATAAATAAAAATGTAAATGCCTTCACAGCAAATTGAACTTTTGATCAGTAAATAAGATGTTAAGGATTTTAATTTTGCATGATAAAGGAAGATAAAGGAGCATCTTTTTTTGTGAAAAAAAAATCTCTATCTATCCTGAGGAAGGCTGCCTCTGTGCACCCGAAAATATTGATCAATACATTTTGATTCATCACATTCTTTGAAGTCCTGAGTGTGCTTATGTTCTTCATCCAATATTCAGTTTCCCTTTATATCAGGCAACAACCTACACCATTTGCTCTATCTTTCTCTCTCTTGTTTTATATATACATAGGGCTTAAAATATGAAGTCCTTTGCTACTAGCCAGACCTGAAAAGTTACTCGCCACTGCAAGACATAACATACCCACCAGGGCTGAATTTCTACTCGCCAGGTCTAAATTTTCACTCACCATTGGCTAGTGGTGAGGGGAAATTTTGAGCCCTGATATATATATATAAATAAATAAATAAATATAAATATATATATATATATATATATATATATATATATATATATATATATATATATATATACACACACAAAGCACTCACTGTGTATAGAAAAGTTGACTGGGTGAAGAAAATTGGATATAATGATGAAGAGAATGAGCCACACTCACAGGACTTGTGAATCGATAGAAGTGGATTGATTGTGGTTCATTAATTGATGTGTCAACCCAAATAAGGGTCTTTATCAAGATATAGATAAAGAACACTGTTTGGGTCAAAACGTTGATTAATAAACCAGCACTTTGATTGATTCACCAACAAGTCCTGTGCGTGCGGCGCATTCTATTCACTATTATATATATGTGTGTATATATATATATATATTTTTTTTTTTTTACTATAAAGGCAAGAACCAAAATCGTTCTTTGTTATATAAATCCCAATATTGAATTTTGTCTGGAGCATTGCTCTTTGGGAGACATTTATTATCCCAGTGCTTTTTGAAAAAAAAAGTTCAAAATAACCCAGTGGTTTTATTATGAAAAGACATCCTATTTTTTTCTGTCACTTTGCAAGGAGGTGTGAATCCCACCTCAATGATTAACAGGGGGAATAATGCAATCACCTCTAATTTGTCCTTGCTCCCAACAGGAGAAACTGCTATTTTGAAAAAGCTGTGCTTATGAAAACAGGGGATCAATTACAGAACAAAACAAATGTATTATAGTGGACAAATAACAATGTACATTGATTTAAATGGGGCTTTCAACCCATTAAATGATTCAGAGATCTCAAACACATAGATATGAGTTGGAGACCTCTAATTTTCAAAGGCTTAAAAAAGGTCCATTTCAATCAATGCTTATTTGTTCCCCCTTTATGCGTACAGCTGAGAATTTTTAATGATACGTATTTCCTAATATATATAAAAAAGATCCCTATAATGTATTTAATAAATCAAAGCATGAGCAATTTGCTGCACCTGGGAATGGAGGAAACACTAAATACTTGTCAGATAAAGAATTTATATTAAAACAAGCCTGACCCTTCATGTGTCTAATAGTACATATTGAAAATGTCTACAAGTTACAGAAGTCAGCAGTGTCATATGTAATAGGATACTATTACATGATTTTAAAAATGTTAGGTCCTGCTGGGAAAAAGGCTTGATTTATTGTCAGGATATGTGTTCTCAAGTAACCAACGATGTAGGGAGCAGTAAAGGAGCATTATGTGAAAGTGCTTGCTTTGAACTTAATGTTTTTCTTTGGATAACTTTAAGCACACAGATATTTGACTCCAGTCCTTAAGCACAAATATCAAATAAAGTTTTGTTTTTTTCTACACTACCAAAATGTTATGTTGTGGATTTGACGAAATAAAGAGGACTCTGTGCTTAGGTATCTTGGGTGCAAAACCAGGGCAATAAAATTGAGCCATACAAGTCATCAAATTAATAAAATTGCATCTAAACACTAGCAGGCAGTTGGATAAGAGCACAGTATGTAATTAAATTATTTATGCAATCAGATCCAGCCGTGTTTCTGCTAATGGATACAAAAAGTTGCATTTCTTTACAAAAAATATAGTGTCCAAAAGTCTAAACATAGAAACACATACAGATTTAGACGATTTGACATATTTTATTTGCACTGCTATTCCTTTTTTAGAAACAATGCATATTTTTCTACATGAGATGCAAATTTTCTGTACGCAATCAGATTTTTTTTTTTTAGAATGGAAAGACAAGGATCCATGATCATACCTAGGAAAGGGCACATATGCTGCTGGAAAGGGGATGTTAGTGACATGATTTGCTTAGTTGGCTAAGTGGGGTTTACACATCCGTGTGTTTCTTAAAGTGGGAGAGAAGTGGGCAGAACATGGTGAGGAGTAGAAATGGGAGGGAAATGGGTGGGAAGTGGGAAGAACAGGGTGGGAAGGAGAAGAAACTCAGTATCACCGGGAAATCAGCCTCTGTCCCCCGAGACGTGGTAATTCAGGAAGAAAACCAGAGTCTCTACTGCAGATGTGGAGAGTTCCCAGTTATGCCCACGATCTATGTCTCCTGCTCTGTAAAGAGAGGGGGAGACACGGTGTAACGGAGCCTACTCCGTTACTGAAGCCCTTGTCTGGGCATAAGGCTTATCAGTCCCTGGCACCAGAGACTGTGGGCCCTTGGACATATTGGACACCCTTTTTGTGCCCGGTCGTACGACCTCTCAGGCCCTTATCAAGGACTAAGACTGATTAGATCGGATATGGATAGGCAACTGTGTCAAACAGAACTTAATATTCAGAGTGTCGACCATTCTAGGAGGAGAGGCTGGCAAAACGTCTGTGTTTAATGTATTTTCGCGTTCAAGATTTACTCATTCACCGACTACCAGTCGGAGGTTACCAGCTCGGTGTGCGATTGTCGCCATCGGGTCAAACGCTTGGTGGCAGGGGGCAAGAGGCGAAGGCTTGCTGGAACGAATCCCTGAGGTGGACATGCAAATTACTTCCATAGCCTAACATGGAGAACTGTAGGCAGCTCAGTGATTGGTCAGGGTTGGAGCAGGACATTCAAAGTAGTCAAACAAAGGCTCCAACCTTGGGCCATTGTCCCTAAGATGTGTATTCTAGCCACTCCAGCCAATGTATGTTGGTGAACTGTAGTAAGACCCCCTGCTGTGTGTTAATTCAATCATGCCTGCCCTATTATGTTTCCCTGAACCAGTTGTTGTGGGTTCTTTATCTTCTGTATTATGACTGGATTATCTCTGTAACTAGCTGTAACGGTTTTTTTAGACACTCAGACCAGTATGTGAAATAAAAACACAATTTATTTAGAGTAAGGTAAAGCAAAGGTCCGCCCTCTAGTGGCGGTTGATATACATCAGCAGAGTAGGCTGATAGGTACAAGTGTGAATGCACAAACGTATTACATGTACAAATACACAGTAGTAGAATGGAATATAACTACAGAGGGTTAAGTCCTTGATAACAGTCAGTCTCAGATGTGGATGTTTGGCACGCCCTGGGTGTTATAAAGCTGTGCTGGAGACTGCCTTGCCAAGGTGTTTAATATAAAGCAGAATAGGAATCCACTTATCCCCCTCGGGCGTACCTACTGGAACTGCTTCTGCTAGTGCAAGTGGAAATAGCCACCACGGCTGAAATAGGAATCGGCCTGCAATGCAAGAGCTGTTAAGCCTCCTCAGATATAACCGGACACAGGAAAGAGATATGCAAGAGCCAATAGCCCCACGGGCGTTGTTACCGGATTTGCTAACGCTGAAGCCTTTGCCTGCCACCACTCTGTATAACGGAATCATCCAGTAATGCAATAAGACAGAGCCTTAGGCGCCCAACCGGCCCAACAGACGTGAATACTCTGCAAGGAGGTACAGAGTTGCCGACGGTGAGCGGCCAACTCAGCAGGAGTATCACCGAGAACGAGGCTCGTACTGGAATGGAGAGTGTGAAACCAAGGCGGCACTGCTAGGGTTAAAAGGCACGTTTACTTGAGGCTTTCAGCAGTAAGCAAGGCTCTGCAGTATGAGGGAGGCGTACACACACCAAGCTCTGCACGGGAAGATACACTGCACTGATCGGGTAACACCAGGCAAGGCAGTCGAACAAAGACTGTAACAGCAGATAGTAATGTCGCGGCGGCGACAACTGGAACGCAGGTCACTGGAACAAGCTGGAGGTCGATCTTCAGAGCAGGAAGTCAGCCAGGCCAGGTCGAAGCACGTAGGAGGTAGTCGTACAAGCCGGGTCATACACAAGCAGGAACGTCAGCCAAACCGGGTCAGGATCCAAGAGTGGTCAGACGGGCCGGATCATACACAAGCAGGAACACAGGAGAATAGTCAGGACAAGCCGATTCGGTACACAGGAATCCAGAACACAGGAACACAGCAACAGTATAACTGGCTCAGAAACACCACGAAAGGGCATCTGACAGATGTGATAGCCAGGTATAAAAAGGTCACCAGGGGGCGGGCCAAACCACTCAGCAAATCAGTGTCTGCCATAGATGAGAGTGACAGGAATCACAGGCACTGTGATACTAGCCCATTGTATCCAGTCTGCCCATGTATTATCAATGTGGTTAAAACTGTATAAATATGATGTGGTTTGGTTCAATAAAGAGTCAGTTATCTTGAAGAGAACAAGGAGTCCTGGTGTCTTTATGCTCTTATGGTTTAAAGTATCCCCTCTGATGCCCATCTGAGCTGAGTATCCTGTATCATCGACCGTCTGCTGCCAGCTATCAGCGGATCCGATTTCAAGTAGGGACTTCGGGCTTTCGTATGCTGTCAGGTGGCGACGTGGACTCCGTTCAACATCCTTGTGTTCCTGCGACCTCCTCCAGCTGTCCTTTCGACCGGATGTAGAGGCCTCACTCTCTACTGCCTGGAGTTCCAGTTTGCGACCCAGCTCTGGCTTTGAATCCCTTCGACCTTTTCCTGTTCTCCTGGATTTCTTCTGACTCCGACACAAAATCGACTATGCTACCACTTTCATTCGACTTTGACACTGAGTTTACGACACCGCGGATGTTCAATCCAGCTGGTTACTTCTCGACCGGTAGGAACCAGGCTGTGTAATCACCTTCAAGAAGGAGAAACCCGGAACGACGACTGAGGGCGACAGGGTGCCTTTCAGCTTCCGTTACAAATGGAAACACTCTCCCCTCTATATTTACTATGAAAGTGGGGGGCTAGGTACTCCATCTCTTGGACTATGTATTATATGGCTATGGGCATGGCTGCCATCAGAACATTTGGTGCTCAGTACAAACAAAGCCAGGGCCCCCAAAACACTATAACCTGGAAGTATATGTAAAGAGAGAGCCCATGGAACTATTCCACTCCATGGTATGGTCTAAACCCAGGGACAGTGTGGCAGAGGAGAATTCCAGTTATCTGCTACTCTATCAACAGAAAATCCTTAAAAAGGGGCCAAGCAGGAGATTCACCAAAATTCCCATGGATCAGTCTGGTCATCTGGAGGACCCCTTTTAATACAGTCCCCCCTCTACATCACTGCTTGGCTGGGTACCTTACAAGGTTACAGCCTGTAACCACAGATGGCAGCCATGTCTACGGGTATCTCTTTCCTCACATAAATCAAAAAGGAAAGCATTTCACAATACCCTAATGCACCAAGCACCTTCCAATGGGTTGGACACCAAAATGGCACTCAAAGGGTTAATAAAAAAATGGTTAACACAACATATGGGTGATTTTCATAATCATATTTTATTTTAAAATTACCAACTCTTTAACTCAATTCTGGGGCAAACCAGCTGCATTGGGTTGGAAATGAAAATTACATAAATCCCCATTCATTAAAATGGGACTTTTTAACCCACTGCATTCTGGAGTGGTCTCCAGCACACTGATTCCCAATATGCTGGCGGCCTCTCTAGCATTCACGGGGTTAAAAGCCCCATTTATGTCAGACAGAATTTGCATGGCCACCCTATGGTGCAGTTAGATTGCTCCAGCACTGCCCCATTTAGCTTGATGTAAAACGTTCCTGAGTTCAAAGAAAATATGAGAATGCAATAACTTGATGGTCTTTACCGTAATAGTGTATGTTTTTATAAAGTTATTTATGTGAAGGAAAAAAAAAGTATTTCATTTATGGAATGAGTGCTTTGCACATTTAATACTTTTCTGCAAATGAAAGGTCAAGAGAAACTTTATAAGAAAGGCTCTCTATTCCCAGCACTTCACTCCTGTGCATGTAGTTTCCCCTGAACAATAAAATAAGTCTGCAGTCTGTTTCCAGCTAGAGCATAGCCATCTCTTCACTCAACTGTCTTTAGATTTGGTCTGATAGCCTTGAAGTCTTTCCTCCAGCAATATTTATCTACTCAAAAATCACTCTGGCATTCCATTATGGGCACCTGCTGTTGATAATTATAGGTCTGTCTCCTAACCACTTCCTCTGTTTTATGTCAAGGCAAGATTCAATCCACTTTATTACAAACAAGTACTACTAAGAGGAACATTGCACTCTTTATGAAGATAATTATGCAGAAAAAGTCAGTTGTGTGTGTGACTAAACTTTTAAAGTAAATATGTTGTTTTACATTTTCCGTTTGCAGCCCCGAGCAGTCTAATTTATATCATTTTAGTCTAGTGAAGTTTGTTTTCCACGAATTGACTAATGGTCACTGCTGATGTAATAGACAATATTTGGTAGGGAATTGGCATTTGTGTAGATTATTTAAGTGAAAAGAAAAATTACAAGGTCAGGCCAAACTGTAAAACTATCAACAGAAGAACTGGAGGGTGTGGTGTAATTTGTATGGATGCTGAACCTGAAGGAAGCCATATTTGATCCCACTGTTAGTTGCATATTAGGTAAATCACAATGCCACAGTCACATGATCAGAAAGTCAGATGTGTGAGGACTGCATTCATTAATTTAAATTGGAACTATCACCCTAAATAAAGTCCCTCCCAATAATTAGGCATATAGCGATATACTTACAAATAGTGCTATTATCAAGCATAAGAAATCCTCCTTCTTCTGAGGCTGATGGACAGTCTTCTTTCTTTAGAGGTATCTGCGCACCTGCACCGTCAGTCCTTTCCTGTTACCTTAAGGTACAATGAAGGAGACTGGTAAGGACAGTGGAGGAGCCCAGATGTCTCTAAGCCAAGATGTCTGCACGCAAGCCTGTTCACCTGTCTCAGAAAAAGAAGGATTTCTTCATAACACGGCAGTCAAACTCGATAATAGCACTATTTCTAAGAATATCGCTATATGCCTAATTATTGGGGGGGGGGGGCCTTTATTTAAGGTGATAGTAATGCTTTAACTGATAACCATAAATTATATCTTGTTAGCTTTAACTCCTTGAGGATCAGAGAAATGTTCAAGGCACTGCTTTGCAATGCATTATTCCCCTTCTGGTCCTCAAGGGTTAAAAAAAAGTTTAATCAGCTTTATTTGTATAAAGAGCACAGTTATAGGCCTATTGCTAGTTATTGATCAAGTCAATAAGAATACTGGTATTTAACCCTTTCAGTATCAGAGCGGTATCCAGTGCATTGTGTTGCAATGTGATGGCATTGAAATGTATTAGCTATCTCTCTGGCACTCAAAAGGTTAATACCTTGAGGACCAGAGGGGTGGGCAGCACATTGCAAAGCAACGTGTTACCCTGTCCTTTGTTCCTCAAGGGGTTAGCAGACTGGATTATTCTGGAGAACAGTAGGATATCAACATACCTGGGAACTTCTTCTCTTTGAGCCCCCAGGAAGGGGTCATATGCTTCTGGACAGGGGATGTCAATTATGTGATTTGCATCACATAATGGGTGGAGCTTAATTGTGTGGGTGTGGCTACATGTCATAAAGTGGACGGGAAGTGGGTGGGAAGTAGGCTGAACAGGGTAGGAAGAAAAGAAGTTGGCGGAAATGAGAAGACACTCACCACCACCGGAGAATCAACCTCTGTCTCCCAAGACCAGGTAATGCACTCTAAAAAATGGAGTCTCCAGGGCAGATCCGGAGAATTCCCATTTATGGATATCAGTTACACAATAGTAGCAGCAGGTAGCTTGTTAGCTAAACTGGTGTTCTAGTTTATAGGTGGTAACTAATTAGTTAAAATATTTTTGTTAAAAATCTCAGGCAGGCCATACAGCGGGATGTGATGGGCAACCTGGGAACTCTCCAGATCCGACCTGGAGACTCTGCTTTTTTGTGTTAAGTACCAGGTTTCCAGGGACAAAGGGATTCTCCAGCTGTGGTGAGTTTCCTAAGAAACTCTGTCCACTTCATCTCCTTCCCACCATGTTCCACCCACTTCCTAGCACAATTCTGGTTAAGCCTCACTCACCTAATTAATCCCCATCCACTTTATGATGTGAATCGCATAATAAACTTAAGCTTGGTCACAGGCCATGAGCCCTCTCCAAGAGCTCCAGAGGAGGAAGTTCCCAGGTACGGTGATGGGCAGCATGTTGGACCCCCCACGTACTAAAAAGGAAGGGAATAGTTCTCTGACAAGCCAATTTTGCCCGTATCTACAGGGCAAGAACTATAAAATGATGTGCCCATGTCTCTATAGGAATTAAAATTGTATGATTTAGATGATTTTCTTTGAATTTACTAGTACATGAATAAAATTGCCTAAATTAAACATAGAATAGGGTTCTAGTAAATTTCTGATGATGAGATACTAAAGTTATTTATAGGTGGAATCAATGTGAATTTTAGGTGAACCCAAGTTAATATTTAAATGCCTTTTTGAGATATATGCCTGACAATGAATGTGGATCCCCTTATGTGCTCTTTCAGCATCTGAAATCAATAAACATCAGAACGATGTAGAGGCTACACCACTAACAGTGATTGTGAATTCTCTGTTCAACATACATGTTACGGGAAGCATCTTTCCAACAATGATGTCCTTCAAGTCACTTTTCATTAGGGAGATGTAATAATGTGATTCAGTACTAAAATAGTTGCTGCCACAATTTTTGTTTGCCATGTCAGCCTAACACGTATTTACTAAGCTTTGTGGGAGTTCTTGGGAGAGCTATTCCTCTAGACCAGTGTTTCTAAACTCCTATCCTCAGGACCCACTAACAGGCCAGGATTTGATGATTTCCTTGTTAGAGCACAGGTGAGTTAATCAATGTGAATGAGCCTCTGATCACATGATTTCCTTGTTACAGCACAGGTGAGTTAATCAATGTGAATGAGCCTCTGATCACATGATTTCCTTGTTAGAGCACAGGTGAGTTAATCAATGTGAATGAGCCTCTGATCACATGATTTCCTTGTTAGAGCACAGGTGAGTTAATCAATGTGAATGAGCCTCTGATCACATGATTTCCTTGTTAGAACACAGGTGAGTTAATCAATGTGAATGAGCCTCTGATCACCACACCTGTGCTCTAGCAGAGAAATCCCTAAGTCCTGGCCTGTTAGTGGGTCCTGAAGGCAGGAGTTGAGAAGCACTGCTCTACACCTTTATTCACACTGGGGCTGATGTACTAATAAAGAGGTACAATTCAGAAGCAAACTAATTGCACTAAAGGAAACTAATATAATTAACAAAATCCCCATTGATTCAAATGGGGCTTTAACCCCTTGAATGCTAGAGAGCTCTCCAATGCATTTGCACACTAGCATTCGAGGGGGGTTATGCACTTAGGTGTGATAAAGTGGTGATAAGGTGGAGAGGACTTCTCCAGTGATATCACTTCTAGAGTTCCTATTTTATTCTACAAAGTCTATGCACTAAGATCTAAGAAACCTTAGAGCTGTGGCTTCATAGAATAACATAGGAACTGGAGAAGTGATATCACTGGAGAAGTCATCTCCACTTTATCACACCATAGTGCATCTCTCCCAGTGGGATAAAACCCCCATTTAAATCAATGAGAATTGTTCTTTGTTTCCCTATGGTGCAGTTGGTTTGTTCCGGAATTGCGTGAGTTTTCCTTAATCCTTTGAGTGACAGAGGGGTTACAATTTCAGTCTCACTGTTTGTGAATGAGGAACAGAGGAAATTGTCTTAAAGGGGATCTATCACCCCTATACAAGTTAGTCTTAATAGGTAGGTGATATAGTGACTAGGTGCAATATTGTTGTATTTTCTTTTTTAAAATCTTTGGCCAATGAGATTGCTCCAGCTTACAAACAGAAAGCCAATGTCATTGGACGAGGCTGGATAGAGGGAGGGGAGCAGAGGCAGAATGACAGACTGTGGTACAGAGCTGTACCCGCAGTCTATCCGGAAGTAGGGCACACTACAGTCATTATTCATTAGATTTCAGCCAAACAGCGATTTAAAAAAAGAAAATACAACAATACCGAACCTAGTCGCTATATAACCTACCTATTAAGACTAACTTGCATAGGGGTGATAGATCCCCTTTAATTTATTTATATTTTTCTACACAAGGTGTAGGGGGTGGCATTTGAAGCGGGTGCTCATTAAAAGTCTTAGTGATGGCACAGTGTGTGTTCACTAAAGTCAGCATATGCATTTGTAGATACCCCAAAGAGCTGAAGCATGATTTTTACTTTAAAGACTAAGTGTAGAAAATGAGGTACTCTAATGGATTCCTCCATTACAACTATTATATATTATACAATAGTGCACCATACTTGGCAACAACGGAATTCAAGGGACATGTTTTCTCTGAACAATTACATGAGTGTCACTAATGGTCCATAAATCCCAAGTGTCCCGTCCCTCTTTAGGAGACCAACTCCCTCTGTCCAGCCCACCCTGTTGTCCATCTTTTTAGGAGATCACAGTGTTTGCTCTGTATTTAAGTGTATTACATTGCTCCACAGCAATAAAACTCATATTGATCTTTGTTTAAACTTCAGTATATGTGTTTTGAATTAGTCCGTTTAAATAAAATACTTTGGTCTTGTTCTAAATCATCTATTCAGTTATACATAAAAGTAATGCCCCCACCAGCCATACCCCCAGCACCACCACCTAAAACAAAAGTATCCCCTTTTGGCATTTGAATTGTTGAGAGGTATAATATCCCAGGGTACAATGTAGCACAGTGTCAACAGAAAACATGGTATAACAGACTTAATCCTTTGAGTACCAGAGGGTTATGCAAGGCATTGGAGAGCAAAGTGTTACATACCTGTCTGGCAAAAAAAATTAAATTTTCACTTGTAAAGCAAAATAAACACTATCAATACCTAAATTCTACATTAAACCATATAAGTAAGAAATTTAAACATGTGAAGAAACTTATCCTATGTAATAATTCTCTAGGATGTTTGTCAGAAGCCATCATGCACAGTAGAGACTGCCCGAACGCACAGAATGCTGGGAGCACAGCATGCTGGGAGTTCTGTGCTGGGAACATTCTGTGCTTTCGGGCAGTCTCTACAGTGCATGATTGCGTCGGCGGCAGGAAGCAGAGCAGGACATGCCTCTTAACCCTTTGAGTGCCAGAGGGTTTTGCAATGCATTGCGTAGCCCTCTGGCACTCAAAGGGTTAACATCACCCGGACCTTGGCCCATGTACACAGGCTTTTAGACTAGTAGCCTAATAAGCCTTTAACCAGAAGCACACAGAATATGGAGTTGCAACTCAATTTTAAAACCAGAGACAACAGGAACAAGGAGACAGAAGCAGGGACTATACATGGAAATCATGGACAGTTGGTAGGTATGGCACACAGGTCACACAGCATTCTTCACTACAACATCAGTGTGCACTTCTTATATATTGAAAAGTGTAAGCTGAAAAAGCGTTAGCCCCTGGGCCACACACATGCGCCATAGGATATTTATTTCCAATGTCCAATAAAACTATTATATAACCTATGAACAATAACATTTAAGAGTCATAAGGACCTTTTTTTCAACATATGCTATTGAGTTGTATGCACTGCATGCTTTGTTAGCAGCTGAATCATGTCTGAAAAGACAAATGACTTAGACTCTGTTTCTAAAGGACATATAAAGCTGTATTGATTCTGGTATCTGAAATTGATATAGAACTATGAATCTGATTCTATCACTGATGTACTACTTTACCATTTACACTGAAATAACTTATATTGCTGTTTTAAAGAATCATGGAAAAAAGGAGCAGTGTTCGAAGGCCGCAATAAATACTGGCTCATTTCCCTGTGCCGAGAGAAAAAAACAAGTATTTCTCAAGAAAAAAAAAGTACGGACGTATGTAAAAAAACAATAGTGGAGCAGTTCTCAGGAAGGCAATGCACTGGGGTTCTCTCTAGCATTCAAGGGGTTAAAATCAACATTTAAAGGAGCAGTGAGCTTTTATTACAAAAAATAATATATTATACAGTTTATCCTGCTGAATTAAACAAGGATATGCCCGCTGCTGGAAGATGCTTTAATCCAATGTGATTACAGCTCAAACTGTTGCTTTTTTATATTAAAACTAGTTGAAGAGCCTTGGCTCTTGGCTTTCGGAAGGTCCGAATGATGCCAAATATGCCTTATTCGTCTGATTGACCAAAGATGTTATCTCTTGAACAAGATCACAAAAAATCATGGGGGCCATTAGGACTTTCTGGCCACAGTAAGGTTTGAAGAGCACTATAATTAAGAGGTGTTAGTTTATGCAGTTTGTGTAGTTTCCTGTTCAAATGCCTAATTTATCTTTTACCAAATTGTACTGTTAATGGGATTTATGGACAGACTTATGTGGGGTATATACTATTGAAGTAAAATATATTTAATTAAAAAGGAATTCTACTGTTCCGCTGTAGGAGTAGTTGGCATTGTTTAATAAATTAATCTACCTCTGTATGGAATGATTATGCAGCAGTCAGGAATATCTATTTACATATATATATATATATATATATATATATATACTAGCAAATGGTGCACTGTGTTGCCCGTTAGATTGGGCACACCATGCATGTTGGAGACCTGGTGGACCATTTGCTCTATAATGACTTTTGACTAAAGAATCTCCCTAAAGTACAAGTACCCTTGTTTCACTTGGCTAAAAAAAGACATACAGTATGCATATTTTTATAATAAAGGTTTACTGTCCCTTTAAAATCCCAATTTAATCAATGGGAATTGAGAGATATTTAGTTGTTCCTATTCATCTTTGTACATGAGCCTCACAATCTTCTGATTTCAAATGGGTTAGCTTTATTAGTATTCACATATGGACACAAGTACAGATCAGGCATTCACAGTAATCTGTTATGCCTTTGGCAAAACACACATTAAGACTGTGATAATGAATACAGACTGTGGGCCCCATATGCTTGCTAAATATTTTCACAGACAAACGTCTGAAATAAGAGATAAAAGATAAAAATCACAATTTGAAAAGATTATTAAAAAAACACCCCGTTCCTTTTCTCTCATATCACATAATGGAATAGTATATCTCTCACTTGGCCTATTCTACTGCAGTGATGTTGAACAGGACAGAGCCAGCCCTCAGTTGCCTAAGGTCAAAGAACTCATGCTAAACTGTGACTAGGGAAATATTAATCCCTTCACTGCAGGAGGTGTCCTATTGAAAGCATTCCTTACATTTATGAAAATGTTACCAACTCCACAGTTTCTGTTGTGTTTTTTACATTTTAAAGGAGCAGTTAACATTTTTATATGTTACAAATATGTTACATAACTTTTCCTGCTAAGTAACACAAGAGTATTCTCACTGGCAGGAGTGTTTTCATCTAAAGTTTATTACAACTCAAACATTTTAAATCAAATTGCTAGCAATAGCTCCACCTAGTGTCCAAAGAGCATTTTTTTAGATGATCCCTGTTGGAGAGCTTCTGGGAGATGATAAAGTGGTGATTAAGAGGAGATAATGGGGCAACATACAACTGGAGTGATGAAGAAATGTGGAGTAAAAGTGGCATACAAATGAAGATCAGCATTTAAAAAAGAAGATCACGCTAGTTTTGGAAGCCTTAATCCCACGTGGTTGTGTTTTGGGAAAAGTGATGGTGGAGCTGGTGAAATTTCTGGTGCTCCAAATTTATAAATGAATGTCACTAACTGCAAGAATTTTGCAACAGAAAATTCACCAGAATCTTAACGCCAGATATAATCTGTTCTTAACCCCTTAACAACCAGCCGATCGGAGCAGTCACTTAAGGACCATGGAGCATTTTTTTTTTTTCAAAATCCGGTTCCGGACTCCCTGAACGGCGTGCAGTCACGGGGGGAGCCTGGAATTCCATGACGTTGAATCAACCCATGACGTACTATGACTGTCAAGGGTCGTTAAGGGGTTAAGGACCTATGATGGTCCTGGCACGTCATGGATCTAACATGTGATAAGGACCTATGACGTGCCAGGGCCGTCATGGATTTCAGGTCTCCCCGCGTGACTGCACACCACTGGGGGAGCCCTGATTCGGATTTGAAAAAAAAAAAATTGCCCATGGTAATTAAGTGCCGGCCACATGTGCACGCTTTCCAGGTGATAACATCAGATTACTAATGCCATATTTATAATGATGCCCTTACTCATTTGTAAATCAGACCTGACATTATCAACAGTTACCGGGACTTAACGACAGTTCTCAACCCTTTGAGTGCCAGAGGGGTGAGCAGTGCATTGCTGTGCAATGCGTTGCGTACCCCTCTGGCACTCAAAGGGTTAAAAAAAGTACTAAGAACGTTTTTTTTATAAATCTCCCCCAATGTCTCCAGTGAGACCACTTCTCCAGTTCCTGTGTTATTAAATGAAGTGAATGCACTAAGATTTCTCAAGTGGGAGAGACCTTCGTGCTGAGGCTTCATAGAACAACATAAAAATTGGAAAAGTGATATCACTGGGGAAGTTTCTGCCTCTTCATCACCTGTTAATCACACGTTAGTGCATAACCCCCCTTATGTCACTGACTGTGGTTTTCTATAGTAAGTGATAAGAACATCACCACTTAATGACCACATCAGAAAAAGGCAGTTTAATGTAAATGTAAGTTTGAGCTTTAATAACTTTTGAATCAAAGATGATTCAAAAGAATACCTTTGTTTTACTGAAAGTGAAATGCTGAACATATATTTTTCATTAAAAAGATTTACTGATCCTTTAAAGTGATAGTAATGTTTCACAAAAACAGCAGCTCCAATTAATCTTCATAGTATTTGAGCCATAGAGAGTGTTATTTTATTACTGTGAGCGTTGTAGTTGAAGAGTAATTGAATGATAAAGTTTCCCCCTCCTGCCCCTTTTACCTAGTGTAAGCCACCTCTTCTCATATGTGGAATCCAGTCCATAGACCAGACAGCTCACATCAACAGTCAATCTTCTTACTGTGAGAACAATGAAAACCCTGCCCTCCTTGACAAGTTTTTCAGCTTTTTCCCTTATCTTAATTGAAGATTGTCCCTCTCTGCAATCTACCTGGACACTCCCTGCTGCTCTAAGCTGAGCAGTGTTACATCAGTAGAAGGGGCGGGAGGGGGATACTTTATCATTCAATTACTCTTGAACTACAACTCTGACAGAACTGAAATAACACTCTCCAAGGCCCAAATACTATGATGATTAATTTGAGCTGCTTTTATTATGAAACATTACTATCCCTTTAACATTATATTCTCTTTACCCTGAAATGAGTAGGTTCTTTTCTTTTGCAAAAATGACTGCAGCTTGTGACAATTTATATTGTCTGTTTCGGACAAAGGAAACATGTGGAACAAGTTATTATAGGTCTGTTCTTTATTTTAGTGTTACTTAAATGTCCTTAGATGTTAAATAAAAGCTGCTTAAAAGCATTTTGAAATATGTCCAGCTTTTATAAATGCTGAACTTCAAATGGTAATGCTAATGAACATATTGTTTGTACAACTTTCATGAGCACTTTGGGCCATTTTCTAAAAAAGAAAAATAATATGATTCCAGAGCAAACCAACTGTAGCAAAGGGGGGATCAATCAGTCCTACATAACTGACCAAAGCACATCAATATGTAAACTAAATAATCCTAACATGTATTTAACCCTTTGAATGTCAGATGAGTATCCGACACATTGCGTTGAAATGCGTTGAAATACCTCTCTGACACTCAAAGAGTTAAAATGTCTGTCAGGTTCTAGAAAGGACATTAGTTGTCAAGAGATAGCCCCTTAATAATGTTACTTCCGTTAAAACCATTTGGTCTTAAAAGAGACTTGCATTTCAAAGCCTTGTCAGCTTGTGGCTCATTAAAATTTTATCTATAGTACTAATAGTCTAATTAATATGTTAATGGTTGTGAGCTATATGGATTGTTTCATTTTCAACCACAGTGGGTAAAACTTACTGAGTGTAATTAACAGCACGTTTCATTGGCCCATATGTATAATAGCTGATTCTGATGCAAGACAACTGTGCCATGGGGGGGGGGGGGGTGAAATACAATTTTCCATTGATTTAGCTGAGGCTTTTAACCCCTTGAATGCTAGAGATGTCTCCAACGCATTACGAGCAATGCATTGGAAACATTTCTACCATTCAAAAAAGTCACATTTAAACAATTACCTTTTAGGGAATGTTTCAATTTCCCCCTGTAGGTCAGACAAATAAGACATTCCATTGATTCCCAGTTGGTTTACCAGAATTACTCTGAGGTGAGTTGCACTGGTAGTGAAAATGACTTCTACAATGTGATAAACTCTTTGATTCCCATGTTATTCTATGGAGCCTAGGAACTAAGATTTCTCTAAAATGAGATACCTTAGTGCAGGGTTTTTTTTGGCTCAAGGTACTCCTAACATGCAAATGGAATTTTTGGGGCACCACGTAAGATTTTTAAGTCTGTTGCATAGCTGGGAACTCTGGTCTCCGGGGCAGAGTCTGATTCTCTGAATGTGAGGAGTTTCTGATGAAACTCTGCCAACTTGTGCTCCTTCCCACACATTCCTCCCACTCCCCACCCACTTCTCCTCCTTCACCAGTTTATTCTGTCTATTTTTTTATGTTTCATAAGGCCCACCCCACTCACGATTAAGCCCCACCCCTCTTATGACACAAATCACATAATTTTTCTCCCCTCAGCAGCACCACCACAGGACTCTCCTGACCACAAAGTTCCCAGGTATGGTCAGTTGTCAAGGATGTAATTAAGGGACAAATATGTAAAAATTTAGTCTTGGGTCTCACAACCACATACCTCCCAACATTTCAAATTACTAAAGAGAGACATTTTTGTTTTGGATGGTATTGCTGGGGGTGTTACTGGTAGGGTTGCCACCTTTTCTTCAAAAATATACCAGCCATGGCACTCCCTCCATAGACCTAACATTGGACAGAAGCCAATTTTTTACCGGCCTGCCAGTAAAATACCGTCTGGGTGGCAACCCTAGTTACTGGAGGCGTGACTGGTGTGTGTGCGTTGTGGGGGACGTTGCCAAGAATTCTCAGGTTTTTTCCTGTCCTACTGACACCTCTTTGTGTAACTGATTACATTATTCACAGCAAGACCAAAGTATTTTATTTACACAGACCAATGTATAAACACATATACTTAAGTTTAAACAACCATTAATGTGTATTTTACTGCTGTGGAGCAATGTGATACGCTTATATACACCAAAGTCTGATTTCCTAAAAAGAGGGACACTAGGGTGGGAAAAAGGTATTTTGGTCTCAAAGAGGTACTGTCCCTCCTAAAGTGCGATACTTGGGAGGCATGAAAGCTGAATGACAAAAAATATCCATATTGACGTTAACATTCTTTAAAGGGGAACTAACACCTGACACAATCTTTAGCTTCACTAAGTCCCCATCTGGCGACTAGCTGCTTAGTAGCGCTAGTTGCCAGAATAATTACATTATTTAATAGATTTCTGCTCTTTTCCCCAACTGACAGGCAGGACGGAGCACGGACATCTTTCCATTGTGACGTCCGCGTGCTTGCGCTGTCAGTCACAGCCGGAGCCAAATGGCTCCTAGCTCCTTTATGTAAAAAGAGTGGCCCCCTAAGGCATTCCTACCAACATTTTGAAATAGCCAAAGAGGGCTACTTTTGTTTTAGGTGGTTTTGCTGGGGCGTGGTTGGTGGTCAGGGCATTACAGAGAATTTTTAGGTCATTGACACCTCTTTGTGTAACGGAATAAATTATATGGCACAAGACCAAAGTATTTTATTTACACAGACTAATTTATAAACACACATGAAGTTTATACAAACATTAATGTGAGTTTTTTTGCTGTGGATAGGGTTGCCACCCAGCCGGTATTTTACTGGCAGGCCGGTAAAAAATTGGCTTCTGTCCAATGTTAAGTCTATGGAGGGATGCCATGGCCGGTATTTTTTTGAAGAAAAGGTGGCAACCTAGCTGTGGAGCAATGTGATACACTTATGTACACATCACAAAGTCTGATCTCCTAAAAACGAGGGTCACCATGGTGGGAAAGAGGACAGAGGGATTTGGGTCTCAAAGATGGACTGTCCCTCCTAAAGAGGGACACTTGGGAGGTAGGCCCTAAGGTGGCGCCCATGCAGACCAAAATGTCACATACCCCTGGTTGAAATCCACTGCCTTAGTGCATAGGCTCCATAGAATAATATAGGACTTTGAGAGTTTATAACAGTGGAGACTTGATATACTCTTTATCCTTAGTAAATCCATGTTAACTTTTTGAGGGCCAGAGGGGTGAATAACGCATAGCAAAACAAGGTGTTGCACACCCCTCTGGTACTTAAAGGGTTAATTATACTGAATATTGAAAAGGTAGCCAATCGGCTGATGTACTAAGAAGCACTGGATCAATTCCGATGCAAAATGTACTGCACTATAGAAGAAAAATAATCCCCAATACACTAAATTAAATGGGGTTTTTAACCCTGTGAATGCTATAGAGGTGTTAGTTTTCCTTTAAGCCTTTTCTTGAAAATAATATGTTAGGAGTCCAAATACTTCCTCCCCCGGATGCCTACAGCTAAGAAAAGCAAACTGCTTGCTTTGAAGTCATCAGACCTGTGTGTTTACAATCAGACCTACTTACACTGTCAGACAACCAAGATTACAAGACGATTATCCCAACCTATTGCAAGAATCAGTAGGTTCACACAAACATTGCTAAGCGCTTTACCAGAAGCTTTTGTTAGATTTCTAAATCATTATACATGTAGTTTATTTAGCAGGACTCTGTTAAAGGAACACTAACATATAAAATTGAGCTTCGGTTATATATACTTAATCCTCTGACTCAAAGGGTTAAATAACCTTATTCCATGCTAGCATCAGTGAAATTCCCCAGTTTGCTTTCTGAGAACTAAAATCTAGTCATATATATGATCTGTTGCGACATACATTCCTGCCTCGCCCAGTTCTCCCTGGCTCCTATATTAGTATAGCAATTTGTAAACTGATAGTTCAGCATTAACTGTAAATGGGCCAAATTATGGTAATAACCTTTCTAAAAAAAGTGGTGTTAGTTATTTCAATACAATTATTGAATGTTTTCTCTACATATGCATGGAAATGCAAGTTTAGGATTAGTGTTAGGTTTGTAACATGGAATCCTATGGAGATTTATGGTCAATTGACCAGAGCTGTCCATAGGATGGTGTAGCAACAGCGCCACTCCTGGCACTCAGGAAATGCATTGTCAGTCCTTTCTAACATTTGAGGGGTTAAAAGCCTCATTTAGAGAAATGGAAGTCTGGGGAACTGTTATTCCTCCCTTTTGGTGCAATTGCAGCCAAACTCTGCAGCTTACATTGTTCTGCTAAGCAAACAACATGTATTCGGATGCAGGACACTAGCAACATATATTTATACAGGTCATACACTTGAGAGCTTTTTTACACATGATAATACTTGTAAAGGGATCCACTAATGGGCTGATAATAGGAAAGAGGGTGGGAGGGTCCCTAGAATACTTCCCAGTAGTAGCACGTCTGACAGTGGTGATTAATTGCTCCTTTTTTTCCCCAGCTTTCATATTAGCTTACTAAACATCCTTTTACAAAATCTGCTCGAAAATGATGAACAACAAGTAATCTAGATTCAGAAGCAGTAACATTTCTAACTGAAAATTGCTGAGCCTAGATTTTGTTATGCAGAAGAAAATTGTCCAATTAATATTTTGTTTTCAGTTTTCTTTTTTTTTTCGTTGAACTGTTTTCTTTGATTCCATGGCTGCTATTTACTAAGAAGCAGAAAGTCATACTTCCTGCTGTAGAGAAGGCCATATGCACTATGTAAAGAGGACCAAATCTGCAGCAAACCAAGTGCAAAGTATGGTACTAACTCTCCAAATTCCTTTTAACCCATTGAATGATCCAGTGGTCTCAGATGCCTCACTAGAATTCAAATGGTGAACCTTTTGAATGCCAGAGAGGTATCCAATGCATTGCAAAGAAATGCGTTGGATACTCCTCTGGAACTGAAAGGGTTAAAAGCCCCATTTAAAATAAATAAATAAAGGATTTTTTTCTGTGTGTCTCTTTTGTGTTGTGCCATATTTAATAAGGTAAAGTGGTGCGATTCTGGAGCAAACCTTCAGCTTTTGATTTTGATGTGTGTTTAACTCCTTGAATCCTAGAGAGGATTCCAGTGTGTTGGGATGCAATCCACTGGAGGCTGTTGTAGCATTCTAAGGGTTAAAAGCCCAGTGCAGCCTGAGGCAAGGTACCTTAGGCTCCTTTAGCTCAGCACCTGGCCACACCCCCACTCCTCACATTACCCTGTGCACAGTCCTATACACTCCTCCCTGAAACAGAAAATGCCCTTATCCTATAACATTCAAGCCCCCCAAAAATGTTTAACCCCTTGGTTGCAAGAGATATGAACACATTGCTTACACCCTTATAGCCACCAAGAGGTTAAATAATAGCCAGGGTATATAAGCAGTTGCAAAAACAATGAGATTGCACTGACAGCTAAGAATGTAGGTGTCTCAATCACAGCTGAGGGGCCCCAAAAAAAGAGCTCTTGCACTTGCCTTCTCTGTCTAATGGGAAATCTAGCCCTGTAAAAGCACCTTTTAAATAGATAGTAACGTTTCATAATAAAAGCAGCTCTAATTAATCATCATAGTATTTGGACTTTGGAGAGTGTTATTTCAATTCTGTCAGAGTTGTAGTTCAGGAGTAATTCAATGACAAAGTGTCCCCCTCCCGCCCCTTTTACTGATGTAACACTGCTCAGCCAGAGCAGAAGGGAGGTGCCCAGGTAGACTGCAGAAAGGGACAATCTTCAATTAAGATAAGGGAAAAACCTGAAAAGCTTGTCAAGGGGGGCAGGGCCTTCATTGTTCTCATAGGAAGAAGATTATCCCCTGGAGGAGGGGGATATTTTGCTTGTGAATATCTCTTAAACCATAAAGGTTTGAGAGATAATACTTATATTGTTCTTCATGTTTGTTTAATGCCTACAAAATAAAATAAGGATAAAACGAAGTATTACTATCCCTTTAAAAGCAACAGGAATTTTGGTAATTTGTCTCCTGTTATGTGGCTAGCTTGTTTCAGAATGGCACCTCATTAGCTTTTTGAATATGGCCCATATCCATGCCTAGGAACTCTGGATCTGACCTGGAGACTCCAGTTCTTATACTTAATTAGCAGGTCTCTGGGGACGGAGGCTAATCTTTAGGACTCAGTGAGTTTACTTTTAACTTTGCCCAATTCACTGCCAGTTCTGGTCACTCTCTGACTGTTTCTTACACTATACGTCCATTTTAACCCCTTAACGACCCATGACGTACATGTGGATGTCCCTAAATGGCTCCCTGAGCAAAAAAAAAATGGTCTGTGGTCCTTAAGTGCCAGCCGCGTGCGTGCGTGGCCAGTCCTTAAGGGGTTAAAGAAAAACCCTGCCTCCCCTCTTACCAATCCTGTCCATCCCAATAAAGCACTACCCACTTTATGGCACAAATTACATCATTAGGACACTCCCCCCTCCAGATATTAGTTGACCTTCGAAGACAAAAAAACAAGGACAAAAACGCTCCCAGGTATGCTCATAGCCCCTTGTCAATCATGGTATGTACAACTGTTATTTTCTTTAGGAATGAAAATGATTGTGCTCAGTTGTGATCATGTTTTTGATACTTGGGGAAACCCATTCTATTCAATGGGATTAGGGCTTCCCCAGTTTTCACCAGAGTGCCACAGAGAGCCTATCAGCTTACAGCACTCTGCAAATACCAGCTCCTCTACTGACTTTTGTTTGTGTTTATTGGCACAGAAGGAAAATCTCTTACAAGCTTAGATGGGCTGATATACAACGCAGAGCTGGACTAATTCTGGGGCCAACTAACTGCACAATCGAAGACGATTGATTTAAATGGGGCCTTTTACCCCTTGAATGCTAAGAAGGTCTCCCAAGCATTAATGTGCATTGCAATGGGGGCATTTCAGGCACTCAAGTGGAATGTTTATTTGTTCCTAAATGTGCAGTTGGTCTGCATTAGTCCTAATAAGCAAGAATAGCAGCAAACATAGAGGCCAATATCTAAAACATCTGTGAGTTATACCAGACATTTTGCTGAATTTACAGGTTTATCATTAAAGAAAATTGAGAATGTGAAACCCATTGAATGGCAGAAAAGTCTCCAACACAACGGGGCATATGGATGAAGAAGCCAGTGTAGGAGCATGGCACTAGTCTCTAACTCCAGTATCTACACTTACAAGGATAGTAACACTTAATATTGGAAAAAAAGGTGTATATATATATATATATATATATATATATATATATATATATATATAGGGTTTATCCTGCTGAGTGAAACACAGATGCTCCCACTTCCGGGGAATGTTTTATGTAGAAGTTATTTCAGCTCAAAATTGCATTTTTGGTGTATTACTTCCATAGCCTACATTTTATGGTGACAATGTTGCCACAGCATCCTATGAAGGTATATGATCAACTGACCATGAGTATCTATAGATTGCTAGATCAGTAGCTCCACCATAAAGTTTCAATCCATGACAGTCATGCGTCTAAAAAAAATCAAGTCTGAGCTATGATAACTTTTGAATAAAACATCTCTTAGCAGTGGTAGTATCTATGTTTTACTCAGCAGGATAACCCTGCTATATAGATTCATAGGACTTTAATACTAGCAAACCCTCTACATCTGCCCATAGCATGCATAGGTATAATCATAAGGTTGGGTTGCCTATAATCTTGTCTATGGTATATTAGAACATTCATCACTGAATAAGAACACCCTATATTGCCCACAGACTGCCCCATTGACTTCCCCTTGGCACAAGCGGTTTTAAGGGGAGGATTTTTGTCATATGTAGCTTAGACAGGCAGAGGCAGAAAACACTGGTTCCAGCATCGGATTTAGGATAGAAATTGGCATTGTACATCAGCCCCACTGTTCAATGTATCAGACACTCTGTTTCACCAAAGATGCCCATTACACTGATTATATGATGTGTGGATGTCTAAATGAGTTTATGCAGCAGAAACTACAGTTATTGGAGTTTAAGTAAAATCTTATAAATGAGATCAATATGATAGTATACAATATTGTGATCATTACATACTTGCTAAAGGCATGAAACATGATTTAAAGGACTACCATCACAGTAAGGATTAAATATTGATTCCAAGGTTATTTTCTAACTGGCAGAGATGAAAATTATAAAATGTGGAAAACATCTCTTAGATGGAAAAGTATGCATTCTATAATTGCTAAACTAGCAGCTAAATATTAAACCATTTGTGTTGTGTGCCAAAAGAGATGTCCAGCACATTGCTTCTGGCACTCAAAGGCCTAATCCTTTGAGTGCCAGAGGAGTATGCAACGCGTTACATACCCCTCTGGCACTCAAAGGGTTAATGGAGAATATTTCGAACTACATAATGATGACGGAGACCTTTATAGCAATCAGTGAGTTATACGTCACATTTAGATCACTGGCAATGCTGGGAATTTTTCCTTGTCATCTGTGGTGCAGTTGGTTTGTCCCAGAATTGCTTCACATGTTAGTACATCAGCCTCAGATCAGTTGGACATATGTATAAAAGAAAAGAAGACCAATTATGGAGCAAACCAACTGCACTATAGGGCAGGGGTGCCCAAGTTCAGTCCTCAAAAGCTATCAGCAGCCCTGTTTGAGCACAGGGGGCCAATCAATATGAATGAGCCACTGGCTAACTCACCTATGCCTAATCAAGGGAATCCTGGCCTGTTGGAAGCCCTTGAGGATCGAACTTGGACACCCTTGCTATAAGGGATAAATACAATTCCCATTGAATGAAATGGCACTATTAACCTATTAAACGGTAATAAGTTCTTCAAGCATTGCCTTGGGGAATTAGTGGAATGTATATTTTTCTGCTACTGTGCCATACCTCCCAACATTTCAAATGGTCAAAGAGAGCAGTTTTGTTTTAGCGGTGTTACTGGGGGCGTGGCTGGTGTGCCTGGGCACTGCCAAGAATTTATAGGTGATTTCAGGACCTACTGACACCTCTTTTTTTAACTTAATAAATGATCTAGAGCAACACCAAACTATTTTATTTACACATACTAATTTATAAATACACATACTGACATTGGAACTATCACCTTCAACCAAGTATGGCCCATTTATTTTTGCTCTTCAAACTAGCTATATATTGTAGTTGTTTTTTTTTTTAATATCTTATTTTCTAAGTTATGCATTAATAAATTGATGTTTCATGTGGTACAAGCTGTACCGCAGGCATGTAAATGTATAGCTGGCCTTCTCCTGTATACTGTACTGTACTGTACTCTCCCCAATCAAAGAGCTTACTGCACGGTGAATTTGTTAGTAGCTCTCTTGAACGCCTGCCTTCGAGAGAGGGGGCAGGCGCTTAAACAATGATTGGCAGGCAGCAGGAGAGCGGGGCACTGCCCACACATATTCGTTCATCAACACGGCTGCGCTCTCCCTCACTACAACGTTACAATACTGGCTTAGTTTACATGTAATAAAGCCACTTATTTGTCATAAAAACTGGCATTTGGTGCTAGTTGTCATATATTAATACAAAAATACACTCATGTTAAAGGGATAGTAATACTTCATTTTATCTTTATTTTATTTTGTAGGCATTAAAAAAAACATGAAGAACGATATAAGTCTTATCTCTCAAACCTTTATGGTTTGAGAGATATTCACAAGCAAAGTTTCCCCTCCCGCCCCTTTTACCTAGTGTAAGCCATCTCTTCTCAGATGTTGAATCTGGTTGTAAGACCAGACAGATAACAGAAGGGGACAAACTTCTTCCTATGAGAACAATGAAGGCCTTGCCCCCCCCCCTTGACAAGTTTTTCAGGTTTTCCCTCATCTTAATTGAAGATTGTCCCTCTCTGCAATCTACCTGGGCACCTCCCTTCTGATCTGGCTGAACAGTGTTACATCAGTAAAAGGGGCAGGAGGGGGATGCTTTGTCATTGAATTACTCTTGAACTACAACTCCGACAGAATTGAAATAACACTCTCCAAAGTCCAAATACTATGATGATTAATTAGAGCTGAATTTATTATGAAACATTACTATCCCTTTAAGTTAAAGTTCCACTTTAAACAATCATTAATGTGAGTTGTGTGGCTGTGGAGCAATGTGATACACTTATATACACACCACACAGTTTGATCTCCTAAAAAGAGGGACACCGTGGTGGGAAAGAGGGGCAGGGGGATTTGGGTCTCAAGAGGGACTGTCCCTCCTAAAAAGGGACACTTGGGAGGTATGCAGTGCAGTTGGACTACTCCCAAATTTCTCCACTTTGTTTTAAATATTCTCAAAGGATTAGGTAGTATTGGTAACACCACAGGCACATTTGCATGTACAAGTCCTCAACTTGCTAGTGTATACAGATATCATTTATAACCTGACCCCAAAAAGATAGAATAACAGGGAGGTCAACAATAAGTTCATGAAGGAAGCTAGATTAAAATGCATGGCATGAGCAATATGTCAGCATTTTTTAACTCAGCATGAAAGCTTGAAAAACAGTCTAGTGGAAAAGAGAGAAATTTCAGCTATTTCCTCAGATAATGTTTCAGTAGGTAGATATAGAGTTGAACAGCTAAAGACAAGCATATCGTACACACTTGCACACACTTCTCAGTTGTCAGGTATGTTGACCTTTGCTAATCTTAAATCTTTCATTCTTTTTAAAAAAATGTTACCTCAATTCCATGCCTGTCTATAACAAATGGAGATATATATCATCACTTTTACCCTCTCCGCACACTGGATGAATTTCCTAACAAAAATCTTATGGCCACTCCTAACGCAATATGGAATTTCCGGGGCATCTCTACAACATTTTATGCCATCTATCATGGGAATAATGAGCTATATAACTTTTAAATATGCAGTTAACCTTAGGTCTCACAATTATAACAAAAAATCCATAAATGTACATTTAAAATGCAACATTTAAAATTTTGCCAAAGTCTTCATAGATAAAAGGGTCGCACTCCAAGGGCCTTACGTTCAAAAGTAAAGTTGAGGAGTTCTGGGGCTAACCATTTGCACTACAGGGGAGAACTGAACATTACAAAATGTACTACTGATATAAATGGAGATTTTAACCCCCTTGAATGCTAGTGAGGTCTCCAATGCATTGCTTCACAGTGCATTGGAGACCTCTCTAGCAGTTAAAGGGTTCAAGTCCCCATTTAAATCAATGAAAATGTTTCTCTCTCTTCTATAGTGCTGCAGAACGAAGAAGTGCAATTCTGAAGCATACCGACTACCCCATAGGGAGGGTCTAAATATTCTTAACATTCTCAAAGATTTAACCGTTTAAAGACCTGAGGGATAAGCAATGCATTGCACATCCTACTGATCCTTAAAGGGTTAAATGGGACTTTTAACCCATTGAGTACTAGATATGTCTCCATCTCATAGGGGGAGATGCACTATGGTGTGATAAAGAGATGATAATATGGAGATGACTTCTATAGTGATATCACTTCTCCAATTCCTATGTTATTCTATGGAGTCAATGCACAAAGATTTCTCCACCTTTAGAGATCTTAGTGAATTGGCTCTATAGAATAACATAGGCACTTGAGAAGTCATCTCCATATTATCACATCTTCGTGAATAACCTTCAATATGTTGGAAACATGTCTGGCGTTCAAACTGTTATAATGCCAAGGAGAACTCTCTAGCATTCAAGGGGTTAAAAGCCAAGTTTCAAATAAATGGAAGTTTGTATTTACCCCTTAACCCCTTAGGTACCCTTGATATGCCAGGACAGGACCGTCACGCCTGGTCCGGCACTTAAAGACCAGTGATGGTCCTGGGACTCCTGGAAATCAGTTGCAATAAAAAAAAGCCTCATGGTCCTTAACGGCCAGCCGTGCGCTGTGTCGGCCAGTTGTTAAGGGGTCAAAGGCCACCTGGTTTGCCCTGAAATTTTGTATGCAAGATAGGGCCCGATGTAATTAGATTTGCGCTAAATTACATAAAACATAAAACCTATATCTTATGATTTCCTTTGAATAAATCCCATAATGATTAATGAGCAAATAAGTATAATCTGCCATATTGCCAGCGAATACATCAAAATACAGGTCAATGACTGACATCATCTACCATTACCATGCTACTGGAAGTAAACCTGTTATCTCAGATTCCTGTATACAAAGGCTCTCACTTTATGGTTTAAATCTCAATAAAGAAAGCAATGAAAGTCGTACATTTATGTTGTTTACAAACCATAGCCCATTAAGCACTAAACTCTAATATTTGCTTTACTTACTTCACCATAAGTATATAGCTTAAGAAAAATGACACAATTCGCCCTCGCTCCATTATGTTAAAAAATCTAGTATACATTTAGATGACATAGCATCAGCTGCTGTTTAAACTGGGCTTAGCTAATGGACTTTTAATGTCAACGGGGTTATGTTCAGTTACTAGCTATTAGCAAGAATAGCCCCTTTCTATAAAAATTTCCTTTTCTCAAGTGTGTTACTTGAACATTCTTTCTTCTGATTAACGACTGTCATCTAATGCAAAAACAAATCCAAGGTCACTGGATTCTGCTGTTATCTTAAAAACCCACTTACTGAGCCTTTCAAACCTTGCCACATTTTTTTTCAGCCAAGTTTATTTGTTAGTGATTTTGCACAGGAGAGCAGTGTACAAATGGCAAGTGAAATAAAATATTTCCTTCCCCATTGTCATATAACAAGTGGAAAATGAATAAAGTCTTGTTTGTAAAGAAAAGGGGAAGGAAACAATATGTTTACTGTTAAAAATAATATGTAACTGTATATAATTTTATGTATGTTTATGTGCATGTGTGTATGTATATATCGTTTCTCTATTTGTGTAAAATATGTAACATTTTACTGTAAAAGCTCTCCAGGGCAAACTTGAAAATGTGTATTCTTCCCATTAAAATATTTTCAAAATAAAAAATAAATAAGGTGAACCTGTCACTTTATCCCTTTAAAGTTGACTGTCCTGGCACGTCATGGGTTTTGTGTTCACAGCGCTTCTGTGGGAGTCCTGTGACTACTATCACAGACTCTCGTTTGGCAAGAAGGTCACGTGTGCCAACTCGCTGAATTATGACTATGCGTGCCATAAGGGGGTTCCAACCCCAAGACCACGGGGCATTAAAGTGGATCTCTCACATATATACAAGTAATGTTCATTAGTTAGAGCATTTAGCGAAAACATTTAAAATGTTATTCATTTAAAAAAAAAAAAAAAAAAAAACGTTATCAGTGCAAAAATTAATGTTTAAAAAGTGCCCAGCAGCCTACTAATGGCTTTCCGCAGCTTGCCGCACTGCCTCCACTCCTGTCCCACTACCCAGCATCGTCCGATGACGGAGGCTTTCTGTCTCTAAGCTGGAGTGGTCTCATTGGCTAGATATTGATCTCTGCCAATGAGATCGCTCCAGCTTAGAGAAAGAAAGCCTCCGTCATCAGAGGATGCTGGATAGTGGGACGGGAGTGGAGGCAGAGCGGCAAGCTGGAAGTAGGCTGCTGGGCACTTTTTAAACATTAATTTTGGGCATATAAAGTTTTTTTTTTTTTTTTTTTAAATTAATAGCATTTTAAACATTTTCGTTAAATGCTCTAATGAGCATTACTTGTATATATGTAAGAGATCCCCTTTAAGGGGTAAAATATTTTGTCTTACAGATAATTAAAATCTGCTGATGTGTTATACTAGATGTACATTGTTTCTGAGAAATTAACCTTAAGGTTTTGTTGGTATTGTATGCTAATTCTCTGTACAATATGCTAATTAGTTCTGTTAGAGGCCAAACTTATCTCTTGGTGAACTATTAGAAATGATCTCAGTTTGCAGAATTAATTCACAGCACAGTATGTGGCAATACTGCTCAGCACAGCAACTAATTAGCATAAACTGCCATGCCATGTCACCAACATATAAAGGTGGATTTCTCAAAAGTGATTTATATTATAATTTGCAAGCACAACATACAGACAGTGCTTCATTCTCCAATATTAACTAAATATATCTTAGGGTGCCAGAACAATATATTTCCCTAACCTTGCTAAATTAATGTTTGTGCTTAATACACCCAATAAAATCACATTTTTTAATCCCTTAAGCACCAGAGGTATGTGCAGCATATTGCTTTGAAATGCGTTGTACACTTCTCTGGTCCTTAAGCGGTTAATGTTTTCTTCCACGTTGGCAGAACACAACGCTACCACAAGATAAAGTATCTTTGTGTTGGGGATAAAATGTCATAAAGCAGCATTAGATGTGAAACTGAATTCTTTCTAAATAATGTATTCGACTTCAGTGCATTAAACCTATTTAGTTTCCGATTTCGTTGAGCATCCCATATCAATTTTGTCTTTAATGGGAAACATTACACACATATGAAAACTGACACCAAAACAATACTCCTAGATACGGAGGTCGATTCTCAGAACTGAAGTGATGCTGGGACAAGCCAGCTGCATTTTAGGGGACAGATAATTCCCCAGATTTCCATATTGTAACCTCTGTAATTTTTATAGACCCCTTGGAGACCTTTTGAGCAATAAAGTGGCTAAAAGCCTTTTTTAACCGTTTGAGTGCCAGAGAGGTATCCAACGCATTGCACAGCAATGCACTGGATACCTTTCTGGCACTTGAAGGGTTAAATCACTGGGAATTTGTATTTGTCCTCTATGGGAAAGTTGGCTTTATTCCAGAAACGCGCAGTTCTCCTTGTTTAATCTGTCTCATGGGGGAAAGTTGTACTAATCCACAAACATAGCTTATTTTCTGCCTTTATAATCACGTGCCTATATGTCAGCATAGGTCCTAGTGCAATGTTTTCTTGCTCACGGCACCAGTAACAAGTAATCTGTACATTTTGCAGCACCCCTAAAATGTTTTGTTGTTTTTCAAGGGTGTAATCAAGGTTACAAGTAAATAATTATAATAATTCTAAGCTCCCTCAGTCAGAATAATAAAAACATAGCATGCATATTAATTTCCATAAACATACATTTTAAAGTCAACATTCACATTTTGTCAAAAGCCTTCATGGAAAAAAGGGGGCAACCCTAAGTGGATGTCAGTAGTGCACAAAAGTACCACGGCACCCTGATGGAGAAACACCAGTGTGTGTGTGTGTGTGTGTGTGTGTGTGTGTGTGTGTGTGTGTGTGTGTGTGTGATCACTTCAGTACATAAGGGTGCACACACACACTCCGCCACCATTAAGGATTTAACATGTTTTTTCCCTGAATGCATTCCTTATAGCACATGAAGGAAAATGGAAGAATTTTATCTCAGTTTCCTCTGTGCCAGTACATGGCAAGAAACAAAGAGCAGAGAAATCACACGCAATGCCCATACACTTCCCCACTGCCCTCTCCATGACCTAGAAAGGGTAACCATTTAAGTGCCAGAGCAGTATACAACACATTGCAATGTGTTGGGTACCCCTCTGGCACTCAAAGGGTAAACCCAAAGGAGTAGAGGTGTATGCAAAGCATTGCTGCACATGCCTCTCTTCCCTAAAAGGGTTAATAAACAGACATGAGTCAGTGCCAAGCATCAATAAATTGATTCCAGCACCTGATGTAGTCATATTCTTGTACATCTCCAGATGTAAACTATTAAATCCCAGAAGCACACCAGCATGCTGTGATATGAAATATATGCTCAAAATAATACATTACACAAAACATTTAGCTCTTCATAGCAATAAGGCTGACGTACTAAAGAACCTAGAACTTTAGGGACAAGCCAAAGGCATCAAAGGGAACAAATCAACATTCCTGAAGTTCCTTCCCATTGATTTAAAGGATGATTTTAAAATCTTGGATGCTAGAGAGGTCTCCAATGCTTAGCAAAAGCAGTGTGTTAGTGGCCACTCTATTATTCAAGGGGTTAAAAATCCCACTGGAATCAGTGGGAGTTTGTATTTGTCCTCTATGGCACAGCTGGTTTGTTCCAGAATTTCTCTAGTTCTCAGTTCATCAGTCCCGTTGATTGCACCACACCAATCCCCCTACCACATGGAAATGTTTTACATGGTAAAACTGCCAAAAGTTGTTAAGGTTTATATCCACTAGGTCACTCCCTCGCTTACAAGAGAACATAGAGCAGTTATTGGATGAGACAGAACACATATTGCATTCAAAAGGATCTTTGTGCATGCAAACAGCACACTCACACAAACATTCAGCGCTTGTTAGAGTCAAATGTTCCTGTTAGTTATGGTAGATACATGGAGGAGGTAAGGTCAATTCAGTCCCCACCACTTCCCTCAAAACCACCCCCTTCTTTTCCCCAAAATCACTACTAAAGTCCAAAGGATGGGCTGAAATAAGTCCAAACTGAATTTAATAATAAAGTAGGCTTTCTTATAACATTAACAATTTTATTATACAAGGTTATCGATGACGTTACATCAATTGTCTTAACCCTTTGAGTGCCATAAGGGTACACCACCCATTGCAAAGCAATGCGTGGTGTACCCCTCTGGCACTCAAAGGGTTAACTAATGCTAAGACCCTAGTGCTTGCTAAACAATACCGAATACTGACTAGACTAACAATAATAATAATAATAACAACTGCAAACATGAATTGGTTACCAGACTCAAGGCCATACTATCATGCTAAACATGCCTAACTGGATGTGGCAAATTTAGGCCCGATAGCCCTTTCCAGACTCCTGAGACAAAGTCAGAGGATTCCCCATTAAAAGGACAGTAATGTCCCCTAAAAAATATTTACATTTAGGTAGAGACTGAAAAAATAAACTAATTGCAACAAACTATCTCTCAAACCTCTATGGTTTGAGAGATATAGGGATTCAAAGTTCCCCCCTCCCTCCCCTTTTTCTGATGTCAGCTGTAAAGCTGACAGCAGGAGATTTGAGTCGTACGACTCGAGGAGGCTCTGCAGCAGAGACAAAACTGCGGTATTTATATAATAAATAAATAATTCATTCATTTGAACTGCCTACAAAGTGTGCCTGGTTTGCAAGCACACTTTGTAGACCTTTCCAGTGAATTAATTATTTTTAAGTACCGCAATTTTGGCTCTGCTGCAGAGCCTCCTGCTGGTCCCCGGACCGGGATCTCCTGCTAGATGCTAGATGGAACTTTGAATCCCTATATCTCTCAAACCATAGCGGTTTGAGAGATAGGGCTAGTTGCAATTAGTTTATTTTTTCAATCTCTACCTAAATCTAAATATTTTTAGGGGACATTACTGACCCTTTAACCAACAACTTGCAGTAACAGACTTTTACAGCAAGCACCCTGATTATGCTGTGAGAAGACCCCCAAATGACAGCAAAGTGAATCTAGAAATACAATGCCAGATACAAATTTTCACCACCCATATGTCAGTTTGCACATACCAAAGACATGCAAAACCCGCATAAACCCCACAATATGGATAGGAGGGTGGGAAGCCCTGTGCAGCTTTACAGTTTAAATAAAATGGCCACTGTTTACCGTCAGCCACCATTAGGGTTGCCACCCAGCCAGTATTTTACCGGCAGGCCGGTAAAAAATTGGCTTCTGTCCAATGTTAAGTCTATGGAGGGAATGCCATGGCCGGTATTTTTTTGAAGAAAAGGTGGCAACCCTAGCCACCATGACTGTGACCTTGTCAAGGCCTTCCCTTCCTGGTTGCTAGCCAGTCATGCTCCTAATGAGATTCGGCCCCCTTCTTCCCTATTTCATCAAGCCCCTTCCACTGGAGGCTCTCAGCCCCTGCTTCAGGGGTTCCAATCCCTGTGTTGCGAAGTCTGACTATGGCTAAAGTGGTAAAGAGGTCGGGACAATTAAGGTTCCCATTGACACAAACTGGCCTTTTGACATCATGAATGCTACTGAGGTTCCCAATTCATTGTAAAGCAATTTGTTGGTGACCTCACTAGATTAAGGGACAAGATCTATTTAAATCTCTGAGAAGTATTAGTCTGCATTGCATACACCTCTGGCACTTAAAGGGTTATATATTTCTTAACTGCAGACCAAAAAAATAGGACATGGAAAGATTGGACCACATTTAAAACTAAAATGTTTTACAACTCTCTATTGTGCATATGTTCATATGTATGTTTGTGTGTATGTTAACTGTGTAGATTAACCAGTGGACAACCTGAGGTCCTTCATCTGCTGAGGTCTACAATTACCATCATCCGTTGGCTAGTGAAGGATGATGGGAACTGTAGTCCTCAATAGCTGGAGGGCCTCAAGTTACCCATTTCTGGTACAGATGAAATAAGACTGCTTGCTATACTAGGAGGATGTTGTTCTGAGTAGAAATGGAGTAATTATGGAGCAGACCAACTGCACCATAGGGGGTATGTAAAAATCTCTTAAAGGGGGATTTAACTGTTGAATACTGAAGAGGTCTTCAAAGCATTGCAACTCAATGTGTTGTTGTTCAGCATTCAAAGTGTTTAATGCCCCATTTAAATCAAGTTTTCAGGGATGTGTATATTTAACTATAGATGCCTTTAAACTGAGTCTGGTGACCCTAGTTTCAGGTCAGTTGATCAGAAACCTTATCCTCATTTGTTCTGAAAAAAATCAATTTATCATAAGTGGTCCAAGGTCACCAGGATAAAGCCTAAGGGCCCATCTATCCCAAAAAGAATTACTAAACCTTTCCATTATTCTTATGTATTGTAATGACAAATTGTACTGGATAGAGGTTAACATAGCCAGTTTTTAAACCGAATAAATCCATCAGAGTTACAGTTAGAGTGGGAAGAAGGATCATTGGCAAAATGCTGAATTCCATATACATTATTTTTTAGAAAAACACACTTCTAGATCAATAAAGATTCAGTGTTTTTATCAAGGAATACCCTGTTTGTGCACAAATGCTTCAGTCAAAATGGCCGCCAAGGCTTTGGTTGATATCTATTTCAAATGCAGACCTCATTAAGGTTGTATGGAAGTAAAATTGATAATAACTACTGAAAATGGCAGGTGAATTGCTGTCATGTTTGGACAATTAGTAAGACAGAATATTAGACATAAGTAAAATGGCCACTCCTTAACTGAGGTTCTCAAATAGAAACAAACGCTTGGGTGCTACTCAAAATATACTGATATAAAACAAGAAATGGTTCAGTGGTCATGGCAAAAAAGTGCACTCACAGGACTTGTTTGAAGAGTTGTATTTAATGTCAACATTTTGGCCTTGAACATAACAAAAAGTGACTGAAAAACGTGTGCTTGGATTCATTACATTAAAACAGTAAAGTGCCTAAAATAGAAATGGGCATTGGGCAGTTCACTTAGAGAAAAGATGTGATGGGGGATTGACCAAACACATTTTGGAATTAATTCCACTCAATACGAAACACCTAAGAAAACCAAAGACAGGATGCATTGATGGAATTACCACATTTTCTGGTGCACAGTGGCACAGGACCAAAATAGTTGGAAACTTGCTAGGTAACTAGGTTGATAAGTGTGGCTATTCAAAATGCCTAGGGTATTTTGTACTGGGGTAACATGCAGAAATCCTGTTTTGTTATTCTGTGACATAAAGTGATAATAAATATTTAAAAAGTGAAATTGTGTTTCTCCCAGGAGTTAAGCGAATAACATTTTAGAGGTAAACAAAAGTACTTAATAAGGAGGATAAAAGAAACAGGTGTACTGCACATGAGCTGTGCTTATATATTTTTATTACTCCAGAGGATTCTCTTGTGTTTACACACGGATATATTAGTGTTCTGGTGCACAACTCCTATGGCAACAACACCTAACACCGCCCCCATAGCTAGCATAAGGTAAGAAGGAATTTGGCGCTGATTAACTCTGTACCTACTTTGTACATAGGGTACACAAGAAGCAGGACAGCATTCCCCAAATGTCTGTTCTCTCCTACAATACCCACCCTTTGGCTCAAACATTTAGTGCACACATCAGTCCTCCATACATTTTGAGCACTGAATTCTAGTCATATATTCCCTTACTAAACCTAAACTTATGAGATGAGACTAAGAAACTAGCCGAGGTCTGTGCTCTGTATCCCAAAAATGTCTCCCATCAGCTTATTCTGTGATGGAAATAACATACCTTAGTGGCTGTCAGTGGGTCTGACTTCATAATAAAGTCCATATCTTAAGCTTCTGACTTCTATTACTGCACTGCCATCCCCCCTTAGGCTGCAATTGCTGAAATGTGGCACTCCCCAATGTTGCCTCTGGAGGCTTTGTACACAGTCTCTGAACCTGAAATGGAAGACTTCCATGTCTCAAAGGTCGGGTTCAGTGAAGCATCTCAGGATTTCAGGAAGGTCAGCTTTCTCAAACACCCTCAAAATATATGTTTTTATTTAAGGTATTGGCCAATTTAATTTATTTAACCTCTTGGATGCTAATGAGGTATCCAACATATTGCAAAGCAATGTGCTGGAGATATAACTAGCCACTAAGAGGTTAACCCTTTGCAATGCGTTCCGTACCCCTCTAGCCCTCTAAGAGTTAATGCTAAATGAGTACATCTGTGGAAAGTACATTCTGTAATGATTACCTTAATATGATTCACAATTAGAAATTATTTGACAAATGGAATTACATTTACTTAATCAATAGCCATGTGAATGCTTAATAGCACACTAGTGAAACATTACCAACAATGGGGCAGTGTTGAAGCAGGCCTTGATCTCTATCTCTTCACTTCTTTCCCTCCCTGGATTGCCTCCCAGTGGAATGCAGTTAACCTCATTCCGTGAAGCTAAGTTATTTTCTTTGATTCAGTAAGCTTTCCAATATCAACATGTATGCTGGCACTTTCAAATTAAAAATTATATACTACATGATTCAACCCATTACAGTAACTTCTGAAATCATCTAACCAGAATCACATAATAAGGCTCCCTGTAATGCAAATCTTTTCTTTTACTGCCATTAAGGCTAATCTTTTGGAATTCCATTTTACATTACTTAGCAGTGAAGAGATACAGAAGAAAATATTATTGTTCACTAAAAGGGCAGCTATAATGGAAGGTCTTACTGGCCAGCCTGAAACATGGGAGTGAATAAAGGGTTACCGCAAACCAGATGCTTCGCTCCCTCTGCTCCTTGTATCCATAGATTACTCACTATATATCACTAGCCGCCACCACCAAATTGTATTTATGGTTATCAGATGCCTAAGGAGGCATAGGTCACCCCCTGATAATCATCAGAGTAAGACAAATCCCCAAAATGTAATAAAACATTATTATTCTAGTAGCTATCACTCTTTTCTGTAGGCAAAAGGATAAAAGAGAGACAGCAAAGACAGAGCTGATTAAATTGCTATAATCGGAGAGAGTTTATATATATATATATATATATATATATATATATATACACACACACACATAAATATATATACACTAACAAATATTCATCAAACTGGTGAAAGGGTGGAATGTGTAGTGAAATCGTTGAAGTGGCAAAAGGAAGGGAGAAGGAATGAAAGGGGAAGAGGATGGCATTTGAGGAGATGAGAGAGGCGATGCGGCAAAGGGGAGAGGGTGGCCCCTACACGTCTCTGTGAACGGAGGGGGAAGGCAAAAAAATATGGATTATATATAGATGGAATTGTGCACCTGGGCAATTACTCATAAAGAGCAAGTGCTTACCCCCCCCCCCCCACACACACACACACAAACACAAAAAACATCAGATCGACATATCCGTCCTCACAGGGACCTTTCACAACACAACCATACAGAAGCTTGGGAAAGTCTCAGACAGTAAAACTAAACTTCCATGTGATTCTCAGGCTAGGTTTCACCACCATAAATAGGCCACTGAACATCTTCAGCTGGGCTCATCCTCCAACAAAGAGGAAAATAAGATCCAGTATAATCCAATATACTGTAGCGCTGATTGTGACATTTTACCAGCTGTAATCACCAAATCATTAACTTTGATATCTGTCAACCGTTAGCACTGTTACCATCACGCTCATCAGCAAAAAAGTTTTATTTTATTTTGCACTATACAGGAGAACTAACAATTACCATTGATTTAAACAGGTATATTAATGCATGTTGGAGACCTAGGATTTACAGGGCTGAATTCCCCATTAAATTAAGGACATTTTTTTATTTTTAGTTCTCCTTTATAGTGCAAATGGTTTATGCCAGAACTACTCCACTTTTCTTTTGAACAAACGGTCCTTAGAATTAGACATTCAAAAGAAAAGTAGAGTAATGCTGGGATAAACCAACTGCAACATAGGGGCACATGCTAATTGCCATTGAATTAAGTAGAACTGTTAACCCTCTGAATGCAAAGCATGCACTGGATTCCACTCTAGCCTTAATCCTTTTAATGCCAGAAAGGTATCCAATGCATTGCACTGCAATGGATTAGATAACTCTCTGGCACTCAAAGGGTTAAATGGAATTTCACTATTCAGGTTCCAGAAAGGTATTAAATGAATTGTATTTTGAAGCATTGGTTGCATTTAACCCTTTTGGGTGCCAGAGGGATGCACAACTCATTGCAGAGCAATGTGCTGTGTACCTATCTGGCACTCAAAGGGTTAAACAAATGAGAATTTAGGGAATGTGTCCCCTATGGTGCATACAGGTGGTTTTCCCCCAAATGACTCCACTTTTATTTTGAAACGTGTCTAACAGTGAAACAAAAGCCCTAGTAATTAAATCTGTACAGATATTGCATATGTTCCTGTAATAGAGGTAAACAGCACAATACCACTAGACATTTAACACCAATGGAGTCATACAACTATGGCTCTCTGAAGAACTTTGAATTTAAATGTGCATATTAGGGTAAAATACTTGCCCTCTTGCCTTTTCTTAGAGCATCAGTGACTCTGTGTTATTTTCCTAATATGCCTATGTCATTGAGTCATTGTCTGGCAATTGCACTAAATAAACAAGTCAGTTTCACTTTATAGCCGATCCTCTGTCATGTCTAGACCAGAGGTGGGCAAGATAAGGCCTGTAGATCAATTTCCCTGGCCCTCAGGTCTGTCTGGTAGAGCACATGCAGCAGTATTGCTAGACAGAAAAACAACACTTCTCCCTTTCCTCTGCAAAGGAAGAGTTATACATTTTATCATAAAGCACAACACTGAAACAATATTTTATTTCTCTATATTACAGGGATCTGGAATTAATACTTTCACTGTGCAGCAGTACCAATTCACAGTTTTTGATCAGACAGATGGACATAATGCAGTCATTTGCACTCAAAACTCACCCTCTCCACATTCTCACTCTTTTAGTAGTCTATTCCCCACCCTTGGTCTAGACCAGTGGTTCTCAACTCATGTTCTCAGGACCCACTAACAGGCCAGGACTTAGGGATTTCTCTGCTAGAGCACAGGTGTGGTGATCAGAGGCTCATTCACATTGATTAACTCACCTGTGCTCTAACAAGGAAATCATCAAATCCTGGCCTGTTAGTGGGTCCTGAGGACAGGAGTTGAGAACCACTGGTCTAGACAATGTTATTCTGTGCTAGTGATGTGGTAGGAAGGTCTTCTAGTACTGCTTCCAGTAAACAAACAGCAGCTATCTGCTTTGGCTACTTTGAATATGAAAATCAATATTGAGTGTGCCCTACTGAAAATCATCATGAAATCATCAGGGCCCAACAGAACTGGCACAGCTAAATGTATGACACTTCATAATGCATTGAATAAATCAGTAATTTCTTCATAATTTAAAAGGGAATCGATCAAGTTTCTTAAAGGGGAACATTCATCTCATAACTTTTTTTTACCATAGGTTTAGTTAATAAAGTACTATTAGGAATGGGGTTTTTTCTAAATGTACATATTTTTAAAGACATTTAATCTTCTGTTCTGTGCACGTCTGCATAATTGGCAAGGTGAATCTTCAGCACAGCTCTTCTTCTTCTTCTTCCCCCATCTCCCTCCCAGCTGCCCCAGGGAGCGTGTTCACTTTTCCCTCTGGTGTGGTGTGAATGTCTTCTATTGTTACATCAAGCTCCAGTTGCAACTTCAGTATAATGTTAACCAGAGCTTGATGTAATGATAGAAGCCATTCACACCACAATGAAGGGAATCGTGAACGTGCTCCCTGAGGAAGCAGGTAGGGAGGTGGTAGAAGAATTAGGGAGTGAAAAAGAGCTGTGCCAGTGATTCGGTCTGCTGCATTATGCTGAACGCACAGCTTGAAGATGCAATATCTTAAAAGTATGTACATTTAGAAAAAAAAACAACCTTTCCTAATAGTACTTTAGTAACTAAACCTATGGTAAAAAAATGTTATGAGGTGAAAACTCTCCTACAATTGAGGAGACTTCAGAATGATCACAGTAGCTGGCAGGGTGATCTGGGCTAAGCAAGTGAATTCTATGGCTTAAGCCACATGCTTTATATGCTCCACATCTGTTTCCTATAGACTCCAAAGTTGCAATTCAACATACTACAGAGGTGATATTCTGAAACAAACCAACTGCATCAAGTAAATTCCCATTGATATGACTACAGCGTTCAAACTCTTGAATGTAAAAAGGTCCCTAGCATTCAAGGGGTTAAAAAAATCCACATTTAAACCAAATTCACTTTTCAGTTATCCCCCTATGTCACAGATGGTTTAATCCAGAATCACACATCTTTACCTTGGTGAATGCAGCCTTAGGAATCTATAAGAACTGAGGAAGAAGTGCTTGGAGACTAATCTGTGAGGCTCACAATTCATTCTGATCACATGATCATCGATTTAGCCATGGGGGTCACTTGTCTGATCTCCAATCGAATTTGTGTCTAGTCTTCCAGGGCACGCAATGTAGCATAGGCTGTTCCCACAGGAGTACACGTACCGAGCAGACACTGTCTGGCCGATAGATGCCCTTTAAGCTTTTAACATCCACAATGTAAACACATACTTTTCAAACTTTTGCATTGATTAATGTCTCTAAGATAAAATGCTTACAAATAAAGAATGTATACTTTTTGTTTTTGCTGTTCCCGTCCAACGATATTACAAAGTAAATCTTTATTCAAACAAACCAATACATATGACTTATTGATGTGGATGGATTTAGCAGTACTTGAAGCAATTGGAAACATGTTTACCTATTCAGACATTGCAACAATGTTTCCAAGGACATGTTTAGGTCTTTAAGCATCACAGATCTTTAACCCCTTAAGGACCCATCAATGTGTTGCATAGCCCTCTAATCTTTAACCTTTTGAGTGCCAGAGGGGTACGCAGCATGTAGCCCTCTGGCACTTAAAGGGTTAAAGGGTTAAGTGGCAAAAAGGAGAAGTAAGCATTCATTATTTAAAAAATGACATATGGCTTTTGTGTAAAACAAGGACACTCCCACAGCTGGAAAAAAAAATAATTCAAATCTAATTACAGTTCAATCTTAGTTTTTTACATTAACAACACAGACAAGTCTCCAAAAGGCATTTTTATAATGCTTTCTATGGGAGGACTTCTGGTGCTTAAGCCACTGACTACAGTTCACCATCGTATGTATTAGCAACAGCACCACTAGGAATCTAGAATAGAACATTTCAGTTTAATTTAAAGGGCAACTATAATGTTTTACTGAGTCTGCTCCTATGGAAGAAGACAGCCTGGGGCTGTGCTGTGAACAACCTTTATGGCTAAGTAGATGAACCCTCTCAGCTGGTAGCAGGCTGGACCACAACAACCTGTAATCTTCCAGCACACACCCAAAAACTTTGCTGGCTGCATGCACATCCTCCATAAACCCCTCGTGTCAGCCCTGGAGATCCTTCTGTAGGGTCTATGGTAGAAACGAGAATGAAGTGCAAAATGCAGGGATCTGTCATAGCCTTGAATTACTCAGAAGGAAAAGCCTTACTGTACATATTTATCATTAAAAAAGCTTAAGAGCCTTCTCTAGCATCTATGGGTTTAAAAATAATGACATTTCAACAGTGGAATGTCATTTTCTCTATTGCAGGGTTGCTAAATCATGACTTGGTATTTCACAGACTTAGAACTCATGGGATCTACACTGTAATAACACACATATACATTAAGGTAACAGAGTCATTTTCTAGAGGACAAATATTTGCTGCAGCGTAACTTTCTAGGTCCGATCTCCAAGGGATTCGGTAACAAACAATTTTAATAAGCTGAATGCTGAATACTTGCCACATTTTCAGGTTAGATGCACATATCTTTCAGCTCCAAAAATAACTCTTAAAGCAATGAATCCCTGGGATTATTTTTCTTGATTCCAGTTCTACCTTAATAGTTTTGTCAGCAGTTTTCAACACGTGACAAAAAAGAGGATCATCAATAACCATCTGAGGCTTGATGAGTAAGATGGAATACATTTAGGGTATCTGTTTTTGGGTGCACATTTGGCTTTTAAATTATTTGTCAAAACTTGAAACCTGATAACCCAGCATTGTTGACTGAAAGCTTTTTTCTTTCACATTTGTTATTCAGAGCATAGATGGATTCTTTCTGCATTGTTGGCGGGTGGGGGGGGGGATGGTTAAAATGATGAGTGCAACATTATTTTAACTATTTCACATGTATCCCTTTAAGAAACAGTGGGGTGTGCAACACATGAGGGGTTATGCACTAAGGTAGAGATGACCTCTCCAGTGATATCACTTCTCCAGTTCCTATGATAATTTATGGAGCCTATGCACAGGCTGTATAGAATAACATAGGAACTGGAGAAGTGATATCACTGGAGAAGTCATCTCTACTTTATCTCCTCTTTATCGCACCTCAGTGCATCTCCCCCATTGTTTTGCAATGTGTTGAACACACATCTGGTTCTTAAAGAGTTAAAGAAGCACTAAAAATCACACTGGATGATATATAAATGATTTAAATATCATTTTCTTCCACTTCATCTGTAACAACCATTTTTTGTTAGATACCTAATATAAAACACTAAATTTGTCCTTTTTAACCCTTTGAGTGCCAGAGGGGTATGCAACGTATTGCATTGCAATGTGTTGCGCACCCCTCTGGAACTCAGATGGTTAATGAATATATATGTAGACTGTCTTATTCAGGCAGAATTTGGCTGATTTTGTCTGTGCTGTTTGCAATGAGATACAAAAGCTAAGGGGGTTAATATACTGTGATAATACCAACCACTTTTGTATGCAAAAGGATTCTTATCCTATCGAAGGCTATTTACAGATAATCCTGCACTATCACTTCTGAGACACCTAACGATTGCATTGGTAAAGGAAGTTCTGCAAAAAGCATGAATGGGTGCCACCACAGATCATATTTAGAAATAGAATTTAGAAATAGAGAATTTAGAAATAGAATTTAGAAATAGAGAATTTGTATCTAACTACTAATTTGTATATAACTACTACAACAAGAATAGCGGTGTTTTTTAAAAATTCTTTTACTTGCCTACTATGGTGATCTCAAGCTTTAAAATGTGGCACTTCTGGGTTCCGCGACACACTGTATGTGCTGCAGAACCTCAGTACCATGGTAAACGGAACTTGTTGTAATGATAGCCCACGTAAATGCCCCCACAAAGGGAGGCATGAACGCGCTCCATGGGGCAGCTGGGAGGTGGGAAGTCCTGTGGCATTGTGCCACAAATACAGTGTGCCGCGGAACCCAGAAGTGCCACATTTTAAAGCTTGAGATCTGCCATAGTAGATAAGTAAAAAAAAAAAAAAAAACACTGCTAATCTTGTTGTAGTAGTTATAATCACTATACAAAAGTTAATCTTAAGTGAATGTTCCCCTTTAAAGCCTAAAGTTCCATATAACAGCAGACTGCACCAAAGGGAACAAATTAAAGTGGAACTTTCATCAAAATTTAATTTCCCCCCAAATCCTTATTAACATAGTCATACGCATATATGTACTTTTAGTATTTTGAATAAGTTCAGCATTATTTAGAAATACAACTCGTTCGGCAGGTTCAGCGGGCAACAGCGCAGACATCTTGCAGAAAAGGCTGCACTGCCTGCTCATTCACCTCCAGGGTTGGTGAGTGGAGTTCCTTAGTACCTTAAGGTACAGGAAGGGACTAGTGGTACAGGTGCACAGAATGGCTACAGCAAGATCCCTGCCGCTGATGCCTCCCGAATGGGTTGCATTTCGCAATAATACCTGACTTAGGGCTGGATTCTATTGCAGATGCCATAGATCTCAAAAGGAAAATGTTTGATAAAACGGGTGTTAACATTTATCACCTGCAATAGAATCTAGCCCCAATTCAGCATAATAAAAGTATGTATATGCGTATCACTATGTTAATATGGATTTGGGGGGCAATTTAATTTTGATGAAAGTCCTGCTTTAATAAATCCCCATCAATTTAAATATGATCTTAAACAGCTAAAAATGTTAGGGAAACCTCTAGCACTCAAGGGTTAAATATCCCATTTGAAGCAATGTAGATTTTAGGCATTTGTATTTGTCTTCTATGTTGCAGTTATTTGCCACTGAGTTAATCCACTTTTCTTCTGAACATAGGGCCATTAAGAGTTCTATAACACTCTGAGTGCCAGAGAGGTATTCAACGCTCAAAGGGTTAAACCTAAAGGTGCCGGAGAGGTCTCATTGATGCCCAACGAATCTTAATGCACTATTTTATAATGTATATGACTTCAATAATCATTAAAAAGCAACATGCTTTCTTTTATATAAAGAATTAATGCAATCAAGGCCTTTTAAAGCTAATGAGACTTTTATTATAGACATTGCATAGAATCCTGTGAAATAAAGAGCGGAAATAGCAGGCATTGGAATAACTAGTGTCAGCTACTGAGATGAACTTTCTTGCTCAATAGATTTAATGATTCAATCCATTTCAGTTGAATTAAAATTAAATGGCCAGAAGCATAATCTAGTATCCGTGTAAAACAATTAATGGGGGCATTTTACTGTTTGCTATGTCTCCTGTGCCCGATGATTAATGTAGTCAATTCCTTCCAAAGCATTACATTTATAATTTTACATAAGAACTCTTGTCATGTTTACAGTGTGAGGTGAAGCTCTGCAGACTACTGGTAACGTCCTTTAGACTGTAATGGACACCTATGGTTTATGGTCCATGTGATTGGTTTATTATATGAATACAGAAAAAATATGTAATTTTTTAAAATGGGCTTGTCACCTTAAAAGAATTTTAGTTTGTTTTATAAAGAATTAGCCCTTTTAGTGGAAGGGTGGTATCCAACGCATAGCTCTCTGGCACTCAAAGGGTTAAAGTATGCTTATATGTTGTACTGCTTAAAGGGATAGCAATACTTCGTTTTATCTTTATTTTATTTTGTAGGCATTCAAAAAACATGAAGAACGATATAAGTCTTATCTCTCAAACCTTTATGGTTTGAGAGATATTCACAAGCAAAGTTTTCCCTCCCGCCTCTTTTACCTAGTGTAAGCCATCTCTTCTCAGATGTCGAATCCAGTCCATAGACCAGACAGATAACAGAAGGGGACAATCTTCTTCCTATGAGAACAATGAAAGCCCTGCCCCCCTTGACATGTTTTTCAGTTTTTTTCCTTATCTTAATTGAAGATTGTCCCTTTCTGCAGTCTATCTGGGCACCTCCCTTTTGCTTTGGCTGAGCAGTGTTACATCAGTAAAAGGGGAGGGAGGGGGATAGTTTATCATTGAATTACTCTTGAACTACAACTCTGACAGAATTGAAACAACACTCTCCAAAGTCCAAATACTATGATGATTAATTGGAGCTGCTTTTATTATGAAACATTACTATCACTTTAAGACCAAACATATTGTACTGTGTGCTATTAGAAATACCCCAGTGTATGGACTCTGCTCAGATTATTTCATAAAGCAGTGTTTGCAGCACAGCATAGAATCTAATTAGCATAAGTTCTACACTGTACCACCAACAATTAAAGCTCAAAAGGGCGGTATTTATATTACAATCTGGTAGTAAAACATAAATGCAGTGGTTGATTCTCTTGATCATTATGCTTATTTTAAAGGGCAATATAAAGTCAATTAGAGAATCATGTTTGTGCCCTCATGTCTATGGAAGAAAAGTTCCCAAAGTTTACAACTCACCAGTCCTCTCCCAGGATTGCTATGCAAACTGGAATTCACCAATATACAGCTTCTATGGGGATTCTATGGGGAGAGGAGAAGTTGCCATGACTGCTGAGTAACGCCTTGATGTCACTCAGCTGTGCAGATCTTTATGATCTGTACACCTGGATAGAACCAGTGAGTTATGAGCTATAGGAGCCCACTGCTCTGTGGGTACAGCAAGAGATTTAAATGGGTCTTTTAATGACTCTACTCTATATATGTATGTAAAATAACAAACAAAATGAATATCTTGTAATTCCTTTTTTTATTGGACTAACAGAATTACGCACTGACAAGCTTTCGGGATAAACTCCCTTTCTCAAGTCTAAAGCATTTCTGAGCACAAGGACACAGAATTCACAGTTAAAGCGGAACTACCACCACACAACATCTTTAGCTTAATTAAGTCCCCACCTGGCTACTAGCTACTTAGTAGCGCTAGTTGCCAGAATTATTACTTTATTTAATAGATTTAAGCTTTCTTCCATGGGTGACAGGCAGGACGGAGTGAAGACATCTTCCCATAGTGACGTCTGCGTGTCTGAGCTGACAGTCCCAGCCGGGTCTAGGAGGCATTGCTAGGAGCCGGCTCCAAAAGGGACTGACAGTGCAGACGCGCGGACATCTTGCCACAGCGACGTCCGCGCGTCTGCACTGACAGTCCCTTTTGGAGCCGGCTCCTAGCAATGCCTCCTAGACCCGGCTGGGATCCGTGCTACTGTCAGCTATGGAAGAAAGCATAAATCTACTAAATAAGGTAATAATTCTGTCAACTAGCGCTACTAAGCAGCTAGTTGTCAGATGGGGACTTAATTAAGCTAAAGATGTTGTGCGGTGGTATTTCCGCTTTAATACAGTTAATACATTGAATTCAAAACTGTGTTGTTTGCTGGGGTTAACACAGCGGGACTGCTCATAAGACAGGGACCAAGAGAAAATCCAAACGCTTCTTGCAGAGGGTCGTAAATACCCTGTGCAAGGCAGGTGTTGGGGGGGGAGAAAGAGAAGAAAAATACAGGAGATGGTATGGGAGGGGAGAGAGTTAAAAAAAGATTGCACATATTAAGAATGCTACAATGCCAACAATCCAGTATGGGCATGCAGGCCTATATACAACTTGTGCCCATATAGGTAGATGTATACATACACACATATTGTATATATATACACATATACATATGCACATACACGCCCATACATACATACACCCACATACATAAACACACACAAACACACATACATATATATATATATATATATATATATATATATATATATATATATATATATACACAAATACACATACATACATATACATACACACATACACATATATGCATATACACATATACACACAGACATACATACACACACACACACACACATATACATGCATATACACATATACACACATACACATACCCATACAATATATTTATATACACACACACACACATACATACACACACACACAGACATACATATACACACACGCACACACATACATGCATATACACATATACACACATACACATACCCATACAATATATTTATATACACACACACAAAAAAAAATATACATGTATATAGCATATACACATCCTACATAGTAATTCGCTAAAACGTGTGTAACGCTGCGTCATGCGCAGTAGACACTGCTGCACGTGCTGCAGTCATGTGCAGTAGAGACTGCCCGCGCCACGGCTGATACAGAGCCGCGCCGTGGGCAGTTTCTACTGAGGATGACTGCCACGCGACCGGGTGGCAGTGACACTGTGGCCCGTGTAATGGGCTCTTCTACTAGTATACATATAAACACATACATATGAACTCATACATAAATGCATATACCTAAATACGTACACACAATATGTAGGAATGCATACTAAAACATATCTATACACAAGTACCTATACATATGTACTAGTACATATACATATACGTATACATACATAAACACATACATACATGCATGCATGTATATATCTTCACATACACATCATATATTCCTCTAGAATCCTCCCTTTCCTCTTAGTATTTCAGCCTCACTGTTTTGCTAAGGATGAATGTAAGTTTAAAAGATAAATGACATTTTTCTTCCACACAACCCCCACCCAATAAATCTGTTTTCAACATCAAAATGGTTTCAATTAGAATGAAAGAACCTCTGTTATTTTAAAGACATTTTGATAGTGTATAAAAGAATTGTTTTTAGTCGTATAATCAACATAAAAGGAACATCCATGAGGCAGATTAGACACAGCAGTTAAACGATTTGTCTTGGTACATGTGATAGCCTAAACTGAATGATAAATAAAATAAAATGCATGGACATGAATATAAAAGGTATTGTCTATCATTTCTTTTACACTGTTAACCAACTGAGTGCTAGAATGCTTCCTCCTGTCTTCCTGTCTCTCCTGGATGCCATGCTGGTCTCCAGTGCTTTGCATTGCAAACCTATCGTATGTCAAAGGGGTTGAGTAGTTGTTTTCATTAACTTGTATTACACACACACACACATATATATATATATATATATATATATATATATATATACATATACATACGCACACATACATGTGTTTTAAATGTTTGATTGCAATGGGGTGCCCTACATACTATGTACTATAATAAACCCCCATTCACCTTAATCTGGAAAAAACATCCTAATGACCACTATGAGTCAATTCTGTGTTATTAAGTAATTAGTGCTGGATATCATGTCTGTGGTGTCCTGCTCCAATGAAATCATGTCTGCCTCCATGGACACATAAATTTTACTAATTAAAAGATTCACTTTGGAGAACCAATCCACAGAGATTAAACTCATAGGAAGTAAAAAATGTCAGCCATAGAAGTTAAGGAGGCAAATATAATTAAGTTGATACCTTTATTGGCTAACTAAGCAGAATTAGGATGCAAGCTTTCAAGACCTCTTAGGTCTCTTCCTCAGGCATGTAACAAGCCTGAACAAGAGACCTAAGAGGTCTTGATAGCTTGCATCCTAAATCTGCTTAGTCAGTCACTAAAGGTATCAACCTGACTCTATTCGCCAAAAGTAAAAAGGCAGTAATTCTGTTGCAAACAAACTGAACCACAGAGTTCAAAAACAAATACCTATTGATCCCAAATTCCCTGATGATTTAAATTGGACTTTTAACCCCTTGATTACTAGAGAGACCTCTAGCACATTGCAAAGCAATACGTTGCAACCTCTCAAGCATTAAAAGTCCCTTTGAAATCAAAGGGAATTTGGATTTTTTTTAATTTGTCCCCATTTTGTTATTGGTTTGCTCCAGAGTAACTTATTTTTTATAAACATAGCCAATAGTGGCAATTTGGATTTTTGGTCTAGATTAAGATAATTGGGGGTTTATTATTAAGAAATGTTAGCTTTCCTATAGTTTTGCTTGTATAAATTTAGATTATGAGCATTCATTGCTGCACAATTCTTGTTCAAACAATACAATACTGCCCCACTATTCTCATTTTTCTATATCAACTGACAGCAACTACACACATTCATTCACATGCTTTTTAAAGCTTTGCCTTAATGTAGGTTTATGAGTTTATAGTGATCTCCATCTCAGTGCTTTATTGACTGATACACATGAGACACTCAACGTTGATCTACAAATAAAATGGTCCTTTTTTTAACACTGAGATAATTAAGTCTTTCTGAAACAAGAAACGTGTAAGCACTTAATTAAAAGTGTATCCCCAAAAGATTAGAGCACTCATGTTATATTTTACATTTTCTGCATCAAGCACTTTTTGAGCTGTGATTTGTGCCAGCAAAGGAACATAACAAAGACAAAAATCTGCATATGGCTTTCTTTTTACTCACTTCAGTTAAAATTTCATTGATTTCATTAACATTTGCAAGTGGTTTTCATTTCAAGACATCGTTATTACATAATGGAGCAGAGTGCATCTAGGTTCAGTGTTACTGACTGGAACAGTCCCAAACCTATGGCATATTTAGCCCAAACTGAATTACAGCAAAATACATTATGTTGTGCATAATACACAACAATGGGATAGCTAGAGATGAATTTACATCTCTAGATTATTAGTCTACCGTAGGCTGTCCTGCTTTAGATAAGACAGAACAGGGCAGATGAGGACAGGTTCAATAAACACATTTATATGTAGCAAGCCATCTGATTAGAATATGTGAATTCTCACATCCTGACTGTATTTTTATGAATGTCAGTTGCCAGTTTATGTAAATTAGATTGTTTTGGCCTCCAGGGAGAGACAGTTGGGAAGGGGAGTAGTGAGAAATGTTAGTATCTGGCTTACAGTATTATCACAATTATAATCATTCATTTATAAAGCACCAACATATTGTGAAGTGAGGCACAATTAGAGAACTCAAAACAAACATAAGACATACTAAACAAATAGATTAAAAAGGTGGAGAGGGCCCTGCTCATGCATAACAATACTGTGAAATTTCCATATAGTAAAATATTCAATGAACTATGGGTTCTCATACTTTTTGTTGATCCATTTATTTTCACACAAAATCACTGGGGAACCTCAACAACCAAATCTTTAAGCCTATAGATGTTAAAGAGGTCTCCAATGCATTGCCTCATAAGGAATTACACACTACTCTGGTTCTGTAAGGGTTAACCTAACGAATAAAAGGTTTCGCCAATAACTGAGTTTGTCATATTGAGTGACAGTCAGCCTTCTTGTAAGTTCATAATAAGTAAAATCAAATTGCCTATTTTTTATGTCAGTGACAGAAGACATCTGAATTTGTTTCCAAAAAGTTTTCTGTTATAGAAGACAGAGTGCAACAATGTAAAAAAGATTCAATGCAAAAGAGACTGTGAAACAATGAAGTAGAGACTGCCACTACAGCATACACTTCATTAAGTGCTGCAGGGATAGCGCAACAATGTACAAATATGTCTTCTTTCACAGTCCTCAACTGAAAGATCTCTGGAAAGAGGGAGTGAGCAGAGGCTGTAGCAACTTTGTCAAGTAATGCAGTCTATGCTAGGACTTAGTGACAATGTCACAAGACAAGTTCCCACAGCCTCCGCCCACACAAGAACACATACATGGTGGCTGCTAAGGTATGGGTAAGAGCAGAGCTGCAGCCTCGCAGGGAAAAGCATGTTGGTGTGTGTGTGTGTGTGGGGGGGGCACTGGCAATGCTTTATATTATAATAAAATAATATATATGTATGAATGCACCAGTGCAGCTTCATACCTTGAGCCTCTAACGTTAGCAGCTGCACTTAAGGCTATGCACTAGAGAGTATGATTGATGTAGTGCATGTTGAAGGACCTATCCATCTCTGTTAAAACTTTAATTCCAGCAATCTCCTTACAACTACTTCATAGAATGTGGAAGGAAACTGACAATGAGGGTGACCAAGTTGTCTACTCTATGTTAAAACACTGTGTAGACCTTTGCGCTATTTAAAGAAACACCTCCATAAAGTCTACAGTCTTCCTCATTTTCCTTTTTTTGGAGCAACAACATTAAATGGAGGCTTTTGGAGTATGTAGCTTAGTAAATTGGAGATAGGCAGGCATAGGTAACAGTAGCATGGTAAACAGAGCTTGCTGTAATGTTAGCCCACATAAATACAACTATGAAAGGAAGCGGGATCGAACTCACTGGGGCAGCTGGGAGGGAGGTGGGAAGTCCTGAGAAGTTGTGCCGCACATACTGTGTGCCGCACGTTGCGGAAGTGCCAGATTTTAACTCTGCATATCTTCAGTACTAGGTAAGTAAGATTAAAAAAAAAAAAAAACAATGCTAATCTAGTTTTACTAATTAAAGACAATGGGCACAAGTTTGTGTGATGTGAATGTTCCCCTTTAACAGTGAATCCAGCCAGCATACATTTTCCTCATTGTCTTTAAAGATTTGCTTTAGAATGCATAAGACACCCATCTGGAACTCAAAGGGTTCAAATATTGGTAGAGAAGAGAACACTCGAAAAATAACAAATCAAGCATGAATGAAGCAGTCAAAAAACCTAGAGGTTTACTAAAACTGGCATACTTGTAAAACAGAAAACATTATACTCTATTTAGGGCTGTGTTTAAAGATAAATGGGATTATAAAAAATGTAATTAAATGTAATGCGAATTTCCCTTTAAACGAAGGTAAAATTGGATATAAATTCCTGCCAGTATCATGGGCCAAGAGGAAGCTTAAACATCAGCAGTTGGAGTTACATACTGTGCAGTCATTAAATAACTAACTAAATAAGTAAATCACTAAAGTACTAAAATTAGACAGACAAAACATTAATATCTTGGGAAGAAGGGGAATAAAATGTGTCCGGCTTAACGTTAAAGGGACAGTGAGGAGGATGCTCTAAGAAGAACTGGAGTAATTGTGGACTAAACTGACTGCACAATAGAGGACAATTAAAAATGCTAAAATTTATACCTGGGCTGTAACCTTCTGAATGCAAAGATTTCAAACTAAAATCACAATTTAAATTAATGAGAGTAATTTGTCCCACATGGTGCAGATAGTTTGCACCAGAATTGCTCCAGTTCTACTTAGAACATCAGCTTTAGTTTCACCTAAAATCAAAAGTACCCATATTTAATTAAATATCATGTAATCTAAGATAGTATTTTGAAAAAAAAAAAGTATTTGGAATGAAAAAAACTACAAGAGAGGCTCAACAATACAATTAATTAATTAATGTCTAGTAAGAGTAGACTCTACAAGGAATGAGTGAATAGACACTACGGTGAGTGAGTGTGTAGGGAGAGTAGACTAATGAAAGTGGAGAGGATAGACACTACAAAGAATGAATGACTGTGTAAGGAAACTAGATGCTACAGTGAATGGATGAATATATAGGAAGGCTAGATGCTTCATTGAGTGGATGAATGAATGAATTAATGAATGGATGAATGAATGTGGAGGGCAAACGCTACAAGGAATGAATTAATATGTAGGTAAGCTAGATGCTATAATTATTTGTGTAGGAAAGCCTGTGAATGAATGTATGTGTAGTGTTAGCATGCTTAAAGTGTTAGTAATGTCCAAGTAAAAATATGTTGCATTGTGTAGAGCTGAAAAAATGGAACTGAATGCAAAAAAACGTATCTCTCAAACTGCTATGGTTTGAGAGATATCTGCATTCGACGTTTAAGGTTTCCTGCTGTCACCTGTAAAGATGTCAGCAGGTGATCCGTGTTGGCCGACACGGAATCTCTGCAGCAGAGCCTCAGTCGCTTTATTTAAAATGAATGTCTTCATTGGAATGGTTTAATAAGTGTGCTTGCAAACCAGGCATACTTTTTAGACCATTCCAATGAAGTCATTTGTTGTAAATAACGCGATTGCGGCTCTGCTGCAGAGCCTCTGTGTCAGCCGACACGGATCTCCTGCTGACAGCTTTACAGCTGACAGCAGGAAACATTAAACTTTGAATGCAGATATCTCTCAAATCATGGCGGTTTGACAGAGACCGTTTTTTGCATTCAATTCAACTTTTTCAGCTTTACACAATGCAACAAATTTTACTTGGACAATACTAACACATTAAAAAACAAACGAACAATAAAACCCAAGTAGATAATTGTTCTTAAATCAGAACTCTCCTTTTTACTTCACTCTTATCTCCTATATGTGTGTACACAGTAATCATTCCACACACCCACTTAATTTATTAGGAGCTTGCATAATCATACAAGGGTCAAATAGGTATACACAACCTCCTAAAAATCCATAGGAAATTAATGTTTATCTCAAATTTTAGGGTTCGAGCACTTGCGATACAATTCTGACAAATGTTGGCTAGAAATACGTGATAGTGAAAAGGGAATGGGCCCTTTTCATTGTAAGCCATTTAAAAAAGGACACGGTTATGCTGTAATGAGTAATGTTTGGCTGAGACAGGCACTGTCCTTGGCCTGCATACCATCTCCCTAACAATGGAGAAACCCTTTGTATCTGGCAAGGGACACTGCGTCTGAGGTAAAAAAGCAGAACTGCAGTAATTCTGGTGTAAACCAACTATACTATAGACAACTAATAATAATCCCCATTTATTTAAATGAGACTTTTAACCCCTTGAAGGCTAGAGAGATCTCAAACACACTGTGAAGCAATGCATTGTAGACCACTCTGGACTTCAAGGGATTAAATGCCCCATTTACATTAAAGTAAATTCAGGGAAATGTATTCATTTTCTATGATACAGTTGGTTTACAAGAAAATGACACTATTTTCCCTCAACACTTCAGTCTCAGCAGCACTAGATTGGCTGATCATCCCTTTAACCTCTTGAATGCCAGACGGGGTATGCTACACATTCACAAAGCAAATGCGTTGCACACCCTCTGTTACGTAAAGGGTTAAAATGAGCTCATATGAAAACTGCATGCTACATGGCTACAATGGTTACTACAATGGTTGCCATAAAGCCCTGCATCATGCATTTATCCTATGTATTTTAGAAGGTGTGAGCTGTCAACCCTAAGTGGGACATATGTATAAAGAAATAAGTAGAGTAATTCTAGGGCAAACCAAATGAACCATAGGGGACAACTAAAACTTTCCTTTATTCCCATTGCTTTCAGGGCAGGGTTTCCCAACAGGCAGAGGAGGCAACTGCCTTGAGCACCCAATTTTGAGGGGGGCATCAGCTGCATTGGTTCACACTCACATTCTAAATGGGAGTGTTTATGTTTTACCCATTGTTTAGTTGGTTTGCTCCACTTTTGGCTTTATACATCTTCCCTAGAATGTCATCAACACAATCACAAAAATATGAGTGAAAATTCAAAATCAAACTATCAAATCCTGTAATGAAAAGAACTGACAATACCTTGCAATAAACATCTGAATAGTATGTACTTTGGTGTACCAATGCTCAGTTGAAGGGTTAGTAAAACAATGGTGAAAACACCCTTGAAATTTTCAGCTAATTACATTTTTCACATAGACCTTGCTCTTCACGTTGGCTCGGCTGCAGTTTTAATGGATCACAGCTAAGTCTATGCCAAGCCAGGTCATTCCCCTGCAGCAATTTAGTTAGTCTCATAATCAAGAAACGTCACCAGCTCCTTATCTCCCTGTTTCCCCCATGGACTGAATGCTTTCCTGTTCCACCTCAGCCAAAGTTAATGTATTCTTTCTAATTGCAGAGTATCTGCTCTTTTAACCCCATCAAGGGTTATTCATGCCCTGAAGCACTGAAAGAGAACTGGTACGCAACTTCATCCCCATATTTGCAGCCTTCGGAATTACTTTGGACTGCAATGGTCACAAAATAAACAAACATATATAGCAATGTGGGACGGCGTTGCGCATACATTTGTGAAATGTAGACACACTGATAAACACAGACACGTGGCACTAATATCTCCTAAAGAGAGACACTTGGGAGGAATGAAGCAGTAATATATCCTAAAGAGGGAGGCTTGGGAGGTATGCAATGTTGTATTTTATTTCCCCTTTACTTTGGGCCAGAATTGCAGTATTGTGCCTGTGTTTGTTTGGGTTGTGCAAATGGAAATCAGAAACTAAAAGGAGCGTTATAGCAGCATGTTAAACCTTTGAATGCCAGAGTGCATTGCAATGCGTTGTGCACCCCTCTGGCATTCAAAGGGTTAAGTTATAGAGTGGCATATTAGAGTTAAACAGCAGTTGGAAGTGTATTCATACCTGGGAACTTTGACTTGTGTGGTCCCTGGAGGGGACTCATGTGGTGCTGATGTGGAGACCAATGGGGCAATTTGGGTAAAACTGGGCGGGGCTTAATAATGAGTAGGGGGTGGGGCTTAACATAACTGTGGGAAAGTGTAAGTAATAGGCTGGGGAAGGAGGAGAAGTGGGAGGGAAATGCAAGTTTACAGTGTGAGGGGTTTAAACACACTCCCTGAGGGGAAAAAACTTGATACACAACCCTGTGGCAGTGTACCTGATGGCTGCCTGTCCTCTGTGTTGTATGGCAAATGATGACAGTGAAGAAATAATTGAGCAATGAAGACCTACCTTAACCCCTGGAGCTGCAGCCTCCCTTCAGTGGCTGTACTACAGGTCCAGCTGAGGTCATTGGAAGTCAGAGAGAGTGAGTGTGTGTGTGTCAGCCATATTTCTTTCTGATTTTGTGTGTGTGTGTGTGTGTGTGTGTGTTGGTGCTGTGTGAGTGGTGCATGTGTGTATAAGGGTGGTGTAGGAGCAAGTGGCAGCCATTTTATTTTTTTCCTCAGTTGGATAGTGGTGGTCAGTGGGAAGTGTATTCATACCTGGGAACTTTGACTTGTGGAGTTCCTTGAGGGGACTCATGTGGTGCTGATGTGGAGAGATCAATGTGGCAATTTGGGGTAAAGGGGGGCGGGGCTTAACAAAATGTGGAAAAGTATTAGTAATAGGCTGGTGAAGGAGGAGAAGTGGGAGGGAAATGCAAGTTTACAGTGTGAGGAGTTTGAACACACTCCCTGAGGGGTAAAACGTGATACACAACCCTGTGTCAGTCAGTGGGTTAAGTGTGTAACTGATGGCTGCCTGTCCTCTGTGTTGTACGGCAAATGATGACAGTGAAGTAATTAATAATTCAGCAATAACGACCTACCTTAACCCTTTGAGTGTCATTTTGTTCCCCTGGTGCTGCAGCTACCCTTCAGTGGCTGTACTACAGGACCTGCTGAGGCCACTGGGAGTCAGAGGGAGTGACTGTGTGTGTGTCAAAGTATATATGTGTGTGGTGTGTGTGTGTACGTGGTGTATATGTGGTATGGTGTGTGTGTGTGCTTTTTTCTTTCCAGAGTTGGATAGTGTATGTGTGTTTGTCTGTGGTGTAGAATCAAGCGGCAGCCATTTGTTTTTTTGGTAGGTTGTATAGTTCTGGGCGCGCTGGATAGTGGGGGCAGGCCAACTCCCTGCATGATGAATCACCCAATGGGAGCAGTAACTCCTCCTTACTGCCGCCCCTGAAAGCGTGTGTCTCCTAAGGAGACATTAATTATGTAATGAGCTATTTTGTTCTATGTGTGTGTGTATTCTGAGGAGAAATAAATTATGTTCTTTGTCCTGAGGAAACATAAATTATGCAGTGAGGCTCTCTCTTATATATATATATTTAAAATGAATTTAATCTTAATATGCTAATTGACCAATAACCTAGTGAGCAGGGTTGAAACCACATCCCCTTAAAGCAGGAATATGAATTTATTTTGGCACAAGGGCCACGTGCCCATGCTCCAATAGTACAACCATTCTTTTATCAATTCTGGCTTTTTCTGCAATGGAAGAGTGAAACATGTGTTAGAATTGTGTTTAGTGATAAAATGTACCACTCTTTTCTGTCTAGCAGTAATTAAGGAGATGCACTAAGGTGTGATAAAGAGATGATAATGTGGAGATCACTTCTCCAGTGATATCACTTCTCTAGTTCCCGTGTTATTCTATGGAGCCAATGCACTAAGATTTTTCCAGGTTTGGAGATCTTAGTGCATTGGCTCCATAGAATAACATAGCAATTGGAGAAGTGATATCACCGGTGAAGTCATCTCCACTTTATCACCTCTTTTTTACGCCATAGTGCATAACCCCACTGTGTATATGTACAGTCAGCTGCAAATATCTCTCAAACCTTTCTGGTCCTTGCTCAAGATACTTTTTTTTTTAAAGTGTTAGTAATGTCTAAAAAAAACTTTTTTGCATTTAGAAGAGCTTAAAAAGCTGATCTAAATGCAAAAAAATGTATCTCTCAAACCACTATGGTTTAAGAGACACGGGAGTTTAAAGTTTGCTGTTTCCTACTGACAGCTGTAAAGCTGTCAGCAGGAGATTCGTGTCGGTGGACACGGTGGAGCTTGAGAAGTGCCGAGATCTTGTTACTTACAAGGAATCTCTTCACTGGAATGGTCTAAAACGTGTGCCTGAACACCAGGCCTGAACACCAGGCACACGTTTTAGACCATTCCAATGAAGGGATTCCGTGTAAGTTTAGAGATCTCGGCACTTCTCAAGTGCTACGCCACACGTTTTAGACCATTCCAATGAAGGGATTCCGTGTAAGTAATGAGATCTCGGCACTTCTCAAGCGCCACTGTGTCCACCGACACGAATCTCCTGCTGACAGCTTTACAGCTGTCAGTAGGAAACAGCAATCTTTAAACGCCTGTATCTCTTAAACCATAGCGGTTTGAGAGATACAGTTTTTTTGCATTTAGATCAGCTTTTTAAGCTCTTCTAAATGCATAAAAGTTTTTTTAGACATTACTAACACTTTAAATCTACAATATAGCATAAACTTATCAGCAGACATTACTATCCCTTTAATGTGGCAGTTTTCTTTCCTACCAGTGAGGAAAATAATGCTCGGAGAAAATAATCTAAAACATTACTATGTGCAACATTAGGCAATGTTAGTATATTACCTTTCAGCATCTTTCCAAAGCAAGTTCATTCACTGTCAGATACAGTACTGAGATTTTCATTAATGCAAATGAATAAAAATAGGTGTTGTTAAGGGAGGCTTGAGATCCCATGCATAATTGAAAGACTGAAGGATGTATTTATTGTGGATGGGATAAGGGAATTGCTCCTTTTCTACTTTAATCCAGGACATCACTTATGATCTACTTTCTGGGATTGCTAATGAAAAACACACACTGCGGTTTCATATACTACAGTAAGTTCTTATCCTGAGACATCAACACACTAACAAAATAATTCATTACTTTCCTTCCTCATTATCTTATATAGCCTCATTTATGAGGCAGATGTACTAAGAAGAACAATTCTGTAGCAAATCGACTGCATTGTAAGGGACAAATAAAATTGTCCACTGATTTAATTGGTGTTTTTAACCCCTTAAGGCCCACTTGGCCAACAGTTAAATGACAAAGGGGCATTTTTTTCAGCACTGGATTCAGGGATCCTTGAGCGGCATGAAGCCACACGGGGAGCCCTGAATTCCATGACATGCCAGGACCGTCACTGGTCCTTAAAGCGGAGCTTTCACCCGTTATAAACTCACCCTGCAATAAGGAAGCAGGTAGCAACCCCTGAAATGTAGCTGATTATAAGGAAATCCTTTATTGTAGGAGACTGACAGGGAGTGTCACAAGTGAGAGCTATAGACCCTGCTGAGACAATGGGGAGAGTGTGGGAGTGAAATGGTTAACAATACCAGATTCCTGGTTCCCTGTTACTATTCCTACCAACCACCAAATTAACCCCTGAAATCCCTTCTGCACTATCATCCCAGTACTACAATTTGCTGCCACCACCAAAACTTTATATCTGGGCATCTTAGGTTACCCCAAACACAACAGAATTACAGCATTAAATCACCTTAATAATCAGACATATATAATTAACCCTTTAGTAACGTGTGCTAACTAAGCTTCCTTCAGAGTAGTGAGCTCATATTAGAGAACAGAGACATGAGCTGATTAAATGAACATTTAACCTGGAAAAAAGGCTTCACAGTGCTGGGTACAAAAATACAGAAAATAAAGATTACACATAAGCAAAACAGTCCATAAAATAAAATGGGAGAAACACAAGAAAGCCTTATATACAATTACCAATATATTAGGAATCCTTGTGGGAACTTCAGATGGTAAAAGGTCTCCTTTCAGTTGTTACAAAGAAATTCACTGTTTTTATTCAAAACCCATATTAAATACATTCTACAGCTGTTTCTAAGAGACCAGACCCCCTGGGTGTTACCTGCGAGGGTCAGGGGTTTGGCCTGACAGTTTATGGCCCACTCAATCAGACCTGTCAGAGATGTTACTGTACAGTTCAACCTGAAAAGTCATAAGGCTTCCCAAAACATCCAACCCACATCACACCTCTATAATGTTATAATAATCATAGTCCTCATATATATGTGAATATCTGGACACCAAACATGCTGAGTCTAACTGGTTGCAAAGTGACTGTAACTCATTGCAGGAACACCTCCCCCTGGTATGTTTGGTACCCACCAAAAGGGTAAAACCTGGGCATTCTGAATAGATATTTGTATTGAAACTTTTTACACTATATATGCATGTTATCCCAATTTCAGGCTATTTGGGTGTCCCCTGGATATACCTCCCCCCCCCAGAGCAGATGGTCCAATATATTTTATGACACTCTGTCCTGCTCCAGTGATCTGTTCATTCAGTTTCTGGTGATGTTATCTACTCAGCTAATTTTATGGCCTAGGACTGGTGCACTTTTGAATAACATACAAATACAAAATAAACAAACAAACTATACAAACCAGAGGCACTGCAAAGGCCAAATCATGCCTTGGCATGACAGGCATATTAGTGCTGTATGCACACCTGCGCCGTCAGTCCCTTCCAGTTACCATGTGGCACACTGCAGTGTTTCTCAATGGAGACCGGGACTGACAGCGCAGGCGTGCAGACAAGATGTCTGCTCTGATGCCTGGCTTCCAGTCTCCTACAATAAAGGATTCCTTTATAATCAGCTACATTTCTAAGGTAACATATCTAATATAAAGCTAGTTGCTACCTGCTTAATTATTGCAGGGCGACTTTATATCGGGTGAAAGTTCCGCTTTGCGTGCAGGACAGCCCTGAAGGCCCTGGCACGTCATTGGTCCTTAAAGGGTTAATCCCTTTCAAATTCACTGGTGTCCACACTGGTTCAACATTATAATAAAAAATTGTGAAATATCAAGTGGCCCTTTAACAAACAATGATGTGTCTGAACCGTTACCATTTTTTTCGCTTAAAGGGCTACTAATGTCCTATAATAACTTTATGTGGTATTGTACATTTGAAAAAAATACATTATATGCAGAAAATCCCATCTCTCAAACCTTTATGGCTTGAGAAATTCACATATAAAGTTCCCCCTACATCCCCTTCTCCTGATGTCAGCGCTGTGCTAACAGCAGGAGATCCCTCTCCTGGGACCAGCCGGTGGCTCTTCAGCAGAGCTGAAATAGTGTTATTTAAAAATAATTACTTCATTGGAATGGTCTACAAAGTGTGTCTGGTTTGCAAGCTCTGCTGAAGAGCCTCCTCAAGTCGCCGACTCAAATCTACTGCTGTCATCTTTACAACCAACATCAGGAGAGAGGGAGGTGGGGGGAACTTTAGATGCGAATATCTCTCAAACCATAAAGGTTTGAGAGATGGGATTTTCTGCCCTTAATTTATTTTTTTTATTAAAAAGTACAACACCACATAAAATTCTTACAGGACATTACTATCGCTTTAAGGACTGGTGACGGTCCTGGTATGTCCAATATGTTGTATTTATATTGCTCCTGTGGGAGCACTGTAAGCACAAATGGGGTCGGAAATTGACTACTCCAAGACCTGAGTGGTCTATAAGACCCCCGTTCGGTGCGCCAGTCACGTGTGCGGGTGCGCTGACAACTATTAAAGAGGTCCTTAATGAAAGGTCACTTCCCCGGAATTCTGGTCGTTAAGGGGTTAAATTGCCTATTACACGAAGGCCTGGAAATTACTGCAGTGAAGTTGATGACATTATCAAAGGTTTTTCGCTACATAAACTTGCAACTGCAACGTAATCTAGACCTAAAGATCATAAGACAGCTGGACAAAGTGTAAACACCCACACCCACACACAATAAATAGTATGGATAGATGCACACTCTATTATGAGCAGAAAAAAGGCATTGCTCCTACTTTCTAGTGTATGTTCCACTTGAGTGTATGTAGGTAATTGTATTCAGCAGTCATAAAGTCAACCGAATCCATTTCAAATTCTGTTTTTTATGGCATACATCACAATATGTAATGCAGGAGATTATACATGAGATTTATAGACCGGAACTATAAGTAAAAACTGCTAGTTTCATATTGAATGCCTGGCAAATTAACCTTTTAAGTGCCAGAGAGGAATGCAACACAGTGCCTTGGATACTTATCTGGCATTCAACGGTTGAATAAATGTGTCTTAAGTGTTTTAAAACATACAGGTTCCCGGTGAGCTCAAAATAGCTTTTATTAGTAGTGTTGTATTAGTTACATATGTGTACTGTCAAGAGAGCAGCAAGGACAATATTTTGGCTCCATGTATCCAGTAAACAAAAGGAAGTGTCTGCACATCAAATCCTGACTTCTACAAATAAACAACCTATGACTTGCTACAACTAAAACAAAGGGGTTTAGTAACATGTTTTTGGCCGAAGGCATGGAAAGCTTGCCTGTTCCATCAAGGAACCCCAGATTCAGGCAAGTCCCCTTTTAACAAAAGTACTCACTTTAGTTTGTGTCCTTCATAATATATAAGTATATTTATACCAGTTTTAAAGGCCATGTACACAGGTCACAATGCCACCCAGCAACCTCTGCTGGTGCCCAGAGCCTCTGTTCTCATTGGCCTCATTGCAGTCATGCTCAGTCTGTACTGCGCAAAACTCATAACTGCAGAGTGCATAGCAGTCTCTACTGTGCATGATGGCTTCTGACAAACACCCTAGAGAATTATTATATAGGATGTTGGCATTGTATCTCCTGTTTACATTTACTGAGCTCCATTTTAATATGCCTTAAGGTCTCCCTTCCTCAAAGTACACAACAGATTTAATTAAAAAATAGTTAATTGCTCCCTTAAAGCAACACTAACACCTAAAAATTATATATTTAAATACCCTGTACTTCATGCTAACTTCTCTTAAATTTCTCTATTTGTTTTCTGAGGGTAAAAATGTAGTCTTACACACGCTCTGAGGGAGCAGCCATTTCTGCTTTTTCAGGACTCTAAGGCTCCCATTGATTATCCAGGATTATGTGTAAATGGGCTGATGTAAGATAACAGGTTTTCTATACAAGAACAGTAGCCACTAATCACTAAACTAAATCACTATAACATTGTAAACATCTCAAACACCATTAATTACACGTTCTCTGAATCGGCCAGTTTACACATGTTAACCCTTTGAGTGCCAGAGGTGTACGCAAAACATTGCAAAGCAAAGGGTTAAAAATCAAGTCTGGGAATACAAAATAAGTAACATATGAATGATTCATTTTACATATGGCAGCTGTAAGTACATGTTATTTACAGTTATTATATCAAAGTACTTCATGTATAGTTCTTAGGGTTCCTTTAAGCAGAGTATTTTAACAGCATATTGTTGTCTCCCTTAAGCAGATGCGTTATTTAATCACCTAAAAATCTGCCTATGAAGCGTAACTTCCTTTAGCTCTACCTTTTCATCTACATCCAGCTGATCTCGCAACCCGTACTGCCTGTGTCTATCAAAATCCAAAGAAAGAAATGAGTGTCTGATTCTGGCTCTGGAAAGCCTGCCTGCCTCTGTGTCAATCAGTAAAAAACATTTCTTATCTGTATCCAGAATGATGAAACCATGTGGGTAATATCCAAAGCCGTGTTCGCTCACCCATCTCAAGCATATTACATCTACAGCAGATTCCCTCACAAGTAAGAGCCCACTTACCTATTTCTTATTCCAGATTAGCTGAATTCTATTCTTACATTCCTGTCTTCTTGACAAGGATGTGTTCAATTCAACATCCAAACAACTGTGCAAGTTTTTTTTATCAAGATGATTCACAAGTCAAACCATAAGACTAAATATCTATATATAGGATGGCTTTATCGCATATGGGACCAAACTGATGATAATGAGATATACAAATATATTAGGTCCCACTTATAGGCTTGGGAGTGACGGGAGTGTTGGAAAAGGTAAGACTGAAAACACTGAGAGAGATGCAAAATATAAAGAATAATCGTTGAATATATATTGCATGTTGCAAACCAACTGCACCATAGTGGACAAATAAAAATTCATATTGGTTTAAATGGGGGTCTCTAACCACTTTAATGCTAGCGAGGTCTCCAAGCATTGCAAAGCAATCCAGTCAAGACCTATATCATTAAATCAATAGGAATGTGCATTTGTTTCCCTTTAGTGTAGGGATATTTCATATGGTTCAATGTTAAAACATCTGATTAGCATAAACAGTAAATGGAAACAGACAAAAATGTGATACAAAACAAGTGAACATCTGCATGCCTCTTCCCAGAATCCTTTGCTGCAATGTCAATGCTCTTTTCTGTGTCTTACTGTGGCAGGTTCTAAATTTATTTGGGACAAATGTGTATTGATGTTTCAGTATTTTTTTTTCTAAAATACAGTAAGTGGCAGGTTTAGATGTGTAAACAAAATATAGTGATAAATCAGTAACCTCTTGTTCCATTACACTTCAGCTACAGTATCCATCAATACCTTTACAACTGTTTCACGACAAACTCTAAAAGGTTGGGCTGCTTAGTTCAGCTGATTAAAAAAAAAAAAAAAAAGAAGCTAAGCATTTTTTCCAGGAACCATAAAACAGCTTTCTCACAAGCATTACTGAAGCTGCCCATCTTCATTATTTGCTGCATGACACTCCCACACTGTTCTTCTACTCACAATACTGCTAGTCTTTTAAGTGCACAGGCAGTATATTTTCTTAAGAGTATAATACAAACACATAAAGCCAAGGAAGACAAAACTTCAAGTGCATAGTTTATTTGTTAAAAGTCACATTTGGGAGGGTTTCCTGATACAAGTCCATGTTAAGATAAGCACTGGAACAGGGCTGGATTTCCCAATAGGCAGACTAGGCAACTGCCTAGAGCTCCAAATTTTGAGGGTCTCTTAGGCTGTGCTACACCCATATTCTCTGTTGTGGGTGTGGCTAGAGCAATTTCAGAATCCCTTCACCAGTTTAATACCCCATTTGCTATTATTTAACCTCTTGAATGCTATAGAGGTCTACAACAGATGAGAGTTGGTAACGTGTTAGCCGGAGAAATACAGCAAATATAGTCAAGTTTAGATCTTGTAGTTAGCCTTGTAGTTAGCCAATAAAGGTATCAACTTGGCTATATTTGCCATAGTAACAAAGGCATTAAATATTTTTTGGTTCTTGGTTGAATAGGCCAATGGTATTTTCTCTGACAGGACACAGTGGGCTGGTTGGGGCAGGGTCATGTGAGGAGTGAGGGTGTGGCCATGGGTAGGCTCAAGGGAAACCAGAGTGTCGTGCCTAGTGGAGCATGCAATGCAAACCCAGTCCTTCACTGGAACCATATTTTTTTTGTGGTGCGCCTTCCTATTGCCTATATATGAAATAATCTACACTGGATATTCTCCTTTTAATACCGATTGCACCAAAAGAGAACAAAAGTGTAGGTAGTGTATTACCATTTTGATTCTGGTTTAACTCCATGTACTAACAAGACACTGAGGAAACTGGCATCAAATAGCTCCATTTTCTAGACCATGATTTAGTGTTGGTGGCATTCATGGCTTCCTCACATTTAACCCTATGAGTGCCAGAGCGGTATCCAACAGATTGCATTATGTTGGTTACCCTTCTGTCACTGAAAGGGTTAACCCTTCGAGTGCCAGAGGGGAACACAACACATTGCGGAGCAATGCATTGTGTACCCCTCTGGCGCTCAAAGGGTTAAGCCTTAATGATGGGGGAATAAGTGCACTTGTATTCACTAAAGAGATCACACGCTCTAGTACATACCCTAAAGTGTCGTAACATTTGAAAAAACATTTCCCCTGGAGATGCTGATGTACAAAGAAGAAGTAGAGAAATTCTGGGGCAATCCACAGGGGTGCAAAGACAAATAACCCCAAACCTCACTGATTTAAAGGGATATTAATGTTTCATAATAAAAGCAGCTTCAATTAATATTCATAGTATTTGGGCCATGGAGAGTGTTATTTCCATACTGTCAGAGTTGTAGTTCAAGAGTAATTGAATGATAAAGTATCCCCCCTCCTGCCCCTTTTACTGATGTAACACTGCTCACCTCAGAGCAGCAGGATGGTGTCCAAATGGACTGCAGAGAGAGACAATCTTCAGTTAATCGGTGCAGGGCTTTCATTGTTCTCACAGTAAGAAGATTGTTCCTTGCTATGAGCTGTCTGGTCTGTGAACCAGATTCCACATCTGAGGGGAGGTGGCTTACACTAGGTAAAAGGGGTGGGAGGGGGATACTTATCTCCGAAACCACTTTAACACTCAGGGGATTAGAAGCGCCATTCAGATTAATGTGAATTTGTATTAGATCCCTATGCATTTGGTTCGCTCCAGAATTAATTTGATTGAAACAACCCAAGTGTCATCCAGTTGTTGCCCATTCTATAAACCTTTGTATGAAATGTGTAAATGAAAAGATTAAAATGTAATTTAAGTTGGCTACTTGTATTACTGATGCACAGATTTTAATTATCTCTATGCTTTTATCAGGAACCATCTGTAATTCCTGAATAAGATGGATTTTGCATCTGTATCTTTTCAATGACCTTTGCTAAGACAAGGACTGTAGATGAAGACTTGTGATAAAGTAGAGTATATTGCCCACATTGTTGAGAATAGCCAGAGACTGTCCCAAAAATAGGTTCAGATGCCTGCAGAGATCAGGGGCAGAAGTACAAAGAACCCCTAGCAAGTATCATTATTAGGAAGCTTACTACAAAGACAGACCAGGCATGTGCTTTCTGTGATCTGTGTGAGAACTGCCACCACATACTGCTAAAAAAACATAAGTAATGGAAATTTTTTTCTTTCATAAATATGTGGAAGATCAGAGGCATTAAGTTCTAGCAAAGGGGGCTCAAACCCTAAGTGCTATTTTTAAAGTCCCAGATATTTTCTCCAGCATTATAATGGTGTAATACTATGCTGATCTCTGTAAAGTCAGTCAAGGTTTCCTATGAAAACAGCATATTGCATGGCTTCATTCAAAAGTTGTAGTAATTCAAACAGTCGTGAAGTGATGGAGCTGATACTAACACATTGCATGGAGAACTGTGGCCGTTGGTTTACTACTCCCATAGAATGCAAAGGAATATCTGTCTGAGCATCATGGGGGTTTTGTAGTAAAGTGTGATAAAGAGGAGATAAACTCTTCATTGTGATAAATTCTCTAATTCCTATGTTATTCAATGAAGCCTATGCACTAAGAACTCACAGAGAGTTGTTAGTGCATAGGCTTCATAGATGAAGGGTCTGGACACCACATGGCACTGGTAATGTAAATTCAAAAGTAATAAATTACATTAACCCTTTGAGTGCCAGAGGGATGCATAACTCAATGTGAATCAAAGTGCGTGCACCCCACTGGCATTCAAAGGGTTAAACTGTAATAACTATCGGAGGAACACCCATAATATTACCCATCAGGAAAGGTTTATTCATGGTAAAGCTTTACTTCTCCTTTAAATTGGGTTGTTTGGCTCACTATTAATGCATTAGGTGGGCCCAAGCCCCAGCTCATTTGAGAACTTATAAATGCCCACGGAGCAGCTGTTTTCCTCCAGAACTGCTGTCCTTTTGTTTTGATAAATACAGCCCAATTAGGCAGATTTAATAAAATGTGCTTGAAAATCACCACTAAGACACACAAAAAAATAGCTATTATGACTGTTCTAAAGAAAAAACATTGCATTTAATTCTCTAGAGATGTCTGCAATGTATCGTCAAGCAATGCACTAGGGATGTCTCTTATCCAAGGGTGGTTACAAATGCATTGTATCTATAAAGCTTGATGTACTGAAGTAAATGTGGAGAAATTCATTCACAATCACAACAACTAAAGATTCACAGATGAAAATGTGTTTTTAAACCCCCTGAATAACATAAAGATCTCCAACACTGATTTTCAGTGCATTGGATAGCCCATCTGGCACTCAAAGGGTTAATGCCACATCCTTCAAAGAGAGGAGAATGGGGCAGTTTCTGGGTGTTTGGGGAATGCAGTTTACTCTACACCTTGTTCAGATCAACATGGAGGAAATGAAGCATGATTATGCCATTTTCCTGCCCATTCTATGGGTCTGGCATGTAGGGCTTCCCCCTGGCTTTAACGTCAAACTCTTGCATAGTATATCCACTGATATCCACTACAGTACTCATATACACAATAGTACATAATCTTAAGTGCATAAACAGTAATGCCAGTGGGTCTACACTCGAGGTTTTGTACATTTGACCTATCTAGAATCCAAAGAGTTAAATCACATACCATTCTTGTGATAAAGTAAAAATATGAAAACTGGATTTGCATGATGAAATTCCCAATTACCAGCCTCTATAGGCCATCAATTGGCCAGGCGTGATTTGTGCCTTTTTACACACTTTTAATAAAGCTTTTTTTCTGGCTTTGCACCCACTAATTATATCGCTATAAACCAAAGATGAACTTGAGAATAACACATATGCTTTTCATATTTACTTATTATATAAATGATATCAAGAAAAGAGTGCCAAACGCACAAGGCTATGTACACAAATATGTTCTCTATTAACATCACTTCCTTCAAGTTTGTAAAAAGCATGTGGCATAAAGAGCTTTTTTGCTGATCCTATCTTTTCCTACACCCTCCTTTTATAGTAAAATATGTTGGCATTTAAAAATGATCTATAATAGTAATAATAGTAAATTAATGTTATAGTCATGTTATATAATATAAGCCAGTTAAACGTACTGTCATATCCTGCTTATAAAATATTCATGTAATTGCAGCAACAACAAAAAAATATAGCAATATAGTTACCATTATCTTAATTAACCCCTTTGAGCACCAGGGAGATAATCCAAAGCACTGCGTTGCAATGCGTTGGATACCTCCATGGCACTGGAAGTGTTAAACATCACTGGAGACCTCTCTAGCATTCAAGAGATTAAAAAGACAATTTAGATCAATATGGATTTGGGGACTTTTTAGTTGTCCTCTATGGTACAGAATAGCCCCTCTTTAGATTGCATATGTAAGTATACAGTCTCAGCTGTAGACACTTTTATATCTATAGCAAATGCCTTGGCATCAGCGAGCGCCTTAAATTTATTCCGACACCAGTCTATAGTTTTCTATACAATATGGAGGCACGTACAAAAAAATATATAATGCACTGTCAGCTCAACAAGGGGTTAACAAAAGCCAGACAGCTGCTGAATTTTAAAAGACAGGGAGTGGGTTTTCACATAAGAGCTCAAAAACAAACAACTACAAATTCAAGTGGTGCTAACTTAACCCCTTAAGGGAAAAGAGGGGTTGTGAAACACATTGTCGCTAAAGGGTGAGCAAAATGTGGATTGTTTTAACCTTTGGGTAATATAGTAATGTCCAATAAAGTGTGGATGATGCTCAAAGAAGCCTTGGAGCAATTATAGGGCAAACCAACTGAACCATAGTGATTTACTAAAAATGTCCATTGATTTAAATAAAGCTTTTAGCCATTGCATAGGTCCCAATCTAAACTCTTATTGTTATGATGTCTATCATATACAGAAGATGAGGTACTAAGAAGAACTGTGGAGTGATTATGGGGCATTATGGGCAAACCAACTGATGCACCATAGGGGGCAAATAAAAAAACCATTGATTTAATTTGTGTTTTAAACTCCTCTAACCCTTTCAGTGCCAGAGAGGTATGCAAAGCATTGCAATTGGTGCTTTTAACTCCTTTAACCCTTTGAGCGCCAGAGGGGTATCAAACGCATTGCATCGCAATGCGCCAGATACCCCTCTGGCACTCAAAGGGCTAATGCATGAGAAGTCTTCAAGGCACTGAGAAACAGGGATTCCACACTTATTGTTTTGCCGTCTAGCATACGTAGTGGCTGTTGTACTAAGAGGAAGCGGCGCACTTCTGGAGCAAACCAACTGTAGGGGGTTCTTTTAACCCTTTGAGTACTAGAGCGGTATCCAATGCATTGCAACACATTGCTTTTGATACCTTTCTGACACTCAAAAGGTTAACCCCTTGACTGCTAAAGAGGTGTAGAACAAGTGGCTTCACAAAAGGTTGGAGACCTCCCTCACATTCAAGGGCTTAAAACCCCCCCATTTAAATCAGTGGAAACAGCATGAATTTTTATTGGTCTCCTATGGTGCAGTTGGTTTGTTCCAAAATTGCTCCAATTCCAGTACATCAGCCTCAAGGCATTTGGACAGCTCTTTGTCATTCAAAGGGATTAATACCATTGATCCACACCCTTATACATTTCTGCTACGATCCACTGAAAACACTGGTCTCCATCCTAGCGCTCACAGTGATGTAGAATGGATATATAATATACTTGATAAACAGCTATCCATTTAAATCCACATGCACAGGCACAACGGAAACATGTGCCTTTGCTCCCTTGTATGCTTCTCTTCTTAAACTACTAATCCCTTTATCTCATTGCCTGATTGTCATTATTGATCTTCTTTTGCTCCCACAAGCCCATCCTGACTTCACTACATTTCTTTATGTAAGAAGGAGCCTACTTTCAATTCTCAGCAGTTGAAAAAAAAGAAAAGACACACACACATATTGGAGTATTGCTATATATACGGTTTATTATCTAATTATTTCATCCCTCCACCACTGCTGGAAAAACTACCATGGCAGCAAAATGAAGAACCTCTCCTAACCATGTAAAGATAGTATCTCAACATAAATGTTTATGGAAAAAAATGAGTATAATAGAAATTGCTGACTATAGGCAGAATGTTATTTAAATGAATAAGAATAAAAAGAAGTAGATTTTAGCCCTTAAACCTTTCGAGTGCCAGAGGGGCAAGCAATGCTTTGCAATACATTGCATACCCTTGGCACTTAAAGAGTTAAGAAAAAATGGGTTGTTAAAAGGTTAGGAAGAGGTTTTCTCTTTAAAAGGGCAATACAGTTAACTACAATTAACATTGTCCATTTGGACGCTAGCAAAACAATGCATTGGACACCCCTCTGGCACTAAAATGACTAACCGGCGGTTCAAAAACTTTTTCACCTGATTCCCTCCTGTTTGGTTTTCACAAAAACTTGACACAACCATCTCTTTTTTTTTTTTTTTAATGAAATAAATGTAACCTTTAACAACATATATTTTATTATCCATTTGCATTTCATTTACTTTGTATTATATGTGAAAGAAATCAATTTATTATATCTTATTTCACTGCCGCATACATTTTTTGAAGCCAGTTTAAATAGGCCCCCCAACAAATGTATATATATCACAAGTACAAACATGGCAGATTGTGCTATTTACAACTGTTCTTTGGAGCAGTCATTTCCAAACTTCCCAACTAAATAGCTTTTTTGACAGTGTGGATGTTATGTTGCATGGCAAGTTTGGAGCTGAAACAATGCCTCACCCCCTTCTGAAACAGCATCCCCCCCCCAGTTATAGAATCACTGCCTTTGATGATGATCATGATTGTATAATTTATCTAAAAAGGACCAACATATTCTACAGTATTGCATACACTACAGATGTTTTCCATTCACATCCAAGGGGCTATAGGGACACTAGCATCAAAATTACAACTGCTTTATACAATTCTACATTTCATGTACTTCTAGCTAGCATATGTAAAATATAGTAATTTTATTTTAGACTCACTTAAATCTAATCCTAAACTATGCTATATAGACACAACTTGGTTGTTTGTGCATAGCTAATGCTGTTAATGTATTAGGATTAGTACACACTCCTTTTCTATTCAGAAAGTCTGATATCGTATCTTAGGCCCATTAAAAGACAATAAAACAATATCACTTCTGAGACACCTATCAAGATTGTCATTGTAATGTGAGCCCCCAGAGGGAGTATAAGAGTATGTTAAGACTATATTTTAATCCTCAGAAAACAGAGATTTGTACAGAGACTAGCATGGAGTCAACACTAAATAAAATCACTCTTAGTTGAGATCAGAGTTAGTCATAGATTGAATGTCTTCTTATTTTTAACTAAAGGTTGGAAATGTTTTTAAGAAGATAACAAAATTCCCTTTTATATAAATACAATCTTCTTAAAACTGTATACTGTGTCTTTAAAAAAAAAAATCTACTGAACCTCTTCTAAAAACTATGAAAAGGTCAACCCTTTGAATCAGATACAATTCGATGGGGGAGTCGCTAGGTTCAAAAAATATATGGGGTCTCCCCAAAGGACCTGGGGGGCTAGACCCAACCTAATACATTATTTATTGCACTGGGCTGCCCAATTTTCCCACTACTTTAACCCCTTAACGACCAGAGGAGTATGCAACATACTGCTTCACAATCAGTTGCATGCCCTCTGGCAATTAAGGAGTAAATGGAAATTGGTACAAATACATGCCCCAATTTGGCAACAACACCCTGGGCTTCAAACATGAGACAAGCTGAAAAAGCCCCCTAAACAGAACATAGCAACGCCCCCTGCCCCCATTGTTTCTTACAGTAATACATACTGTCATAAATAGGGCTTGACCCTGATTCAGGCAAACTCATTCCTATCTTGATTATATTATATTGTTATATTATATTACATGTTCTGCTCAGTTCCTGTAGATGCATTCCAGAAGCCATTATCTGCAATCCAGATGCAATAAGACAATCCCACTAATACTTGGAAATCAGCAGTATGATACTATGTTATTCCAGCAGTGTGATGCTGTGTATGCTATGGGAATGTCTCAAACACAGCATTAGGTGGAAATATTGGACGGTGGAACAGGCACAGTAATAGTGAGAGGCTGATGTACTAAAATGAACTGTTGCAATCTGTAACAGACCAAATACACCACAGGGGACAACTAAAAATTATCTTTGAGATAAACTGGACTTTTAACCCTTTGAATGTTAGAGGTCTCTAGCAAAATGCTAGCTAGAGATACATTGTATTTAAATGGACATGTACACACTTCATGTTTATGTGATACTAAGGCTGATGTACTTAGTACTGGAACAATTCTGGAGCAAACCAACTGTATCATAGGAGTTAAAATTCACATTGAGTTAAATGGAGCTTTTAATCCAGTTAATGCAAGAGAGAGATTTCCAACTCATTTCATTCAATGAGTTAAAAGGCCCATTTAAATAAAACGGTATCTGGGGAATGTTTATTTGTCCCCTACTGTATAGTTGGTTTGCCCCAGAATGTCTCCATTTCTTCTTAGTACCTCAGTGAGAGGTTTCCAGTCTCACAGATGCACACAGTTTATTTACCACCCTCCTTCCCATCACAGCCATGGTTAGCATTGCCAGAGCCCCAAGTAAAACCTGAGTGCTGCACTTTATTGCAGTAAATCGCAGGTAATCAATGGATGTATCTTAGGCACTGCTATCTTATAGGAGGAAAAATGTTATCTCAGAGGTACAAAAGTACTTTAAGTATCAAACAGATGAGGTCGATTTCATGGCAAGTCTAAAAAGCTCTTAGGTCAAAGGGTTAAATGGATATAGGTATATAAAAGCTAACACTATATGGCTAACATCAGAAACAGGGTATCCACTTCAATTAATGAAGTTAGTGAATCTATCACTCATCTGGCTGGCTCCTGCATGCTATTACTTATCTGTAATTCGTGAATGTTTATATATAAATATAGGTATATATATATATATATCTTGATAAAGACTATGTAATGTAGCTGAAACGTTGATTCTGATAAACACCACCTGTGAGTGCGGTCTACCTTCTACAAACTTATTGTATATATATATATATATATATATATATATATATATATATACACACATACATACACACACCTCTAAATTTTAAACTCTTCTGGGCAAAGACCCCAATACCACTTGTTTTTGTTTGTCACAATCATTTATGTGTCATTGTCTTTCAGTTTTGCCACCCTAATGCACACATTGTTGTGAAATATGCTGGTGCTAGACAGACAGACAGACAGACAGATAGATAGATAGATAGATAGATAGATAGATAGATAGATAGATAAAGTGAAAGAAAGAGCAAGAGAGATGATGTGTATATTACAGCGGGGGGGGGGGGGATTCATTAATCAGTGATAAAGAGATGACAAAGTAGAGATAACTTCTCCAGTGATATCACTTCTCCAGTTTCTACGTTATTCTATGGAGCCAATTCACTAAGATTTCTTCCACTTTGGAAGCATAGGCTCTATAGAATAACATAGGACCTGGAGAAGTGATAAACTGGAGAAGTCATCTCCACTTTATCACCTCTTTATCACCACTTTGTGAATCTTAGTAAACCTATGTGTGTTTGTACATAAGCAGCATGAGTGGTATAAAGGTGATACCTTTTAATGGCTAACTGAGGACATAGAAATTGCAAGCTTTCAGGGCACTAAGGCCCCTTCTTCAGGCATGGATTTATACCTTTATACCACTCTTGTGAGTTTTTTTGCTACACCGAATCCTATCTACTCCACCGGCTAACACAGTCCCATCTTTTTTTCTGGATTACATAAGCAGCACAAAAAAACATACTTTTTTGCAATTGAAGTGTTAAAAGTGCATTTCCCACACACACAAATACACACACAATATACACACTATAATATTGGCTGAGGATACAGAGTACAGTATCCGTGAAGTTATTCAAACTATCAAAACAGTTAAAAGCTAAGGATTCCAAGAAGACTGAAAAACCTGTCATGGAGTGTTTGCAAATGGAAAACGGTTTAACATCACAGTGCACATGCTGTCTAATTAGCTGGAATAGCAGGCTGATATTTAATAGACTTGCAGGCGTCTAGTCTGTGCAATGCAATGCATGGTTTGGAGAGCTGGGATGCTAATCTTCACAGATAGACAAGCTTCATGCTTTGGGTTCTATAGCTCATCATTATACACTGATTCGCTGAATTCCCTGCTGGCACAAACTGAATGTCTGAACGATTGGCTAAAATCCTATATTCCTGAATTAATGCCACCCCTCTGAATGGCAAACAGGGTGGCAAACAGCTATTATTGAGTATGTTGTGAAAGGGTCTCCTCCATCTCTTCTATACCACAGTCACCAGTTTTGTAGTGATCATACAAAATTGAGGACTATAGCTCCAAAAACGATATAGGGCATTGTAAATCCCATGCAGATGAATGCAGAGTTTACGCTATATTAACCTCTGGAAAGTGCATCCTGGTGATAGTAACCATTTGAGTCAGGGGGAAGAGACTATAGCTTTAACACTTTGAATGCCAAAGGGTCAATGCCCTAGATACCCAAAGGGTTAAAATATTGCAGACAGTACATCACATATCCCGATGTAGATGAATACCTCATAGGACACGGTATTCACCATTTTAGTGCCAGGAAAATAGTACCTCATATTAAGCTTTTGCGAGGCATGGTAATATGGGTAGGGTACTCAGAAATACATAACAGCTCCCATGTGGATGAATCGGTAGAGAGCAGAACATAATCGCCACAGGACAGCATATGCTGATATTAACCATTTGTGTACCCGAGGATCGTGGTGACTACAGCACCCACCATAATAAAATGTTACAGTACAGCACAGATCCCATTTAATAAAATGGATAGATAGTACACGACAATCATGAACCTTATGAATACGCGCGTTGTACGCCTCTCTGGCACGTAACCCTCAGTCAGAAGAATGCGCAGAGCAAAGGGTTAAACCGTTAACCTTTTGAGTGGGTTTGCAATGCGTTGCACACCGGTCTGGCACTCAATGGGTTACAGCGGTGCGTACGCTTCTGGTCTACAATGGGTTAAACAGTGTGTGTGAAGGAGCAAGAAGGCTCAGCGTGTATATATACATATATATATAAATGTGTGTGTGCGCGCTAGCTGGGTGTATACGGGGATATGCTATTCGGTAACTAAGGGTCATATTCAATAAGTTTAAAGGATGCGATCGTGCACCACAGGGGAGAGAGGAAATCAATTGAAATACACTGGGGTTTTAACCCGAGTTTGAGAATTGTCTAGCATTCAAGGGGTTATTATAAACCCAATATAAATCGCTTAAACTTTGGTGTTTCTTTATTTCGTGCGCCCCTCTGGCAGGCACTCAGATGGTCCCAGTTACTGTATTGAATAAACTGAAGTGGATCAAATCTGGAGAAAACCAACTGCATCACAGGCATAAAATGAAATTAGTCAGATATTTAAAATAATTCGTTTAACTCATTGAAAGCCTAGCGTTTGCAATCTGTTCGAGACTGATACAGCATTCAAGAGGTTAACCCTTTGAGTGCCAGAAGGGTACGGAACGCATTGCACTAAAAGGGTTAAAATCCTTTCAGCACCAGATAGAGATCCAACGCATTACCCCCTCTGGCACTCAAACGGTATTATATACTAAGTTTAACTCTTTGTGTGCCAGAGAGGTATCTAGCACCCAAAGGGGTAAATCAATGGGGATTTTATTTTAGTTTCTGCCCTCTGATGCAGCTGGTTTGGCCCAGAATGACTCAATATACAACTGCTCCACTTTATCCTTTAATAGGCGTCATGTTTCCATCCCCCCATGTTTGATGTACTTACCTTGAGCTGCAGAGGTGCTGCTGGCAGTGAGAATGGCCAGGGCAGGTAGGAAGAACATTTGTAGGATGTATCCTAGCCCCAGACCGCAGCTTGCAGTTTCCAGACCCTTCCCCATGCTATCGGAAAAGGCACACAAATCTGGCTCAGAACAGCTTAGGGAAACTCCACTTTTCTCTTCAGCAGCGCAAAGAAGAGAACAGGCTGCCTAGAGTTTACTGAAACACTTTGAAGTGCATTTATTTCCTGTAATAAGTCAGGCTGATCTTATGCCAAAATTAAGCATAACAACCAAGCTTCCCAATGACTTCTCCTCTACTTCTGTAATCCTTTATGACGGAAAAATAAAAATCCTTCAAATGCACAATATGTCAAAACGATCCACTGAGACAAGAGGGAGAAAGATCAGTGCTGAATCTCCTTAAAATTTTGCAAACAAGTATATGTGATCTTGCAGTGCCCAAACAGCCAGCATCCTATTGAGCCATTCAGTCAATGAGTGCTGGTAGGTTCCTATGGAGTGAAACATTAGCCTACTGGTGCTGTGTGAAACCATACGCATGTGAAGGACAGGGACACAGCAAACTGTGTGACTGCCTCTGATCTGTGTTACAAGGAGACTGAGAGAAACTCAGCCTCTGCCACCCTGCTCTGTGCTCACACAGCCCTGCCTCCCCGGCTTCCCAGCAGACAGGAGCAAAACACAGACCTGGATCTCTGGATTAGGAGCAGCAACAGCTACAAAAGCAGCTTGATCATGAGACATTTGTCGTTCACTGCCTTACACTACACACAACAGAGAGGGATGTATACAGCAGAATTGGTGTAATTGTGGGCTAAGCCATCCGCACCAGAGGAGGCTTCTGGTTTAGTTAAATGGGTCTTTTAACCCCCTGAATGCTAGAGCGGTCTGCATAGCAGGGATTCCATCACCTGGCATATAAAGACAAGACTTCACTGCTTTACACTACAAACTGAGGCTGGTGTACAAAGACGAAATAAAGCAACCCAGGTGCTGGATGAATAACAATCTCCATTGATTTGTATCCGGATTTTAACCGTTTGTGTGCTTGAGTGGTCTCCAAAGCAGTGCATTGGAGACATTTGTAGCGTGCAAGTATTTAACCATTTGAGTGCCAAAGCACTATGCAATGCATTGTGAAGCCCCTCTGGCACTCAGTGGGTTAAAAGTCCCATTTAAATAGGACTGTATGTGTTCTTTATGGATCTGCAGTTGTACCACTTTATTGATACATCAGCCTCATTGGCTGATTACTGAACAGATGTAGAGGTGTTATGGAGTAAAACAACTGTACAACAGAGAGACAATAAAAATTCTCCAAATTCCCTTTGCTTTAAATAGGGTGTTTTTAACTCTTTGAATGCTAGAGAGGTCTCCAACACATACAAAAGCAGGGATCCCTCCTGATTTGGTTGTGTATCATATGTATAAAGGCTGACATATTAACCCTTTGAGTGCCAGAGGGGTATGCAACGCATTGCAAACCAATGCGTTGCATGCCCCTCTGGCACTCAAAGGGTTAATAGCAACTGGAGCAATTACTGAGCAAACCAACCGCACCATAGGGGACAGCTGGGACAAATAATACTTCAGTTCATGCAAATGGGGCTTTTAACCCATTGAGTGCCGTAGGGGTGCGCAATGCATTGCTCTGCAATGCATTGTATGCCCCTCTGGCACTCAAAGGGTTAACCCACTACATGCTAGAGAGGTCTCCACGTGTTGCAAAACAAATCACTGGATACTTTTCTTGCATTCAAGGAGTTGAAACTACAATTTAAAGCAGTGGGAGTTGAGAGAATATTTATTTCTCCCCAATGTGCAGTTTGTTGGCCCAAGAATTGCTTGTCTTTTCACTTGTGCAAAAGGCCTATAGAGGTTGATGTACTAAGATGAAGTGTAGGGGGGTGGGGTGATGCACTAAGTTTCAATATAATTATTATTTTGTTTAGAAATTATGAGATCACTTCATACTGGCAATATGATTCTTTTTGCCATATGCACTATGAATTAGATATGCAAGGGTAGGGGTAGAGATGCTGGTCATGAGCTTTTGATGTTGGTGTAAAGTTTGCTGATGTGTTGTAATGGTGTGACTGCAGTCAGATTAATTACCAGGCTAATGTTGCACTACCTCACATGTTTTGGCTTCACTATGAAAATGTTTAGGGTGTCTATCTATGGGTGAAGGGTGGACCCCTTGTTTTATCCCTTTGAGTGCCAGAGGGGTGTGCAACGCATTGCAAAGCAATGCATTGCGTACCCGTCTGTCACTCAACAGGTTAAGTGCCTTAGGAAATCAGTTGCAACTCAAGGTCCAAGTAAGGCTAAATGTACATCTGTAGTTAGCAGGTATTCCCATGCAGTGAGGACTTGCCTGTCATTTCAGAACTAGACTGGCTGTTTTGGGGAATTAGTCTGACTTCTACATGGAAATCTCTCAGTGCTTAGGGAAACCAGCTCCATTTCACTGATAAGGCCCAAAAAAAGGCTGAAATGTACACTTGGTATTCCCGTGCAGAGTAGACTTGCCTGTCATTTCAGAACTGGACTACCGTTTTGGGTTGGATTAATCTGATATGCACACACGTTTTCCACTATATTGACACTAGAGAGCTAAAATGTGATGCTTGTGAGTGTAAATAGCCATAGAAAAAGCAATATCTGCTTATTAGCCTTCTCAGCAAGTCTCATATTTTTGGCTTAAAGGGGAACTATTACCTCTGATAAAGTACTTCTTATATGAAAGTGCTATCCAAGTTAATCTTCCACCCTTATTTTTTTTCTTTATCTAATGCGGTATAACCCTAGATTTTACCTTTTAAAAATAAGCTGGTGATGTCAGTTAAAGGGATAGTAACGTTTCATAATAAAAGCAGCTCTAATTAATCATCATAGTATTTGGACTTTGGAGAGTGTTATTTCAATTCTGTCAGAGTTGTAGTTCAAGAGTAATTCAATGACAAAGTATCCCCCTCCCGTCCCTTTTACTGATGTAACACTGCTCAGCCAGATCAGAAGGGAGGTGCCCAGGTAGACTGCAGAGAGGGACAATCTTCAGTTAAGATAAGGGAAAAAATTTAAAAACTTGTCAAGGGGAGCAGGGCTTTCATTGTTCTCATAGGAAGAAGATTGTCCCCTTCTGTTATCTGTCTGGTCTTACAACCAGATTCCATATCTGAGGAGAGATTGCTTACACTAGGTAAAAGGGGCGGGAGGGGAAACTTTGCTTGTGAATATCTCTCAAACCATAAAGGTTTGAGAGAAAAGACATATCGTTCTTCACGTTTTTTTTAATGCCTACAAAATAAAATAAAGATAAAACTAAGTATTACTATCCCTTTAAGGACAGGCTGCGGTAGATCCCTGTACTGCAGTCTGTCAATCTTCACCTCTTCCCTTAAAAGTAGTGCCTTGTTCTCACCTCCTATTCTGACGAAGGCTTCCTCCATGTGAGCTGAAGCACTCTCATTGGCCAGAGAGTGCTTCAGCTCACAAGGCGGATTCCTCTGTCATCAGAGGAGGTAGGAATGAGGTACTACTGGGGAGGGGAAGAGGCAAAGACTGACAGGCTGCGGTACAGAGCTCTACCGCAGCCTGTCCTTAACGGACGTTGCTGGATTATTTTCAAAAGGTAAAATCTTGGGCTATACTGTATTACATAAACAAAAATAAGGATGGTAGATTAACTCAGATAGCATTTTCATATAAGAAGTACTTTAACAGAGGTGAGAGTTCCCCTTTAATGTCACACTAATAATTAATAGTGTGAGTATCAAAATTCTCTGTAGCAGTAAATGCCACCCTTTCAGTCTCTTTTGAGGTTTCACATTAGATATCTAGCTATCAAAACATTTGAAATGGTATTACTTGAGACCAGAAGGCAATATGCAGTTAAAAGAGACAAAAAGTGTAATACAAATACAAATAAAATAACGATGTATTGCCTTGCTGGCAGGGCTGGATTCCCCAATAGGCAGAGTAGGCAACAGACTTAAGCTAAAAAAATTGAGGGGATGCCTCAGCTGTGCTGGCCACACCCAAATTCTACATTTTAGGTGTGGTTGCAGCACTCTCAATTCCCCTGTACCAGTTGTATACACCTTTATAGGCTATTATTTAACCCCTTGATGCTAGAGAGATCTCCAAGGAACTTCTTGGAGATTTCTCAAGCAACCAGGGGGTTGACCCTTTGAGTGCCAGAGGTGTATAAAAACAGTTGTCTACACCTCTGGCACTCAAAGGGTTAAAGTGCTTTTCGTTCTTGCTTGTTTTTTTCTGTGCCAGGAAACACTGGGTTGGAACAGGAGGTGGAGTCAAGTGAGGAGAGGGGGTGTGGTATAGGCAGGATTAAGGGAGTTTAGAGCAGTGGTTCTCAAAATTGTTTTGCTCATGGCATCCTTAATGCACAGTCTGGCATTTTCAGGGCACCTCTATCATTTTATGTCATTTATCAAGGGTGTAAGGAAGGTTACAAATACATAAATATAGAGTTATTGTTACTCACAACTAAAATAAACATATTGTGGATAATAATATCCTTAAATATAAAGCTGTAAGTTTACATTCACATTTTTGTCCAAGCCTTATAGATAAGTGGATGTCTGTGGCACTCCGAAATGCCACTGTGCCCTGGTTGAGAATCACTGACTTAGAGTGACTTGCCTAAGGGTGTCTGGGATGACAATCTGTCCCTTTCTTTTAATGTTGAATTGCCCTGCTGGTCTCATGTAATATTTTGTTTGTCTCAAGTAACAACATTCCATTAAACTGTTATTATTATTTATCTTTATTGCTATAGCACCAATATATTCCATTTATACAGAGCATCTCTGCAAGTAATTGATGCTACTGGTGGACATTTACTAAGCAACTGTTAGTGCTAAAAGTGTCAGAACACACAACTGTGGCCCCCAGTGGCTCATTTTATGAGGTGTCTCTCAGCACTTTAGTGTCAGTCTGGAAGGCCTGTGGTGTCCACTTACTGACTGAGGACCTGTCTGTGACCTCAGTGATTAGCTGGAGAATAGATTTTCCACATCTGAGGTGGGAGTGACCCCCCACAGCTCCCCACACGGCTTTAACTATTTATCAAATAGCTGCAGCTGCTTTAGTAAAAAGAGTCAAATAAATAAATAATGGGAGAAAACTTTGGGCCTAAAGAGGTGCAAATCTGGAGCAGAGCAACTGCACCATAGGGTTCAATTGAAAATTCTGCAAACTGCCATTGATTTAAAGGGACAGTAATGTCCCATAAAAAATGCTTATAGTTGTGTAGAGGGTAAATAAATAAACTATATGCCACAAATCCTATATCTCAAACCGCTATGGTTTGATAGATATCCTCCGCTAAAATTCCCCTTCTCCTGGTGTCCGCTGTAAAGCTGACAGAAGGAGATCTATGTCGGCCAACACAAGGAGGCTCTTCAGCAGAGCCGCAATAGCGCAATTTAAAAAGAAATACTTCTTTGGAACAATCTAAAAAGTGTGCTTGCAAACCAGGCACACTTTGTAGACTGTTCCAAAGAAGTATTTGTTTTTAAATTGAGCTATTTTGGCTCTGCTGAAGAGCCGCTTGTCAGTTCCGGACCAGGAACTCCTGCTGTCAGCTTACAGCTAACATCAAGAGAAGGGGAGGGGGAGGGGAAGTTTAACAGAGGATATCTCTCAAACCATAGCGGTTTGAGAGATAGGATTTGTGGCATATAGTTTATTTTTTAACTTCTACAAAACTATAAGCATTTTTTATGGGACATTACTGTCCCTTTAAATGGGGTTTTTAACCCCTTGATTGCTAGAGAGCTCTCCAACACATAGGGGGAGCTGCACTAAGATGTGATAAAGAGGTGATAATATGGAGATGACTTCTCCAGAGATATCACTTCTCCAGTTCCTATGTTATTCTATGGAGTCAATACACTAAGATTCCTCCAACTTTGGAGATGTTTGTGTTTAGGCTCTATATAATAACATAGGAACTGGAGAAGTGATATCACTGGAGAAGTCATCTCCACTTTATCACTGCTTTATCACATCTTATTGCATAACCCCCTATAACATACAAGCCATTACAGGTCACATTTAACTCAATGGGGGTTTTCATTTGCCCCCTATGTATTATCCAGTTCCTATGTTATTATATAGAGCCTAAACACAAACATCTCCAAAGTTGGAGGAATCTTAGTGTATTGACTCCATAGAATAACATAGGAACTGGAGAAGTGATATCTCTGGAGAAGTCATCTCCATATTATCACCTCTTTATCACATCTTAGTGCAGCTCCCCCTTTTCTGTACAATTGCACCTTTTTAGCTTGATGAATAAGGACCATTTTAAGACCTTCAAAATTAAAATGTTAATCAATCACTTGGGGGGGGGGGTATCTGAATTGACCAATCCAGTTTTACTTGCATTAGAGTCTGTGCCTGAGCTTCAGTGTATGTATTACAGGGTATGAGCAATGCTGGGCATACAGGAGAGCTGAGAGCATTAGGAATTTAATGTGAGCAAATTCCATGTGCCAGCCCCATAGCATGTTCATGGTAATGATATAAAATAAAAGGGACAGTAACAATATGTAAAAAATATATTTTTGGTATATCTTTCTGAGTAAAACAAGAGTACTCTCTCTCATGAGAGATATTTTATTAAAAAGTTATTGCAGCTCAAACTTAAATTTTATAAGTGCGATATGTCAGTGGCCTGAAAACTTACAGTGGTGCTGTTGTGTCATAAACCTCCATAGGATGGTGCAGCAACAGCACCACTGTTAAATTTCAGGCCATTGAGATATATCACCTAAAAAGTTTGATCTGCAATAACCTTTGAATAAAATGCTCCTCTGTAGTGGGAGTACCCTTGTTGTACTTAGAATGATACGCCTTACAATATAAACTGTAATATATTAAGTGTTGCTATCCCTGTAAGGCATCTTCTCAACATCTTGTTTAATACAAGGTGTAGAGGAAAGGAACATCCCAAAATGCCCATATACTATCCATATCCCTCCTGTAAGGGATGTTAAAGGGAAGACATTTTGCATAAATAAGGGAAATATGCCAATATATCATACCTCTCATCATTTCAGATGGCCACAGAGGGGCACTTTTGTTTTAGATGGTGTTACTGGGGGCGTTGCTGGTCTGCGGGACATTGTCGAGAATTTTTAGGTTACTTTATGACCTACTGGCAAGTCTTTTTATAATGGAATAAATGATTAAAATGTGACCAAAGTATTTTATGTACACAGACTAACATATAAACACATATACTGTAGTTGAAATTGCTGTGGAGCAGCACACCACACAGTCTGATCTAAAAAGAGAGACACCAGGGAAGGAAAGAGGGACAGGGGGATTTGGGTCTAAAGAAGGATATATGAGAAGTAAGTTATAGGGTCTTAAGAAGGATATTTGAGTGGTAAGTTATAGGTACAGACAGCACATATTATGAATTTGGAATGATACAGAGTAAATTAGTGTGGCCTCTGAGCAAGTATGACACATAAATTTTAAATCAGATCTTCTCCCAGTCTAACATCCCTACAAATAACTGCTTCTTTATATCTAAAATCAATATGTAACTAACTGTATATAAAATTTGTATGTATGTATATGTGTATAATGTTCATTTATCTGTGTAAATATATAATTTTTGTACTGTAAAAGCTCTCCAGGACATACTTGAAAACAAGAGAAAGATCAATGTATTCTTCCTGGTAAGACATTTTCTAAATAAATAAGTGGGTCCAATTGGTGTAACTCATTTTATCTACCTCAGAATCATGAAAGGCTGAACAAGATACCCAATTCTAGCACAAACCAGTTTCACCTTAGGGAAGACATGAAAAGTTCCCAAGTTACCATTGGTTCAAATGGGACTCTTAAAGGGATAGTAACGTTTCATAATAAAAGCAGCTCTAATTAATCATCATAGTATTTGGACTTTGGAGAGTGTTATTTCAATTCTGTCAGATTTGTAGTTCAAGAGTAATTCAATGACAAAGTATCCCCCTCCTGCCCCTTTTACTGATGTAACACTGCTCAGCCAGAACAGAAGGGAGGTGCCCAGGTAGATTGCAGAGAAGGACAATCTTCAATTAAGATAAGGGAAAAACCTGAAGGGCAGGGCTTTCATTGTTCTCATAGGAAGAAGATAGTCCCCTGCTGTTATCTGTTTGGTCTTACAACCAGATTCCACATCTGAGAAGAGATGGCTTGCACTAGGTAAAAGGGGTGGGAGGGGAAACTTTGCTTGTGAATATCTCTCAAACCATAAAGGTTTGAGAGATAAGACTTATATCGTTCTTCGTGTTTTTTTAATGCCTACAAAATAAAATAAAGATAAAATGAAGTATTACTATCCCTTTAAGCCCTTGAACCCTAGAGATGTCTCTAATGCATTATGAAGCAATGTATTGGAGACCTTGCTAGCATTCAAGGGGTTAAAGGCTCCATTAGCTCCATTATACCAATCTGTATTTCTATTTCTCCCATATGGAGTAGTTGGTTTGCCCAGATATACTCCTTTTTTCTGCATTAAGGACCAGTGAATCTGATGTACTACAAGAACTGTAGCAGTTTGCTGGGTAATCCAGCTGTACTGTGGGACTAGCTAACAATTTCTGCTTACTTAATGGAGCACTTAATTCATTTTAATCCAGTGATATTTTTGGCGATTGTTTGTCTCATTTGGTGCAGCTGTCTTGCTCCAGAATTCCTCCAGCTCATTTTAGTACATCGCCCTAATACTATAGAGAAAATCCACGCCTCAGGTTCATTGGAGCAGTATAAGCATTTTCAGATATAGAAATGTCACTCACTAACTATAGACTACAGAGTATGTAGATATTTCTGACACCTGTGTTAATAGAAGCATAATTAAGATCCAATTATTACTTGGATATAGTTTCCCTCTCCACTTCCTATGTAAATCTGTGTAACTCTTTTATAAGGTGGTGAGGATTATTCAAGGAGAGGGTAATAGGGCAGTCTGTGGGTGTTCCGGGGAATTCCTTACATCTATGCTTTGTTACACACCATATATTAAAGGGGATCTATCACCCTTTACAATTTTGTTTAAATAGTTTTCTTATTTGGAGAATATGCTTTAAAGTTTAGAATTTTTTTTTAAAACCGCTTGTTAGCAGAAATTATAAGAATAAATACAGCCCCGTACTTCTTCCGCATATACTGCTCTTACCGAAGCTTACTGCATTGCCTCTGCTCCCCTCCTCCTCTGATGATGGAGACTATCTGTAAGCTGGAGTGCTCTGATTGGCAGAGATCGATTTCAGGCCAATGAGAGCTCTCCAGCTTACAGACAGACAACCTCTCTCATTGGAGGAGGCTGGATAGAGAGAGGCAGAGCGGCAGGTTGCGGCAAATATCATTTAAACTTTAGCTCTGAGTATCATTTAAGATTTTTTTAACATGTTACGCTATATATAGTTACTTACAGATTTGTAGTTCAAACACTATTGAAGCTGAAAGGACCCCCCTCCCACCATTTTCCATGCATCACTTATCCTTTCTGTCTGGGCTGGATGGAGCATGGCAAGGGACAATCTTCAGTAAGTAAAAAGGAAAATTAATGTTTATAGAGTCCCCTGCAGCCTACTTCGGGGTAAACTGCTCTTGCCGCGTTGCCTTTGCTCCCATCCCTCCACCCAGCATCCTCAGATGATGGAGGCTTTCTGTCTCTAAGCTGGAGTGATCTCATTGGCAGAGATCGATATCTAGCGAATGAGACTGCTCTAGCTTTGAGACAGAAAGCTTCCGTCATCAGAGGATGCTGGGTAGAGGGAGGGGAGCAGAGGCAGTACGGCAATCTGCGGCAAGAGCAGTTTACCCAGAAGTAGGGTGCAGGGAACTCTATAAACATTCATTTTCGCACAAATAATGTTTTGTTTTGAAAAAATAATACTGTTTTAAACATTTTCTCAAAATTCTGTAACTAATGAGCATAAGTTGTAAAGGGGTGATAGATCCTTTTTAACACTGGTGGAGTGTATATGCACCAGTATACACTACAGTGATCCTGTGCTCTAGGGGTACCCATATCTGTCCTCCATCCATTCCAACAGTGCTGGTTTTCAGGATCTCCTGATAAGAACACAGGTGAATAACCCTTTGAGTGCCAGAGGGGTATGAAACGCATTGCTCTGCAATGCGTTGCATACCCCCTGGCATTCAAAGGGTTCATTTGTGGCACAGTCATTCTGAAGAATCTGCCTGAGTTAACGACATACACTTTAATTCAGTACAGCATGAAAACACGCACTGTTGGGCGGGCGTGAAGACAGGTGTGATCACCACTTCTTAATGCATACATTAAAGGGCAGCCGCTGTCAGTGGAGGGTAAAGCCAACAGAGGTGCACTAAAGTATTCATACATTGACCCTATTGTGGCTTGTTCAATTGCAGTCATTTGCAGCAGACAACTACATCTCAACCCATCACTTCATACAATTATAAATTAATCACATTACCTAGAGTGAGAAACCAAGACTCTTGTGCTATCTTTAATTTTGATCATCTTAAGCAATCCATTGTTCTGATTGAAGATTACAAGCTCTTATCAGCAGGACTATCTGATAAATTATGTATGACTGCTGTCATTGAACATTGTTGCAGAAAATGTCATTGCTTTATTAATGGATTGAAATTATAATAATACCAAATAAAATGTTTACAGTAATTAATATTATTCTTTCTATTTTACCCATTGGATTTTAGAGAATCAATGCATTGGAGTCTTCAATATCATCCACAGATAAAGTTTGAATGGAGTTTCTAGATGGGATGTACTAATATGATTCCATACTACAGTAGATGGTGGAATCAAATGACTTACATCTATATGCATGCACTATGCTAGCTATTGCTACGTTGAAAATTCTCCCATTAACGTCAGTTCCATCAATGGGTAGGACAGTGTTGGAGTGCATTAGCAATATGGGACATACTGATACTCTGCATGTTGTGTAACCATTTCAGTTCCAGAGAGCTATCCAGTGCATTGCACTCAGATGGTTAATGCTGTGTACTAAGAAGACACAGAGGAAATTACTATTAATTTACTCACTGCAGGGGAGGCATATGTGTTTTGCTTACATTAAAGTCTTAATTAAGAAAGATTGTGTGCACCGGTATGTACTAACGTGGTCATACTGTTACTCTCTAATACCTTATCCAGGGCTGCATAAATCAGATCTATGGCATTTTCTGAGCACAGACAACAAGTGACACTAGTGGATTTGCTTTTGCTAGAGACTGAATAGCTCAGTTGGTAAAGCTTCAGATTTTTAAACTGAGGGTCCAAGACCATTTTTAGGACAAGAGGCCATAGTCTAAAACTAGAGGGACACAGGTTTAGATGTAATGTAAGAAAGTTTTACTTCACTGATAGGGTAGTAGAGAATTGGAAAAGCTTGCCAGCAGAAGTCGTAGAAGTTAAAACAGTGACAGAATTTAAACATGCGTGTAACAAGACCAAGGACCAAATAAGGCTTGAGGTTTTTACAGTAGGAATATGGGCAGACTAGATGGGCCAAATGGTTCTTATCTGCCGTCAAATTCTATGTTTCTATTTGTACATTCCCCTCTATGTTAAATGCAGATTTCACAACACGTCATTTTTTTTAACCCCTTGAGTGCCAGAGAGGTACACAATGCATTGCTTACCCCTCCAGCACTCAAAGGGTTAAAGGTTTGATGAATTAAGTTGCAATTTGGTAGTTTATGACTCATTGACAGTCCCTGGCTGCAAACCTTGTAATTTTGGGATAAATCCATTTGATAAAGTAAAAAATATGAATGTCTAGAAAATATTAGTATTTTCTTATTATCAGTTCTCATGTTGTCAACGAATGATTGCTTTCAAAAACAAGAAATGCAAAAAAACTTTAATTAAAACCAAGATTAAATGTCTCACTCAGAATCAAAAGCATGGAAATTCACTCTTAACTTTCTGAGAACATTAACTCTGTAACATACCCCCACCAATAAGTTAAGGTGTTGCTCTAGTCCTCATTGAGGACTAGATGTGTGATTGCATCTCTCTAGTCATCAGTGTGTTAATTCTTATATATGATGTAATCAAAAAATCATAGGGGAGGGGTGGCAAGAGTTCAATGTTTAATCATGAATATTCATGTTTTTCATAACATGAGATGACAAGGGTCTGTTCGTACTGCTTACAGTATTGAGCAGTGCTGGGCAACATATGGCATTAGAGCTGTTTTATAGACTATATTTACCTGGCCAATGACCAGCTGAGGATGAAGGAATTTGTACTTTATCAGCTGCTGGGGAGCCACATCTTGCTCACTCCAGTTCCAAAGAACATTAGGGGAGATATGACAGAAGATATAAGTGCCTCGGGGTAGGGCATTATCCAATTACACAGCTGGCTCCATCAGGTAATGGATGAGGAAAGCACTGCATGGCCAGGCACGCAGCTGGTCACATTAGGGAAGTGGGAGGGCTAGCTACACTAAGGTCAGATAAAGTCCTTAGGGGTTCTGTATAGTACAGTTTGTGTGTAATGTTAATAAAGCAGAAGGATAAAGCACACAGTGGTCCAGCCACTCACTGAACGAACAGAAAGTAACAAGGATCATGGCATCTACTATATCTGAAATCACCTTTATCATATATTTAACCCCTTAACTCTCCTATTGCCAATGGATTACACTGCAGATCAGAAAACATACAAAATATGTCATGCCATATGCACAGAGTAAGTGGATCAGTTTTGATGTAATACTGCACCATAAGTGAAAATAACAGATCCTATTGATTTAAATTAGTCTTTTAATCCTTTGAATGTTTAAGTTTAAGTGGTCTTAACAATGCATTACAGACCTCTTAAGCATTCAAAGGGGTTTATGTTCTCTGTGGTGCAATTGGTTTAAAACAGAATTGGTCCTCTTTTTAGCTGTGCATAGGGCCCTGTGTACAGCATGCCATTGACAAATGGGAGAGGTGAAAAAAAAATAATTTTTAATTATGAAGGGCCATATGTACAAAATCAAATTTGAAATAAACCATCTGCACATTATCAATCAATTGATCAATTCCTTTAACCAGAAAAATGGTAAATCATAAATGAAGTGCAAAATATTACCAGCCTTAGGAAACTTGAAAAGGAATATAGCAGAGCTGCAAAGCTGTTGCAGTCTTTTAAAGGGATAGTAATACTTCGTTTTAACTTTATTTTATTTTGTAGGCATTAAAAAAACATGAAGACTGATATAAGTATTATCTCTCAAACCTTTATGGTTTAAGAGATATTCACAAACAAAGTATCCCCCCTCTGTTCAACCAGATCAGAAGGGAGGTGCCCAGGTAGACTGCAGAGAGGGACAATCTTCAATTAAGATAAGGGAAAAACCTGAAAAACTTGTCAAGGGGGGAAGGGCTTTCATTGTTTTCATACAAAGAAAATTGTCCCCTTCTGTTATCTGTCTGGTCTTACAACCAGATTCACATCTGAGAAGAGATGGCTTACACTAGGAAAAAGGGGCGGGGAGGGGAACTTTGCTTGTGAATATCTCATAAACCATAAAGGATTGAGAGATAAGACTTATATCATTCTTCATGTTTTTTTAATGCCTACAAAATAAAATAAAGTTAAAACGAAGTATTACTATCCCTTTAAAGTTTATACTTGGATTATTGCAACAAGGGAATCAATTAGTTCCCGCAAGCAACATCACCAATAAAGCTATATCATACTCTTATCTTCAACAGTGGGTGATATTACAACAAAGATACTATATACCAAAGAAATTTCATACACATCAATGTGTTTTTGTGAGACAATCATACCTTGGGAAAGCTTTCTGGAGGTGTGAAATGTGTTGCTGTATGTTAATGGTCTGTGTCGTGTCAAGGATATTCACACAACAGAGTAGCAAACATGTCATTTTATATGTAAGTGTTATTTAAACTGTGTAGTTTATATAAACAGACATTTCTTTGGTATATTGCTACTTTGTTATGATACCATCCAGCCCCATGTGGCAAATTAAGCATTATTGAAGATAAGGGTATGAATTAGCTTTCTATGTGATTTAGCTTGTGGGACTAACTGATTTCTTTGTTGCTATTATCCTATGTAAGTGATTGCTGGAATTGTAAACAAATTAAGTGTAGTTTAAGGGTTGATTCATGAATAAAAATTCAATTTTAAGAATAGTATTTTTGTAAGTTTTTTCCTATCCATTGACCTCACTGTGTAAGTTAAAATTGTATATGCTTAGATCCTTCTGTTATCCACATTTGATTGTACTATTTAATACCTCTGTATGCCTATTCCCAATAGTACAGCGTTGCGAAATTAGTTGGCGATATATAAATAAAGAATAATAATAATAATAATATTCAAGTCCTTTATGAATATATGACAATCTCAATACCGCATTTTCTTTCTCCAATTATTTAAAGGGGCCATGTTGGAAATAAGAGGAAAGTGTCCATGGTAGTTCTATCTGTAATTCTATCTAATTCCTTTTATCATCCAAGATGTGGTCAGACTTTTTTAAGAAGCAAGACTGCTAGACATCTAAGCACCAATTCTGTTAATCCGGTAAATCATCTGGTTACTTTTTTGATCATTGGTGAGGTAAACATTGCTAAATATAGCATTTGGTCATTCTACAGATTAACCTCAGGATCAATAAGAAGTTACTGCTAGCTTTCAGGGGTTGAGCTACAGGTATTTGTGGCCATAAACAGGATATTAGAAAGTTCAAAAACACATTACCAAATCAGGAGAAGACAAAGTCAGGCAAACTCTGGTAAAAGCAGGCATTACAGGTTCAAGAGTGATATAAAAGGCCAGAGGTCAGAGGCAAGTGGCAATCAGAAGTCCATAAACACAGGTCAGCAGAGGTCATATGGCAAGCCAGGTCAAGGCCAAGAACTCTTAAACAGGTATGCCAAGTGTGAGCAACAGGGTTAATATAATTGAGCACTGATGAAAGTGCTCAGGGAATCTAAATACCTTTTAGTGGGGGAAAACATGCACATATTCCAGTGTCAGGACAAAGCAGCACAGCACTCTGAAAAAATTAGTGCACAAACTCCAGAATAATTGTGCAAAAGACATGAATATTTGTACACTAAAACTGGACTGCACGTAAGCTGCAAGGACATCTGTGCCTGGCATTTGGCCATGATATGTACAATGAACATTGTGTGGTAGGTACAATAACCACACATGAAAATGTACAGCAGGCTAACAGAATGCAGTAGATAAGGAAGTATCTGCAGACTGACTACCCTGCAAAATATACCAAGCTCATGTAGGGCAGGGTCAATTTTTTTATTGAGTGGTAACTGATGACTCATTGGAAGTGTCAATCACCCACTGCCCAATCACCATCAATATCATGTTGATTTTTGTGAGACAGTCAAGGCACACAGTGATTGACAGCATCTGATTTCTTGGGGCATGATTTGAAATTGAACATGCTTAATTAGAACAGACATGCCAAAGTGTGACCCCAGTGCTTCCCCCTCTTCACAACCTGTTTACACACTGTGCACAATGCAGTTGTTGATAATAACTGCACAGTCTCTACCTGCTCCCATGGAAAAATATTCCAGCACTCATTTTAGGGGAGTTTCAGAAGAAGAAATATTACTGTTATTGGACAACTTTTCCCCTAAAATGCCCCTGAAGTGGTGATGGCTTGTTGTGCTGCTGTTCCAGCAGCACTAATAGGAAGAAAAGATCTCTCCCACATCACTGGTGGTGCTAGTCCCACCACCAAAGTCTATGGAGATGATTATCCCAGTCCCACTCCTTCTACTACCACTAATACTACTACTGTAACCCATGGTCACAGTGGATAATACAGCAGCCTGATTCTCTGATGTGACATTTATGTAGTAATGAAGACAAAAAAAATCGCATTTTGTCCATTTCCAATTATGCCTCAAGTGAGTAAAAAAATTCCTCCCTGACTCAAAATGGCAGCCACATATTTTCAAAATGTTATCTGCTTTGCTTCCAACTCTTATAATTCTCAATATTTTTCTGTGCTTGAATTGTATCCATTACTTTTTAGAAAGCAATTACTGCAAGCACAGCATCCAGAGGCAAATAATTCCATAACTTTACTGCCCTTACTGCAAACAAATTCCTGCCTTTGTTTTAGTCTTAATTGACGACCTCTTGTTCATTGCTCAGCTTTTTGAGTAAATAGTTCTTTGGAGAGTTCTTTTTATTGACCTTGCATATATTTGTAAAATGCAATCATATCACCCCTTAGATGTATCTTCTCTAATATAAACAAACTCAGTGTGGGTAATGTCTCTTTATAGCTGAGATCTTCTGCACTTTTTTCAGTTAAATAATGTATTTTTTAAGAACTGGTGCACAAAATTGTACTCCATATTCTGGGTTAGGCCTTACCAAGGATTTATATAGATGAAGATTTATATTCCTACCATATGCATCTATACCACTTTTTATACATGATAATGCTCTACTGGCTCTTGCAGCAGCTGATTCACACTACAAACAAAGATTCTCAAAGTAGTTTCCAATTTAGTGTATATTAGCAGGTTTGTTTCTACAGCCCATATGCCTAACCTTACATTTATCTATGTTAAAACTCATCTGTCTCTTTTCCACCCATTCACTCACTCTATCGATATCTTTCGGAAGAGAAAAAACATGCTGCTCTGTATGTATTTCATTATACAGTTCAGTGTCATCATCAAACATTAAGACATTACTTTTAATACCCACTTCTAGACCATTAATAAACAAATTAAAAAGCACTGGGCCTAAGACTGACCCCAGTAGCACTTACAATTTTAGACCAGATTGAAAAGTTTCTATTTACAGAATATATCATTTAGTCAATTCTCTACCCATGCACATATATTTACACTGGTGAGATGGCTCAGTTGGTTATGGCACCAGCTGTAGAATCTGTTCAAACTGCAAAGTCACAGGTTCTAGTCCCAACAGGGTCAACTCAGCCTTTCATTCTGCCGAGGTAGGTTAAATGAGTACCATTAAATTGAGTAATAATATATATACCCCCAGGACATATTTGAAAATAAGAGACAATCTCAGTGTATCCTTCTTGGTAAAATACTTTGATATTATTACCTTGCAAACCAAAGTCTTTATTTTATGCAGTAACCTGTTGTGTGGCATAGTATGAAAGGATTTAGCAAAATTCAAATATACTACATCTACAGCAATACTTTTGTCCAAAATACTACTTACCCTTTCATAAAATGTAAGTAAATTAGTTTGACATGGTTTATTTTTCATTAAACCATGTTGGCTCCTACTAATAATATTGTTGGCTATCACAGAGTACTGAATACTGTCAGTTAGCAACTCTTCTAATATCCTACCCACTACGGAAGTCAACCCCCTTTTTGATAATGTTACTACATCAGTTTTCCTCCATTCGCATTGCACTGTGCCTGGTGAAAATGAATCAATAAATATTAAGCATAAGGGTATTGCTATTACTGAACTAAGATCCTTAAGTACCCTTAGGTGTATGCCATCAGAATGTAATAAAATCTGCATTGTCAGCCACAGGCTTATCCTTAGTAATAAATTAATTCATCTTAGCTTTAAGAGGACCTTTATCAACCGTAATCTTTTTGTTATTTATATACTAGAAGAATTGTTTAGGATTTTACCTTCTCTTATTTGCAGTACTTTTCCCATTTTCAGTTTTAGCTAGCCTATTTGCTTGTTTGCAGATTTTATTACATTCTTTATATTTTTTTTAGATGATGCATCTGACCTTTCTGATATAAACACTTTAAAAGCCTGCTTCGTATTTCTTATTTCTCTGCAAACCTCTTTATTAAGCTACTTTGGTCTTAATTTGCTGCACTTGTTTTCATTCCCTATGATATATATATATATTGACATAAATACTTATTTAAAAGCATTTTAAACAAATTCCATCTTTCTTGTGCATTTTTATCTTTGAAGATTACATACCATTGAATGTTTTTTAATACTGCTTCTACTATTGTGAAATTAGCCTTTCTAAAATTTAATTTTATAGTTTAACCCTTGCTAGTTGGTTTCTCATAGCAAATTTCAAAAGATACCATATTGTGGTCATTGCTGCCTAAATTTTCCCTTTGGAAATTCTCTCATTGTTAAATTCTATCATTATATTTAAATTCCTGATTGAGAAGCCTTTTGCATTTGCAGTAACAGTTGGGCTTTTTCAAACACCCCAAAATTAAGGGGCTTGTAACAAATTCTCATTAAAGGGAAAGTAGTGTTATCCCCCTGAGTAAAACAAGGGTACTCCCACTCCCACTAAAAACTTGAATTTTTTAGGTGTAGTATCAAAGTGGCCTGAAATTGTACAGTGGCGCTGTTGCTACACCATACCATGAACAGCTCTGCACAGTTAACTATAAATCTCCATAGGATGGTGTAATTACAGCGCCTCTGTACAATTTCAAGCCACTGTGATACTGTACCTAAAAAATTCAAGTTCAAGTTGTTATGTCTTTTGAATAAAACATCTTTCATCAATGGAAGTTCCCTTGTTTTACTCAAGGCGAATAAACCCTACAACACATTTTTTTACATTTTAAGTATTATTATCACTTTAACATATTTTTATTATGTATACCCCCAGTGTGTATTTAAACCCACAGGGTCATTACTCTTTTACTAGACCCTTTATTAATATATTACCTTATACTAGGACTTTACAGATATGCATACCCAACTTGCCTTTTATTAATCCTGTCTCTCCTAAAATTGAATAACCCTCTCGATTGACTGCCCAGTTTCTGCATTAGGCTATGCTGCCAATTTCTCTAAATACTTTCACAAGGCCAACTATAGTAGCTAATCCTTATTAATCTTTCCTAAGTTACAAGGGACTTACGTTTATTTACAAAGAAATGCTAATTGTTATAAATTCTTCCTCCTTCTTTCTCCTGTAGGTTTGTTAATAATTTTTAGAAAGGCATACCATCTATATATGTCACATGAGTGTGACTAGTTTGTATTGCTATCTGAATCAAAACACATGGCACTATTTTCTTGCTATTGTAATTTTACAATTATATTCATAAACCTAAAAACTGATGACATTAAAATATAATCTCATTCAGCACCATAAAGATAAAAAATAACATGTTTATTTTAATGTGATAGATGTGGATGTGATGGTCATGGTTAATAAAATGTAATGATTGAGTAGGAAGGAATTGTAGAAAAATAATATGTAGTATCATGTAAGATTTCAGTATAACCTCACTTTACTATTTGTCAGTCATTCGTCATTGTTCATAGTGCCGGTCCCAACTTTTGTAGATTGTGGCAACCATGGCAAACTTGCACAACCCTCTTCCTCCTCCACCTTCTCGTCCGCCGTGCTGCTGTTTCTACATGTGTCTTATCCATCTTTGTCTTCTGTGTATTTATCTACTTCTGCTACATGATAATCAAATGATATTTGAGGCTGGGTTTTATGTTTCTTAAAAACTAAGACTAACGGTAATGCTGCTGGTTAGACTTGACCTATTTTCATCAACAATATAACTAGCTTTACTCAAATCCTGCTCTGGTTGCACACTTGATGGTGGGTAATTTAGGCTTTCTACTGTAGTACATGTCAGTGCTGGCCACCCACCCTGTTTTATTTACCAGCACTTTAATGGGTCATCATTTTGGCCTAGAACACAGTAATCGTGTAGGTATACTGTCACCATCTCACATGCAGTAGGGCCAATGCTTGGAGCTAGGCTATGTTCATGTGCATCAATTACCATATTATGGTATAATATTCATATTATGGTATAATATTCATATTATGGGAGCAAGTCCTATTGAGATGTGCTGGTGCCACCACAAATGTTAGACTTTCTTCCCTGAAACATATGTATTGCTTTGTGTGATGTTGCCAGATGTTCTGCAAATTGTTGTGATGATGTTGCTGATGCTGAGAGTTTAATCATTTTGTTTATTCCTTATGACTGTGCTTTCTAGTTGACATTTTTTGTATTTAATCTCTCTCATCCTCCACAATGCAATATTCCACTCAATCTATAGGAATTTCTTTATATAGTTTAAAAGCAAGCTAGCAAGAATATATTCCTCGTTTTGTTTAAATGAGACTACGTGGTGGACCTGCTCAAACCATTCTAACATGTAGTTCACCATTTGGTTCAAACCTGTGTAAGAATCATTGGCACTGTTCTTATTTTGTCTGTAAGAAATCTATTGGTGGAAGTATCTCACTGATTCTTGCACATGCATGACTAATCAGCAAGGTGGCTTCCTAAAAAGGCTTCAGCAGTTCACATAAATAACAAATTAGCTACCATTGACCAGGGGATAAAGATGCCTCATCCAAAGCCAGTTAAGCTCTGTATACTCACTAATGGTTGCAATTTGTATGGAATATAATGCAAGTACAGTAGGACTTTTTATTACCATCATGGGAATACTTGGGGGGAACGGTACACATGGTCAAATACATCATTATAATTGAATTCAATGCAACAAAAAACTTTCGCATGTTTCCCTTCTGAGGTGAAGAGTTTTGCCTTAAACAATAAAGCTATAAAATGGTAACCTCTGAAATTGTTTAGCAGTATTCTGCAATTATTAATCAAGCAGCAAATTGCACAATATATCAGAGTTGCATAAAAGTAAATTAGTATTGGTTTTATTATGGCTGTTATTAATATGTGCTGTGTGTACACTAGATGTTCCTACTAGTGCCTGAAATCACCACTCATTTTTCATGAGAGACAACTACAGTGAATTTCCTTATGGCACAAGAAAAAAGTAAAACCTAATTTAGCTGATTTTTTTTTTTTTCTTGTTAACCTTTTGCAAGACAAATTTTGCCAGATCATCTTTTTAAAATTGGACACACACAAAAATTGCATACTGCATGGATACATGGGAACCACTGCAGCCTAGTAATAACCAATGAAGCCCTGCAGAATGCCATTTTCATATGGGTTCAGCTTTAAAGGGATGATCTGGCAATCCTGTATATCCAATACATATTTTGGACACCCATAGGATGATGTAGCAACAGCGCCACTGTAAAATTTCAAGCCATTGAGATAATGCGCCTAAAAAAAAATCAACTTTTAGCTGCAATAACTTTTTAATAAAATAGCTCTCAGCAGCGTGAGTACCTTTCTTGTACTCAGAAGGATAAAAACTACAATATAAATGTTACTATATATTAAATGTTACTCTCCCTTTAAAGTAAGTGGCTCTTTATTTCTGGTGCCCATCAAAAAGTTATATTTATAAATTTGTAGGTTAGATTGCATTTAACTTCTGTTGTAGTTTATAGCTGTTTCAGTTTAAGGCTTGAATAAGACTACTGAACCATACAACCCTTCAAGAGTATGTGTGCATCTTTCTGTGTATGCATGTGTCTTTGTGTGCGTGTGTCTGTGTATGTTTGTCTTTGAGTATGCACATTTGTGTGCATGTGTGAATCTGTGTGAATGCATCTGTTTGTGTGTGTGAGTGCTTGTGTGATATTGGATAAACAATAATTCCCAATATTCCCATTGATTTAAGTGAGGAGTTCAGTCTCTTGAATGCTACAAATGTCTACAACACATTACAAAAGGTCTTTTGAATGAAACATAATCCAGCAGTAGGTGTACCCTTGTTTTCACGCAGAATCTAATGCACTACAACATATGTTTTGGATCCATAATACTCTACTTCTTCTACTCTTTTAACCCTTTGAGTACCAAGGTTAAAAGGATGAGGAGAACATTCTACAAAGAGAATATTTACCTATAGATGCAGACAGCTATTTTGTATCTTTTTACATGATTTCTAAATTAATATGAGGAATTGATGTATGGGAAATTCCTATTGAAGCAAAATTAAATTATCTCCACTATCAGTTTATAAAGGAATGGAGAACTGTTTTAATGAAAATGTATATATTGTAAAGCTTTACCTGCTGAATGTAGCAAGGATGCACCAATTGCAGCTAATTTTTTTCATTCAAAAGTTATCACAGCTTATATTTGTGTTTGTACGTTTCTCTATTAAACTGCAGTTTTTCAATGTGGTCACCAGGTGGTGCTCTTTCTTTCGCTTACTATGGAGAGTAATAGTCTATGACTTATGCTTTCCCATAGTGTGACATATAGATAGATAGAGTGCTGCCCCTTTAAATAATCGGACTTTAAATCGCTTCCAGTGAAAATGTTGATTCCATTTAGCATGCATATAACTAGTCACATTGCCCCACATAGCTGAAATGGTAAGATATAATAATGAGAATCTCCTGAATTTTGGCATGAGATAACACACAGTAGCTTAGACTACATCTGTATACATTGTGGTGCTCAAGAAGAGATTAACCCCTTAAGGACCGGGAAAATCTGAGTTAGATTTGACTTAAAGGGGAACTTTCACCCCGCAATAACTTAATGTTCACTTACTGCTCACCTGGCGACTAGCTGCTTAGTAGCGCTAGTCGCCAGAAATCTTACCCGGTTCTTCAGATATCGGCGTTTTACAGGAGCAGGAAGCACGGACGTCTCTTCACAGTGACGTCCGTGCGCCTGCGCTGTCAGTCCCTTGTGCACAGCTTGTGCACCGTGTGGTGCACAAGGGACTGACAGCGCAGGCGCACGGACGTCACTGTGAAGAGACGTCCGTGCTTCCTGCTCCTGTAAAACACCGATATCTGAAGAACCGGGTAAGATTTCTGGCGACTAGCGCTACTAAGCAGCTAGTCGCCAGGTGAGCAGTAAGTGAACATTAAGTTATTGCGGGGTGAAAGTTCCCCTTTAAGGACCGGAGCAATTTTGACTTTTTTGACTATGTCTTTGTTCAACCATATTTTCTCTTTAATTCCTTTTGTGCACCCACATAAATTATATACTGTTTTTTTAAGCACAAGTAGGGCTTTCTTTTGATACCACAATTATATGAATACCTCATCATTTAATTTGATTAAAATAGAAAAAAAGAGCAAAAAAATAAAAAAAAAACAACATTTTGCTTATATTTTCGTGTCAGGATTTGCATACAATTAGTTTATGACAAAAAAATACCCCTAAATATATTCATTTGCTTCTCCTGAATATAATAATACCCCATATGCCTAGTATTTCAATCACTTCCTCACATTTACAAGGTAAATATTACAAGATGGATGCCATTATTTCCAACTTGTAATTTCTCAACAATTGGCATGTGAGCATCATAGCTTAGCTGACGGTGCCAGAACCAAAAATGTCCCACAAAGGTATATGTTTCTGAAAACTACACAACATAAAGTAAATAATCAGAAGAATTTTGGAGTTTTTCATGCAGCTATTTTTCCAGAAAAAAATTTCAAAATTGTGGTAATATTTTGTTTTTTTGCAGTTTTCACACTTACATTTCAATACTACTGTTGATATCAAGCACATGATAGGTGAAGATTTTTAAAAATGCATTGTTTAGTGTTCAGCTCCTTCTTCTGAGTATGGCAATACCCCATATGCATAGGTTTCTCAAGGTTTGGGAGAGCTACGAGGCCCAAATTGGAACATGCGCGTTTCCAGTTTCACACTTTGAATTTTCACAGCTTGCATCACTGGTGTCATGTCTCATTTGGGGCTGTGTAACAGTGCTCCACTCTAAGATTTCCCCCCAAAAGTATATATTTTTGGAAAGTAGACACCCCAGGCTTTCATTTTATGTATGTTTTCAATTTTTTTACACAGCCATTTTACCACCAATCGCTCGTAAATCTTGACGTAAGTTAAAAAAACAGCGTTTTTCACACTTGCACTTCAATGTTGATGTGAATTTCAAGCACAGGATAGGTGAAGATTTTTAAAAATGCATTGTTTAGTGTTCAGCTCCTTCTTCTGAGTATGGCAATACCCCATATGCATAGGTTTCTCAAGGTTTGGGAGAGCTATGGGGCCCAAATTGGAACATGCGCGTTTCCAGTTTCACACTTTGAATTTTCACAGCTTGCATCACTGGTGCCATGTCTCATTTGGGGCTGTGTAACAGTGCTCCACTCTAAGATTTCCCCTCAAAAGTATATATTTTTGGAAAGTAGACACCCCAGGCTTTCATTTTATGTATGTTTTAAATTTTTTTACGCAGCCATTTTACCATCAATCGCTCGTAAATCTTGACGTAAGTTAAAAAAACAGCTTTTTTCACACTTGCATTTCAATGTTGATGTGAATTTCAAGCACAGGATAGGTGAAGATTTTTAAAAATGCATTGTTTAGTGTTCAGCTCCTTCTTCTGAGTATGGCAATACCCCATATGCATAGGTTTCTCAAGGTTTGGGGGAGCTACGGGGCCCAATTTTGAACAAATATTTAATTTTCACATCTTGGGTAACTGGTGCCATTACTCATTTTGGGCTATGTTCCAGTGCTGCACTTTAGAATGTCCCCCCAAAAGTGTATATTTTTGGAATGTAGACACCCCCAGCTTTCATTTTAGGTGTGTTTTCAAATTTTTTACTCAGCCATTTTACCACCACTTTCTCGTAAACTTGACGTAAGTAAAAAAACAGCGTTTTCACACTTTGCCTTCAATGTTGATGTGAATTTCAAGCACAGAATAGGTGAAGATTTTATAAACTGAATTGATTAGTGTTCAGCTCCTCCTTCTGAGTACGGCAATACCCCATATGCATAGCTTTCTCATGGTTTGGGGGAGCTACGGGGGCCAAATTGGAACATGCGCGTTTCCAGGTTCACACTTTGAATCTTCACAGCTTGCGTTACTGGTGCCATGTCTCATTTGGGGCTGTGTAACAGTGCTCTTTTTTTAAGATTTCCCCCCAAAAGTGTATATTTTTGGAAAGTAGACACCCCAGGCTCTCGTTTTAGGTGTGTTTTCCAATTTTATACACAGCCATTTTACCACCAATCCCTCGTAAACCATGACGTAAGTAAAAAAAAAACCCAGCGTTTTTCACACTTAGGGTTGGCGGCAGTATACTGGGCTGCATACAAATTTGTTTGGGACACAATTTCACCTAAAATGTCTTCCCCCAAAAACAAATCAAAAAAATGATCATGGGTAAATCCTTCCACATCAATTTGAATCCCTGGGTTGCCTGTGAATTCTGAGATTTGTGGCCATAAATTGATACCCATTCATTAGGATCTGGAGTGGCAGGTGTTGGGGCATTTCTTTGGGCAGGTCTTTGGGCAGGTCTTTGGGCAGATCTTTTGGCAGGTGCTGGGGCAGTTGCCAGGGCAGCTCTTGGGGCAGCACTTGGGGCATTTCTTTGGTAGGTCTTTGGGCAGATCTTTTGGCAGGTGCTGGGGCAGTTGCCAGGGCAGCACTTGGGGCATTTCTTTGGGCAGGTATTTTGGTAGGTCTTTGGGCAGTTCTTTTGGCAGGTGCTGGGGCAGTTGCCAGAGCAGCTCTTGGGGCAGTGCGTCTTTTCTTGACAGAAGGCCCAGCGTCATCACTAGGGCTGCTCTCACTTTCTGAAAACTGCGCTATGTCAAAATCTGACGCAGTGCCTGTTGCCTCAGAGTCAGACGCCAAAAAGGCATATGCCTCTTCAACGCTGTACCTGCGCTGCATTTTGCCCACTAAAAAAACTTTTTTTTTTTCTTACGCTATCCCTAAACCTAAATCTAACCCTAAAACTTACCCTAGCCTACGTATATCCTGAACCTACCTAACCCAAGTGAACTACCTATCTAAACTGCACTTATTATATTTTTTTTTTTTTTGGGGGGGGGTTTGGGTTTTTTTTTTTTTTTTTTTTTCTTACGCTATCCCTAAACCTAAATCTAACCCTAAAACTTACCCTAACCTACGTATATCCTGAACCTACCTAACCCAATTGAACTACCTATCTAAACTGCGCTTATTATATATATATATATATATTTTTTTTTTTTTTTGGGGGGGGTTGGTTTTTTTTTTTTCGCTAAACCTAAATCTATCCCTAAAACTTTCCCTAACACACATCTACACTAAACCTACCCAACTACCTATCTAAACTATATTTACTATTTAAAAAAAAAAAAAAAAAAAAATTTAAAAAAAATTTAAAAAAAAATTAAAATTTTTTTAAAAAAATCTAAAAAAATTCAAGGGGGATGTGGGGTGTCCCACAGATCAGAAAACACTGATCTTCAGCAAATTGATCACTCCAAGAGTGATCAGATGGGGGGAACTTATTGATCACTGCAGAACAGTGATCAAAGGGTTAATTTTCTTTATTTAAACTTTTTTTTTTACTTTTTTTTTTTTACAGGAACACTGTAACACTATGTCTCTATGTCTCTCTCCACCTCAGCAGTATGCAAGGTGGAGTGAGACAGAGAGATCTGACAGGGACAGTATTTACAAATACTGTCCCTGTCATTCAGGTTTTGCAACATGTGATTCGCTTTTGAAGCGAATAGCATGTTGCAGCAATGTTTCTACCGCTTGTTACTAAGTGTCCCGATACCGGGACACTTAGTAACAAGCGGCTTGAACTCTTCCATCGCTCCGTGCGGCCGCGATGGAAGAGTTTAACCCTTGACGTACCGGGACCGTCAAGGGTCGTTGGAGCACATTTACCCTTGACGGTCCTGGTACGTCAAGGGTCCTTAAGGGGTTAAGGGCAGAATGCAAGGAACCTATGTAATCACTATTTACAGTGTACTTTAAATGGCAAAATGATTAGCACCAAAATGTTACTGAATTACGCATGTTTTTTTTTAAATTAGCAAACATTTGCTCATTTTTCAGCAAATGCGTTTTAAAAAGTGGACATGACTAAAATATCCACTGTTTTGTGAGAGGATTACTAATAGCACATAATTTTGCAAAGCAGTTAGCACACATTTTCATACATCTGGCTAACTTTGCAGTTAATTTAGGAGCATGTGCTAACTTTGCCTATATAGGCGATAACAGGTTTCTTGCATCAAAATGTGAGCAATCTCAATTAACACACAAATGTATGCGTTTTATAAGATAGTGAATGCTTCACTTTCTTGCATTCCATCCTAAATTACCAAGACTACTTACTCTAATCATAGATTACCAGTATACACTAGTTTAGTTTACGGATGTTTGCTCAGGAGCTACATAAGATCATACAATTGTGCTATTATATGTCTAAGTCTCAGCTAAGAAAAGACAATCTGGTCTCTCACCCTCCTGAATATGCCACTAAATAAGATAGTTTGTAATACCAAGGTCACTCACACATAACCCCTTACTTTGCAGCTCATTAGTAACATCAGAGTGACATGCAGGAAAGACAAACACACACACATACTGACACAAAAGCTGTTAAGAACCATGCTTATGAGAGCTTATTTTTTCAGTAAACCAATAACAGACACTTCATAAGTCTGATAAAACCCTCAATTGTTCCTGTGTTACTTCCAAAAGGAAATAGCAGTTTAAATGAAACTCTGAGGATGACACATTATTGTGATGTTAAAAAATGTTACACCAGTTTGTAAAACTTTAAAGAGAAAGGAAAGCCTTGACATTAAAGAATATTATCATGCCAGAAATAAAAATGATGTACATTTAAATATAATGTATTTCCAGATAGCATCTTTAAACCAGTTATTTTATCTTAGATCCCTAAAATCCATTTCTACACTTGCATTTTAATGCATGAGCAGACTGTCATATGTAGAAACCAACATGAAAAGTTTGTTTGTACTGTGTAATGAGATAAAAGACCTAAGGCAGTTGGGTTGTTGCTATAGTACCATCCACTTTTGTAGTCAAAAAAGCTTTCACCTTATTTCATCCCATTTACATATAATCCTGAACTGCTGCTTCAGAGACATCTATCAAGATTTCTATAGTAATGAGAGTTAGGGAGCCCTGGGAAAGACAGGAATTACTTCTCCCACATAGCATATATATATATATATATATATATATATATATATATATATATATATATATATATATATATATCAGGGCTTACAATATGAAGTCCTTTGCTACTAGCCAGACCTGAAAAGTTACTCGCCACTGCAAGCCATACTTGTCAGGGCTAAATTTTCACTCGCTATTGGCTAGTGGCAAGTGGAAATTTTGAGCCCTGAATATATATATATATATATATATATATATATATATACATTCTACAGAGGCAAGCATGGAGTAGAAGGTATTTAAGTATGAATAACCCCAGATCATAGATGGAGAATAAAAAAGGACAAGGCTTAACCTCCCCAAAAGAGACAACTACAGCAATAGATCATACCCCCATGCCTCAGATCATTATTAGGTGTTGGTGTTCCTTTAAGTTTGCTTAAATTATAGGGCATGCTGACGTGAACATAGTAATGGTAATATAAATGGAAGTGCAGAGAATGAGCTGCTCTTATATATGTTACAGTTAAAGTGTGAAAAGCTCCGTTTCATATTTATGCTCATATTAACGGCATTGCTAAATCCTGCCACTTTCTTTTGCATAACATATCTAAAATGTGTCCCTTCCTCTGTTCTTCCACACAAGTACTCATCTTTTCCCACATGGAATACTGTAACCTTCTTCTCTTTGGCCTTTCTGCCTCCCAACTCCATCCTCTTCAATCCATACAGAATGCTGCAACATGAATTACCCTATTGTCACCTAGGTTTATTCCTGCCCCACTCCTCCTCAAATCTCTTCAATGGCTTCCTATCAATCTCCGGATATCTTACAAAATGTTCCTTCATTCATTCATTCATTCAAGATTTTTCTCTCCTCTACCCCTTCCTACATTTCCACTCTGATCTCCTGCTATACCCCATCCAGCCACTTACAATCAGCCAATTACAGTCTTCTCTTAGCTCCTTTTGTGTCTACAGCCCTCTCACCTATCAAACATTTTTCTCTCATTGCTCCTTATCTATGAAATGCTCTTCCTCCCACCCTGTGCCACTGTACCTCTCTTATGGTCTTCAAGTCACACTCGAAACTAGACCTCATTAACAAAATTTAACATATGAGAAGGCACTCACTTTGTACAACTAAGGCTCTTTTAAATTATGTTCTTTATTTGTGTCCCTTATCCTGACCTAACTCTAGCACTGTATTCAGCACTTGACCCTTATGTACTCTGTATGTCTCCCATTACCACTTTAGATTGTAATGTTTTCAGGCGGGGACATCACTTCCAGTGTTTACTTTGCAAAGCACTTGTAACCCTGTATTGTCTAAACCCTTAATTGTAAAGTGCTGCATACACTTGTGGCACTATATAAAAATATTCATTCAACTTAATTAAATACCTAGTTATTTATTAAATAACTGAAAGCAGCAATTAAAGTGGAGAATGCAGGACCATTCTACAATTGAACTAGTTATTTCATAGAATAACTAAGATAACTCTGTTTTGTTTTTATGAAATATATATATATTATAGAGCTTTTTCTGCTGAATAAAACAATGGTTCTCTCACGCCTGCAAAACCAAGTAAAATCCCAGTAATATCCATAGAAACAAATATAAAAAAGACCAAATAGAAGTGTGTGTGTGTGTGGTGGTGGAGGGGGGGAGCTTCAAACCAGTGACCTACACGATAATCAAGTTTGTTTGTCTGTGTACCACTGAAATTTTTACAAACCCCTCTGGCACTCAAAGGGCTATAGGATGAACCAATAGTAATATTAAAAGAATAGATACAAGGACAGTGGCTTTGTCTTTTAAAAATTGTTTTTTTTACAGGCGAGAAATGCTGAGGATGACCTAATGACTGATGATGATGATGTAGATCTAGACTATATCCCTCCTGAGAGAGATGATGACCTGGCCAGGAAGTTAGCTGAAAGGCAAAGGCACAACCTTCCACCACTGAATAGGAGCTCTGTGCCTTTGTATAAACTGTTTGAGAAAAAAAAATTGGAAGAGCTAGCCCATGAACAAGCAAAGATGCCAGTTATCATCAGCATTGTCACCCGTGAAACAGAAAGGTTGCCAAGACGTTGGCAGTGGATATTCTGCAATATTCTTTTGTTGAAAGCCTAGGATTTTAGAGAACTGATGTCATATGTAGCTCCTAGCTGGCATATCCCAGGCTGTAGTTCATTTTCCGAGAAGGCTGTGCCAGAATTGTACAAGCAGGTGTACAAAATCCACAGGACAACAGTTATGTGGACAAGTAGGCAGAACACAGACTATATAACTGTGACTGCTCACTGGGTTTCCCTCCAAACACCAGTGGACAATACTAGCTTACAGCATTAGGTGACAACCAGTACTCTTGCCTCTGGTCATGGCAGTGTGATTAACAGACAGCAGTAGAATAGCCCACACCACCAGTATGCCACCTTGTACATGCAGTTTTGAGAGACAGGCCCACAAAGCCATACATGTATTAAGTAAACTATAGCAGGTGATAGAGGAATGGCTTGTACCCAGCTCCTTAAAGGGATAGTAATGTTTCACAAAAACAGCAGCTCCACTTAATATTCATAGTATTTGAGCCATAGAGAGTTATATTTCAATACTGTCAGAGTTGTAGTTCAAGAGTAATTGAATGATAATGTATCCTCCTCCCGCCCCTTTTACCTAGTGTAAGACACCTCCTCTAAGATGTGGAATCTGGTCTTGAGACCAGACAGCTCACAGCAAGGGACAATCTTCTTACTGTGAACATAAGGAAAACCCTCCCCCTTGAGAGGTTTTTCCCTTATGCTCACTGAAGACTGTCCTTCTTTGCAAGCCATCTGGATACCACCTTTCTGTTCTGAGGTGAGCAGTGTTACATCAGTAAAGGGGTGGGAGGGGGATACTTTATTATTCAATTACTCTTGAACTACAACTCTGACAGTATTAACAGTATTGAAATAGCACTCTCCATGGCCCAAATGCTATAAAGATTAATTGGAGCTGGTTTTACTTTGAAATATTACTATCCCTTTAAATCTCTTTTATAATAATGGGTAACCAGCATAGCAGCAGGCTATGAGAAAAGAGAGAGGAAAGCCTGAGAAATATCTATGTGTGCAGGACTAAAAAAAAAAGCCCTGAAAATGCGTTTTTGTAGGACTCAGGCTTGCCAAAAACAAGCCCTGAGTAAATAGTTTTGTGCAGGCCTGCAATGTATAAAAGTTTGTTGCCAAGGTTTGACCCCCCTTTCTCTTTTTCACAACCTTGTTATAAATAGTGCACAGTATGGTCGCTGATCACTGCCCACCCCAAGTGAAAAATATTCCCACACCCATGATTTAAGTGAGGAAAGAGGTGGAGAATAATGGTCCACTTTCACTGGCTCGAACAGGTTATTTTGCTGCTTCAACATCATCACTGTAGCTAGGGCCAGTATTATTGGTGGCAAGTGGAGTAGGCCCTGGTCCCATATCGCTGCTTGAAGCTGCCAGTCCCATGGTGGCCACATTGCTCAGACTGTGGCACACTAGCCCTCTCATAAGAATCCTGCTGCAGAGATAGATGAAAGTCTGCCTTCCTCAAAAATTGCCCTCAGATCACAAGGGAGAGATGATGTTGGGGGACCCTCTTTGGGATTGGGGAATGTGGGATCCCTGCTCCTTTAGCACTGGTGGTCCACTGCTAGTGTTAGTGACTAACTTCTCCTCCTCAGAGTCACTAGCCTCAGGGTCCATCCAACTTTTCTTTTTTCTATGGTAGTGTTGGTAGTCATAGTGTTAGCCAGCACTATGAACCACTTAGTAACAACTTTATGTTTTTAAATATTTGAGTTAAATGTATTTAATTATTTCTTTCTTTCTCACTTTGTCTCCTTACACTCTGCTTTTCTTCTAAAATACAGCACACAACAGTGGAGGAAATGATGGGTTTGTTTAGTATATGGGTGGTAAGTTTTACCCTATTGAATAACATAATCAGGAGCTTTTCTCTGGTCTTAGCAAAATGCTGGAAAATCTATGGGTTTCTCTATAGCCAAATTTTCAAGTGGGGAAACCACGTGTATTCCACAAAAGTTCCCATAGGAACAAAAAGGATTTTTTCATCCATCCCAGCAAATGACTCCTCCTCAGAGTTGCTCAGGGTCCATCCAGTTTCCCTTTTTTTAATGGCGGTGGTTGCCATAATGTCAGCTAGCACTATGAATCACTGAGTGACAAATGTATTTTTTTAATATTTGATTTCAATTTATTTTATTTTCCCCCTCTCTTACTCTGTCTCCTTCCACCTTCTTCTACCACACTAGACTACAGGAATACAGGAAATCACGAGTTTAGATAGAATATGGAGTTTTACTACTTTGAATAACATAGGAGGGAAAAGGAAGAATTTTCAATAGATTTTCTGTGCTTCTAGTAAAAAGGTGGAAACTCAGCATGTTTTCCTATGGGCTATATTTCCCATCGGGAATCGGAAAACCATGCTTTTTCACAAAAATTCCTGTGGAACAAAACAGGACTTTTCTCCCAACCCTAATTAAAATCATAAAGTCTTATTTCTTCTGGCTCCCAACTCTTATCATTCATTTGCTGCTTCGATGTCACATAGCTCATTTCTAATACCCTGGCTTAAATGAACAGTCTTTTCTGCTTCACCCGTAGCCCAAGATCGCCATTCTTATAACTCAAATTACCAATCCTCTCTAACCCGATCGCTACAGAGATGTCCTTTCCTTTAAGTGATTTTCTTTTTATAAATTTGTAACAATATCCTTAACTGTATATGTCCCTTTTTACCTCATATAGAAGTTGGGAGGTGGCTTTTTTACAATATGCTATGGCAGCACCTTCCTCCTTGTTGATCCTGCCTACTGTATCCCAGGGTTAGCTATTGTTTGTCCTGTAGCTGTCACATTGTGCAGAGGACCAACTGATCACCACATACACTGTGTCCTGTTACAACCATGGCCAGCATGTGCTGAGCTGACTGGAAGCCTGTGTGCTCATCTTCTGAGGCAGAGACTGTCCAGCAAACTGCGGGATAAAGCCAGAGGTGCAGGCAAATACCTACATTGCTGTCCCTGTGTCACTTCCATTATAACTCCCTGCCAGGGCCGGTGCAAGGATTTTTGTATACACAGGCGAAGGTGCATTTTGATGCCCCTCCCCCGGACACAATCCCCCCCCCCCCATGACCTTGCCACAATCCCCTGCCCCGCCCACATATTCACCTCCACACTCTCTCCACCTCCACATTGCCCCTTCCACAATGCTCCCTTCACCTCCACATTGCCCCCTTCAGCTCCACAATGCCCCTTCCACAATGCTCCCTTCACCTCCACATTGCCCCCTTCACCTCCACATTGCCCCTTCCACAATGCTCCCTTCACCTCCACATTGCCCCTTCCACAATGCTCCCTTCACCTCCACATTGCCCCCTTCACCTCCACAATGCCCCTTCCACAATGCTCCCTTCACCTCCACAATGCCCCCTTCACCTCCACAATGCCCCTTCCACAATGCTACCTTCACCTCCACAATGCCCCTTCCACAATGCTCCCTTCATCTCCACAATGCTCCCTTCCACATTGCCTTTTCCACATTGTCCCTTCCACAATGCTCCCTTCACCTCCACATTGCCCATTCCACAATGCTCCCTTCGCCTCCACATTGCCCCTTCCACAATGCTCCCTTCACCTCCACAATGCTCCCTTCATCTCCACAATGCTCCCTTCAGCTCCACATTTCCCCTTCCACAATGCTCCCTACACCTCCACAATGCCCCTTCCAGAATGCTCCCTTCACCTCCACAATGCCCCTTCCACAATGCTCCCTTCATCTCCACAATGCCCCTTCCACATTGCCCCTTCATCTCCACATTTCTCCTTCATCCCCCTTCCACAATGCCCCCTTATCTCCACAATGCCACTTCAGCTCTACATTGACCCTTCCATAATGCCCCTTCATCTCCACATTGCCCCTTCCACAATGCTCCCTTCATCTCCACGATGCTCCCTTCAACTACACGATGCTCCCTTCCACAATGCTCCCTTCATCTCCACACTGCCCCTTCCACGATGCTCCCTTCATCTCCACGATGCTCCCTTATCTCCACGACGCTCCCCTTATCTCCACGATGCCCTGTCATCCCCTACCTTCAGTCTCTGGTGGTCTAGCGGCGTGCCATAACTTAGAGCTCTGCGCCTCTTTCAGCACAGAGCTGAAGCTCCCGCTCACTGCGCTCAGTAATACAGAGCGCTGGGAGATGATGTCATCTCTCAGCGCTCTGTATTACTACAGAGCCTGGGTCACATAGACGCCGCGAGGGAGAGCTTGGTAGTGTAAATTAGCGATCCCTCGCGGCAGATCTATATATTTAAAAAAAAAAAAAAATACCAGCTTCTATCTTTTTGGCGCCCCTCCGTTGCGGCGCCCTAAGGCAGCTGCCTGTCCTGCCTTCATGGTAGCACCGGCCCTGCTCCCTGCAACTTCAAACAGGAGTATCAGAGGTTTTGAAATCTATATATATAGTAAATGATGGTGTAGAGATGTTGAGAGTGCAAAACAATTTATTAAGCACAATAAAAAAACATGTATACCTATAGTGATCAATATTAAAACATGTACGTATTGATTTTTATTGTGCTTAATAAATTGTTTTGTACTCTTAACATCTCTACACCATCATTTACTATCTATATAGATTTTATTATATTTTTTGAGATTAGAGCTTTTTTCTGTTTTTTTTCTCTTTGTGTGATCATTCACTCCAGGATCACAGTGGGTTCATAGCTGACTTATCTTGTATAGCTGGAGGTCTATAGATAGAGCACCCTTTATACTGTATTTGTAATAGTATCAGAGGTTTTGCACACATCTTTGGCAGTTAAGGGTTTATGACCCTTACAGGGATATAGTTGGCCAACATATGGCTCTCCAGGTGGGCATGGTTTTGGTGGTGGGGGCAGCATTTCATATTTGGACACAAATGCCTTGGGCTAGCCCTGAGCACACACCTAACAAATACCTGAATGTTCAGGTCGCTTAAACCAATGTTATCTATAAGAGGTCCTGTGTGCAGGAAAAATCTCAGGATCTCTGTCCAGAATTTAATTACTGTATATGCAAATAGCTAGTCAGAGACGGTCAACTAGGAAGGAGCCTGCCCTAGAATTGATAAGGCTCTATAGGATAAGTATCCTACCCAGGGTGCAATCTCTTTTAGCTCACTAGTGCCTTTCACAGAGAGGAAATATCTTAAAGCACATCATACTGATCCTACCAAAAGGTAATTACTGTATATCCTAATGTCCTATTTGCCCCTCACATCTATAACTCAGCTGTTGTAAACTCTGTTCTTCAGACTCCCCTACAGTGCAGGCATTCAATAAGGGAATGTACTAATATAATTCTACTAAAACCTAGGCACAAAGAGTTGTTTCTGTGCTCTAACTGATCCAGCATTTGCCTAACTCCTATGTGCAAAGCATTCTTTTTGTTCTTTTTGGCCTCTTTGTTCCATGTGTGCCAATGGGGTGTGGACATCACTTTTGGGGGTGCCGTTCTTCTGCTCCCAGGTACAGGCACTTGGTGGAGATGAAAATGGAGCAAAATCCTTTGTTCTCCTTACATATGCTACAGTGGTGATATTAAGATGCTGCTGTCGCTGACATAGAATGCATCTCTGCAGTAGCTGTGCTCTCAAATGTACTAAAATGCTTCACTACATAGAAGCTGGCACTCGTATGTCTTAAATATATATCATCACATCTCATGCCCTGGGACTTGTGGCCATATTTGCAAAGCTAAATGGGAGATTGTAAGCCCTTGAATGAGAAAGAGGTCTCTCTGCAATAGGCTGGACAACTCGTTAGCATTTAATGGTTAAAAAAGCCATTAAACCATTTGCATTGTGGGAAATTTTTATTTGTTCTCTACAGTGCCGTTGACTTTCCTCAGAAATGTTGTTCTTCAGACTCCTGAATAAGGTCCCCTGGGTTCATACATTGTCAAGAGCAGGTATAAGTAACTTTAACCCTTTGAGTGCCAGAGGGCTACACAATGCATTGCAAAGCAATGCGTTCTGTACCCCTCTGGCACTCAAAGAGTTAAGCACATGTTGGAGACTAAAACTCCCATCTTCACCAAGCAACAGCTGGCTGGATTGGGATGATGGGAGTTAGTCTCCAACAGCTGGAGTGTCCATTGTTATCTACCCCTGTTCTATAGTATCTCCTTAAATGAGTGTGACTGAAAACCCCTATTGTTAGTGTATACCAAGGAATTGAAATAGAAACCACTTTAGGGGTGGGTCAAAGGCAGTAATCTGTACTGGATAAGTTAGAGCTCACTGCTTGATTTTTCAATATTGGGTAGAAAATGGATTTGGTCACAAAAGAGGGTGTGGCTAAGTGTGGGTGTGTGGTTAGGGGTGGGACAAAGGCGTGGCTATGGGTGCCTGAGGATGTTGTGCCTAGGGGTGCCTGAGATGTAAATCTGGCCCTGCTAGTACAGGAGCAGCTATAACTCCCCTGGAAACAGAGGGACTTTCCCCCAGAATGCTAGGGTTACTAGACAGGCAACAGAGGCAGAATCTCCCTAGAATGCTAGGGTGATTGGACAGGCAACAGAGGCAGAATCTCCCTAGAATGCTAGGGTGACTGGACAGGCAACAGAGGCTGAATTTCACTAGAATGCTAGGGTGATTGGACAGGCAACAGAGGCTGAATCTCACTAGAATGCTAGGGTGACTGGACAGGCAACAGAGGCAGACTCTCCCTAGAACGCTAGGGTGACTGGACAGACAACAGAGGCTGAATCTCCCTAGAACGCTAGGGTGACTGGACAGGCAATAGAGCCTGAATCTCCCTAGAACGCTAGGGTAACCAGTGGCACAGTACAGGATGGTATGCAACGGGAAGGTCAGTATCACGGCATGACACAACTGTACACCGCTAGTAAGGAGGAATCACCAAGGCACCGAGCGTGCTAGCGGAGAATGTAGGCCAATGGTAAGGAGGATAGACTTTAGTAATAGCTGGAAGGCAATCAGTCCAGCCAGGAGTAGAACGGAGCGCGTAGTTGGCCAGAGCCAGGAGTCAGATCGGAGCAGGTAGTCAGCCAGAGCCAGGAGTCAAACCGGAACAGGTAGTCAGCCAGAGCTAGGAGTCAGATCAGAGTGGGTAGTCAGCCAGAGCCAGGAGTCAGATCGGAGTGGGTAGTGAGCCAGAGCCAGGAGTCAGATCGGAGTGGGTAGTCAGCCAGAGCCAGGAGTCAGATCGGAGAGGATAGTCAGTCAGAGCCAGGAGTCAAACAGGAATGGAGATCAGTCAGGGATCAAGCGGAGCCGAAGTCAGACAAAACCAGGAGTCATACATGGGAATAAAGCATCGGAATCACAAGGTACACCACGAAAGGGCAAGGTAATAATGACAGGCTGAGGCCTTTAAGGCCTAGCAAGTAGGCGGAGACTGACTCTGGCAACAAGCAGTAGCCTATAAGAATAGCGAATGTGTTACATCACGACAACCAGGAAGTAAAGAATGTCGCCTGCACACACAGACTCTGGAGGCAATCACGGGCACCATGATACTTTGTTAAAATGGCAGTATAGCTGTGAAATGCATAAGAAGGCCTTTTAAGTATCTGTATTTTTATTTTTAGTACATTTTTAACATTTGAACATTATTTGGAGAGTAGTGTATGTGCCAGTGACCTAGGATCCTGAATGGGTTATATTCTCCATTTGCAAGTTTGTCAGTAGTTTGGGAGTATTTCCACTCTGTCTGCCAAATCATGTGAGTGTATCATTTATAGTTTTGTACAATAGAGCACCAATGGGTGCCTTCTTCTTTTGTTTTTCTTTGTGAATATAATAGCCCTTCTGGTGTCCTGCCTGATTCCTCATGTACAGAACACCCTCCCTACTTCCCTGTCACCCTCTGTTTCATTGCTGAATAGCAATGATTTTGCTGATGGAGTTATCTGTCATGTTAAAAAAATTAATAATGAAAAAATATATATATATGTTAAGCCGACACATTATTATAAATTTAAAAAAAAACATGAAAGGAGTCCATGAGACCCAGTCCCTTCCCCCTGTGGTGTGTGTATGTTAGGAACATATACAGTCCTCAATGTCAGAGGCCCAGTGGTGTTTGAGATGCCCTGGTCCTCTGCATCATTCAGTTAAAGAAATCAAAAAATATTATTATAAAAGTTATTAAATCCTGATGTCACACTTGTCACTGCTAAAAATGAAAAAAGAGTAACCACACCAAATCCTGCCTGGGCATCCTGCCAATCCCTGTTTAAAGTTGTTTTTCCCACACCTTGATTGGCTGAGAAGAGGGGTTACCCAGGACACACAACATGCAATGTGGTAACCTCACCTCCAAGCCAATCAGGAATGAGGAGAAGGGGTCACTCACATGCAATATGTGACCCTTTCCAAATCTAATTAGAGAAGAGGAAGGCCTGGGAAGTGGGATTTACCCAGGCTCATATTATGCCCTGTATAACCCTGCATCCCAGAACATCAGAATGTGGGAACAAATTAAACAACTATGGATATATAAAAGGAAATATCCAGAGAGACCTGGTGGTGACCCATTCAAAATCGGGGGGGTGGGGATTTTTTTTTATTGTAATTGGTGACAAGTGTGGCTGCAGGATTTTAGGGGTTATTTTATATTTTGGTAAAATTTCTTTAGGTGAATGAGCTAGACAACCATGGCATCGCTGATACCACTGACATATGTGCATATGCTTTTAACATACACGCATCATTTTTTTGCAGGGGGGAGGAAGAGATCATTGACCCATCCCACATTTTTAAAATTAATATGGGGGCACCAGACCCCATATTAATTTTCTATATTTAATGGAACATCTAAAAATAAACTGGGGCTATATACATATTACATAAATGCTCTTTGAACAGGTTAATTTAGATGTATCAACATTTGAATTATTTATCTTTATATATGCTAGTTATAAGTACATGATATTTAAAAATTATAGTAACCTTTGTTTAATTAGCCAGTGTATGATTTCATTTGGTGGATTTATTTTTTTTCCCATACTCCATAATAATGTATTAATTTTACATTTTTTTAACTTAAAAAGTGGGGTGGATGTGCCCCATTTTCTTCATTTAATGAAATGTATTCACCCCACTTCTTTTTTTTTTCAAAAGCTTTATTGAAGATTTAATAGATACAAATGAAGGAGTGAAGTAACATATGAGTACATACATTGTTTAAACTTTGTTGCAGAGTATGAGAAATGTGTAAAAAATATATTGGGGAAGTCAATTTTGAAGGAAGCCGATTTGTAAAGTCCAACAATATGGGGTGAGATTCATAATGAAAATAGGGGAAATGGAGACCCAGAGTCTCGAATTTCCTCAAGCAGGCCTTTCGTTTCTGACGATGCCGAGACTCGGGGTAAAGCATAAGGAAATTCACACTGGGGTAGAATTTTCACCCCACTTTTTAAAGTTAAAAAAACCACAACAAAATACATTAATATGTGGTATATTAAAATGAAAACCTAATTAAAAATGTTAAGTAAATAAAACCAACAAATAAAATCATATACTGGCTATGTGTATAAATACCTCCCATATTTTCCTCACTACCATTTTGCTCACTGCAAACTTAAGACAACAACACTGCTTTTAATTGCATTATACTAAATACTTTAGATCTGAGGCACATGGGGAGGTCCTTTGACAATGGCTGGCAAGCTATGCTTTTTGCCACAAACACGTTGCTAAACCTCACTGTTTATTATTTGCAGTAAGTCACAGACTTTTTTTTTTAAGTTAAGATTTGATGAGCAGACTTCCTGTTTTTTTACTTCCAGAAACATAAATCATACATTATTTTCATATGGACAAAACATCACTCCACAAGCTAACAGCTCTGTCATGTACATTTATCATGCCCACCAAATGTACTGGAGCAGGGGCAAGGGGAAAGGAGTAGAAGGAGTGCATGGATGACCTGGGTTACTGAAGCTTGTGCCATAAATGATGATCCACCTCCTCCTGAGGAGGCTGTTGGTAACATGAAAAGTTACACCACAATCAGTGCCAGTAGTACTAAACACTAAATAAGACAGTGAGTTGGATTCTAGTGTTGTTACAAAATTTGTATTAGGCTTGTAAGCTTTGAGAAGCAGTATGAAAACCACAAAATGCGTTAGCGTTCAAGCCCTTTTGTGTTTATGTGCATTTTTTAATAAGTTGATACTGATTTTGAAGTCCCCGCCTCAGTACCATTGGACAAGTGATCCTGTGTGAGTTAACCCAAACAGAGACGGTTTGGTAATCTCTGTATGTGCATTCTGTCCGAATGAATTATATTAGCCGTCTGACCATTTGATTATGTGAGTATATTTTCTCATTTTTAAAAGAAAAGTAAATTGTGGTAATTCATTATTTGGCACTTTCTCTCTGGGATTGTTATGCAGCTTGGGAGAGCATGATCGAGAGAGCAGCCATTAACCCTTTGAGTGCCAGAGGGGTACGCAACGAATTGCTTTGCAATGCGTTGCTAAGCCCTCTGGCACTCAAAGGGTTAAAAAGGAAAATCCTCAAGGTTCTGTGCTGCATCAAGGGGCAGTTGTCCATTTCCCAGCGGTCTAAATGGTTGAAGGTGGCATATGTAATTTCTCCAACTGATTCTTTTGTGAGTACGCACCCACTGGGTGTTGGTGGTGGTCCATTGTACCGTCTCAACTGATGTACACAGAGCCACTCCCTGTTGTTTCTTCTGTTTTTTTCTTTTTCCTGCAAACAAGTATTTGGTATCTGTTATCTTTTCAAGAACATGTGAACAGGGGGTAATCAGGATCCCATCTAAGCAATTCCTCACTGAGATTCCACATGAAGCACAACTGCAATTCTGATTGGGATACATACCAGCAGTACATCAGAAGTGTGACAACTATCAACAGTAGCAGCATTTCTATAACTGCAAGGATCACATAATAGCAGTGTTATAGATGTCTCTGAGTGTGGGACCACATTTTTCTCAATAACACCCGTGGCTCTTATTGCTCTGGGGCAAATGCAAAGACAAAGGAGGAGGAGTTAGTTGCCGGGATCATGGGGCAAAGGGCTGAAAACATCAAATGGCTAGAAAGTTCACTTGAACACAGATATGTGGTCAGATTGCAGACTATATACACAAACAGCATGTCCACAGACAGCATACAGAGTACTCAAACCTCACAGCATGGGGGGAAATTGTTTTTTGTTTTTTTGTGACTATTTCTTAGGGAAATCAAAAGTATAGGTGAAAAATGGTGAAGTTCTTGTGAGAATTTCATTGGAAGTAGAGAAAAGAAGAACATCTTATGTATTTTTGTGTTATTTTCAGCTCCTAGTGGGTTTTGTCATCCCCCGCTAGGGTGCGTAAGCACACATCCCAGCCAGTGGAAGGCTGGGAAACATTTTAAACAGAGACTCACCATATAAAATCCAATCTCCATTAAAATTTCCAACAGAAAGGCTTGCGCAACAAGGTACCAAGATGTGTAGAGACATCTATAACACTGTCCTGCCACCACCACCAGCAACAGAGGCGGTGGCTGTAGCATACATTAACCCAGAACATATTATTTATCTGGACTACCACAATATATTGGCTATTTAGACTGCCACAATTTATCATCTATTTGGACTGCCAGGATATTTATCTATTTTGACTACAAACATATATTATCTAGTTGGAACTCTTTGAGTGCCGGAGAGGTGTGCGTTGCGTACCCCTCCAGCACTCAAAGGGTTTAGCCCTGCATATCATTGACTCATAATTCTGGGGAGCATATATAAGACCCTGCTGGACATCAGTATTACAGGTATATGTTTCTTTTCAGTGGATGCTTTTTTAACTTAGTCGGATTAACCCTGTGAGTGCTAGTGGGGTATGCAATGCTGTGCAATGCGTTGTATACTCCACTGGAACTCATAGGGTTAATTTTTCCTCACATTTCACACATTGTTTGAGTACTTTGTATGTATTGGGTTCCATTGGGCTCTATATTAGTGCCTCAGGTGCATTTTTTCCAATAATATTTTTTCACAGCACAGGTAATTTATGGCTTACTGTGCTTGAAAAAACAATACCATTGGCTGATATTTTGGTTGACAGGGCCAAAGCTGGAGAGATTGCTCAGTTGGTTAATGCACCAGCTGTTAGACTGTGAGGTCGCAGGATTTAGTCCCAGCAAGCTCAGCCTTTCACCCTTCTGAGGTAGATAACATGAGGGCATATTTGAACACAAGAGATAATTTCAATGTATTCTTCCCGGTAAAATACTTTCACAAAAAAAGAATTGAGGTCCCATGTGGAATGACAGGGAAGTGATTACTTTTTGTTATTAATTTTTCTATTTAGATACAATGGAAATAACACAGTAGCAACATAAAGAACATAAAAAGGCAAACATGCATTTGTTAGATTTATTCAGTGTAAATTGATATTAATATCAAAGTATCTTCCTTTGTCCAGTGAGTGAAAAAGAGCACCGTTTCAGAGTTTATATGAAGTTCAAAAAAGTAATTTATTTTACTCCGTATAGTTCATGTATCTAATAAGGGAGCTTTGCACCTTTAAACATGTAACACAATTCTACCAACACCATTACACTAAAGATGTGTCCTAGACCTTACTACAGTTCATGTCATTGCACCTGCTTATACACGCATTTAACCTATCTAAGATCTATACAAATCTATGCCTTGTACATTTTGTACAGGCCAAACAAAGCATTATGTTCTGTTATTATTATTATTCTATTATGCTAATGTAATTTTTTTCTATTCAAGGCTCCATGAATATAAAATACAATAGTATGCAAAGGAAAAAACAAACCTGTGTTATACAAAATTTGTTTTTACTTTTCCTAGTACATATCATAAGTGCAACACTGTTCAATGCAGATATTTCAAGGGCTGTGATTCTCATTATTAACAGAAATTGTGATTCAAATTTATGCTTCAGCTTTATTTTACTTTATTTGAAACTCATAAAATTAAATAATAACATCTGCTTTAAATGAATAGTATCCCACTCCAAACTAAGACTGTCTATGTGCCCCTGTCGAACACTAAACTGGCAGCTCAGGGGTTAATACTAACTTAACCACATGGCCAGTCTAGCTGGCTCTGAACTGAAATCCTGCACTGGGTTTATGTGATGGGCAAAATGTCAGAAAAAATTATTGTGGGAGTTTTTACAGAAAACCATCCTGCTTTTTTTTGTGAAAATTTCCACCCATAGAAAATACATAAAATGTCTACCTTTCCACCACTGCCAATAAATTTCCCACAAGAACTTTGCCATATTTTGCCTATGTTTTCTATGACTGCAAGACTTCCTTCCACCACTGGCGTAACAATAGGGGTCGCACCTGTGACCGGGCCCATCAATCCAGGGGCTCGGCCGTCCCTGCGACCTCCTCGCCTGGGGCACCCGCAGCAAGTTGGTGTGTGCCTTCTTCGGGACAGACCTCTAACAGCTGATCCCCCTTTCAGGCGCTCTAGTAATGCAGAGCACTGAGAGATAACATCTCCCAGAGCTCTGCATTACTGAGAACCAAGCGTGAGCTCCAGCTCTATAGAGGTCTGTGCTGAAGGAGGCACAGACCTCTCATGCCAGACCACTAGACCACCAGGGAGGTAGGAGATGTACACAGGGTCAGTAGGGACAAGGTGGAAATTGGGAGCAATGTGAAGGCTGTGTGGAAATTGAGGGGCAATGTAGAGATGTGGTGGCAATGTGGAGATTGGTTGAGGGGTGCCCATGGCAGTTTCTGAACCAGGACCCGGTGGCTTCTAGTTACGCCTCTGCCCACCACAATATTATTAGTATTATGAGAGCTGAAATGGAGAAAATAAATAGCTGAAAGTAAAAGTCCTACAGCAACATATGCCTTGAAAAAACTGTTAGCAGGCTAAGTGTCTTTGTCCTTTGCCCACAACACAAACTTCCTGATTAAGTAACACTGACACATCCATCATTAAAACATAACTGCAGTTTGGGATATTCCAGCAGGGTGCAACACATGATATTAGCTCTCCATTTTCAAAACAAAAAAAGGGCAAAAATAGGGTTTACTATTCCACATGTGTACTTTTGCATTATTTTCACTTCTTTCTAAGACATTAGTAAGTGTTGGATGGTAGTACACTGTGGAAGAATTGTGTAACTTTATTGCTTGAATGACATTACTTTTGAAGGTAGTAGGGGTGGAGGTATTATGCATGGGAAATCTATGTCTCTTAAGTCTCCAAAAACAAATTCAGTGTCTTACTCCTCTGCAGGAGGAGCAGGAAATCTTGGCACACTCCCTGACACATCAAAAGCATTTCCATTATGTACCCCAGAGCCCCAGGAACTTAGGAGTACTTCTGCTGCTGATAGTTGTGGCACATCTGACCTGTTAATAGTGTATCTCCCAGTCAGACCTGTGGTTGTGCTTCAGGTGGGATTTCAATGTTGAGGTGCCTAGATGTGAACATGCTTTCCCCCTGCTCACATACTTCTTACACAGACAACAGACAGAAACATGCTTAGCTTTTGGATTGTGAGTCAAGTATCTCCATACTGTGGACTTTATAGACTGTGGGATTCCTGAGAGGCTGCTACTACTAATGGGGCAAGATATTGCTGAATTGTGTTACTACTAGGTGACACAGGCACTGCACGTCCAACAGCAGCAGAGGCACTCATCATAGCTACGGTTGTGGATGTTGATAACCTGAACTGTTGCTGGTCACTCAACATTAGTAGTGTGTGTGGCTGAATGGGAATTGGAAGCGGTGATTCTGATGATGACTGATAGGATGACTGTGTATTTTTTGGCATCTTTTACTGTCCACAGTCAGACTTTCCAATTGTTTTCTCCCTTTATAGATCGGCACAGTGCTCCTTTTCAGTGGTGGAAGATTGAGCCTTTGCCTTTTAGCCAACTTTCTGACCATATCATCATCTCTCTCACTCTTAACTTAATCTGCATCTGAATAAGAGGAAGATGCTGGAGGGATATATTCTAGATCTACAACATCAGTAATCAGAAAGTAGGTCATTCTTAGCATCTTCTACCACTTCTTCCGCACTACTTTTATATTCCTCCAGGCTACATACCGCATCCTGCTCGGGAAGTGAAGGTTGACCATAATTTATTGCACACACTGCAGCAACCATGGCTGCAGTCAGTTTTTGGACTATCACTTTACTCACATGCCCCTGCAGTGCTTCTAAAACTTTCACACTCCCCCTATCCCTTGTGCATTTGCTGGACATTACTCACTGTCAGATACAGCACTATGCCATCAACACTGGAATGTGAGTCGTTGTCTTCTTCAGTGGTTTTGGATGGTTTATTAATAGTACTGGTGCTGGAGTTGAACAAAATAGTATGAACTAGTATGAAATAGTATGAACATAAGTCCTTGATTAATTAAACTACTTCTACGATACCTTTTAAAACACTTTAAAGATCATACATATTCATGCATGTATATTCCTATTCAATTACTGGTCTGAAAGCAAACCACCTTCAGTAGATTAAGATGGCCCGATATTCAAAAACCAATATAAAAATAAGTCTGAATGGGAATTATGTTAATTTATCTCATAATGTGAAGATACATTTCCTGGGACAAAATATTTCTTTTTCAAAATTAGTAAAAGCTGAGGTGCATAGAACAGAATAACATCACAATGAAAGTGAACCAGTATCCATACATAATTATGACAATGGTTGAATATATACATGGAATGGTGAATGTATGCACACACAGTAGTACATTGACTTCACCTTTGTTTCCATCCACTTAGTGCTCTACAGTCCTTTTTAGTAGCTCAAAAAAATGTGTTGTTCTCTGGGATGAAACGTCTTGGTGTGCTTATTGGAATTCAGATTCATATTGTATACTTTCCCCACACACAGAGACATTCTCTAAAGAGTTTCACCTACAAAGTTTGAAATTATTGGAGCCAAATTGTCTCTCAATGCAGCTTTTTTCATTTTTTTCTCTGAATTCAACATCAAGCTGTGATACTGCAAAAGTGTATCAGAAGTTGGACTCACAAATAAGCTAGACACTGCCTTTAGATTACCTGGATTGACCACTGAGCACCCCACCTGAGATCTGAAATGACCTGAACTTCTAAATTCTGAAAAAACAAATGAGGTAAATGAGTAAAGTCCTACTTATTGTAACCATCTGAATGCCAATATGGGTGAAGTAGGCAAAGAAGTAAAATGGATTGCAACATATGATGAAGCTATCTAATAAAATATTAAACAACCTACAGGGGAGCATAAGATGTCAGTAATGCACATTTTTAACTAATATTTAGAAATGCACTGTCAGTACATTATCACAATACTGTATCATTTTACATTTTATACTGAGGGGTCATAAGATATTATTGGGAAGATCATTTGTCTCATAGAATTGTTTAAAGGAGCAGTAAACTTTTTTTTATGAAAATACTTATTTTATAGAGCATTTCCTGCTGAATAAAACAAGGTCACTCTCATCGCTGTCAGATGTTTTATTCAAAATTTATAACAACAAATAATCAGGAAGTGAATTTACTGTGTTTACTTCCTGATCATTCTAACTGACAGGAAATGACAGGCAGTTTCTATCACATTCTATATGGAGAACTGTATGTCTGACTTTTCTGACTTTCCTTTCAATTAGAATCTACCAGGAAATCTAAATAGAATTTGACCACTAGAGGGCACTGCTATTGTAAAAACACACGGGTTTAAACTGTAATAACTCTGGAAATATAAATCTCTTGGCAGTGGGAGTACCCTTATTTTACTCAATAGGAAAATCCCTACAATATATATTTTTTCATAAAAAAGTTTACTGTTCCTTTAACATTTCAACTGACATGCCATTGTTGGCTATTTTATTCAACACATGTATATGTGAGAAGGCAAAAGGTACACTTTTTCTTCTATCAGAGAAATTGTGCTGGACTTGAAGCAAAAACTGTCAGATCAGAAACTGAAGTGACATTGGAAATTGACTGGCTTCAATGTAATTGTAAATTCTAAAGAAAATCAGTCATTTTCTTAGATTTAACCTCTTGGGTTGCCCCTTTAATGACTTCACATGTCCTATGCTAATAAAGATAATGGATTTCTCGAGGAATCTACATTATAAATATCCTTAGATTTACCAAATCTTTGATTATGGATCTGTAGTTTATCTTATCAAATACTTCCCCAATGCTTATATACTAAATGAGTTAATAAAAATCTTTATGATAAAAGTTACTGGCACTAGTGCTCAAATTTCCATTCTTAATCCCCAGCATTTGCTTATATATCTTTTTGTCCAAATTGCCTTTTGGTTTTCCCAATATATTACTTTTCACAAGGGCACATTAACATATATATTACATTGGAAGTGGCATAGATCACAAAATATGTCATTTCATATCCCTCATATTCCTTGGAGTCAAGGAATAATGAAGATGCTACAACAAATTTACATTGATTGCATGAATCACAGTTAAAAGTCCATGTTGATTTGATCAATACTGAAGCAAACCAACAGCAAAATAGAGAACAACACATTCCCATTTTTCATTGATTTAAATGTGGATTTTAACTCCCTGAAAGCTAGCGATGTCTCCAGTACATTGTTTCACAATGCTTTAGAGACCTCGTTAGCATTCATAGTGTTAAAATCCACCATTTAAATCAATGGTGGTTTTTAAATATCTCACATAATGCAGTTGATTTGTTGCAGAATTGTTCCCATTTGTACTAAATCAAGCCATATGACATTGTGTCAGTGTGTTGTGGACTACAGCTCCCATCATCATCAACCAGTCAATGGCTGATTGTGGATGGTAGAAGTTGTATTCCCCAGCAGCTGGCGATTCAACAATTGATTACCCCTGCTCTATGACTCAGTCTTAGTGCAGAATACATCAAAAATTATGCCCAGGTGCCCTAAGGGATGAACCCATGGATTCTATTGGTTCGCTTAATGTTAGATGTTATCAAACGTATTCCTGTCCGGGTCACTATTCTAATCAAGGTCAGGGTTTTCTTTGTCAGGGGGCAAGAGTACTAGATGGCTCTCCCTCTCATTCTTCCCAGTTCTTCTTATGCTTTGCTGTGCTGCATCCTCTATGCCCCTGCTCCTTGCTCTGGCCTTTTCCACTAGCACCTTCTCTCTCCCTAGATTATATACTGATGTCTTTCCGCTAACAGCTTATCTTTCTTTATGTCACTCCTGCTCCGTCTTTTGTGCACTATTGCCATTCCTGCTTCATCTAGTGCACACCGTCACTTTCTCTCTCTCTACCACTCTAGATCTTTCTCTCTCCCCCTCACATCTCCATGGTCCATTCCAAATCGATGCAAGACTTTTTCTTGGTCCTTTTGAGTTGAACCACAAAATGAATTATACAGGTTTTACTTACCTCTAGTGGGCAGTGTGGGAGTGTGTGGGCTGTGAGATTTCTCTAACCAAAATCGGCAAAAAATGGCACTTCACGCTTGCCGAATAATTTCAAGCAAATGTACCATTTTCCCGATTTTTTCACCTAGCACATTGCATTGAAATCAATGGGAAGAAAATGTTTTCTCCATCACATTAAAGTTTTCTATACTTTTCTACAGCCATATAAAAGGGTCTCAGTCTCTCACATTATCACGGTGCCCTTGCTCCCTGTGCTGCCTTCTGTCAGTTTTGCCTGTGCGATGCTCCCATTGGTTGATCTGCAGTTGGCCCGCCCAGTATGGCCTTTATATACTGGGCTCTGGCACCTATCCGGTGCCCTTTCATGGTGTTCCTGTGTACCGACTTGGCCTCGTTTGACTACTCTTCTTCTTGTCTCCTGCTCCCGTGATTCGACCCGGCTTAGCTGACATTCCTGCTCCGGGATCTGACCCAGCTTGTCTGACGTTCCTGCTCCATGATTCGACCCGGCCTGGCTGACGTTCCTGCTTCGTGTCTCGACCCGGTTCTCCTGTTCCAGTGTTCGCTGTGTCGCTTGGGCGACATTCTGACTTCTGCTGTGCTTGGGGGCCTAGTGTCCATTACTGCTACAAGCAGTAAGCCATTGGCTGTATCCTCCGTTAACACTTGCAGAGCCTCTGTGTTGCCTCCGTTACTGCTACGGCAGTGTGCCATTGACTGTATCCTCCGTTAAGTCTTGCAGAGCCTCCGTGTTGCCTCTGTTACTGCTACAGCAGTGTGCCATTGGCTGAGCCCTCCGTTTACTCTTGCAGAGCCTCCGTGTTGCCTCTGTTACTGCTACGGCAGTTTGCCATTGGCTGAACTATCCGTTAAGCTCTTGCAGAGTCTCAGTGTTGCCTCCCTTACTGTTATGGCAGCATGCCATTGGCTGAGTCCTCCGTTTAAGCTCTTGCAGAGCATCTGTGTTGCCTCCGTGACTGCTACGGCAGTAATCTTTAGTCTCAGTTTCCGCTCTGGCGGAGTGCAAGTACTCTGGTCTCCGTTACTGCTTGGCAGTCTCCTACGTTGCGCTGTTCTACCATACTGGGCGTTACTAAGAGAACTCACCACAGACTTCTATGCACAGAGACTGATTACACCCATTGGAGAACTTTAACCCATGCTGAACTGTTGCTCTGGGTATACACCCTTTCCTGCCTGACCTGTGTCAGTATAAGACCACTCTGGACTTTCAAGTTATACTGTGTAGGCATATGTATATATAACCTGTCCTGTGTCTGTATTATTCTGCTGTAGTACTACAGGGCCTGTGAAGGTTATCTTATTATTTACGATTTCAATAAAACTGTGTTTTATCCTAATCCACTGTGTCTGAGTGTTGAACAAACCGTTACACACATCATGCAATTCTGTGTTTGTGAGAGGAGACAGCATGTTTTTGAGTCAGAGAAGATAGCCAAATAAAGGGGAATCGAAACTTAGTTTAGGGAGTCTTTTAGGTAGGACATTTGTTTTCTATAGTAGGGGAGTCTGGGGGCACTCTGGGGGAGAAGAAGTGAGGAAGGAGGTTAACCTCAAATACTCCAAAATTTCGTGTGTCTGACTGGCAACACACAGGTGGCTGGGGTCCAATTTCCTTGCTTATTTTACTTTTATCGTCTCTGTGCTGGGGAAGTGTTGGGAAATAAGCTGTTTTTTAGTTATATATTTTTTGGACTGATTGTGATAAGATAGGGTGGACAACTGGTGTGAGCTCTCTGACTGACAGAGAAAACATTGAGAATTTTGTTGAGGACTAAGGCAAGACAACACAGTCCATCAGTTGTGCACTGTAGAGAGTAAAAACATGCACAGTAGTTGAGTAATGTCCAGCAAATGCACAAGGGGCAGGGGGAAGGTGGAGCAGTGCAGGGATGTAGGAGTAAAGTGGTAATTTAAAAACTGACTGCAGCAATGGTTGCTGCAGCGTGTGCAATAAATGGTGATGATCCCTCTCCTTACGTGGTGGATGCAGTTTGTCAAGGTCCCAACAATCACACATTCCAGTCCCCCACCACCACTACCATATACATCTGCCACATTGTAGGTTGTACACTAGGTTGTCACTTAAGCAGGAAGTTATTATTGTGGGCAAAGGACAAATGCACTCTGCATGCTAACAAATTTTTCAAGGTATATGTTGCTGTAGGACTCACAGCTTTGACTTTTATCTACTTATTTCTTCACTACAGCCCTCAGTAGAAGTAATATTGGGCTCGGAAATGTTGCACCATAGTAAATATAGGTGAAAAATGTGTTGGAATAGGAGAAAATGTTTTGAATAGGAGAAAAATCTGTTAGAATAGGAGATAAATGTGTTGGAATAGGTGAAAACATTAGCTGGAAAAGGCGAAAACTAAGGAACATTGAAGAAAAGGAGAAAACTTTCTTGAAAAAACAGAGAAAAATCATCTGTTTTTCGCAGAGTCATAAAGGAAATTTTTCTCACTTTTCGCCCACTGCTCGTCAGGAGCAGGGTATATACAAACATGGCACAAAGAAAAATAAGTGGAACTCTGACTTCACCTTACAACAGTTATAAGGTGGTGTTAAGGTACTGTTTGCTCTGATGTTGTGGAGTGGAGGTGCCTAATTAGGTCTTCTTGCAAGATATAGAGTATCAGTACATATTAGATTTGCAAAGAAGAAAAGCAGAAGACAGTGCACATAGACCTCTAAGTGCAGTATTATAGATGGTTAATTATACATAGACAACATCACTAATAAGCTATAGGCTTTTATTAATCACATAAAGTTGGTAAAAAACATAAAAATACAGTATAAAACCCAATTAGGCCTGGGATATGGATTTATCCCTCTTGTATAAAAGTGGTGCAAATGGACCTATTGGTTGAGTATACAAATAGTTATTACAGGTGGTAGTCTGTCCCTCAACAGAGGGTAATAAGAGCAAGTACACTGTTTGTATTAAACGCTCACCAGATGTTTTCTTGCTCTTTGGCCCGTAGCTAAATCTAGTGTCGAGTCTGATGTCTCCGGTATTTCAAATGATTCTCCTGGTTCTCCATCTCAGCAGTCAGCGTGCTGATTAATCCAATTGAATCCACTTGTGCAATCTTTATTAGCGATCAGCAGTGTTTGGCAATCAAATATCTACTTGTTTCGGGAAATAATTCCCCTTTCTCAAGATAATATGATAGTATCTGCGCTTTGAAAGAGTTCGAAGTCTTTAATACATCTATCAACCAATCACAGTTACTGATAACAGAGTTCAAATGTAACAAAGTTCAAATGTAATGATTGGCTACCTAGAAAATTCTGTACATTGAAAAGTGAGAAAGCATTTTTTTTTAGGAATGATATTATACCTTGTGTTCTAACCTTATACTTTCATTTTGCAGTGATTCCTTTGTGTACCATTGTATACTTAAAGGGATAGTAATACTTAAAATGTAAAAAAATATATGTTGTTGAGTTTATTCCCCTGAGTAAAACAAGAGTACTCCCACTGCTGAAAGGTGGTTCATTCATAAGTTATTAATTTTCAAAGTTGAATTTTTTAGGTGCAATATCACAGTGACCTGAAATTGTAGAGTGGTGCTGTTGCTACACGATCCTATGGACAGCTCTGGTCCCGGGACCATAAATCTCCATAGGATGGTGTAGCAACAGCGCCACTGTACAATTTCAGGCCACTGTGATATTGCACCTAAAAAATTCAACTTTGAAAATTAATACATTTTGAATGAAACACCTTTCAGCAGTGGGAGTACTCTTATTTTACTCAGGGGGATAAACATATTTTTTTTATATTTTAAGTATTACTATCCCTTTAATGGAGGACTTAGAACTCTTTTTTGTAGTTTTTGTAGTGTAGTGAATTTCCCCAGTGAGGCGCTACTGTTTTCTTTTTTTCCATATTAGATTTGCCTTGACTTATTTATGGTGAGCATATAGGCAGTTGTTAGCTTTCTTAAATACAGATTAGCATCCCTGGTCTACTGACCAAACATCTGTGTATCAATAATAGTACTTTTTTGGCGCTAGAGTAAGCTGCCCCCATATTTTCCTGCTTCAATTCCCTCCCATGGAATTTTCCTTGCATTATATTAGCTTTGTTTTCAAATCATTCTTCAGCACTGAAATATATATTTGTTTTAAAATATTACTGAGACAGATTACCTTTAAAGTGTGATGATAGATGATATATATTGCAATTTAATAATTTATTTCAAGACTTAGAATTTCAATACATCTGTATAGTAGCCTCCATTTTATTGTAATTATAAATAGTTAGATCCAGAAATCAAAGCTCATTCTTTTCACTGATAAATGCATATTTCCATTTTATTGTAATTATAAATAGTTAGATCCAGAAATTGAAGCTCATTCTTGTCACCGATAAATACATATTTCAGAATGAATGTATTGCTGTTAAGTCATGGTTCTTTAGTAGCATGCAGAGAGATGAAAATCTTGTCTATGCACAGATGTAGAAGGCACTGTGTTGAATGTACAGTTGTCACTGAAAGGAGACCTGGGTGGTTATGCACTAAGCATAATAAAGTGGAGATGACTTCGCCAGTGTTCTAAACTCACCAAGTCCTATGTGATTCTATGGATACTGTGAACTAAGATCTGTGAAGTTAGAGTTATCTTAGTGCATTAGCTCCATAGAATAACACAGTCCTTGGAGAGTTTAGAACACTGGAGAAGTCATCTCCACTTATCTCCTCGTTATCACCTCTTTATCATACCTTAGTGCATAATCCCCCAGTCTCCTGTTAGTGAAAGGAATTGATCTGTATGGCAACTGTGTATCTCCCCACTGGACTGTCAGAGTCTCCTGCAGCTAGGTTTAGATGTAAATGGACAGGGGCATTGACCTGTGCATGTCATATATTGAGGGGTAGGCTGTTGTAGACAGCCTTTATCTCTCATAAAAATAAAGATAAATGCAAAAAAATAATGTATATATATATATTTTTTTTTTTTTTTTTTTTAAGACAGTTACTGTGTACATAGAAAATGTAAGGCATACCTTTTAACTCCTACACATATAGTCTGGGAGAACTAGACACATTTATCTAGGGTTATTTTAGAACTGCACTAATTGCTTGTGAATAATAATAATTGGTTTTGCATATTTATATGTTTGTTTTTTTTTTACAAAAAGAAGGAATACATGTTTACACAGATCACCAAAACAAAGCTTATTCTATCCCCCCAAAAATAAAATATATTTAATTGATCCTTATGGTGCAAAATAAGTTTGATGGCCCTAAAATATGATAGCCTTTGAATGTGGGGATGTTAAAACTGGTTTGTATATGTACAAGACCTCACAAAAAAAATTGGCCTACCTGTGAGACTCCTCACTAACATATGAACTTTGTGTAGACCAGTGGTGGGCAACCTGAGGTCATCCAGCTGTGGAGGACTACAATCCACTTCATCCCCTCCGAGCCAATCGCTGGCTGTGGATTATGGGAATGGTAGTTGTTTGCAGCTGGGGGACCTTTTGTTGCCTATCCTTAGCAGACAATTGCTGTCATAGGAATATGAACTTTTAGATAGTCACACATACGTTCATCCTTGGATTTTAAAATGGGTTTCCAGGTCATTTTTTGAAAATGTTTCTATACCATTGTTAATGCATTATTCATCGTAACTAAATTATCAACATTGTTCAACATTCTTACAATCAAAGTACTGAAAGTATCATTACATAAAATACTGTGAGTACCCTGATTTTATATTTTCAACTATCCTTGTTTCAATTAGTTTTCTACTGAATTTACAAAATTCAATGACAAAGAAGCTTTCGGTTAGAATTTCTTTGTAAAATGTGTTTTATGTACTTGGATGCTAGCAACCAAGGTGTCAAGGATTAACCCCCCACACACGATAGATATCATTCATAAATTCAAATTAATTAAACCCGACTGTATTTGAGAAGGGAAAGTGTTTAAGATCCCCAGTGCAAGTAGATAGGTTTATGACAAGAAGATCAAGTCAAGCAGCACAAGGGTGATACCTTTATTGGATAAATGAGTAGCTTTAGAGTGCATGCTTTCAAAACCATTTAGGATATTAGGTGTATTATGAAGAGACCATCTTGAAAGTTTTTACTTTAAAGCTACTTTGTTAGCTATTAGAGGTGTCACGTTTGCTCTGCTTCTCTCCTACTTTTGTTCTTGGTTAACATGGTACTATTCTTCATCTGAAAAGACAACCATTACTCATGGATGAAGTCTTAACCCTTTGAATGCCAGAGGGGTAGTCAACGGATCACTCTGCAATGCATTGCTTACTCCTCTGGCACTCAAAGGGTTAATTGCTGGTTGCAGATAATATGTGCTTTCTTTTTACAGAGCATTCTCCATGTTGCTTCCCTGATGTCCTCTGATGTTGTTCCCTGGTCCCCTATGTTGCTTGGATACAAACAGATTGTAACATTCAACAATGGTAGAACTGTGACTCATTATGCAGCATCAAATGTACCATGGTGGTTGATCAATTGGCCTCCTAATACTGAAATTCACAATGCATAGTATAGTATATATTTTTGTAGATGCAAATGCTGCAGCTGCTAGGCACGTCATGCATCCTGTCCTGTACTAGCAGTGAAGCTATCTATTGACCCTTCTTTTCATTTGTATTAATGGCTTGTTAGAAGAAATTTTCCATGGACACTCTTTTCATCCTCACAATCCTCTACTAGTGGCTACCAAATTGTCTTGTCCATTGGTAGGGATAATGACATGTCCAATTGTAGATTATATCAATTGTTTTTAAAGATTTCTGTATGGAAATATAATTGATATGGGTGTGAAAATATATTTATATATTTTTGTCTATGTGTGTTTAATTTTGTGCAGAGAAAGCCATACACAATAGAAATGTTCTTATTATTCTTTCAACAGAATTTTTTCATCATAATTTTTTTCTGTTTAGTTTGATTATTGTTTTTTATTGATTAAACCTGAAAATCAAATATATTACTGGAGTATCCTATTTTATATGTTCAATGAAGTTTGGTTTATATTATTGGTCAACTAGCATATAGAAGAGTACAACAGAATATAAATAAAATAATATATAATAGTACTTGATAGCTGCCATTTTTGTTATGACAAAAGACAAAATGAAAAATATGTGTAATTCTGAAAAACTCCCTTGAAGGTGCGTACTATAAAATTGTTTTAATTAAAGTTTCTGTAAAATGAATATAATATATTGTGTTATGCAAGATAAAAGCTGTACATCAATTTGAAAAGGCACTGTGTCTTTATAGTAAATAATAGCCAGAAAATTGCTTAACATTGTGTTTCTTCTTTTCTCAGTATAGATAAAACATGATAAAATTAATTAACTTTGTGTATGCTACAAAATGACCTGCTATTAGTGCTTGCTAGTTTAAGATCCCTGTGACAAAAACTTCATTTTGGAAAAAGGTTTCTTCAACAGAGGCCGGGCTAAAGGAGAGAGTTCAAAATTTTATCAGGGTTTGTTTTTACCTATCAAATGCCTAAAAAGAAAAAAAAAGGATAGAAAAAATTGATCATCTGCCAAAAGGAGAAAGATCCGTTTGATACTGTGTATACTATAATGAACACAGGGCCGGCGCCACATATAGGCGAGGTAGGCGCCGGCCTAGGGCGCACATCTAGTGGGGGCGCAGTTATAGCCGCACGTACTTCAGCGGCTGCTGAAGAAACTTGAGGGGAGAGAGAGAGGCGCAGGGCTGAAAAGAGCGAGCTTCTAGCAAGCCTGCTCCTGCCGCCCCCAAGATTATTGCAGTGCCCCGCTAACGTGCCGGCTGGACTGCTGATTTTTATGCGCATGTGGCATTATGAATACAGTGACTGTACAATGACAGACTGTGGAGCTGACTGACAAAATGAAGGTAAAAACTGATATGAAATATATTCTTTATATCTGCATCAGTAATATGTAAACTCAAGCTGACTCAAGCATCAGGGGCAGAGTGCAAAAGTAGGTAGACTGAAATTAAACAAACTCTACCACAGCTCATTTTACTGCACTTTGTATCATTTTCTGCCATCTAACCTCCAAATCAGGAATCAGCCTCTTAACCAGAGAGATAAACATATTGGATACCTTTCTGGCACTCAGAGGGTAAAAAGTACTTTTGCACAGGATCAGACACCTGTTTGATTTAACCCTTTTATTGCGTTGCAATAAAGTGTTGGAAATCTCTCTGGCGCTCGAAGGGTTAAAGAGTCAGGCAGTCAGCCATGAAGGAATAGCCGGCAATGAGCAGGACCACCACCTCCCAGAGCAGGTAAGGCATCCACAACTCCCATCAACTTCACCAACCAAGTGATGGGAGCTAGAGGGAGCTCACTGACTACCTTACGTCCTGCTAAAGGGAAACCAGTATATATACATCTATATGTATGTGTGTATGTATGTACATACGTATGTATGTATATATGTAACATCAAATGTTTAATTCTGGATCTAACCAACTGCACCATAGGGAGTAAATAATTCCTAACATTTCCATTGATTATAATTGGACTTTTAACCCCTTGAATTCTAGAGATGTCTTCAATGCATTCAAGAGGATAAGCCCAATTGAACATTGCAAATTTTATCTTGTCCCAATTGTGCAGTTGGTTTTTCCAAGAAATACCACCTTTCTTTGTGATAGACACAAAAACACTGTGGTCGTAATTACACAGTATCATGCATATCAGATCTGAACACAAGCCACTTATATATATTAGTGAAAAACAGACATACTGCCCAACTAACATACTAACACACGTATAGAGACACACACACTGACACACTGATACACATACAGGGGAACACACACACATTCATACACACATACTAACACACTGATACACACACAGACAAGCATACACACTGATACACTTACACACATATAGCGAACACACAAACACACTGACACGTATACGGATACAGTGGTGCGTCATAATGGGGTGGAACACAAGGGGCGGAGCCAAGGGGGCGGCAAAATGAGGTTTTGCCTAGGGTGGCAAAAATCCTTGCACCAGTCCTGAATGAACAGAGTTGCTAGAGACAATATATCAACAAAAAGAGCATCAGATTTGCTACACATATTAACGTTTTTGAAACATATACAAAAGGTGTGAATAAAAACACCAACTATACATAATCAATATGATAGTTGTTACTAATTACGTGACTAATGGGTCAATCCACTATATTAAAGAAGTGTTCTGATCTTTAGTCTCATCCCACTTGATTCAATGGGCTTAAAGGATCATATTAGTGTATGGATCAAATAGCCACTCAGAATACGAACCGAAAACCAAGATATTTATGTGTTGTAAAGTGGCTATACTGTTGAGACCATCGTATTAAGTGTATTGCACAAAAATATGAACTCACATTGGTTGTTTATCCACTATGTTCAGTGACAATATCTTGATTGAAAACTAAGCTTTAACTAATATACAGGAAGAGTGCGATTGAAATATATTGAATATGTTACTTAATTGGTTACAATAAAAAGAGGATCCCTTAAAGGGGAACTTTTCATCCCTAAGACACTGTATCTTATATGATTAAATTACTAAAATGGTATATAGGCGTTTTTTAAATTTTAAGCACATTCTTTATTAGATTTTCTCAATAAAATTTAGATGTGATGTAAGTACGTCCACTTTCTTCCGCACAAGATCACGTCAACACAGCTCTGCTGGACTTCCCAGTCAAGTTCTTCTCCCACCTCCCCCCAGCTTTCCCTGGGAGCAAGTGACATACGGATGTCGCTGTTACAATATACATGCTGCACATCACTAGGAAGTGAAGCGTGAATGTGCTCCCAGGGAGAACTGGGAGGGAGGTGAGAGGAGAACTTGAAGACTGGGAAATTCAGCAGAGTTGTACCGATGTTAATTGTGCCACAGAAAGTGGAAGTGCTTACTTCATGTCTAAATTTTATAGTGAAAATCTAATAAAGTATGTACTTACAAAAAAAGCCAATCTATATACCATTTTAGTAGATTAATCATATAAGATACAGTGTCTTGGGAGTAAAGGTTCCCCCTTAACCCTTTGAGTGTTACACAAGAAATGCACAATAGTAAAATTGTATGTGCTATAGAAATTCAACGCTGTTTGAACTGATTGGGAGATGGTGGTCCCACATCAAATCTGAGTTGCATTATTAAATTGATAATGTATTTATTAGAATTGCTGCATTTTCTTGTTTGTTATGTGCATATGATCACGCAAAAAAGAAGTCAGAATTGCTTATCCCCTATTAAATAAAAAAACTCGACATAAACCACTCTCTTCGATTTGATTGGATGATGTAGGTCCCACATCAATAGTATTTTATCAATGTTGCTAGGCTAGCTTCTGTAACAATAACACTAACTGATGTCCCCAAAGTGAGGAATTCTGTTAGTATGAGATTTTTAGACCTGTAAGATGCTCATGGCCCTATGCGTTTCGCCAGGCAAGGCCAGCTTCTTCAGGGGAACTGTATGTGAATGTGGCATCCTTTGATGCCCAATTTATACTGATGGCTCAAAATAACTCAAACAATTCAAAATCATGTGCGTTTTCCAGTGACTTGTTAGATGGTTGAGTATGGAAGCCAGATTAATTCAAAAGGTTATTTGCTTACATGACATTGTGTAAGGAAACATACATAGAACATGAGAAATAGGGTGAATTTATATATACAAATAGGAATCACTGAGTGATCAAAGCGAGATCACTAATACTGCACTGGATCATCAAATAAAATATTGAATTAGATGTATGAATACCCCATCCAGATTCTTAAAATAAAGAACCATTAACAAAAGCGTTCATAATTGAATATGATTTGTTTTCATGACATTATGTAAGAAAGCCCCATGGAACATTTAAATTAAAGCAATTAAATATATACAAACGGGATCACTAATTGATCTAAGCAAGATCGCTAATACAGCACTTTTTAATTAAACTCAATGCTGTATTATCTCCAATTCAGATTAATTAAATAAGCACCCATTTATATAAGCAGTTGTGATTTAATGTTTGGCTCATTTCTGCTTGATAAGTATACTTCCCAATAGTTACTATATGTTTAACGAATGTCACGTTTGATAGTTAAGATGAAATAATAGTCATCCCCTTTAATATTTTGAACAACATTTTGTTCCATATTTAACTTATTTGTTTGATCTTATTTTTTATATGAAGACTTAGAAACAAAACTAGCAGTTTTAATTACTTCCATTCTTATTATTCCTATATATATTAGTGTGCAAAGTTTCAATATATCTACTTCACTGTAGCCGCTATATATTGATTTTATGTCACGTTAATGTCTCAAGATAGAACCAAACTAGGCACCTTTAGTACAATTAAAACTGAGTTGCTTATTGGGTATCTTGTTGTGCTTATATAGTTGTCAGCATAGATGTAAGGCTATCTATGTAGTGCATTAGTCATGAAAAATGTATTATCATAGCCTCTCTAATAAATTGGATTCTACCTAAAATCAGGCATTTTTGAATAACAATTACCAATTGTCTTGATAAACTTGACACAATGCTTGATTCTATTTACTTTATACTATTCTCACAATTATTAGCACGTAGATCAAAGAACCATAGAGTACAAAGCCCATAGCTAAAGATCAGTACTGAATGTTTATAGACGAAGGATTTATAAATGAACCCTTCATTTATTCTAAAGGGACCCATAGCTTTTACAAGAAAGATCCAGTCTGCTTCTTTTTTTAAATAATTTTTTGGTCAAAGTTACTCTTACGTAGTGATGGTAGAATGTTTAAAAATAATCAGCCTATTAGTAAATCCAAAAACAAGCACATGGAGACAAGGCAAGAAAAATTGTGCAATAAATATCAATGGTGGATAAATCCCACCCTATATGGCACAAAGACTGCCAAATCCAAATTCTTGCCCTCTATGGCAGGATGCCCGCCACTGATATAGCCAGTGTATATCAAATGGGGAATTAGTAGATCAAATAATAAAAAAGTAAGAAACACCCACACAATATAGTGAATGTAAATGTAAATATAACAACTAGATCTTAATTGGCTCCATCCATAGTACAGTACCTCTGCAGAGCATGTGGTAAATCTGAACTTATCAATGGAAACTGCAGGACATCCCAAAAGGCAATAAAAAGAAAATTCACCAGAAAAAAATATATCTGTTATGTGGAGTCTTCAATAACGCAAATTAAAGGGATCCTCAATACCTGCAATACTACAGATCTGTTATCCGACGCTACCCACTACACTTATAGATACAGTCAAAATACTAAAACATGAATATAAACAGTATATCAACCAGAAGGCACGTTAATGACACCACTTGTTTTGTAGCTGATGAATTCTATTATGTGTTAATTTATTTGTATTGCAGTTGGTTGAAAAGTCTTTATTTTTAACAAAGGTACAGTCACTGCAACTATTTCCTGGGAGACAATCTATAACAGAGGATTTTAGCCATGTATTTGGTGATATCTTTTGGAAGTTAATATGTACAAGATGATCTCTAAGATTCCTATTTTTTCTATAGGTAATGTAGAGTCTATTATTCAATACTTCATTCAAATCAGGGTTAAGGTGTAAATTATGCCAGTGTCTGGTCTAAATGTTTAAAATGTCCTTGTGTTGTTTAATGAATGTGCCTATCATTCTCACTTTTTTGCATTTTTGATCATCATGATTCTATGATTTATTGATTAAAGGGATTGTAATGTTGTAAAACATCTAGATCGCAGAGTCTTCTTTATAATATAAGAAACCCGCCCACTCCTTCTGGCCACCTCCCACTGGATTTCTAATCGTGTTGTGCGAGCTGACGATGCAGCAAACTTCAGTACGTAAGTAAAACCCTTGAAAAAGGAGGGCAGGATTTTCCTATGCATACTAAAGTTTATCCCTTGCCGCATATGTCTAGACCTGCATGAGCTGCAGTGTGACATAGCCAGAAGGGGCGGGCAGGGAATCCTTCTCCACTTCATAACTTTTGAACTACAAACTAGTAAGAGGTTTGAAATAGTGCAAAGTGATTCTTATATTATAAAGAAGACTTTCTGATCTAGATGTTTTACAATATTACAATTGAAACATATAGAAAAATGGCTGCACCGCTTTCATGCAGTGGTATGTCAAAGACAAATATGTTTACAGTAAAAAACATTTTTATTGAAGATGAAGATAAAATCATATACAAACTTCAGACAGCAGATATCAGTCTCAGTTCTTCATGTATCACATACTATACTGAGTCCACTCGTTTTGTGTTACACATGCTTAATCATAATGGTGCAGCCATTTTTCTATATGTTTCCACTGTATAGGGACCAAAGGCAACTCTGGCTTGCACTCGGAACCAGTGGATTGTTCATGTGAAGCCCATTGCTGAAATTTCTGGGACCGGTAAGTTCTCTTTGTAGCACATTTTAATTTTTTTTTACTATATCCCCTCTCTAAGAATCTATTTTGAAGAACTTTGGCTTGACTTTTAAACTCTTTAACAGAAGTACAGAGCTGCCTGATTCTCATGTATTAACCTGTGAGGATACTATTGATGAAAGAACGCGGATGTGCACTTTGATCCAATAGAAAACTGTTATATTGTCTACCTTTTAAGGAATACAGAAGTGACTATTTCATTGGCCTCATTCCGTACAATGTTTATGTCCAAAAAGGATATTTGATTCTGGTTGATGTCATATGTAACCTTAAGATTGTTCTCATTCACATTCAATCTGTTAAGAAAGGCTACAAAATTCTCTTCAGTTCAAGACGAAGTGAGAATCACATCGCTGATGTATCTGAACCATACACTGATTGTATTGGTGTATTTAGACAAATTTTCCACAAATACTAGGGTATCCTCCCACAAGCCAAGATATAAATTAGCGAATGGTTGACGCATTAACTGCCCATGAATGTACCTCTTATTTGATTATAAATGTACCATCCAAGAAAAAATAAATAGGTGTGAGGACATATCGTGATACAGCCAAGAAAAATTTGTTATGGTTGGAGTATTCTACCCCTCTTTTTGACAAAAAATACTTTTTGATTGTATGATGTATGATGGAGAATACTATTGTATAGCAATTCAATATCCAAGGATGCCAAAAATTAATCTGGAGCAAGAGTAAGACCCTCCAGTTTTACAATGGCATCCTGAGAATCTCTGATTTAACATGGCAAGGAAGTGACACATTTATGCAAGATTTTATTAACATAGATACTGGCATGCTCTAATAGTTATTGCCGGACACTAAGTTAGTAAACTTTTGAGATACAATAGAACCTAGCTATAGTGGGATTTTTGGCAGAGGTTTAGGATAGTCAAACTCCTTTTTTGATATTACTCTCATCTCCAGACCACAGTTCAAAATAGTTTCCAATTGTTTAAAATTCTCCATAGGATCATGCAAAAGATGCTGATAACAGTTAGTATCTTCAAGGAGTCTCTTACATTCTTAAACATAGTATGTAGTATCCATTATAACTAGGTTGCCACCTTTATCCGCTGGTTTTATTAAAGGGATAGTATTACTTTATTTTAACAAGTTTAAATATAGTTCTTCTTAAATAAATAAATCAAATGATCTTAGTTTTCTTAGCTTGCTCTAAAGTCTCCACCTCCCACACCTTTTACCCACATCAGCGCTCTAGCTGATCTTCATTAGAACAGTCTACAAAGTGTGCCTGCCTCAAACAATACACACTTTGTAGACCATTCTCATGAAGATTCTCTTTGTATGCCATGTTATTTTGGCTCTGCAGACAAGCCGTGAGGTCCCGGGACCAGAATCTAAGTTTGTCAGAGCGCTGACGTGGGTAAAAGGGGCAGGAGGGGGGAACTTTAGATCTATATTACATGCAAACTATACAAGTTATGGAAAGATGACTAAGATCATTTGCTTTATTTATTTAAGAAAAACTATATTAAAGCTTGTTAAAATTAAGCAATGCTATGCCTTTAAATTGATTATTTTTTACTTAGGCTCCTTATGGTGTGGACTTCTTGTGGAGAGAGACAGGACTCTATTTATATTTTATGTTGCAATGATGATAGTTTTTCTAGGTCTTTAGTGACAGCGTCTATTAAGACCTGCACACGTAGTGATGTTTAGGGGGAGACGTAAATTGGTTATTAAACTGTAAATCAGTGAATGGACCCTTGAATTGATCTACCAACACATTATTTTCATCTAGCAGGGAATCTAGTTCATTCAATGTTTTACAGCCAAGGTTCCTATGCTTTTTTAAATTTTTTAAGTGTATATGGAGCAATAACTTAAGTCCAAACAGGTTAACATCCTTAACCCATTCAAATAGCTTAAAATCAGTTGATGGACAGAAGTTAAAACCTTTCTGTAATAGTTTTCATTGGTCCTCATTTAAAGGGGAACATTCATATCAAAATGTCAACTAAGTTTTTGAATTAAGAGGTGATAGGTAATTCTGACTTCTTTTTTTTGTGTCACAAACAAGAAAAATGCAGCAATTCTACCAAATATATGAGCAATTGCATAATGCGACTCCAAATTGATGTGGTACCATCGTCTCACAATCAATTAGAATTGAGTATTTCTGTAACACATACAATTTTACCAGTGTACATTTAAGGGATCATCTTTTTATTGTAGCTGATTGATTAACATATTCAGTATATTTCAATTGCACTCTTCCTATATATTAGTTAAGGCTTCGTTTTCAGGATATTGTCGCTGAACAAAACGACCACTTTGAGTTAAAATTTTGCTTAATATGATGTCCTAAAAAACTGGAGATAGTATAGCTGCTTAATATCACATAAATATCTTGGTTTCACAGTATGCATTCCGTGTGGCTATTTGATCTGTACACTAATACGATCCTTTAAGTTCATTGAATCAAGTGGTGTAGGAACGAAGATCAAAGGACTTCCTTAATATGGTGGACTGACCCATTAATCATGTAATTTGTGATGGTTTTTAACAACTGTCACATCTAATATGGATAGCTGGTTTTTTAATCACACCTTTTGTATATATGTTTCAATAATGCTTATAGGTATAGTCCAGCTGATGCTCTTTTTTGTTGACATTTTGTCTGTAGCCAATGACACGCTATTCACTGTTGTATACACAGTATCCAATGGATCTTTCTTCTTTTGGCAGTTAACCAGTTCTTTCTATCCCTCTTTTTTCTTTTGTAGTATTCAATAACTAATAAATAGATCTGTGATACATCTCCAATTCTACCTCTCCTATACATTTATGTGGTTTATTTTATCTACAAATTACTCCATAGATATCAGTGCAATCTATTAGATAAAACCATTGATAACATTTATCAAATGCAATGTAATCTAGTCTAAAAATAGGAAACACAAAGCTTTAAGTACATTTATAAACTTGTATTAACCCTATCCAAGAAATTTAACAAGAAAACATTTTTTGTTCTATAAATTGCAAGATTTCATTTTTAAATTGCACCCAAATAAAAACAATACAGAAGTCCTAAATGTTTAAATACATTTTTTATAATACTTGTATAATCCTGTTTATCTCCAAGTCTGTTCAGGTTTTCACACTGTAGATTTCAGTGCAGTTTCAGAGCTAAGTATGAAAGGTAAAGACAAAAGGGTGTTTAGCTTGACTTCAATATATTATTTTTGAACCCCTTCTGTTTTCCTTGCATATGTCATGGGCAGTATGGAACAGAGAGAGTTAAACTCCATGCAGTTCTACTTATTGAGATGCCTGACATCTTTACTATTCTGGAATTCTCAGATACTTGTAAAAAAGACCCCCCCCCCCCAATCTGTGAAGTCTGTTTTCTTTGTTATTTCTACTCTCATTTCATTATCTGGTTCTATCTCTGCATAGCTTTCCATCTTATCTTACTTCTCTCCACATCTGACACGTTTCACTTACCAGCTCACTCTAATGCCTCTTTCACATGGGTGACTTTACAACAGCAATGCATGAAAAAATGCATAAATTGTGAATTATTATATCCTATGAGACATTTCACACAGGCAACATGGTGAGATTGTCACAGAGACGCAACACCTCTCCCCCAGTAGTGCAATAACTCAAGTACAAATTTATAGTATGGATTTCAGTGGAACAGCACAACTATAGCAGGTATCTGAATTTTCCCTTTGATTTTGGAATTTCAGTTTTTATTGAGATAATGAGGTACTGTATACACTTTAGCCTTAAAAACATACCAGCATGTTCAGTTGCTACAAAATGTAGTGTTAAAAGGAAATCACAATACAAAAATCACCTGAGTGAAAGAACCCTTAATCCACTTGCTGTGCCGCTCAATGTATATACAAAACGCAGCAGACATTACAATATTATCTGTTTGGCAGAAAATTATGTTGCTTTTTCATATATGTGGAGTTTAGTGAAGAATATTTCATACTATCTGTTGGTTTGAATTTTATAACATTACTCTCTCTTGAATAGAGCCTTAGCTCAGGGTTACTGAAAAGGAGTACAAGTGTTGTTTAATAAAAATACCTCAGATTGATAAGGTTAGAAATTTAGACATGTGCGAATTCATTCGGAGACATTCGGATTTCGTCGAAAATGGGGTCATTCGGAGACATTCGGCCAATCCGAAACTCAAGGGTCATTCGGAAAAAATGATCTGACTCCGAACAGCCCAGGTCCGAAATTCGCCGAAACTTTCGGAAGTTTCGGCAATCGACACATTTCCAAAAGTTTTGACTACTTTTGACCAGGACTTTTTTGTACTTCCTGTGCGCGCTCAATTACTTTCCCTCCATAATTTTCCCTCCATGTCTCTAGTCCAATTCCATTCTCCGTTTCATGCACTACTTCCCTCTTTTGTCTGTATTCGAATAGCCTTCTTCGTTTCATGATGGGGGTTGGACTAATGACACAGTCACACAGACAGACAGCCTGCATTTCCTCATTGGGTTGTTGGAGCTCAGAGAGAGAAGAGATTAGAGAGTGTACAGTTGTTGTGTAGGCAGGCAGGTAGCATTAGGCTAGGCATAGGTAGGCAGCCAGCATTAGTTCCAGTTATTGCCACTGCAAGAGCAAGTAATATTTGTTCCTGTGCAAAATATAAAAAAATATTAGGTATTTGTTCGAATACAGGGCCGGCCCTTACACGGGTCCCAGTGGGTCCATGGACCCAGGCGGCACTTTGACAGGGGCGGCAATTTGCCGTCCCATAGCATGTTTATTTTGTGCTCTTCCGCCATTTCTGTGTTGCAGGGTGTCCCATCCCATCAGTGTGACTGTCAGCAGCCGGGCAGCCCTATGCTCACTCAGTGGCGATGCCTGCTGGCTGCTTCAGTGACATGAATTATGTGATAGTGAAACATTATGCCTATTTTATATTGTTTATCGCCCACCTAAAGTCAAGACTTGAGTAAATAGGTCTACCGTCCCAGATTTGCTAGAGAGGTTTTACAAATACAGGAGGGTGCCCCCTGTACGAAATGAGTCTAAACATTTGGGATCCCTAGTATGAGTGCACAACAGTGCATGATGTGTCCTGAACAGGATTGCTGTGAGGTGTCTCCACCCAGAAGGTGCTGGCTTCAACATTGCGACAAGTGACCAACTAAGAGCACCGTGCCGTGCAGCCATAGCATCACCCCCTCCTACTCTCCGGGTCCCGCTGACTGGCAATAACAGGTGAGTCACTAAGAGATCTGAAGCCTTTCTGGAAGTCCTTTCACTTGGAAAGGGGCTAGGTATTACTTGGGGGAGTTGCCTCGTGTGTAAATAATTTCTAGGTGGGAGATGAATGTGCATCACTTATGTGTTTCCTAACAGTAGTTAGAATACAACTCCCATCATCCCCTGATTATGACATTGGGTAATGCCCAGCAATTATCGTAGAGCCCTGTATTGCACACTCACGGAAAACGGTGATATTGCTATACTAAGACAATGCTGTGGACCCCTCTTCAGTATAGATGTCAAGCATTTTTTTTTATTTCTCTCCTGTGTTGCAGTTTGTTCACAACAGAATGTCTCAATTTTTCTTTTTAACCCTTTGAATGCCAGAGTGGTATGCAGGGTAGGGTAGGGTAGGAGGCTGGTACCAGAAAATGAAACCTTAATCTTTACCCATGTACTAACATAGAATGTGACATGTAGTTTGTCCATGTTCGAGTCGACCACTTATGTTGAGTAGGATGTGACAGGCATGGGTTTTCGATGTCGAACATATGCTAAATTGAATGACAGGCATGAGGTTTCGATGTTCAAACATATGCTAGATTGAAGGACAGGCATGGGGTTTCGATGTTCGAACATGCTAAATTGAATGACAGGCATGGGTTTTCGATGTTCGACGTTTGCATTGTGACTGGCATCCCATGCTAGAGTAGAGGTGACATGCACAGACTTTCAGTGTACGACAATGTCCGTTTTTGGGATGGATCTTTTTCTAAATGCACACCCTGTCTGCAAATAATGATAGCAGCGTGCACGGAGGCGCACTGCTATAATTTAACCCATGTTAAATTCGGCCGAATAATTCGGAATGGATCAGAATTTCGTCCGAAACGAATAGGCCCGGTCCGAAATTAAGATCATCCGAATTAGAAAAGAAAAAATTCGTCCGAATTCGAATTTTACCGAAAATTTTGCCCGTGCACAAGTCTATTAGAAATGCAATTGAACTCTAGTAATGCTCAGACAAATGGCCACACAAAGCATTATTCCATTTTCATTCCACAGGGCTCATTGATTGATTTAGAATTGAAAGAAACATGCCTGTCAATACCTATACTACATATTTACACTGTCACTATGATTAGGTCAGTCCCATTGCTTTAAGCACTGAGTTCATGATACCAGTTCATTGCCTACATACTTTTGTTTTTGCAGGTGAAAAGAAGCATTATTTAGAAAAATGCACACTGTTCACTCCACAGTGATTCTGTTACACCCAGAATCTTGCAGCTCACAGTGGCAGTTCAATATAGAGTCAAAATAATCATAGCCATTGCATTGTGACACTAATCTTGATGTTCTTTAAAGGGATAGTAATGTTTCATAATAAAAGCAGCTCTAATTAATCATCATAGTATTTGGACTTTGGAAAGTGTTATTTCAGTTTTGTCAGAGTTGTAGTTCAAGAGTAAATCAATGACAAAGTATCCCCCTCCCGCCCCTTTTTCTGATGTAACACTGTTCAGCCAGATCAGAAGGGAAGTGCCCAGGTAGATTGCAGAGAGGGACAATCTTCAATTAAGATAAGGGAAAAACCTGAAAAACTTGTCAAGGGGGGCAGGGCCTTCATTGTTCTTATAGGAAGAAGATTGTCCCCTTCGTTATCTGTCTGGTCTATGGACTGCATTCCACATCTGAGATGAGATGGCTTACACTAGGTAAAAGGGGCGGGAGGGGAAACTTTGCTTGTGAATATCTCTCAAACCATAAAGGTTTGAGAGATAAGACTTATATCGTTCTTCATATTTTGTTAATGCCTACAAAATAAAATAAAGATAAAACGAAGTATTACTATCCCTTTAAGTGCTACATACAACTCTGACTAAGTAAAAAGGGAAAGAAGCTGATGGTATTGGATAATTTTTATAGTTCACATTTAAACAATGTAATTTTATTTATATCACATCATTATATTGTTTTATATGTTGATGATGAATAAATAAAATAATTTCAAACATAAATGTTATCAGTAGGAATTTCATTGATAATGTGATCTAAAACTACAAATATGTAAATTAGCAAAGAGGACTAATGGAATAGGGAGACAACGAAAAGTTAAATTCTTTAATTGAAAATTGTCAGTTTACCAAAAAAAGAGAGATATAGAAGTAATTTTTATACTCCATCTAAAATATTTAGTTGGATGCTATATTGCACAATTAATGGGCAGGTCAATAATTTTCTTATGGGTATACAATAAATTCTGTTCAATGTCCTAAAAATAACCTCTGTCTAAAAAGTAATAGGAAATTATTGGCTTGCTATATATTAAAAACAAAATACTGGGTGGTTTCTTCTCTCAATCAATATTAAAAGCAAATAGGTATGACATACTGGGTTGCCTTTTAAGACAGGAGTAGGCCAGAGCCTAACAACTTAGTGATTGTTGCCATAACTAAGAAGCAGTATATAATATAAGAGCTCATTTAAGTAGCATCGGCAGTTTTAAGTCACAGTCTGGTATGCAATTACCTGTGCTGTGACTAACTACTGAAGGGAAAAAAACATGTTGGGTGCTAAATTTGCTCCAATAGGAAGGAATGAAAAAGATTTTGAATTTGTGATTCAATTACATGTGTTGGGTAGTAACATGTGTTAAAGGGATAGTAATGTTTAACAAAAACAGCAGCTCCAATTAATCTTCATAGCATTTGAGCCACAGAGAGTGTTCTTTCAGTACTGTCAGAGTTGTAGTTCAAGAGTAATTGAATAATAAAGTATCCCCCTCCCGCCCCTTTTACCTGGTGTAACACTGCTCTCCTCAGATGTGGAATCTGGTTGTAAGACCAGACAGATAACAGCAGGGGACAATCTTTTTACAGTGGCAGCAATGAAAACCCTGCCCCCTTGACAGGTTTTTCAGCTTTTTCCCTTATCTTAATTGAAGATTGTCCCTCTCTGCAGTCTACCTGGGCACCTCCCAGCTGCTCTGGCTGAACAATGTTACATCAGTAAAAGGGGCAGGAGGGGGAGACTTTATCATTCAATTACTCTTGAACTACAACACTGACAGAATTGAAACAACACTCTCCAAGGCCCAAATACTATGATGATTAATTAGAGTTGCTTTTATTATGAAACATTACTATTTCTTTAAGGGAATCCACTTTATCACCAAAAATTTGTGTCTGCAAAAAGTAGCTGTTGAGTCCCCTAACACATGTTAAAAACCACTGACAATCAACACTGGAAACGAAGAAGAAAAAGCTAAGGAAAAAAGCTAAGTTGCCAGTGGATGTATTGATATGGGGCCCTAAAGTCCATATCAATACATCCAAAGTACTGAAAAAATGTGTGTATCGTATATTGTAAAAAAAATGTTTTTTTAACCATTTGAATGTCAGTAGCGAATGCAACACATACACCACTGGCGCTCACATGAGTGGTCATCCACTGTAAGTCTTCATCTGTAGTCTTCTATACTCTTCATCTATGATCTTTCTTCTCCTGTTCCTCTTATCTTTCTTCTTCTTTATCTTCCAAAAATCTTGTGTCTCACTGAAAAAAAATGTTAAAATCATGTATGCCTCATAAAGTAATTTGCTCAATAAATGCATGCTTCTGCCACCGCTAGCGGCTGCAGAAAAGCAGATGAAAAATCCCCTTCCCCCTATATACCATTGCCCGAGCCACACTGAGGGAAATTTGAATAGAGACTGGCTTTTTTATGGCCGGTCTCTGTTCAAAATGGTTCCCAACTGTCACGGTTTCTTTTAAGACACTCAGACCATTGGGTGAATAAGAACACAGTTTTATTAAAATAAGATAAGGCAATAACACGCCCTCTAGTGGTGGTAAATATATACAGATAATATATATATATTTATAATGGTAAATGCACAAATGACCATTAAGTACAATTACACAGAAATAGGATAGCGTGTACCCCTCAGGGATTAAGTCCTTGATAACAGTCAGTCTCAGATGTGAATGTTTGGAACGCCCTGGGTGTTATAAGGCTGATGCTGGAGACCAAGACTATCACCGGCTGGATACTGGACTGCCCCGCCACAGTGTTCAGTAAGAAGCACCAAAGTCCCCGTAGCCCCCTCGGGCGTACCTACTGGAACTGCTTCAACTAGTGCAAGTGCATAAGGCCCCACGGGCGTAATTGGAACCGGCCTTCAAGGCGATAGCTGCCAAGCACCCTCAGACTAAACCGGATAATGGGAAAGCATACGCTAGAGCCGACAGCCCCCACTGGCGTGATTACCGGAATACGAATGCTGATGCCTGTGCCTGCCACCACTCGGGAAAGCGGGATCGCTACTGAACAAGAGAAAGGGTCTCAGGTGCCCAACCGGCCTAAACGGATGTAAATACTCTGCAAGGATGTGTGAAGCTGCCGACGAAGAGCGGCCAGCTCAGCAGTAGTATTCACTGAGAAAGAGACTCTTACAGGATTAGCGATAGAGTGGAACCCAGCGGCACTGCTAGGGTTAATTAGCACATTTACTCGAGGCTTATCAGCGGTAAAGCAAGGCTCTGCAGTCTGAGGGAGGCACGGGTACGCCCAACTCTGCAACGGTAAAAGCACAGCACTGATCGGAGTACACCAGGCAAGGCAGTCACACCAAAAGCTGGAACAGTAGATAGAAATGTCGCGGCGGCGACAACTGGAACACAGGTCACTGTAGAAAGCCGGAGTCGTTCTTCGGAGCGGGAAGTCAGCCAGGCCGGGTCGGAGCATGTAGAAGGTAGTCATACAAGCCGGGTCGTACACAAGCAGGAACGTCAGCCAAACCAGGTCAGGATCCAGAGGAGGTAGTCAGATGAGCCGGGTCATACACGAGCAGGAACACAGGAGAATAGTCAAGACAAGCCAAGTCGGTACACAGGAATCCGGAACACAGGAACACAGCACAATAACTGGCACAGAGACACCACGAAAGGGCGCCTGACAGTCTTGCTAGCCAGGTATAAAAAGGTCACCAGGGGGTGGGCCAAACCAACACAGCAAATCAGTATCTGTCATAGCTGAGACTGACAGGAATCACAGGCACTGTGATACCATCTTCCATTGGCTGGGATATGGGGTTACGCACCTCCCAGCCAGTTAGCTTCTAGCGGATATTTATCTCTTACACATTATAATGGACAAATAATCACTGTGCATAAATTACACTACATACATGAAACCAACTAGTACAAATACTTACTTCGATTATGATAGCTGTCACTTAAATCAGTGTAAAACCAATATACCTAGAGGTTAATTTTTTAGTATTTAACAAAAATGCAATAGGGATACAGATTATCATGCACAATGCATAGACCTAAAAGAGAAATGTATTAGTAGAAGCTAAAGATTTTGTTGAAATAACTTACCTTGAAGTGGGGTTTCTGGATATAAAGGATATTCTGTATCCACAAACAGAAGATAGGGAGACATGTAATTATGATAATAATACAAAGACAAACAAAAGTAATAAAAATAATGACAACATTAATAAAACAATAATATACCGCAACTCATCTTCATATCAAAAGTTTTAAAAAACACTGGCCCATATAGTTACAAGACCCTCTACTCAGAGATAATATCTCACCAAGTTCATCAATAATTTATACTATAAAATAAAAATTTTAAATAATATTTTTCACACAATAAACAATTGAAAGATATTAAGGGATGTGTTACATATAAAAATATAGCCCAGAAAAAATTTTTTTGGGTATGAAAAAGTAAAACAACATGTAATACAAAATCATATAACTTGTAATACTAAATATGTAATTTATAGTATTTTATGTTCTTGCAATAAAAATAAATAGGTCGAAAAAAAAGGAGGTTTCTACAACACAGAGGGGCTATTCTATCTGGAGATATCAAATACCCATTTTTTGGAAGAACATAACAAAAAAATTAATTACTTAATACTAAAGCCATTGGAAAATATCCGCAACAAAATAACAGGCGGTGAAAGATTCAATAAATTGTGACAAAGGGAATCCTATTGGATTTATAAATGAACACTCTGATTCCTAAAGGTCACAATGATACATTAAATGTTTATACACTTATACAAATCAGTAAATAGGTTCATGTTTACACTACACCATTCTAAATCACATATTTTTCTTTTCACTTATTTCTTATTTCAATCTCTACTCTGTCATCTCCATATATTCCCAGTGTGTGTATATCCATCATATATAAAAATAGTTTGTATGATTTCATTATTGGCTAGTATTAATTCTGGTGTATAATACTGAATGCATATCACCTGTTATTATAGGTTGCTGGTGAATATGTAGTTAATATATTTTCATTATACGATATATCATTTGTGGCTATTATTACTAGTACAAGTGATTATTTTTTTATCATTTTTATTATTTATTTCACTTATTATTATTGTTTTTATTTATTCTACATTATTTACTCTTTATTTTTATTATTCATTTTTTATTTATATAGCTTTTGTCACTTGTTATGTTTCATTGATAAAATACTTTGGAAGGTGTACACAGGTGCCCCGCAGAGTTTCTCTGTGTGACTCAAATGTGCACATTTCTACAAGTCTTTTTAATGTCCTCCTATAGAATCCCATGGGGCTCTATGTTTTGTTTGCATTATTTAGGTGTTAAGTGAATCCTATATAATAATTCGCTAAATCGTGTGTAACTCCGTGACATGCGCAGTAGACACTGCTGCGCGTGCTGCAGTCATGCGCTGTAGAGACTTCCAGTGCCGCGGCTGATACTCTGTATCAGTCGTGGCACGGGCAGTCTCTACTGTGCGTGACTGGCCCGCGACCGGGTTTCAGTGGCACTCTGGCCCGTGTAACGGGCTGTTCAACTAGTAAATCAATAAAAGGTTAATTGTGGACCAATACTTTGTGGACATTCCAATAAAACATCTAAGAACTCTTATAGGCTGGAGTGCTACAATTCAAATCAACGACAAACTTTGATGTTTGTCATTTGCTAAGGAAGTATTATAAGAGGCACAAAATGCGTAGGAGTTTGCAGGGTTAATTTTTACCCAGTCCAGATTATCTTTACCAAATCCTTAATTTAGTGCCTATATTCTGTGCCTACTTCTTGGTATAGATGCTCATTTAAGGACAGGAGAGGATCACTTTACATACACTTAGATCCCTGCCCAAGTGAACCATACTCACCAACAGGTGATTTAGATGGTAGAAATTGTTATGTGGAGTTCCTAATAATACACCTAGGAAAGGTTAACTTTTCCCACTACATTATATATGTTATGCATACCGGCGCCTCAGTATACCTGCGGCGAGATGAGAGAGGACACCCTGACCTGTATGGAGGATCCCTGCCCACTGCTTACAGACATCAACCTGTGAACACTTAGGCACTTTTACACGTGTACATATATCGTATATTTCATAGTGATATCACTTTTTTTTCTTGGAACTTTAGAGATCTACACATTTTTATTGGATTCATCTACTATCAGGTCTTCTTGGCATTTGGCCTGTCCATTTCCATTTCAGGCGATTTACTGTTTCAGTTATGTCATAGACCTTTGTTTGCTGTTGAATCCATGCAGATGTTTTTCAGTCTCTTTTTTGCTATGTTTAGAATTTGCCACTCCATACTTCTCTGTGTAACCGTAAGTTTTTAATACAAGAAAAAATCTAGATTGTACTATCTAAGGGAACCTTAAGTTTTTGTATGGTTTTGACATTCGGTGTCCATGTTTCACAGCCATATGTATGGACTGGAAGGACACACTGGTCATGAACCTTTAGTTTGAGGCAGAATAGTAAATTTGTCTTAAAGACAGTAATACTAAGTGTTCCAAATACTTGCCATCCCAGTTTTATTCGTCACTCAGTTTTCATCATGGTGTTGCCATCTGTTGACATTTCTTGTCCAAGATAAACATATTTGTCAACTTCTTGCCTGACTGAAGCGTTGACAATTAAAACTTAACCTTTTTCACCCTTTTTAAACCCTGCGTATGCTGCTGTGTATTGTGAAATATTGTATTAGCTTAATTAGCTTGATTCAAAGTTTATACCTGTTGGTGGATTAAATATTTGGCAGGTTGTTTGAAACAATGTCAAAAATTCAGTATCTTTTTGTCATTCACTGAAGAAGTATTGAAACTGGCACAAGACATATTACAATAAGAACGTGGCCAGTTTGTACAGCACTCCTTTGGTTTTATTTAGTGAGGACAGTGTTGCTCATCAGTTTGTCCATACACCTAAATGACATAACACTCTTCTAAAGATGGGAAATACATTTCAGCATTGCAGTGCAGACTTTACATCAAAACAGAAGAGAGAGTTAAGACCACGGTTCACACATTATAGCAGGGTCATCTTGGTGTATTCGTTCACCTCCATAAGGATCACATTCAGATATTACATTTGGAAAGGACTTTGCTATATTTTACACCCTTGCCCACTTCCCTTTAACTATCTCAAATTATCTTGAGTGCAGCCTTTACAGACAGTAGAGGATCAACATCCACACAGAATTCAGCTCCGCCTGCTGGAGGTCTTTCATAACAATTGTAAGCACATTGTCGTTTATAGTGATTGATTGTATTGCTACATCATATATTATTATAGGCACATTACTCAGTCTTTAACATACTGTGACACTGAGTCTTATCATTATTAATATTTTATGCCATTTATTATTATTTGTCTTATCATTGTTATATTCTATGTGCATTTCTCTATATTTTATCTTTATGTATTTTGTATGTAGTGTTTATCTTTATATTTAATTAGGGATTACAGATAGGAATGCTCTCCTTTTTTTTGTATTTTTCTATTTTTGCTATTGTTATTTTAGATGTCATGTCACACTTTTATCTCTTGTAGGGTACTATGTTTCTGTTTCCCATTGAACATTCAGTTATATACATTGCTATATACATTGTTATAGGGTATTTGGGCACCATTCCAATATAACTTTTCTTGTAGTCTGTATAATTAAAAACAACTTCTATTTCAAATATTGCTAGTCTATTTCCAACTGGAAATACCAGGGCTATCTGGATCTAAAGATTAAGTATATACCAGGAGACTGAATACCACCGTGGACTACTGGTTGCAGCAGGAGTGAGCGGACACAGAATGTTGGCTATAGGGGCAGGGACCCTGATATATGCATAAAGCCCAAGATGGGCACCATGTGAGTGCATATTAATCTTGCTTTTTATTTGTTCCTTTTAATAAATACTATGCTTAGATATTTTTATTATTATCTTTTCCCTCTCTTGTTTTTGCACTCTGACAAGACTAGACATTTGCATTCATTGGTTGACAAGGCCTTTGAAGTCGGTTAGCTGCATTGCAATTGTGAGGAATCATCCCCTTACTTCATCAACATCTCATCTCATCTCCATCTGCATTTATATCAATCAATCATTGATCATTTCCATCATTGCATCCATTCCATCATTGCTTTCTACCTTTTTAAGCAATAAGGCACTGTGGTTCCTATTCATTTGATGTGCATTCATTACTATGTCACTGTTGTATGAAGTTGGACAATGGGACAATACTAGCTCCTATCTGCTTTTCTCTCTGTTCATGTAAAGAACACAGACTACTTTACTCTATTTTATTTCATTTTATTTTTGTGGTGTATACTTTTATGTAACTTATTTACACACCACTTGATCTGAGGGGTTGGGATCTTTAGACTTCTAGAATACTATTTTTTGCGCAAGTATTACTCTTCTTTCTTTATTTCTTAGACTGTTATCAGTGATGTGATTCACTATCATCTACAGCCGAATAAGTCTCCCATTTGTTTATATTATTAAACAATACACTTCACCAAGTATAACCACAGCTTCCTTAAGGACTAGTATGTGAATGAGAACTGAGGGATCTGAAATACATACAACCTTCTACTTATGGTCTCTAATTGTTGGCATCTTGTTGTAGCCAATTGGTTGCTTGATTGTAGGGACTGGATGCAAAGTATGAACATTAGTGTCCCTCTTTTAGGAGCTCAGACTGTGTGAATGCAATGTTGTATCATGTTGTACAACAGCAATAAAACTTACATTAATGTTTTTTAAATTTCAGTATATGTGTTTTCAAATTAGACTGTGTAAATAAAATATGCTAATCTTGCTCTAAATCATTATTCACTTACAGTCAGAGTTGTCAATACGTCATGAAATAAAACAATTATTTTATGCACACCAGTATTGCCCCCTGCAAAGCAAATGTGCCCCCTTCCTTGGTCAACTGCAGAGTTGGGACGTATGTTCTCTGTCCCTCTCTGCCTCATGTTCACAGTGAGGAGGCGAGAGGCAGAGAACAGTGACAAAAGCAATGTTCACATACATTGCCTTTGTCATATATCTCCATTTGCACATGTGATCACTGTAGCAGTGATCAAGTGCGGAACCACTGGAGAACAGCTGGAACTGACTGCTCTAGTCCTGGAGCAGTCAGTTACAGCCCCCCAACCTCAAACACTGAGCTAGTAGAGGCATGTTCTGATCAGTGACATATGCCATCATCCATCCTCAAAGGAAAGAATTGTGTGACTGTCCTGGCATGTAATTTGGCACTAAGGGATCAGTTAGCACAAATTGCATTAGACTGATACCAAAGTCTAGTGCTTTTGTCATATTTGTTACTGATTTTTTTTCAGTATAAAATAACGTTTTTGGATTTTTTGGAGCTGTGTATGGAAGAATGTTATTTTCCAGAAGACAGTATCCCCTGACCCTATTAAAATATTAAATAAATGCAAAAATCATTGTTATGACCACCTCTGAATGTGTGTAACCATTATATTCCTTATTTATTATTAAACCTTGTTGTTCCAATTTTCAGTTTAGCAACCAAGTCCCACTACTAGCCACTGGCTAGTTAAGGATCATGGGCATGTAGTCCCCAACAGCTGGAGGTAAAATATTTGACTGCTGCATCAGAGATTACAGTCAACAAAATATAATTCTGAAGAATGACTTTCAATACATAAAGTTGTTTCCAGAAGCAGAAAGTTTTATTTTATAGGCAGAAAGAAAATATTTTTTTTTTTATAATTTGTTTGTATAAAAGGATTATTAATTTACTTGCAGTATTTTGGCATCTTAAAAACATGCATACTATTTCATTTTATGACCAATGGCAGAAGATATAAAATTATCACACAATCATTTATAAAATCAATTATCTAGTAGCTTTAGCCTGGAATTTGGTTTAAAATCCGTCTAAAAGACAGAAGACGATAGAGTCTCAGCTGCAACAGATAAAAGAGTGATTAATTGAAAGAGCCTTAGATTCCCTATAACTGAATTATGTTAACATTCCTAACACTATAATGCTAGTTCAGAGAGGATTTTTTTCAAATGTAATTGAATAAACTTCAGCTCTGAATTTGGTTCACTTACACTTGCAGACCCAAGTGTTAGATGTGCAACTTTAAAGGGATAGTAATGTTTCATAATAAAAGCAGCTCTAATTAATCATCATAGTATTTGGACTTTGGAGAGTGTTATTTCAATTCTGTCAGAGTTGTAATTCAATGACAAAGTATCCCCCTCCTGCCCCTTTTACTGATGTCACACTGCTCAGCCAAATCAGAAGGGAGGTGCCCAGGTAGACTGCAGAGAGGGACAATCTTCAATTAAGATAAGGGAAAAACTTGAAAAACTTGTCAAGGGGGGCAGGGCTTTTATTGTTCTCACAGGAAGAAGATTGTCCCCTTCTGTTATCTGTCTGGTCTTACAACCAGAGTCCATATCTGAGAAGAGATGGCTTACACTAGGTAAAAGGGGCGGGAGGGGAAACTTTGCTTGTGTATATCTCATAAACCATAAAGGTTTGAGAGATAAGACTTATATCACTCTTCATGTTTTTTAATGCCTACAAAATAAAATAAAGTTAAAACGAAGTATTACTATCCCTTTAAAAGGGAATGCTGTTCTAGGAATAAGCAGCTCTTCATATACTGAAAAGATAAGTAAAATCTTTGAATAACCCCCCACACACATACATGCACATGCTTACCCTACTAGGCCAGAAAAATCCTAATGGCCCCATGATTTTTCCCTTATGTCTTGATTCAGAAGATAACATCCTTAGTCAGTCCTAGCTCTCCATGGGAGATGACATCATCATTGTTATCAGAACCACAGGACACAAACTTCACCCACCGCACATATTAATCTTAACTCATTAATACCAGAGGGATGTGCATTGTGCAATGCATTGCTTCACAGTGCATTTGCGTGCCTCTGATCCTTTAATGATTTTGATGGAGCATGTTCCTCCTCATTCAATTAAAAAAAAACTGCTAGATACTGTCATGTCCCCCTCCATGGACATGACTTCCAGGACTGATTCACTATGTTCGCTCATAAACAAAAGTACAGATTCATAGAGAAAGAAATAGTTATTAGACTCTTGGTCAGAGAGTGAAGTCCCTAAATACAATGGAGGTGTTGTATGCTGCTGTGTAGTGTGGGTATCACAGTTCGCAACCCATGTTGCTATGCAGAGAAATGGATGAGAAGAAAAGAAAAACAGTGCAACACAAACATCTAAGTGTAGTAGTAGTACATTGTACAATGAATAGTTAAACTCACTTCCTCTTATAGTCTACTCACATTTATGGGAGGTTTCCTCTGCCTCCCAGTATGCACTGGATGTTACAAGTCACTCCAGGCTAGTGACACCCTTTTTGTTCTTCACACTTCTTATAAGTGTAGAAATGTCTTAGACCACAGGTACAAAAACAGAAACCACTTCATATCATGAGGGTATGTGGGCTGAAAATAAATTACCTATTTCTTTACTGACAAAATATAATAATAAAAAATAATAATAAATAATAATTAACAATAGAAGGCACATAAAACCTCATTTTGGAGTTAGAGATATAAGGGTCAAAATACAGATACCCCAAAATCATTGAGGACTCAACTGGATACTCTATATTATGCATGCAGATAGTATCCCAAAATAAGAACAATATAAAAAATGCAATATAAAAACAAATGTATAAGAAGCTAATAAATGGTATATTACCAGTTATAACAACCAAATAAATCAATGCATTTTGTGACTTTAAACTTTGATGTCACTTCATCAGGAGAAAGAATAAAGAAAAAAAATAGCCTGTACTAAAATAAATGTCACAACTACAAACAGGAAGAAAAGGTACACAAAGTATGACATTTTGGAAAGAAAATAACCCACTATAGAAAGTAATGGGTTACTTGCCTTTCTAACCTTAGCCTGGTGTGCACAATTTTTTTCAAAATATGGCACTAAAGGAAACATTTCCACCCCTTCAGAGGTACTGAAATCCTTGAAAACTAAGGAATGTAATACTGTTTTCATTAGCTACTGCATTTCTGAGAAAAATGGCACCATATTGGTAGGGGTTGACATACCATAAGGTGCTCAAGAAGCTCAAAATTACACCTTCCCAGTTTCTTCTTTGAAATTGGTTGCCTACATAACTATTAGAAGATAAAATGAGTTAGGGGTGCCCAATAGTGCCTGGTCAATCAAACAACAACCGATTGTGGAATAACACTTTTATATACTCACAATATTTAATGGTTGGGAGAAAGTTTATACTCAAACCCAACTAGCCTGCAGAGAAATGTACTTGTCTCTGCTCAGGACTTCTGAAACAAGCACTGTAACCCAGTGTTTTTTTCAGAAAATTCATTGTAAATGAAGAAGCCTTTAAAGGAATATCAGTAAAAAATACACTTTTTTTAATAAAAAAAACAGTTATTAATATATCACAAATGGATGAGCCATAAAAAGAAGCATTGATGCACTTCACAGTTAAAAACTGCTTTTTCAAGACAGATTGTCTCTACCAAGAAAAAAAAAAGTGTTTTTCTATTGGTAGAGCTAATCTGTCTTGAAAAAGTAGGGGGCCAGTTGAACCTGGCTGGGAAAAGCAGACAATACATGCTAAAGTGTTCAGTTTTTGTATTCATTTATATTCTGACCTCTTGGGGTGGCATTAAGACCCTTCCTGATGACCCCCAGGCAATGATCACTGTAGTAACAGACCAATGCGTGTCCTCAATTAATTTAGATCACAGAAAAAGACAAAGAAAAAGAAGGATGGATTCCTAGTGTAATAATTTTACAGATGGACACCACCACCAGCTCAAGGACCTCTGCTCACAAGAATGGTGGCTAGGACAAACAATTATGTGTTAGCCAGTTGATAGAGCAGAAGGATTATTTAAACTGCCTCAACAACAGTAAATTCACTCCTGCAGATTATTCACTTGATTCAGAAATCCACTGTGATGTGAACAAGCCTACGAAAGGGGAGCTATTACATGATAGTTTCACTTTAAAAGTATCTGTGTACGATACAATATCAATACAATTCCTTTAAATTTTTGCAGTAATTGAAGGCTTTAGAAAAATCCATATATACTTCATCAATAGCTATGTCCAAGTTATCATTTAGCCTTTCATAGAATGCAAGCAAATTAGTTTGACAACATCTATCCTTTGTAAAACCATGCTATATATATGATATATATTGTTGTTCATTATTTTATCTATCTATCTATCTATCTATCTATCTATCTATCTATCTATCTATCTATCTATCTATCTATCTAGTTGGTCATTTGTGCATCACATAATCCTAAACACTATCTTTTATTATATATTTATTATATATTCTAGTATCTTATCCACTATAGAAGTAAAAATCACAAGTCTATAATTTCCATGTTTAGAGCTTGTCCACTTTTTTAAATAATGGCACTACATTTGCTTTCCTCTAATCACAGGTACACCATGTCTGCATGCTGTTCGGGGAGTGCGGAATCAGAAGAAGTAAAAAAAAAAAAAATGCTCCGTGGTCCTTAACTTGAGATGTGGCGCCAATAGGCCAGTCGTTAAGGGGTTAAACAGTTTTTTAATTTAAAAAAAAAAATGTTTAAAACACACACACACATACACTGGCAAGGTATGTAGTCCATACCTTGCCTATTAACCCTTTGGGTTCCAGAGGGGTTGGAAACACATGCTAAGCAATGCTTTCCTACCTGTCTGGTACTCAAAGGGTTAAGTGTCAAATAAAAGACAGGTTCGACTACTATACGTCAGTCAATGAGATGAACGTCAGATGGAGTTGGTATGTCGAATATATGCAATATATGTCGACATACTAAATGGGGGGATGTCGAAGGGGGTACATTGTGTAGTGCTTGGTGTACTATGTCTGTTTATTGTAACCCTTTGAATGCCACAGGGATGAGCAAAGCACATCCCTATGACATTCAGTGCTGTCCATGGTGCTGTAAGCCTTCTCTGTATTCCCCTACTGGCTGGGTAGGGAAGCACAGATAATGCTGTTCAGAATTGTTGTAGTGTTGGTGATGTGTGAGGGGAGGAGATCCCTTCCACACCGACAGCACTTCAAAAATCCTGTATGCTAATAGGGACCTCCTCCAACCTTCCCCTTTCATCTGACAATTCTTGTGAATATGTCGATGTGTGTGCAGACTGAATTCTCCGATTGATTCAAACACATCGACAATATCATACCAACACCACATCGACCTTTAATGCATCTAGGCCAATGCCTACTAGCTTGTTTAAGTTTTGTTATATAACTGCAACCTGTAGAGAGACAGGAGTAAAATACGGACAGCATGTGACTCAAAAGAGGAGAAGCAGAGTGAGGTGAGGGTGGAAAGTGGTTTGTAACTGCAGTGTTTAGAGACTACCAATCCCATGCCTCCCCACATCCTGTCTGAGAAAAGGAGAGACCACCAAAGGAGATTGCTGCCTAGAGTCAGATTGAGACATCCGGGTTTGAGCTAGAGCAAGTAAGTTTATGGAGCAGGTGAAAGATCATGCACAGTGTTATATTTATTAGTAAGCATTAGAGTGAGCATTCCAGAGATCACATGGAAAGGGGAGACATTGCGGCTGAAGACAGGGAATGATAATCAGGTTTGAATTAATCCTATATTTACTGGAGGTAGAAGGTTTGTGAAAGAAGAGGGGACCAGGGTTTGAAGAGATATCTCCAGCTGCTAATAACAAAAGAAGAGAGAGAGACAGGAGATGACATACAGGTTTGTGTGCATTTGGTTTCCTGTTTGTGTAGGCTGGGGAATACAGGATCAGAGAAAAATGAGGAGTTAGTGTGTAGAGGTGAATGTAGATAAAAGAGGTGAAGGAGATATGTGAACAGGAATGGAGGGGAAGGTCGAGGGTAGAAATAGCAAGGCATTTTAGTGCGGAGTGTGGATGTAGAAATTCAATATTGAAGGTATTTAAGCATTGTTAGAGTAGTATGAGGTGTTAAAACAAAAATCACAATGGGCCAGGAACACCTTTTTTGTTATAGTAATCTTTGTTTTGTAATGAAAGTCGACTTTAGTTTTTGTCATCCTCCAGAATCTGGTGTTAAATTGTGAAGCTGGAACTTTAAGACGATTTCAGTGTTCCTTTCAAGTCTGTGCTTTAAAGGGATAGTAAACGCTAAATAAAACTTTTAGCAAAATGATAGGAATAATAAAAAACATGTAATGCCCTTATTCCTATCTCTCAAACCATTATGGTTTGAGAGATGTAAGAAAATAAAGACCTCCGCTCCATCCCCCTTCTCATGTGTCCGCTGTATAGCGGAAGTCATGAGATCCTGCTTCCGGGACCAGACGGCACCTCTTCAGGAGCGATGTCATCGAGATATCTAACTATAATTACTTCATAAGAATGGTCTACAACGTGTGCTTGCAAGACAGGCACACGTTGTACACCATACCAATGAAGTAAGTATAGTTAGTAGTGTTGAGCGAGCATGCTCGGCCGATGCTCGGATCGGCTCGAGCATCGCTCTGCTCGGCACATGGCGGTACTCGTACGAGTACCGCATGTGCTCGCCCGCCATGTTCGGGTCTCCTCCCCGCACGTTTTGCGGCTGCTGCGCAGCCAATAAACGTGCAGGGAGGCTCTGACATCGGTGTAATGCCAGCAGCCATGTTGGCTGCTGGCATTACACTGATTGGCTGGCCAGAACCCGTGGTCAGGTGCTGTATAGCACCTGACCAGCGAGTTCGGCTCAGTCTGAGCCAGGGAGAGCTGAGGATAGGAAGGGAAAGGCAGTGTAGGGAGGAAAAAAACAAAAATTGTGAAAAAAAAAGAACCAAAAGTCCTTTTTAGGACTACTGTGTGTGGGGGCAGCAGGTTATTTGGTGTGGGGGGAAAAAAACAAAAAAAAAAAAAAAAAAATATATATATTCTGTTTAGTGTGCAAAGTTGCAGATTAGAGCACATTCTGTTTAGTGTGCACAGTTGCAGATTAGAGCACATTCTGTTTAGTGTGCAAAGTTGCAGATTAGAGCACATTCTGTTTAGTGTGCAAAGTTGCAGATTAGAGCACATTCTGTTTAGTGTGCAAAGTTGCAGATTAGAGCACATTCTGTTAAGTCTTCAAACTAAAATATCAAAGTCACGTATTCCATTCAGTGTGCGTCGCCGCAGTTTAGCAGCACATTCTGAGTACTGTGCAGAGTTGCAGAATAGGAAGAAATACTGTTAAGTCTTCAAACTAAAATATCAAAGTCACATATTCCATTCAGTGTGCTTCGCCGCAGTTTAGCAGCACATTCTGTGTACTGTGCAGAGTTGCAGAATAGGAAGAAATACTGTTAAGTCTTCAAACTCAAATATCAAAGTCACATATTCCATTCAGTGTGCTTCGCCGCAGTTTAGCAGCACATTCTGTGTACTGTGCAGAGTTGCAGAATAGGAAGAAATACTGTTAAGTCTTCAAACTAAAATATCAAAGTCACATATTCCATTCAGTGTGCTTCGCCGCAGTGTAGCAGCACATTCTGTGTACTGTGCAGAGTTGCAGAATAGGAAGAAATACTGTTAAGTCTTCAAACTCAAATATCAAAGTCACATATTCCATTCAGTGTGCTTCTCCGCAGTTTAGCAGCACATTCTGTGTACTGTGCAGAGTTGCAGAATAGGAAGAAATACTGTTAAGTCTTCAAACTAAAATATCAAAGTCACATATTCCATTCAGTGTGCTTCGCCGCAGTGTAGCAGCACATTCTGTGTACTGTGCAGAGTTGCAGAATAGGAAGAAATACTGTTAAGTCTTCAAACTAAAATATCAAAGTCACATATTCCATTCAGTGTCTTTCACCGCCGTTTAACAGCCTATTCTGTGTACTCTGCAGAGTTGCAGAATTATAAGAAATACTGTTAAGTTTTCAAACTCAAATATTAAAGTCACATATTCCATTCAGTGTCTTTCACCGCCGTTTAACAGCCTATTCTGTGTACTCTGTACAGTTGCAGAATTATAAGAAATACTGTTAAGTTTTCAAACTCAAATATTAAAGTCACATATTCCATTCAGTGTCTTTCACCGCCGTTTAACAGCCTATTCTGTGTACTCTGTACAGTTCCAGAATTATAAGAAATACTGTTAAGTTTTCAAACTCAAATATTAAAGTCACATATTCCATTCAGTGTGTTTCAACGCCGTTTAACAGCCTATTCTGTGTACTCTGCAGAGTTGCAGAATAGTAAGAAATACTGTTAAGTTTTCAAACTCAAATATTAAAGTCACATATTCCATTCAGTGTGTTTCACCGCCGTTTAGCAGCCTATTCTGTGTACTGTGCAGAGTTGCAGAATTATAAGAAATACTGTTAAGTTTTCAAACTCAAATATCAAAGTCACATATTCCATTCAGTGTCTTTCACCGCCGTTTAACAGCCTATTCTGTGTACTCTGCAGAGTTGCAGAATTATAAGAAATACTGTTAAGTTTTCAAACTCAAATATTAAAGTCACATATTCCATTCAGTGTCTTTCACCGCCGTTTAACAGCCTATTCTGTGTACTCTGTACAGTTCCAGAATTATAAGAAATACTGTTAAGTTTTCAAACTCAAATATTAAAGTCACATATTCCATTCAGTGTCTTTCACCGCCGTTTAACAGCCTATTCTGTGTACTCTGTACAGTTCCAGAATTATAAGAAATACTGTTAAGTTTTCAAACTCAAATATTAAAGTCACATATTCCATTCAGTGTGTTTCAACGCCGTTTAACAGCCTATTCTGTGTACTCTGCAGAGTTGCAGAATAGTAAGAAATACTGTTAATTTTTCAAACTCAAATATCAAAGTCACATATTCCATTCAGTGTCTTTCACCGCCGTTTAACAGCCTATTCTGTGTACTCTGTAGAGTTGCAGAATTATAAGAAATACTGTTAAGTTTTCAAACTCAAATATTAAAGTCACATATTCCATTCAGTGTCTTTCACCGCCGTTTAACAGCCTATTCTGTGTACTCTGTACAGTTCCAGAATTATAAGAAATACTGTTAAGTTTTCAAACTCAAATATTAAAGTCACATATTCCATTCAGTGTGTTTCAACGCCGTTTAACAGCCTATTCTGTGTACTCTGCAGAGTTGCAGAATAGTAAGAAATACTGTTAATTTTTCAAACTCAAATATTAAAGTCACTTATTCCATTCAGTGTGTGTCACCGCAGTTTAGCAGCCTATTCTGTGTACTCTGCAGAGTTGCAGAATAGTAAGAAATACTGTTAATTTTTCAAACTCAAATATTAAAGTCACTTATTCCATTCAGTGTGTGTCACCGCAGTTTAGCAGCCTATTCTGTGTACTCTGCAGAGTTGCAGAATAGTAAGAAATACTGTTAATTTTTCAAACTCAAATATTAAAGTCACTTATTCCATTCAGTGTGTGTCACCGCAGTTTAGCAGCCTATTCTGTGTACTCTGCAGAGTTGCAGAATAGTAAGAAATACTGTTAAGTTTTCAAACTCATATATATTAAAGTCATATATATCGTGTAAGATGAAGAAGGCGGGTAAAAAGGGACGGGGAAGTGGACGTGATCCTGAAAGTTCAGGGCGCGGGTCAGGACGCGGAGAAACTGTGCCTGGTGCCAGAGCACAAGAAAGAAAGACATCCACCATACCTAGCTTCATGTCTGATTTCACAGGGCGTCGCAGGACATCACTCTCGAGGTCCGACCAGTGCGAACAGGTGGTCGGTTGGATGACAGCTGATACTGCTTCCAGTCGGTTAAGCACCACCCTGTCTTCCACCAAGTCCACTCTCAGTAGCCAAGAGTCTGGTCAACATAATCCTCACTCTGATCATCCTTCCTCCCACCATACACGGTCTGGTCAAAGAAGTGATCCCACACTGGGATATAGTGATGAGCTCGTCTCATCACCAATCCTTCATTTGACCCTCTCTCCAAGCACGCTTGCAGAGGAACATGACATCTTGTGCCCTGATTCACAACCTCTAGAGGCTACCCAATCACAAGAAGATGACAGATGTGAACGGCATTTAAGGTCAAAGGAAGTAGTGGATGATGATGATGATGATGAGACACAGTTGCCATTAAATCAACCACTATTTCCTTCTCAAGACCTTGTTGAGGAGAATGTTATACAGTTGTCAATGACCGAGTATGTGGTGGGATCAAGACTTGAGGAGGATGATCAGAGTGAGGAAGTGGAGGAGGACTTGGTGGACGATGAGGTGACTGACCCCACCTGGGAAGGTGTAGAGCCGAGCGATGACAGCAGTCCTGAGGGTGAGCCATCTGCAGCACCGCAACAGGCTGGAAGAGGCAGTGGTGTGGCTACAGAAAGAAGGCGGACCGCACCAAACCGGCCCGCAAATGTTCCACGGAGCACCCCCTTGCGTAAATCTACCTTGCCAAGGGGTAGGTGTTCCGCGGTATGGCGTTTTTTTAAGGAAAGTGCGGACGACAAAAGATTTGTAGTTTGCAACCTGTGCCACACCAGAATGAGCCGAGGCATGAACACTAGAAACCTCACCACCACCAGCATGATCCGACACATGGCATCCAAGCACCGTAGTAAGTGGGAGGAACGCCTGGATCGCCCATCTGTGTCTGCAGGCCACACCACTGCCTCCTCTTCCCCTGTTTTCGGTGCCGGCCAATCGCCTGTCGAAGGCGCAGGCCCGCATACCTCCCGCCCTGCACCTGTAGCATCTGAAGCACCATCAGCGACCACATCCACTTCCCTGTCCCAGCACAGCGTCCAAATGTCGTTACCCCAGGCATTTGAGCGCAAGAGAAAATACCCAGCCACCCACCCACAGGCCATAGCACTAACCTCACACCTTTCAAAATTACTGGCCATCGAAATGCTGCCATTTAGGCTTGTGGACACTGAGTCCTTCCGCAGCCTGATGGCAGCAGCTGTCCCTCGGTACGCGGTCCCCAGCCGCCACTACTTTTCCCGGTGTGCCATCCCCGCATTACACCACCATGTGTCCCGTAACATCACCCGTGCCCTGACCAACGCAGTTACTGGGAAGGTCCACTTAACGACTGACACATGGACAAGTGCTTGTGGCCAGGGACGCTACATTTCCCTGACGGCACACTGGGTGAATGTCGTGGAGGCTGGGAGCGACTCGGACCCTGGGATGGCACGGGTGCTACCCACGCCGAGGATTGCGGGCCCTACCTCCATCAGGGTTTCCACCAGCACCTACGTTATTGGCTCCTCCTCCTCCGTTTCCACCTCCGAATTCTCTACACACACCGCCACTCCCCCATCAGCCAGTAGCTGGAAGCAGTGTAGCACTGCAGTGGGGAAGCGTCAACAGGCCGTGCTGAAGCTGATCTGCCTTGGGGACAAACAGCACACGGCCTCAGAGCTGTTGCAGGGGATTAGTCACCAGACCGAGCAGTGGCTCTCGCCACTCAACCTGCAAGCAGGCATGGTTGTGTGTGATAATGGGCGTAACTTGGTGGCGGCTTTGGAGCTCGGCAAGCTCACACACGTACCATGCCTAGCGCATGTATTTAATTTAGTGGTGCAGCGATTTCTAAAAACCTACCCCAATGTGCATGATCTCTTGACCAAGGTGCGCCGCGTGTGTGCACATTTCCGTAAGTCATCTACAGCTTCGGCCGGCCTGTTGAAGCTGCAGCAGCGCTTACAATTGCCAGCTCACCGGCTGCTGTGTGACGTGAGCACGCGCTGGAACTCCACCTTCCACATGTTGGCCCGGCTTTGTGAGCAGCAGAGGGCAGTAGTGGAGTACCAGCTGTTACACGGTCGTCGCCTCTCCGTTCAACTTCCTGTAATCAGAAGTGAGGAGTGGGAATGGATGTCAGACCTCTGCGAGGTTTTACGCAATTTTGAGGAATCGACACAGATGGTGAGCGGCGATAACGCTATTATCAGTGTAACCATCCCACTTCTGTGTCTACTGAAACGCTCGCTGCTCACAATTAAAACCGACGCTTTGCATGTGGAAGAGGTGGAAATGGGGGAGGAAGAGCTTACACAAGGTGATAGCCAGAGCACCCTCACTTCGTCTTCTCAGCGACAATTGGAGGAGGCGGAGGAGGAGGAGGAGGAGGAGGAGGAAGACACGGTTGCCTCCGCTACAGAGGGTAGCCATGGAACTTTAGTTCCATCTCTTCAGCGTGGGTGGGCAGAAGAGGAGGAAGAGGATGAGGATATTGAGAGTCAGCCTCCTGGTGAGGACAGCGAAATCTTGACTGTTGGTACTCTGGCACACATGGCTGACTTTATGTTAGGCTGCCTTTCCCGTGACCCACGCGTTGTACGCATTTTAGACAACACGGATTACTGGGTGTTCACCCTTCTGGACCCCCGCTACAAAGAGAATTTCTCATCTCTCATTCCTCCGGTGGAGAGGACAAGCAAAATGGTGCAATACCAGAAGGTTCTTGTTGAAAAATTGCTCCAAAATTTTCCATCTGACAACGCTGGCGGCAGAGTACGTGCTACCTTGGCCAACCGAGAAGGGGAGAAAAGGGGAGCACACAGCAGTTCCGACAAAGGCAGGGCAACACTCTCCAAGGCGTGGGACACCTTCATGACACCCCGCCAGCACCCTCACCCTGATGCGCAGCCTAGTGTCACAAGGAGGGAAAAGTTTTGGAAGATGGTGAAGGAGTACGTAGCAGACCGTGTCAGCGTCCTCAATGATCCCTCTGTGCCTTACAACTACTGGGTGTCCAAGCTGGACACGTGGTATGAACTGGCACTCTACGCCTTGGAGGTGCTGGCCTGCCCTGCCGCCAGCGTTCTGTCTGAGCGGGTATTTAGTGCTGCTGGTGGCATCATAACAGATAAGCGTATCCGCCTTTCCACCGACAATGCTGATAGGTTGACACTTATAAAAATGAACAAGGCCTGGATTTCCCCTGACTTCTCCACTCCACTGGAGGAAAGCCCCGGGGGAACATAAACTCACTTTATATATGTTATTTACAATGATGGGAATACTCTGTATTCCCATTCACCCCTTCCACCCCAAAAACGGGTATATGGTTGACTCTTAATGTTCTCATCCTCCTCCTCCTCTTCCATATGCCCTGGGATATAATTTTTATATAGGGCCAGCTCACCAGCGTGCCCTGGGATATAATTTTTATATAGGGCCAGCTCACCAGCGGGCCCTGTGATATAATTTTTATATAGGGCCAGCTCACCAGCGGGCCCTGTTTGCCAATTTTTATATAGGTCAGCTCACCAGCGGGCCTTCTCATATAATGTTTTATTGGGTCAGCTCTCTAGCGGGCCCTCTCATATAATGTTTTATAGCGTCAGCTCACTAGCGGGCCTTCGCATATAATGTTTAGGATGGTCAGCTCTGCAGCAGACCCTCACCCATAATGTTTTAGATGGTCAGCTCAGCGCACGTTTCCCTCTTAATCATGGCCTCAGTTCTGAAAATCAAGGAAATTTTTGGGAGAATTTGCCTCTGCGCACGTTTCCCTCTTAATCATGGCCTCAGTTCTGAAAATCAAGGAAATTTTTGGGATAATTTGCCTCTGCGCACGTTTCCCTCTTAATCATGGCCTCACTTCAGAAAATCGATGAAATTTTTGGGAGAATTTGCAGATGATATACAAGTAAATATACAGCAAATACTGTTTGGTAACAATTTTTCGCCTAAAGTCGTTTTTATTTTCCTTTTTGTGTGTTTTACGGTCAGTCTGTAAAAATGGCGTACTACGGGCGAAAGATCGTTCCCAGCAGCGATGTTGGAGTCCAAGGTGCATCCAGACATCCTCCCTATGCTGTCCCTGAACCATTTCTGTAGTGTTTCCATCTTTTTCTGCCCTTTTCCTATGGACCAGGCACCCTCCCCTCATCAGAGCAGGGGGTGCCTGGTGTAATGCTCGAGTCCTCCCATTGACTTCAATGGGGCTCGGGTGCTCGGCCGAGCACTCGAGCCTCAGGGGGTGCTCGGTCAGAGCACCCGAACATCCGAGCATTGGGGTGCTCGCTCATCACTAATAGTTAGATATCTAGATGACAGCGCTCATGAAGCCTACAGTCGGGTGACCGGATTCTGCCTCTGACAGCTTTACAGCTCATCAGGCAGAAAGGGGAGGGAGCAGAGGTCTTTATTTTCTTACATCTCTCAAACCGTTTGAGAGATGGGAATGAAGGCAGTAAGTATTTTTTTATTATTCCTATCATTTCGCTAATGTTTTTTTTTTTTTTTGGAGTTTACTATCCCTTTAAGTCTTTTCTTGTAGAATTGCTTTGCTGAGGGGTTTCTCCAGTGGATCCTGTTTCCTCTCTGCAGCACAACTCCTGCTCAAATCCTGTTTTATTCCTCTTTCACTTGTATTGGCTCACTTAGAATTGTGACCTCCCTCAAAGAGTGTCACCCTAAAGAGATAGGTTAGATGCTTCCTCACATGTTTAGATTGTTTACTCATATGATTTAATGATGCATTTAGACATTGGTATTCTTTATTTTTCTGTACAAGTGCAATTGCAAGTATGTTATGAAAGGTTTTCTGTTGACATTGTGCTTCGTTGTACTTATGGACCATTATACTTCCAACATTTGAAATGGCAAAAGAGGGACACTTTTATTTTAGGTAGTGTTGCTGTGGACTGGACTTATGGGTGGTTCATTACCAAGAATTTTTAAGTTATTTTATGACCTATTGGCAGGGCCGGATTTACATCTTAAGAGCCGCTAGGCACAGCACCTGCTGATGCCCTTAGCCCCGCCTTGGCCCCACTCCTAACCACATCCCCTTATTTAACCACATCCTCTTTTGTGGCAAAACCCATGTTTAGATTTATTCTTCACAGTAATGTGGCAGTCTTCCAGAGACGGATGAAAATATTATAAATAGGGATGGGGTATATACAGCACACATACAGAAACCATAAGTGACCTTTACTAAATATCTAGCCTGCCCTTTCCCTGTGTTTAAGACCCAAGTAATGGGAAGGTGTGAGTACCAAAGATCAAACCAATACTGAAAAATCAAACTGTGAGTACTAAAGTATACAGTGCAGATCACTTGCAACTACAGTATGCCTACGTATGTCTATGTTTATGCTCTCTGGAGTCTTTTCTACCTAAAAAGTACTGCTATTCTGGTATTCTGTATCAAGTATTATTATTAGGGGTGAGCAAAATCTCTCACCGTGTTCCCACGAGAAATTCCGCAAAAACCACATTGTTGTCCACTTTTTCGGTGGAAAATCTGCTTTAAAACTATTGATTAAAATTTTCGCATTTTTCATCCATTGGCCAAAATTTTCTGCTTTTTTTTCAATGGCTAGAAAGTTTCTGCACATTCATTTACGTGGTTTTTACGTTTTCACTCTAAAAACATGACATATTTGCGGAAGTGAAACACAACAGATGCAGCTACAGAGCGAGGTAGACATGCTGTGCTGTTCTGCTGTGATCTTTTGGAAAAATTGAGGTAGGAGAAGCTCATAGTGACTGCTATCAGTATGAGCAGGTTAACCCTCTGAGTGCCAGGGAGGTACCGAATTCATTGCTTTTCAAGGGGTTAAAACTGATAGAAGGAGGAACTGGAAGGACCCTTATGTGTCTACTGAGTCTGAGGAGGAGGAGGAAGTGAGCACTACTGAACCAATGCTGTCCAGTCCCTCTAAATCACCCCAAGGGATTGGGAAGGGAGGGAGAAAAGGGAATGGGAAGGGAGGGAGAAAAAGGATAGTACTAGTGAGAGTAGGACAGGTCAGCTGCCTGTGCCTGCTGCTAGATGTGCGGCCTCCTCTGCCCCCATTGCTGCCCCTGATGCCACTAGTACTGTGCCTGCTGTCAGATGTGCTGCCCCTGTTGAAACCAGTGCTGTGCCTGCTGCCAGTGCTGAACCTACTCCCACCAATACTGTGCCTGCTGTCAGATGTGCTGGACCTGTTTCCAGTGCCACCAGTAGTGTGTCTGTTGCAAGTGCTGAAGCTGATGCCAACAGTGCTGAAGCTGTTAGTGCTAGTGTGTCTTGTAATAAAGATGACCCTAAGTCACACTTGCCATGCCCAAGCAGTCCAGCTAGGGCTAGTACTACTACTAAGAAGGTCCAGCAGCTTCTTACTGTTAGGAATGAAGGAGGAGGAGGTGTTATTAGTAGTAGTAACAGCGATGGTGAAGCAGCTGGTAGGACTAGTGTTAGGAGAGTGGTAGGGGAAGTATTTTAGAGCGTCCAGACTAGCGGTCAAGGGAGCCCACACTATTCCTCTGGTTCTGGGGGTCCTCCATCCCTTCCCTTCACTACAGTTTCTAAGTAGAACATGATCCTGAGGAGGCCAGAACTGGTGTTGGTGGAGAGCAGGCTCAGAATTAATACCACCACCACCAGCAGGAGCACAGATCAGCTGCATTTGCCTGCTGCTGCCAGTCTGCCTTCTTCAGGCCAAAAAGAAATGCCAAGTGTGACATTAGGGGGCCCTCTGTCACATTGCTCGTTTCCTCCTCCAAGCAGCAGTGAGATTTCTGTAATAGAACAGCAGCACATAGGGAGTAGGACTAGTGGTGGTAGTGATGCTGATGCTGGAGAATCTGGGGTGGAAGAGACATTGATGGCCTGGGATGAGGATGGGCATCACCAACACCACCACTAGCAATGAGCTTTAGGAATTTTCGGAATTTGCCACTGCTCTAATTCCTTCTGCTGCTGAGCTGCAAGGGTAGCAGGATACTAAGGAGCAAGCTAGTCTGCCACAGACCACTGTGGGCACAGTGGGAATGGGGTCAACAAGTGATGCAGGACTTGGACAGGTTCTACTTGTCAGCAGTAGCAATACTCCTGGTGCTAGCTTTAGTAATGATTCTGTGGCAGTAGCAGCAACAGCAGCAATATCATCCGCTGCCACAGACAATGACATGGAATGTGGAGGATAAGAAAAAAGAGGCCATTCTTCTTCACCTGTTCCCTATCCCCTGAAGTCATGTGTGTGTGGGACTATTTTTCTCTTGGGGCAGGCACAGTGCACTCATCACCAATGGCACTGTGCACAATTTGTGACAAGTCAGGGAGAAGGGGAAAGGAAGGAACACCTTGGCACAACCTCCCTGATATCACACATAAAACACAGACACCATGACATTTATGTCAAACGTTAAATGCAAACATCCACCACAGAAATCAAGCGCCGCATTTGATGTACTAACTGACTCTTCAGAAAGGCAACAAGAGGTGAGGCAGAGATCAAAGAGGAGGAAGAATAGAGAAACCCATGCAGAGACTGGAAGTTCCATGATGAATGAAACAGCTAGCTCGCCATCACCATCCCCTTCTTCCTCTAGGGTAACAACTACATCTTCTGCTAATCCACCTCATTCATCATTACTTCCCCTGCCAAATGATAGCCACTCAGTTGCTGTTAGGATGTGGCAGTTCATCTCCACCCTTTGCACACTGTGTGGTGCACTGACCACATGTGCCAGTGCGGTGAAGAAGAATTGCAAGCAGGACATCAAGAGGCATCTGGGGAGATTCCATCCAGCAGAATATGATAGAATGCTGGCTGGGAGGGTTCATCATTACTAATAAACTGTCAGCAACTTGTCATGTGTCCTTACCGGGGTCTGAACAAGGGGTATAGTGACAGCAGCAGTACTTGGGTTCTGGTATCAAGGTGTTTGGAATTGGGATACACTTGTGCCCCCAGATGCTATTTACCACACATTTACCACTGCAATTACCGCACATTGCAGTTGCTGATGAGAGCCACAGTTCCTGCTCTCAAGGGAAACATTTCTATTCTAATTACAACACACCCATGATAGTCCTACAAAAAAAAGCAAAAAAAACAAAACAATTTTTGGGGGTTTGTTTCTAACAAGCCTAAGTCCTACAAATCAATGTTTCCTCAGGGCTTGGGCTTCTAACAAAAAAATCTAACAAATCATCCTCTGCAAAATACTCAAGTTAAGTATCAGTCCACCCCAGTGGCAGCTTATCTGGGGGTTCCTGTCTCTATCACTTTACATGCAAATTTCTTGTTCTACTTAATTTTATTTTTTTTAATTAACTGTCCCCCAAATCCAGATAAGAACCCCCCCAAAACAAATTCGTTGTTCAACTGATTCATTCCCCAGACTCCACCCACCAACACAGGCACCCAGGTTTTATTTGCATTTAGGTTTTTTTTTAATTAACTGCTCTCCCCAATCCCAGTAAACAACCATTCCCCCCAAAAAAATCATTCCCAGTTCAACTGATTCTTTCCCCACTCCCCACCAACACAGGCACACTCATGCCCCTTTTATAATAAGCCTTTGGGAAATGAGATAATAATTTTTTTGTCTTGTGTGTAAATTCAATGTTCCCATTGAATTGAGATCAGTTAGGGGTGGTATTATGCCAGGTGCATTTGCCAGGGGTATTACCACCTTATGTAAGTAACACCTTATCGAAGTATGGAGAGTTATACAAGAGAGTTGGACAGGAGAGTGGACAGGAAAGAAAGACAGCTGCTGCAGCACATCCACTGATTAACCCAGGCAAGTAAACAAAAGGAATAAAGAGGAATTGGAGAAAATAGATAATTTCATACTTGTAATATTAATTTAATTTTTAATTTCAGCTGGTTTGTCTACCTGTATGTACCCTGCGAGCCTTGTCATATGCATGCTAACATGAACATATTACTTATATCTGTACTAACCATTCCACTATTAATACAGATTTTCTCTTATCCCTGCATCCATGCCCAGCACCCGCACCATACCATATCAATACACCATGGACTTCTGCATACATGTGCACTTCCCTCTGAATGCTGGTGGAGAGTATTAAAAACAAGCTCACCCAGCCCCAGTAATTATAACAATAGACGCACCCTCTCACTATATGCTCACATAAAACAAATCACTAAATTTTTATGCATTCTATTACTTGCCTTGGCAAATGACATAGAAACCAACCCTGGCCCTCAAATACCAATAAATGGCAACCTCCCCTTTAAAAAGGGTCTATCTTTTGTGCACCGCAACACACGCAGTATACTGCCCAAAATTGATGAACTAAAAGCATGGTGTTACTCATACAAACCTAAAATTCTTATTCTTACTGAATCCTGGTTATCCCCAAAAATACCTGATACTGATACTCATGCTTTAGAAAAGACTGTGCAAAGTGAGGAGGAGGGGTAATCATATACTTACAGGAATCAGTAAACTTTACACTTCTAAATGACTCTCATAACTCTGATTCTTATGAATACATTGCTGGCAAAATTTGTCTTCCATACTCAAAACAAATCATAATTGTTGGCATCTACAGACCGCCAAATACACATTCCCTTTCAGACATAGCGCAACAACTAAAGGAGACTGCCACTCAAAACAAGAAAAGCGAGCTGATGGTTCTTGAAGACTTTAATATTAATTGGCTAGACTCTAGGAATGAAAAATTTTGTTCATTGTTTAAAACATTGAACTGATCACAACTAATATCCTCCCCTACTCGCATAAATCTTAAAACATCCAACCATACTCTGCTAGACTGGATCATTTCATCTTGCACAAGCAGAATCCAAGATTCAGGTGTACTAGCAAACGTGTTTAGCGATCATTTCTTAGTTTCCTGTGTCCGCAAAATAAAACCAGTCAAGTCATGTTCCAAAGTCATACTCACAAGATCATTTAGAAATTTTAATCTTCAGTCCTTCCTAAATGATTTAAGAAATTGCTCATGGCATAGAATACAGCTAATACCAGACCTAGACTCAGCGATTGAATTCTTTAACTCTGAATTCTTACAGGTCTGTAATACACATGCCCCACTAAGGAAGGTCAGGGTTAGGGAGGCACATCTACCCTGGGTCTCAGCTGACTTGATTCAATTATACAGTCTCAGAGATGCCTTATGGACACAATTTTAACAAACCGGCTCTGCATATGATCACACTGCATACAGACAATTAAGGAATACATATACAAAACAAACAAAATTAGAAAAAGCAGAATATTTTACTGACAGCTTAAACAGTAACATTTCAAAGCCAGCCAACTTTTGGAAGGTTATTAAAAACCTCTATAACCCTCCTAATCATATTCACCCATCAGCTATAATCGTGCACCCTGAAACAATACAGTTCCCCATAGCCATAGCCAATGCATTTAACAAAGATAACTCGGAAGTTCAGCAATCTACAGAACATTCACTGGCACCTGTTGCCAGGTCCAATTCTGAAAATGAATTCAATTTCATGCCAGTAAATTAAAGCGAAATATATGATCACCTCCTCAATCCAAAAATGAAATGCCAATCTAGCCCTGACAAACTACCAGCAATGCTATTAAAGCTCAGTGCTTTGGTAATGGCCAAACCAATTGCATCTTTAATTAATACCTCTTTGGCAACAGGGTATATGCCCAAATCCTGGAAGGTGGCTAGAGTTGTGCCTATCCACAAAAGTGGGGATAAAAATGTAGTATCAAACTACAGACCAATATCCCTACTCCCCACTTTATCCAAAATCCTAGAGAAATGTGGACACGTGCAACTAAATAAATATTACCAACAGGCCAGTTTTTTCACCCCAGTTCAATCAGGCTTTCGACCAAATCACTCGACAGTCATAGCCCTCCTAAAAGTAACCAACGATATCCAGATGGGCATGGAAAATGGTGACCTCACAGGAGCCATCTTCCTAGATTTTGCCAAGGCTTTTGCCACAGTAGACCATAATATTCATATAAATAATTTCCAAAGATCAGGACTGGGTAATAATTCTTTAAACTGTTTCCGATCATATTTATCAGACAGAATGCAGTATGTGTCAGTTGCTGGCAATTACTCCCTTCCGCTCAAAGTAACAAGTGGAGTTCCTCAAGGCTCCATTCTTGACCCTTTTCTATTTTCTCTTTTTATAAATGATCTGCCCAAGGTTTGCAAATCATCTTCAGTACACATGTATGCAGATGACACCATTCTCTATACTAAAAACTCAAACTTATCACACCTTGAGGCCATTTTACAACATGATTTCTAGAAGGTTGAAAGATGGATAGCAAGGAACAAATTGTTCTTAAACACAGACAAAACTGTCACAATGATATTTGGCACAAAGCACAAACTGGTTAATCTCAGCAATACCCACCTATCCATTGTAACAGAGTCTAATCGTAAATTGGCCCCAGTGGACTCCTACAAATATCTTGGTATGTGGCTTGACCCCAACCTCACTTTTGGACATCATATTGACAAATTAACCTCCAAGCTTTTCCCAAAATCAGTACTGTTTTTAGACACAAATCATGTTTAAGTCCCATGGTTAGAAAACGTATTGTGCAACAGATGTTGCTGCCTGTCATAGACTACGGTGATGTAGTTTATGCTCCAGCACCAGAAATCCATCTTAGTAAACTTGACACCCTGTATAATTCAATATGCCGCTTTAGCCTCCAATGTAATTACACTACTCATCGCTGTGATATGTTAAAAGAACTAAATTGGTTAACACTCAAATCTAGCCATGCCCTTCACCTTTCTTGCTTAGTACACAACCACTTCTCTGGAAAACTACCACACTACCTGAGCAGTTTGCTCACTCCTGCTCTCCATACTAAGTATAACCTCCGCTCCACCGCAAACAACTCGCTACGTATACCACAATACAAGAAAGAAGCAGGAAGATCTGCCTTCTCCTTCAGAGCTCCAAAGGCCTGGAACAATCTGCCTGAAATAATCAAATATGCTCCCAGTCTAAAATCCTTAAAAGTAAATGCTTCTTTATATCTAAAAACAGAGTGTAACTGTTTATAATTTTTAAATTTCCATATGTGTGTATATTCATATGTGTATGTATATTTAATAACATGTAATATATACTGTTTCTCAATTTGTGTAAATATGCAACCCTCTATGGAAAACTGTCCAGGACATACTTGAAAATGAGAGAAATCTCAATGTATTCTTCCTGGTAACAGATGAGAGTTGGTACCTTGTTAGCCGTAGAAATACAGGAGGCAAATATAGTTTTTGATACCTTTTATTGGCTAACTAAGCAGATTTAAATGCAAGCTTGCGTTTAAATCTGCTTAGTTAACCAGTAAAAGGTATCAAAAACTATATTTGCCTCCTGTTCTTCCTGGTAAAACATTTTCTAAATAAATAAATTGATTCCAATGGAATGAGCTAGGAAAATCTGCCCTTTTTGCTGGAAATTATTTGCCAATCAGGAAGTGCCATCATTCAGTTTCAGTTTGAGGTGACATTTTTCATCTATCGCTAATTATTATCACTCATTCTTTCACAGCATCAACCACCAACACACATAGTGTTATTTTTAATACAGTGTATTAATTATATTGACAATCACAAAAAGTCATTACTTTAGGAATACCAATTCTACACAATAGCCTTATGCCCCTTCAAAGCTAACATTTCTTAGACCCTGTTCATTCAAATACTTCCTTTAAAATAAACACTTATATGTCTGCTTTTGCAATAAACCAGACCACCTAAAAATTAATGATCACCTCTTAAATAACTAACCATAAGGAGGCTTTATATTTATCTAAGAAAAAAGATTGGATCTTAATCCAGCACTCCACTTCTTAAAACTTAGATCCAAAATAACTAATACTGTAAAAATTTAACCTATCAAATAATTCTATTGACACATTATAAATAAAGACTCTAAAAGCCCCTTCCCCTTTCATACCTGGAGTCAGCCAACTACCTAACTTGAGAGTAACCTGACTGCTAACAACCCATTCCATTAACCATGATATTCTTATAATCACTTCTTTCTTTTGTATTGTGAAATGCTTTTGCAAATTAATTTCTATAATCTATTCATTCTGGTAAGCAGTCACAGCACTGAATTGTGTCTCAGGAAAGGAATGACTGGAGGTCATTCTTTGAGGACACCCAACATGCACTATATGTATTTTAGGTTCATAGTTGTGCAAAATGGAACAAGAAAACAGAGCTAGAGAATGGATCAAAAAATTGTGTTTGAAGTCCTACATAATGATTTCTCCAATTTTAGAGATCCCAGTCAATCAGATTTGAGTGGCTGTTCTTTAAACTGATTGGCTGTGATGTGCGTAAGCACTTCCCAGCCAATGGTTGTGAGGGAACTTGAACTGAGACTGCCCATATATAAAGGCAGTCTTAGTTCCAATCCCCTCAGTGTGTAACTGGCATCGGCCCGCACAGGACAGGAATGGATACTGTGTCACGCATCACTGGCTCTGCCGCTGTCTCACACAAAGGCGGATACATGAAACATTTAAGCTACGTATTTTGTTATACAGCTTTATATGGCATTTTAATTATGACATTTCTAGCATTTTTAACAAGCTGGACAGACATATTTGATTAAATGGAAGCATGTTCACAAAGGCACAATAATACATGTTTTAACCCTTTTTGAGCCTCAGAGAGCCTGACAGCCTTTTAAAAGGCTGTAGAAAACTTTCATGAGGTGGAGAAAAAAAATTCTACCCATTGATTTCAATGCAGTGAGCTAGGTGAAAAAAAACAGGAAAAAGCAGGAAAACCTGTTTTTTTCATGGGTAATTTTTCACCAAGTGGATAGTGCCATTTTTCGCCAGTTGAAGTCTGAGGTGAACATTTTCACCCATCCCTAGACCTTACGGCAAGAAAATAGAGCAAAAAACTGAGCAAGAAAATGGAGCAAGATAACAAAGCAATAAAAGAAAATGGAGCAAAAAACAGAGCAAGAAAATGCAGCAAAAATTGAAGCAAAAAAATAGAGCAAAAAAAGTCTTCACATCCTATGTTATTCTATGGAGTCAAAACCTAATGATTTCTCCAGCATTAGATGTCTAGGGCATTGGCAACATAGAGTAAAGACAAGGAGCACCTATGTTATTCTGTGAAGCAACTAAATTAAGATTTCTCCAACTTTACAGATCATATTTCCAGAAAATGGAGTAAAACAACAGAGCAAAAAACAGAGCAGGAAAACTGATTAAAAATGGTGCTTCGAGTCATTCCATGAAGCCAATGTCTAAAATTAAGCAAAAAAAAAGGAGGAAAAAAAAAAGAGCAAGAAGATAGAACAAAAAGATTGAGCAAGAAAACAGAGCTAGAAAATGGAGCAAAAAATGGTGTTCCAAGTTCCATGTTATTCTACGGTGCAATAAAATGTTGAAAAAAATTGTGCTCTAAGTACTATATAACAATGCTAAAGAGTTCTCCAACTTTAGATATATTAGTTCAATACAACAGAGCAAAAAAAAAAAAAGGAGCAAAAAGGGAGCACAAAATTGGAGCAAGAAAACAGTGCAAAAAACTGTGCTCTATGTCATATATATAACAATGCTAAATATTCCTCCAACTTTAGATGTTTTAGTTCAAGAAAACAGAGCAAAAATAGAGCAGTAAAACAGAGCAAATAATGGAGTATAAAATTGAACATAAAAAGGAGGAAGAAAAGGGATAAAAAATGGAGCTGGAAAACTAAGCAAAAAAAAAAAAGCAAGACAATGGTGCAAAAGACAGTACGCCAAGTTCTATGTTATTTAAGGGACAAATTATTAAATATTTCTCCTGCATTAGAGGTCTTAGTGAATTGGCTCTGTAGAGTAAGGAAAAGGGTGCTCCAAGTCCTGTTTTATTCTGTGGAGCTACTGTATTAAGATTTCTCCAACTTTAGAGATCTTAATGTGAGAAAATGAAAAAAAAAACAAAGCAAAGAAAAGAGCAAAATAGGTGCAAACATTTCTCCAAATTGGAGAAAAATTGTAGTATAAGGGGCAGCAAAATGTTGCAAAACTGGAAAAAATGGAAGGAAGGAAGGAAAAGAAGGAATGAAGGAAGGAGAACAAATCATGTTTTATAATCCCTTATTTTCTGCACTAATGGAAAGTGATTAAAAAACAAATTCTAATCAGTGCCCTCAGATCTGACCGAGGCTTATCTTGTTTGAAGTAAAATGAACTCACAGACTAACAGCACTCAATCCAAGCCTGCTTTATAAAGCAAGAGGCCACCAATTTTGACAAACCAATCAAAGTCAACCCTCCCATAAACACACTGCCATCACATAAAACACCTGGAAGGGAGGAGAAAAATTAGATTTGTTTTAAAACCCTCCCTTGAACCACTAAAAGAACTTATAAAAACAGAGATTGAAATGGGTGCCCTCTGAATTGACCTGACATCTTTTATTCAAGGACCTCCTAGGCTCACAGAACTCATTTCAAGGAGTAGGATAGGATACAGTTATAAAAACAAACAGTATACTCAGAATTGACTCAGATGTATCTTATTTGCCGTAAGGCTGGGGTGTCAGACAGTGTATGTGTGGTTTTGTGATTATCAGTGGACAGTGGAACAAGTCTGAGGTGTTTGACAGTGTATATGTGGTTCTTTTTCTACCAGTGTACAGTGGAACAAGGCTGGAGAAACACAGTGCACACGTGTGAGTGGTTTTATGACTACCAGTGGGCAGTAGAACAAGACTAAGGTGTCAGTCAGTGAAAGTATGGTTCTGTTACTAAAAGCAGAAAAAGGATGGGGAGTCGGGCAATGTTTGTCTGGTTCTTTGACTACCAGTGAAAAAGACATTCTGGGACAATGCTCTCTCTGGACAGACGAGTCACATGTAGAACTTTTTGGCCTCAAAGGGAAATGTTGTGCTTGGAGGAAAAAGAAACATTGAGTTTGAACAGAAGAAATTCATCCCAGCTGTCCAGCATGCTCATGGGCGTATGATGGCTTCACACTGCGTCCCTCCTCATGACCTGGACAGTATGCTATTGTTGACACAACAATGAGTTCTGCAGTGTATGAAAAGATTCTAGTAATGCCAGATAATGTGTCCGCAAGCTGAAGCTGAACAGAAAGTGGGGAATGCATCAAGAACAGAATTCTAAACATACAAGCAGATCTCTGACAGAGTGGCTGTGGAAGAAAAAAACATGCATTTTGGAATGGTCTATTATTTTTATTTTTTAATTTTATTTATTTATATAGCGCACACAGATTATGCAGCGCTTTACACTCATATTGGTCCCTGTCCCCATTGAGGCTCACAATCTAAATTCACCTATCGGTATGTTTTTGGAGTGTGGGAGGAAACAGGAGTACCCGGAGGAAACCCACACAAACACAGTGAGAACATACAAACTCATTGCAGATGTTGTCCTTGGTGGGATTTGAACCCAGGACCCCAGCGCTGCAAGGCAACAGTGCTAACCACTGAGCCACCATGTCAGGACCTAAACCCTATCTAAATGTTGTGTTAGGACCTGAAGTGTGCTTCCCATGCTAGAAAGCCCTTAATGTTATCATTTTCTATTATTAGAACTTATACTGAAATCTGATAACATTGTGGGTGTCAAATAAGTGACAGTCATAAACATTTGAGAAACTTTTTCTCACCACTGTATATATTCTCCGGTGACTACCAGTGGACAGTCAAGGCTGCACTGAAACCAGGCATTGTCCCTGGAAATCTAGAACAGTTAGCAGGTTTGGGAGATAGAGATGAGAGAGAATGAGACAAAGATGTTGGGGAGATGCTATCAAACTTACCTTTTTAACCCTATGAGTGCAAGAGGAATGTCCAATGCACTTGGCACACTACTGGCACTCAAAATGTTAAAGAATTGAACTGTGGCAGCTACTTCTTCCACTGACCCTTCTGGCAGTTCCAAGTAAAATTATTATTCACCTTCTACTGCTGACAAGTCCCTCACTTCAACCACTCTCTTTCCCTAATGAAGCAAGAAGTAAATTGCTTAGCGCATTGAGCTATGGTTATGTATTGAGCATTTGCTTTTGTTTTTAATAATACATTATATTTATATACTTTTATATCAGATCTTCCACTAGTTATTATAGCTCATATGTGTGAGCTATTGTTCCTTATATTCCATGAAAGTGTCTTGAATATTTTAACACTTTGAGGACCAGAACGGAGTCCTGTGCTTTGGACACTCCTGGCACTTTAATCACAAAGGGAAATTGCTCAAAGAGCATTTCACTGTTATCTCTTTTGACATTGTAAACTCATTGTGCATATTCTACAGTGATGCCATCTCGGTTACATTACATATCATTTGAGTGCCAGTGACGTGTCCAATACCATCGTCTCCTTCTGAAACTGAAATGATCTTCTGAATTATTTATTTTTTTGGGATGCTGGTACTGCCCATTTATAGTACTGTCCTGGAACTGGCCCTAAAACACATTTACTAGAGATACAATGTTAACCACTTGGATGTTAGATAATTCTCCAAATCATTCCTCATCCCCTCACTGGAGACCTCTGTAGCAGGATTAAAGGGTGTGGAGAGGGATAGATCTATTAATCTCTTTATCTGTCTATCTATTGTTTGTATTTTATTTTATTAAATGGTGCCCTGTATTTATATATATATATATATATATATATATATATATATATATATATATATATATATGAATTGTTATGTTTAGAATTCTATATTTACTACTTTTTATGTACTTTTTGGAAGATAGGTACTGACACTGTAAACCACTGTATAACACTAAAATGTTTCAGTGGTACAGAGAACATTTTTTTTAGTGCAGAGTTTATCTTAAATAGACTCTCAACAGTAGCTCTGTACGACTGACAAAATTACAAAGAAATGAAACTTGACAACTTAGAAAATCATTCCAGATGGAGCAATATCAGCATAATAGGAGTTCCTGAACACGCTAAACACAACAATCTAAACTATCTGCTCAGCTTCGGATTGAATTCCTCCGGGAGAGTTAATTTGCTGGAAATCTTACTGGAAGACTACAAGACAAGGTCACGTCCTACAATTGAGAAGACCTTACTAATTAATGAATACAAGAAAATTGGACCCCTTACATATGAGAACTATTGAGTCCACATTTTTCACAATTATTATATACCTTGTCCTCAGTTTACAGGATATGCACCCACATCTTTCCAAACAAAGTTTGATGTACATTGGCATACCACATTACTCTGCTCATTTTTACAGATGATGAGATCAAGTCCTTTAACTCCCCTAAGTTAACAGCTGGCTTCACTATAGAGAACAGTTTCTTTATTTGTATTTTACTGCCTTGGAATGATTGTTTCCTATACTGAAAATACATATATTTTACTACTGGGAAATCCCTCTAAAAATGTTTCTTTTTAATGCTGAACATACACTGATACATTGCCAAAGACTTGTTTATGTCTTCCCTCACAATTCTATTGCCCTAACCGTACTCAAGTAACATGAATCATGCACGCGGGCATTCACTTTTCCATTTACCACATGACAGTAGCTTTCAGTTATACAAAACTTTAATGTTCACGACTTGCCAATTTGTGTGAAATATCACAAAACTAGAGTAAACGCCCATGTACATTGGCCAAGGTCTAGGTGATGTTAACCCTTTGAGTGCCAGAGTTTGCTTTGCAATGTGTTGCGTACCCTTCTGTCACTCAAAGGGTTAAGAGGACGGTCTTCCTCTGCGTCCTGCTGCCAACGCAGTCATGCAATGTAGAGATTGTCAGAAAGCACAGAATGCTCCCAGCACAGAACTCCCGGGATTCTGTGCATTCGGGCTGTGTCTACTGAGCATAACGGCTTCTGACAAACATTCTAGCAAATTATTATATAGGATTTGTGGACCGCATATTTATCTTTATTGACAACTCAAACATTTCCCTCCTATATATTTTGAAGTATTCTATTATTTGGTCTTTTTCTTAGGATCAAGTTCAATATAGGGAAAATTATCATTATCACCCTTTAGTCCTCTTCACTAAGGAACATATGTTCAAAAGAAAAATGGAGAAATTATGGGGCAAAACAATTTCACTACAGGGGATAAATGGGGATCAGTGGGGAGTTTTGGTTCTCCCCTATCATGCAAACGGTTTGCCCCAGAATTGCTCTACTTTTCTTTTGAACATACGGGCCTACAACAATCAACTTCTAGGCCTTTATCTTTCTCTAAAACTAATTAAATGACTAACACTTTTTATGTACAGCCTGTCATGAAATTATACAAATTCTGCCAAGATGAATGACCCAAATCAGATGAGAATTTGGATAACTGACAGTTCTTCTTTAATTAAAATTATATCATTTTCTTTACAAACATCTTACCATTCAGTGTTCCTACAGTGGAAAGAGACTGGTGTACAAACAACTGCAACACTAAGTCAAATACCCTGACCCTGACTCCCAATTATTTAAATAGGGCATTTAACCACTTGAAATCAAATACAAAAATCCCACAGGACATCTTGCAGAATATTCTGTGGGATATAATCTTCTCAGATGCCGCTTGATGCCCTGGTTATGATAATCTTCCACCACATTGCCACACAGTGTATAATAAACAGACATGAACTGTCACATCCTGACATCTACACAATGGCTATCAGATGGTGGGGGAGAAAGCGATGAACTTGGTGGATCACCTGAAGATGTAGTTACATGATCTTCTCATGCCTGACCCTACAGCATTAAGGTGATGACAAGCCAGGTGTTCTGCTCGCTATTGTATTTTCAGGCTCTGGCTTGGTTTCTCTATTTTTCCTCCTCTTGGATTTCCACCTCACCTGTTTTTGCCTTTGTGGAGAGTTAAGGTGTACAGCAACAATGGTGACAGATTTCTTTGTCGAGGGTTTTGCTTTAACATGCTTCACATTAATGTCATGGTGTCTGTGTTTCATATATGTGATAAGGGCAGTTGTGCTAAGGTACGTTTCCTCCTTTCCCCATTTCACTGATTTCTAACAAATTGTGCACAGTGCTATAGCTGATGACTGCACTATGCCTGCTCCAAGAGAAAAATAGTCCTACACCCAGGACCTTGGGGTGGGATGGGAAAGATGTAGAAGAATGACCTATTTCTTCTTCTCCTCCTCCACATTCCCCTTCACTGGCTAGAGCAGAGGATGGTGTTGCTGCTGTTGCTGCAATTGCCTCAGAATCAGCACTACAACTAGGACTGAGAGTATTGATGCTGGTAAGTGGAACCTGTCCTAGACCCACATCACTACTGCTGGACCCCATTCCCATTGAGTCCACAGTGGTCTGTGGCACGTTAGCCTGCTCCTCATCATCCTGCTGCCCTTGCAACTCAGCAGCAGAAATTACAGCAGTAGCAAACTCCGCACGGATGCCTATACCCATATCTGTCTCCCATTCCTTCTCGGTTTGAGCTAAAAAGGCCATTAATGTCTATTCCACCCCAGTTGCTCCACCATCACTCTCATTATCATCACCAACACCAGTTCCTCTTTCTTCCTGCTGCACGGTTACAGTTTCACCAGTTGGCGACAATGACAAATGTTACAGAGGGTGCTATACTGTCACACTTGCCATCTCTTGAGCTGAAGGAGGCAGACTGGCAGCAGTAGCAGCAGGCACAGGCAGCTGATCTGTGCACATTTTGGTGGTATTACTGCTGCTAGCCACCAGTTCTGTCTTCCTCAGTATCATGTTCCAAAGTATCATGTTCCAATGCCATGGGGGGAAGAGGAATCACAGGGTCAAGGGAATGCTGTAGGCTCCCTTGACCACTAGTCTGGCTGCTCCACATCACTTCCCCTACCACCTCAGCATCAACAGGAGAATCCACTGTAGTCATGCTAGCGCCATCAGCTGCTTCACTATCACTAACAGGAACCACCTCAATTTCAGTCTCCCTCACTACTAGTATCACACTCTCCCTCACCTCTAACACTCTGAGTCTGTATCTACTTGATATTAGTAGTAGTAGTAATGGCTTGACTGCTTGAGGATGGCAACTGAGACTGAGACAACAGGGTCTCCTGTTGTCACACGCATCATCTCTACCCCCTCCTAAGAATCAGAAGACACACTGGCAGGCACAGGTAGCTGAACTGTCCTGCTCACACTACTACCCTCGTCTTCCTCTGCCCATGACACATATTTCCCCAGTATCCATAGGGGTGATGTAGGGGGACTGGCCATCATTGGGTCTTGGGAATTAGGGCATACAGACCCTTCAAGTGACAGCACACAGTCTCCTGCCTCAATTTCGCTATATAAATCACAGAACAACAGCCTAGCACCTTCTCTCTCTCTAGCTACTTTTATTGTGTTTCACTTCCTGGAAATGTCACATTTTCATAGCGAAAACATAAAGAACATCTAAGTAAAGGGACAAAAAGTTTGTAACCATTGAAAAAATTGTGAAAATGTTTGGCAATAGGTGAAAATGGCAAAGATTTTAATAGCTTTATTTAAAGCAGGTTTTCCATTGAAAAAGTGGGCAACCGTGTAGTTTTTGTGGATTTTTTCATGGGAACACGACGGGACCTTTCTCCCACCTTTAAATATATCCCCCAGCATTCTCCTCTTCTTCAGATACAGATGAACATACAGATACAAATGAAGGTGAGCGTGAGACAGAAGGCAAAGGATCAATCTTCCATCACTGAAAAGGAGCACTGTACCTGTCTGTAAACTGTCTGAGAAAACAATTGAAAAGTCTGACTCTGGACAAGCAAAGATGGCAAAAAGTAAAGTTATCTTGTCAGCCATCATCAGCATCATCACCTCTTCCAAGTCCAAGTCTTACTCAGCCACACACACTAATAGTGTTGAGTAACCAGCAACAACAAAGAATATCAGCAACTACAGCCAATGAGTCCCTCAGCTGCTTTTGGAAGTGCAGCACCTATGACTGATAGTGGTAGTAGCACAAATTCAGCAACATCTAGCCCCAGTAGTAGTAGTAGCCTTTCAGGAACCTCACAGTCTATGAAATCCACAGTATGGAGCTAAGCATATGTCTGTCTGCTGTCTGTGTAAGAGGAGAAAAGCAGGCTCTCACCTAGGCACCTGCTCAATGATTTCCCACCTGAAGCACAACCACAGGTCTGACTGGGAGACACACCATCAACAGGTCATAGGTGCCACAACTAGCAGCAGTAAAAGTTCTCCTAAATGTGCCCAGGACTCTGGAGTAAATAATAGAAGTGCTGTTGGTGTGTTAGAGAGTGTGCCAATATTTTCTACTCCTGCTGCAGAAGAGTATGACTCTGAGATTGTTTTTGGAGATGACAAGAGTCATAGAGTGCCCACACATAATGCCACCCCCCACCACCTCCACAAGTGAAGGTGTTAATGGCATTAAAGCAAAGAAGTTACACAATCCTTCAACTATGTACTACCATCCCACACTTACTGAGTTCTTAGAAAGAGTTGAAATCCAGCAAAAATATTCAAAAGTATGCCTATGGAATAGTAAACCTGCCAAAATGTTGGCGGCTGACATGCTACCCTTTTCTTTTGTTGAAAATAGAGGCTTTATATAACTGATGTCATGTCTCGCACCCTGATGGAATATCCCAAACTGCAGTTATTTTTCAAGGATTGCTGTGCCAATGTTACATAAGCCAGAAGTTAGTGTTGTGGTCAAAGGACAAAGTCACTTAACCTTTTCAAGGCATCTATTACTGTAAGTCTCACAACTTTTACTTTCAGTTACTTATTTCCCTACTTCGGCCCTGGTGGGGAATGTTACAGTCATAAAAAACATAGGCGAAAAATGTATTGGCAGTGGCAAAAATTTGACATACTGTCTAAGGGCGAAAACTTTCTTGAAAGAGTGCAAAATCTTAGTTTTTTCATGAAAAGTCATGCGGAAAGTTTTTCTGACTTATCACCCACCCCTACTGTAGATGACTGAGTTTGTTTGTGGATATGACAAGAGTCATAAAGTGTCTACACATAACACCCCCACCACCTCCACAAGTCACGTAATTAAAGCAATAAAGTTACCCAGTTCTACTATGTACTACCGTCCCACATTTTCTAAGTTTTTAGAAAGAAGTCAAAACCTGCACAAAAATAATTCAAAAGTATGCCTATGGAATCATAAACTTTCCAAAATGTTAGCATTTAACATGCTGCCCTTTTCTTTTGCTGAAAACAGATGTTTTAACGAACAGATGTCACGTGATGCACCCTGCTGGAATACCTCAAGCCATAGTTTTTTTTCAAGGATAGATGTGCCAGTGTTATTTAAGCAGACAGGAAACTAGTGTTTTTGGCCAAGGACAAAGGCATCAGCCTGCTTACAATTTTTTCAAGTCATATGTTGCTGTATGTCATGCTATTACTAGTTATTCCTCCTACCTTGAGCTTCCATTGGCCACTCTTGCCCTTAACTTCCTGGTTGAGGCTTTAGTACTTGCTCGATCTTTGCACCAAGTAACTTAGAGTCCTTGTTTCTGCGTATCCAGAGTTTCCTGACTGAGATTTTTTGACCGACCTTTGGCTTGTTTCCTGTCCAAGGTAAACATAATTCCTGTTGCGGCTCTTAAATACATTGTTGCAGTCCTTCAGGGCTACTGGCAAAGAGTATGATATTGTCTGCAAAACATAACTTAAGTAATGTAGGTAGTCTCCATTGATCTTAAGTTCTATTTTATCCCAATTCAGTTTGAGGAAAAGTTCTTCTAAACAAGCAGAAAATAGTTTTGGGGAGATTGTGTCTCCTTGTAGGACTATTTCTCTGTGTTGATCTGGACATTATCATTGTTGACCTGTATTGATGCAGTTGCATTTATTGCTTGCTTTTTCACTGAGTCAGCCTTTTCGTAGTCAATGAAGGCTATGTATAATGGAAGACTGTATAACTTGTTGCACTGTCTGGATATGGTCCATTGTCCTGAAACTGCTCCTGAAGCTTGCTCGTTCTTTGAGTTGTGCCATGAGAAGTATTGTGTCCATTCTTCTTGATAGTACCTTAGTGAAAACCTTGTAGACCACTGGCAAGAGGCTTAATGGTCAGGACTTTTTTAGATCCCCCTTATCACCTTTTTTGTTCTATAGGATGACTATCACGGTGCCCGTGATTGCTGCTTTGCTATGTCTGTCACCTATAGGGGGCTCCCATTGTCTGCTTGCCTTTGGCCCGCCTCATATTGCCTATTTAAACCTAGCTTGGGCACCTTTCAGTTGCCCTTTCGTGGTGTCTCTGAGTATCTTAATTTCCACCATGCTACAGACACTATTGGCCATTCTGCTGTTCTTGAGTACCTGCGTTTCTGAGTTCCTGAGTTTGTGCTGTTCCAGTACCGCTGTCTGCTGTGTTGGTTCCAGTCCTGTTCCGGTTGAGTTTCCTGTAGTGCTGCTTCCTGCTGCTGATCTCCGTTACCGTTCCTGATCCGGTTGGACGTTGTTCTGGTTCCTGTTTCTTCGTGAGCCTGATTCCTACAGCGGTGGCGACATTGTTCATTGGTCGCTTGGTGACATTCCAGCCAGTTGGTTCCAGCGCGTGGGCGCTGGTTGGCTCCATTGTTTCACAATACTATTCTTGAGTGCCTGTTGGTTCCAAGCGTGCGGACGCTGGTTCGCTCCAAAGCCTTGCGGCTATAGTATACATAAACCCTGTTGGTTCCCAGTGTGCAGACGCTGGTTCGCTCCAAAGCCTTGCGGCTACATTATACTAAACTCTGTTGGTTCCCAGCGTGCGGACGCTGGTTCGCTCCAAAGCCTTGCGGCTACATTATACTAAACTCTGTTGGTTCCCAGCGTGCGGGCGCTAGTTCGCTCCAAAGCCTTGCGGCTACATTATACTAAACTCTGTTGGTTCCCAGCATGCGGACGCTGGTTCGCTCCTAAGCCTTGCGGCTATAGTATACATTTACACTGTTGGTTCCCAGCGTGCGGACGCTGGTTTGCTCCAAAGCCTTGCGGCTATATTATACAAAACTCTGTTGGTTCCCAGCATGTGGACGCTGGTTCGCACCAAAGCCTTGCGGCTACATTGTACTAAACTCTGTTGGTTCCCAGCATGCGGACGCTGGTTCGCTTCAAAGCCTTGCGGCTACATTATACTAAACTCTGTCGGTTCCCAGCGTGCGGACGCTGGTTCGTTCCAAAGCCTTGCAGCTACATTATACAAAACACTGTTGGTTCCCAGCGTGCGGACACTGGTTCGCTCCAAAGCCTTGCGGCTAGATTATACAAACTCTGTTGGCTCCCAGCGTGCGGACGCTGGTTCGCTCATGGCCCTCGTAGCTCACTACTCAGTTATTGTTGGCACTTGTGTGCTCTCCAGTCTTTACTGCCGTTATTCCATCTACACCCTGTCATAGGGTCCTACATATTCTGTAGTATTGGGCTACGCATATTATTACATCTTCAACTGTCATCTCTTCCTGACAGTATTGGGGCCACTTGGGTTGACACCTCTTCTATTAGGTTGCCCTGCCCGGTATATTGGTAAGGCCGGTAGAACCTACTATCTTCCATTTTATGGTTGCCTTGCCCGGTATATTGGCAGGGCCGGTAGAGTCTGGTTTGCTGGTTTCCGTTAGGCTGCCTTGCCCGGTATATTGGCAGGGCCGGTAGAGCCTGTACCATCCTGATTATTGTCTGGCTGCCTTGCCCGGTATATTGGCAGGGCCGGTAGAGCCACCTTTCATTGCATGCTCAGACTGTCCTGCCCGGTATATTGGCAGCACCGGTAGAGTCTGTTTTCATATTATCATTCCACTTACTATTTATTGTATGTACGTGTATGCAATCCTATGGGATTATTTTAAATTTTCTCAATAAAGTTGTGTTTTTACCTAACTTTTCGTCTGAGAGTCATAACAAACTGTGACAATGTCTTCTGCATTTTTTTCATGTTTCAGACACTTTGCCAAGTAGTAGGCATTTTCAAAATAGTTTTGCTAGGGTTTTGAATAACGGTTCACCTGGTATTTGCTTCTTTTGAAACCTGATTGTTTTTTCTTGATATAAAGTAGGTGCAAAGGCATGGGCAGTGTCTACAATAGTCTCAATAACTTTTTCATTGTGAGTTGAAATGTTTGTGTCTGGAAGCTGTTGCAGCACACTGAAGCGATTAGACAGTGCTAACTCCAAATTCGTATCATTTTTCAATAGCTGACTGGTGTTGATCTTCATGTTTGATGACTTGGTCATTTTTTTTTTCTTTAAGTCAATTTAAGTTTTTGCTCTCACTAGATGATAATGCAAAAGTATGCCTATAGAATAGTAAACTTGCCAAAATGTTGGGAGCTGACATGCTGCCCTTTTCTTTTGTTGAAAACAGAGGCTTTAAAGAACTGATATCATGTGTTGCACCCTGCTGGAACATCCCAAGCTGCAGTTATTTTTCAAGTATGGTTGTGCCATTGTTATATAAGCAGATAGTTACTGTTGTAGACAAAGGTACTCAGCTGCCTAAGAACCTTTTCAAGGAATATTTTGTTGTTGGACTTAGAACTTTTACTTTCAGCTATTTATTTCTCCACTTCAACCCTCAGAAGAAGTAATATTGTGGTGCGAAATGTTGAAGTCATAGGAAACAGGTGAAAAATTAATTGGCAGAGGCAAAAAAGGAGAAAACTTTTGTGAAAAATAATTTTATTGCAGAAAGTCATGTGGGAAATTTTTCTGAATTTCCACTCACCCCTGTCCTCAACCAATCAGCATTTCCCAGCCTTGCCCCCAACAGAGGACCAGAATCGCGTAATTTTTTAAATATATAGAACAATATATATATATATTTATATCAGGGCTCAAAATTTCCACTCTCCCCCTCACATTTGGCGAGGAGAAAATTTGAAATGAAGCCAGCAATGTTAAAGGGATAGGAATACTTCATTTTTTCTTTATTTTATTTTGTAGGCATTAAAAAAACATGAAAATGATATAAGTCTTATCTCTCAAACCTTTATAGTTTGTGAGACAATCACAAGCAAAGTTTCCCCCTCCCGCCCCTTTTACCTAGTGTAAGCCGTCTCTTCTCAGATGTGGAATCTACTTGTAAGACCAGACAGATAACAGCAGGGGACAATTTTCTTTCTATTAGAACAATGAAAGCCCTGCCTCCCTTGACAAGTTTTTCAGGTTTTTCCCTTATCTTAATTGAAGATTGTCCCTCTCTGCAATCTACCTGGGCACCTCCCTTCTGATCTGGCTGAACAGTGTTACATCTGTAAAAGGGGCTGGAGGGGGATACTTTATTATTGAATTACTCTTGAACTACAACTCTGACAGAATTGAAATAACACTCTCCAAAGTCCAGATACTATGATGATTAATAAGAACTGCTTTTATTATGAAACATTACTATCCCTTTAATAGTCTGCCACCCGTCGTCTTCCCAGCCTGCTGTTTAAGGGCCCACCGGGTGACCGCATGTCCCAGAATGCCCAGGACTGTGTCTTAAGTCTGTCCTGTGTCAAGGCTGTACGCACCACCAGTCAATGAAAGGAGAGAATTACATTGGCTGGTACATGCAGTGTGCGTGACGTGTATGTATTCCGTGAGTGACTGAGATTGAGTGTCGGCTGGAGAAGCAGGGAGAGATGGAATGGAACGGAACAGGCACAGCATTTCACGGTGCAGCAGCAGACTGACAGCACAAATAAACTAGTGTCCTCCAATGCTCTTTAGGCAAGTGAGACTGAGTCCTGTTTGCTCAATGAGAGCAAAGCCCAATTTTTTTATATATAAGAAAGCTTTTAATACGTGTCAGAAATGAATGCATAACTGTTGGTTACTGGCCATGTAAATCTTTCATTAATACTTGCATAGAACAAAAGAGAAATTAGTGAGAATCCAGGGGGAGTACTATTGTTGCTTTATTATTGCTCTTAATAGGTATAGTAATCTCACCATTTTCACTAAGAGACCAGTTCAGTACATTCAATTAACGGCCATTGTTGACCTTTAAGACATAACTTTTATTGGTGTTGATAAAATTATCAAGTAAAGCCCTTTATGAATTAGGTATGGAAAATAAAATTTCCCAAGTAGCACTAATTGCTACAAATCAAGGAATATTAAAACCAAACCTTTCCTCCAAATTATTATCCTCAATCACTATTCGCTTAGCAACCTAGCTCAACTAGTCTGATCTTATTATTCTAAATATGTGGCATAAGATAGTTACACTGTGATAACCCAATGACAAGAAAAGCAGATAATTGAGCCCGTTACATCTTTATTAAACTGATAACATTTTTGATAATATAACACTGAGAATTCAGGGTTATCTGGCATTATAAGACTGCTATGAACTACATCTTGTTTGAGATATATTTTTCTATTTTGGGTTAAGAAGTATCACAGTGTAACTATCTTGTGCCACATATCCTGTATAATAATTTGCTAGGATGTTTGTCAGAAGCCGTCATGTGCAATAGAGGCTGCCTGAATGCGCCGCGGCTTATACGGAAATGAGACAAATGCCAAGACCTTTAGAGAGTATGGCCATTTTTTTGTATATTGTTTGCATTAATTAGATATTTGTCATAAGACTTTTTCCTTTTAAAACAAAACTCCACAAATAAATGTAAAAGCCAGAAAGTATAGCTAGGCATTTGTTGTTGCTGTGTGGTAGCTGCATGTTTTTGGTAATTAAGGGCACAGTATTTATTTTATGCTTACAATTAACCCTTTGAGTGCCCGAGGGGTATTCAATCCATTGCAAAGCAATGGGTTGCATACTCCTCTGGCACTCAAAGGGTTAAGATCGCTTGCCCATGAAATAGCCTAATTGTATTAAGTCCTATTCCATCTTTCTCAAACTGACCTATGCACTGAGAGTTTTGTGCTTCTAATGGCCCTGAGCAGAAAAGTAAAGTGGATCGGTTCTGCAGCAAACCAATGCAATAAAGGGAACCAGTGAAGGAAAAATTAAAAAAAATGGTCAATGATTTAACTCTTTGAGTGACAGAGGGATACAAAACACATTGCTTTGCATACCCCTCTGGCATTCAAATGGTCAAGGCTGCATGTACAAAGAAAATGATCAGTTGTGGAGTAAACAAATTGCAGCACTCTAGAGCAAGAAGCCTGTTTGTCAGTCTCCGAAGAGTAAGTATTACTTAATAACTGGCTACTTGTGTGAGATAATAGCATTATTAAGAAGCTAGTCACCATATGCCTAATAATTGGGGGGGGCAACTTTACATAGGGTGGTAGTTCCGCTTTAATACAATGGCCATTTTCATTTGCCCCTTATAGTGCTATTGCCTTACCCTAAAATTATGGTAGTTTTTGTAGATCATAGTAATTTGTATAAATCTTATTCTAAATGACAGAGTAATTTATTTTATTCCATTTCAAATGTAAAATAATATTATTGTTATTTTAAGAAATTATATAAAATATAAATAATGGCAAAGTATTCAATTAATTATGCATCCCAACTAATATTTTTTTTGCACATTGCAAACAAATATAATTTTGGCTTTGTGCATTTGTTCAAGGAGATTTGGCTCAGTAACTATAATCATTTCTTTGTAAGATAAAAAAAATCTTGACTTTCAGAGAATTACCTCATTATTCTTTTACAATCATGTACGTAATTAAAAGTAAATTGTTAAATATTATTATAGGTACAAGTACTTTTTTCACCTCATCTACTAAGAAATAAAATGTGATGCAACTAGGAAGGGCATTTGACTGTTAATTATCTAAAGTATTTTTTTTAGGTTTTTTTTTTAGTTTTTTTTCTTTCCTGGTAATTATGTAATATGAAATGCTTGTTTGCTACAATAGTCAATGCCTTCTCCATACAGGACATTATAACTTTGGTAGCAATTTACCTCAAGTTATTATGTATCTTACATGTAGATTATTGTGACACCTACTTGAAGACAACAGTTTATTATGAGTAATACATGTGGTATTATATTAAGAGCATCCTATATAATAATTCGCTAAAACGTGTGTAATGACATAGTCATGCACAGTAGAGACTGCTGCTCGTGCTGCAGTCATGCACAGTAGAGATTGCCTGCGCTGCAGCTTATACAGGGCTGGACACTCCAAAGAGGAGCGTCCAGCTCTGTATCAGCTGCGGCGCGGGCAGTCTCTACTGCGCATGACTGCCCCGCGACCGGCTGGCAGTAGCACTGTGGCCCTTTTAATATATAATAGAACAGTCATGATGCACCGCTTAATTAATTATGAAAGATAAACATATTGATATGATACAAATGTCCTTTTAGAATATGAGCCGAAGTTCAGCTTCAGCAATGTGTTTATATCTAACACAATGTTCTGAATTTAGGAATCTGTAAAAGTATTATAATTGACAACCTTGAATACCAAAGAATTTTCTTTTGTGCATGCAAAGAAAGGTTACAAATTCTGCTACCAAGCCTGCTGAGTGAAATTTAAAGGGGTATTAAGCCTTAAAGGTAGCTTGGTTTCATTACATGTTAATATATTTTAGATATGTTAACAGCATTATGTAAAGATTCAGTAGTAAATACTTCAGAGCATGCTACTATTTGCAAAGGCTATTTATGTTAATAAATCATTATCTGCCCATGAATAAACTGCTTAATCTGACTTCTAGCAACTTCAGAGAATCTGAAATCTCTGTAAACAGACCTACCTCTTTGATGATATACTATGCTGACCATGTGGGGATGGGGCCTTCATTGTTGGACATGCTGGTTTAACTCTGGGTGAGTGAGGGGGAGGACTTGGTGTGCATGGTTGGACATGCTGATTTAACTTGGAGTTGGTGGGTAGGGGAAAATTGCCTTCATTGTCGACATGCTGGTTTAATTTTGGGTGCCTCTGTTATTGGCAATATTGGATTTGCTTTGGGTAGATTCTATAACTTTGACTGTTGGGTTATTTTTGGGGGGCTAGGGGGGAATGGGGACTTCAGTTTGGTGAATGTTGGCAGTTTTTGGGGAGGGGGGGTTTTAAAAGCCCTGATAGTATTGAACCAGTATAATGTATTCATGTTAAGCTTTAATTACTCTTAAAATGCATTGGTGGTGTATGTCAGGACTAGCATTTAGTAAGTGCTAACTGTAAGATAAGAAATTTCATTGACTTGCATCGAACAGCACGTTGATTTAGCATGCGCTATCAATTTGGCCAAAAGTCTGAAATTAGGTCAGAGCTCTAGGGCTTGTTAGCCAAAAAATGTTCACCAGAGTTTTGTTGTTTAATGTGTTGGAGAGAGGAGCCCTACACTCTAATTTTGTTGCGCTGAAAGTATTCAGCTCCTCCTTACTTTTGAGACCTAGTATTCACAAGTTTAAAGACAGATTTATATCAGTGGGAATTTTGGACATTTTTATTTGTTCCCAGTGGTGCAGTTGATTTGCAATGCCCAAAGCCACAATAAGGTGGATGGTCTTCCTGCCTTCTTCCCTCTGTTAATAAAAATCAGACCTCTTGGCCTCTAGGAGAACAAAGGAGAGGGAAGGTGAGGGAGCATATTCCTCAGAGGTGGTAAATATCTGAAACTCTACAGGGAGGCATGAATATTACCTTGGATTTTATATCTCCGCCCAGTTTTGGAGAGGCGGTGGCCATACTGGTAATATCTTTCATATTTGGTGGTCATGCCCCATTATTAAAACATTTGGGATAAGGTACTTGGCTTTATCAGGGTGGGTATCTCCATCTCAGCTATTTGCTCATTGTACCATTGTCAGACAACGGTTCTCCTTACATTCCCTGCCAAATCTGAACCAAAATGACACCAGACAGGACTGTCCCCTCTCTCCCCTTTTATTTGTCTTGGCTATTAAACCCTTAGTTGCAAGGATTAGAACACATTCTGACATCTCAAGCATATCCCAGGGAGCTGAGACCTACAAAATCTTCCTTTTTGCGGACTACATTATTCTGACATTATCTAATCCGCATGTCACTCTACCTAAACTGTTCACTGTCCTACAGGAGTTCCAATGCATCTCAGATTATAAAATTAATACATCCAAATCTGATGCTCTACCTCTGAACCTGGGTCCTTCAGAAATTGATCTGATCTAAGTGAACTACGGTTTCTTCTTGAAATCCACAGCCCTACATTACCTTGGGGTTAACAAGCTATCATACCTTACACAAAACAATCTTTCTTCCTCTTTTTAAAGCTCTGAAAGAGGATCTTACATGTTGGAAGGATTTTACCATATCCTGGTTTGGGGGGATACACTCTGTCAAGATGAACATTCTCCAGAGACTTCTATATCCCTTCCATACTCTTCCAGTTCGGATCACCTATTCTGATCTTGAGTGCCTTCAATCCTCTCTCCTTCAATTCATTTGGAGTGGTCGGTGCCACAGGATCGCAAAACATATACTCTTCCTCTGATAATTGGGTGGGAGTCTTGCTGTCCTGAATTTTCGCCTCTATTATTTAGTATCTCACCTCAGCCAGCTCAAGGCTTGGTTTGCCCGGGGTCGCGTAAGGTGGGTTGATATCGAACACAGCTGTCTACCATCGACCCCTCTCAAGTTCTTCACCTGGATTAGCTCCAGAGCCCAGCATTCAATGTCCCAAAGTTGCAGACAGTAGCCTTCAATTTACATATCAATGTTATGTCCTGTAAGAGATATACCTCCCTTTGTTCATCCCCATCTACTTTTTGGTAATCCCAAGTTTCCCACCAGTTTCAACTCACACTCCTTTTACAAGTGGCGTTGGGCCAATGTCCTCAGGGTCAGCAGCTTTTTGTCTGATGGCTTGTTTCCCTCCTTTGACTCAATGTCTATGGTCTTACCCCCAGTGATTTTCTTTTCTATCTTCAAATGAGGCACTTCTTATACTCTCTAACCCCTTCTTAATTGGTCCCTCCTCTTGCCCACTTCGAAAAGCTCTGCACGGATCCATGACTGCATCATCATTGTTTGTCCATACTGTATGCCCTGTTGCTATCCTCAAACACCCTTTCTAAACATGCATTCATGACGGCCTGGAAGCAAAACTTGGGTCTAGAGATTTCAGAAGATCGCTGGACTGCAATCTGGTCCTCCCCTGCTAAAACATCAATCTGTAAAACCACCAGGGAAAATATTTTGTAAGATCCTACTTAGGTGGTACTATAAGTGGTACTGGAACCCTTTCCAGCTTCATTCTATTTCTCTGTCTGTCTCCACTCAGTGTTGGAGAGGCTGTGGCCATACTGGTGGTCATGCTCCATTTTTCAAATGTTTTGGGGTAAGGTACTTGGCATTATCAGGGTGGTTACCTCCTGACTCAGTGATGCTAGTGTTGGGAGTGCCCTTTGAGTCAATGCGTATGCCCTGTACTTTAGCTAAATTGACCTCTCATATTCTCACCACAGCCTGCTGCCTGATTGCTGCTTTATGGATGTCCCAGACAATTCCCTCTATAGACATATTGCTCTCCAGACTCCGACAAGTAGAACTTATGGACCACCTTACTGCTCTGCTCCATGACGTGCTCCCAAAACAGAGAGAAATATGGGACTACTGGGAACTCATTAGAGACTCAATTGACACTTCTCAAATCTGACTTCCCCTCCTCCCCTAGGGTTTCTTCTATGTCCCTTTAGGGTTTCTGTTCGGTTCTGCCACTTTACTTTTCTAATTCTCCTTTTTGTTTCTGTTCTATTTTCTCACCTCCGCCCTTTTTTTTTAATTCCCCCCCCTTCCCGCCCAGGCAGCCAGTGCAGTAGAGCTGTCGCCTTTGTCCAGCGGACTGTACTGAACATCTTATACATTATATGATTACCTCATGTTCCATTATTTGTTTCTCCATGTACCTCTGGTCTCTCGTTAAAAGGGGCATGTATACCATGCTGTTTTTCAAACCCTTCCAGAAAACAATAAACATTTTAATAAAACAACAACATTGGGCTCAAGACTGAAACCTGTGGCTTCCCACTTACAACTTTACACCAACTTAGAAAGGTTCCATTAACAACATCTCTCATTTAACTATTTCTCAATCCATGTAAAGATATCACCTCCAAAACTGAAGCCTTTTAATTTATGCAATAACCTTGAGAGGCACTTTATCAAAGGCTTTTGCAAAATCCAAGTACACTACATCAACAGCAATTCCCGTATTCAAATTACTACTTACTAGGGGTGAGCAAATGATCCTGTCGTGTTCCCACTAAAAAAATCAGTGAAAACCACGTTGCATTCCGCTTTTTCTCAGGAAAATCTGCTTTAAATACAGCAATTCAAATCTTCTAATTTTTCACCCATTGGCAAAAATCATTCACCATTTTTAATCATCCATTGATTAATGTGTTTTTCGCCTTTTAACTATAAAACATGTCATTTTCCAGGAAGTGGAACACAATAGAAGCAGGTACAGACCGAGAGAGAGGTGCTGTTCTACTGTGAGTTAGTAGCAAACTGAGGAAGGAGAGGGTTATAATGACTGCTATCACTATGAGCAAGTTTAAAAATAATGAAAGGAGGAGCTGGAAGGACCCATATGTGTCCAGTGAGTCTGAGGAGAAGGAGGAAGTGACCACTACAGACCCAATACTGGCCAGTCCCCCTAAATCACCCCTAGGGATCTTGGGGAAATTAATCTCAAGGGAGGAAGAAGAGGGTAGTAGCGAGAGCAGGACAGGCAAGCTGACTGTGCCTGCTGTCAGATGTGCTGTGCCTGCTGCCAGTGCCGCCCTTTCTACCACCAGTGCTCTGATTGCTGTCAGTGCTGAATCTGCTGCCACCATTGCTGTGTCTGCTACAAGTGCTGCCCCTGCTGCCACCAGTGCTGTGCCTGCTGCTAGTGCTGAACCTGCTGCCAGTGTGTCTTGTAATTCTCTGGAGGTGGTGAAGCAGAAGATAATGCAAAGTGTGACAACAGGGGACCCAAAGTCACACTTGCTATCACCAGGCAGTCCTGTCAGTCCTAGTACTACTACTAAAAAGGTCCAGCAGCTTGTTAGTGTTAAGAGTAAAGGGTGGAGGGTGATCATCGTATTACTAGTGACTGTGAGTTGGAAGACTCAGGAGCTGAAATTGATGTGGTTAGTGTTAGTTTTAGTACTAGTAACAATAATGGTGTAGCAGCCGGTGGGACTAGTGTTAGGGGAGTGGTAGGGAAGCAATTGAGAGCATCCAGACTAGCAGTCAAGGGAACCCACATCATTCCACTTACCACAGGAGTCTGGTTCCCCTCTCGACATTGTCCATGAGGCACATGAACCTGAAGAAGGCACAATTGTTGCCTAGCAGAAATAAAACCACACCACCACCACCATGAGCACAGATCAACTGCCTGTGCCTATTGCTAGTGCTGCCAGTCTGCCTTATTCAAGTCACCATGAAATGGCAAGTGTGATATTAGGGGACTCTCTGTCACATTTCCCATCAGCTCCTCCAACCCACAGTGAGATGTCTGTAATAGATCAACAGCACAAAGGGACTGGTGGTGGTGGTGGTGATGATGATGGTGGATAAGCTGGGGTGGAAGAGACATTAATGCCCTTTTTAGTAGGGATGGGCGAAAATGTTGCTAAAAAGCCAAAATCATTGAATAATGGAATTTACACACAAAACATAGCAAATGTTATTTTATTTCCCAAAGGTATAGTATAAAAGGGGCATGAGGGTGCATGTGTTGGTGGAGTGTGGGGAAAGAATCAGTTGAACAGGGAGTATTTTTTGGGGGGGTTTGTTTACTGGGATTGGGGACAGTTAATAAAAAATAAATCCTAAATACAATTAAAAACCCCCATAAGACATGGTATAAAAGGGGTGTGAGGAGGGTGCCTGTGTTGGTGCATGGAGTCTGGAGAAAGAATCAGTTGAACAGGGAATTTGTTTTGGGGGGATTGTTTATAATGGGGTGACAATACAAAAATAAATAAAATAAAATAAGAAATTTGTATGTAACATGACAGGTACCCCTTGAGGTAAGCTGCCACTGGGGTAGACTGATACTTAAAGTGACAGACTATTTTGTAGAGGATGAGTCATAAGATTTGTTGTTTGAGGCCCAAGCATTCTGCTGCCCTTGCAACTCAGCAGAAGCAGGAATTAGAACTGTTGCAAATTCTGCAAATTCCAGAAGCTCACTGCTGCTGGTGGTGGTGGTGATGCCCATCCCCATCCCTGTCTCCCATTCCTTCTCACTTTGGGCTAAAACAGTCATCAATATCTCTTCCACCCCAGCTTCTTCACCATCATCACCACCACCACTTCTAGTCTGTCCATGCTGCTGCTGCTGCTCTATTACAGACATCTCACTGCTGGTTGGAGGAGGTGATAAGAAATATGACAGAGGGTCCCAAAGTGTCACACTTGACATTTCTTGGTGTCCTGAAAAAGGCAGACTGGCAGCACTAGCTAGCAGCAGGCACAGGCAGCTGATCTGTGCTCCTGGAGGTGGTGGTGGTATTATTGCTGCTAGGTAACAATTCTGCCTTCTTCAGGATCATGTTCCTCATGGACAATGCAGTAGGGGAACAGGACTCTCAGGGTCAGGGGAATGGTGTGGGCTCTCTTGACCACTAGTATAGATGCTTTTAATTGCTTCCCCTACCAAACCACTCCAGTAAACCTAGTCCCACCAGCTGCTTCACCATCACTGTTACTAGTGAAACCACAACACCGCATCAGTTTTAGCCCCTGAGTCTTCCTCCTTACAAACACTGGTAATAAGATTATTACCCCCTCCTTCATTCCAAACACTAACAAGCTGCTTGACATTCTTAGTACTAGCATTGGCGGGACTGCTTGGGGATGGCACTTAGGGAGCCCTGCTGTCACACTTGACATCATCTTTTCTCCCCCCCTCCTGAGTATTACAAGACACACTGGCAGCAGGTTCAGCGCTGGTGGCAGCAGGCACAGTACTGATGGAAGCAGAGGCAGCATTGGCAGCAGGTACAGCACTGGTGGCAGCAGGGGCAGCATGTCTGGCAGCAAGCACAGTACTGCTGGCAGCAGGGGCAGCACTGGCAGCAGGCACAACACTGTTGGCAGCAGGGGCAGCACATTTGACAGCAGGCACAGCACTGGTGGCAGCAGGGACAGCACGTCTGACAGTAGGCACAGCAATGGTGGCAGCATGGGCAGCATGTCTGACAGCAGGCACAGAAATAGTGGCAGCAGGGGCAGCACATCTGGAAGTAGGCACATGCAGATGACCTGTCCTGCTCTTACTTCTTCCCTCTGTACCTCTGCCTTGACATTAACTTCCCCAAGATCCCTAGTTGGGATTTAGGGACTGGCCAGCACTGGTTCTGCAGTGGACACTTCCTCCTCCTCAGACTCACTGTACACATAAGGGTCCTTCCAGTTCCTCCTTTTATTAGTTTTAAACCTTCTCTTAGCGAAAGCAGTCATTATGAGCCTCTCCTGCCTCAATTTTGCCTCCAGATCACAGCAGAACAGCATGGCACGTGTACCTCACTCTGTAGCTGCCTCTATTGTGTTTCACTTCCATGAATACGTCATGTTTTTATAGTGAAAAGCCAAAAAACACATACATCAATGGGTGGAAATTTTCTAGCTATTGAAAAAAATGTAGATTAATTTTTGCCAATGGGAGAAAAATGCAAATATTTGAATGCTGTTTTCAAAGTTGATTTTCCTATGAAAAAGCAGACAACAATGTGGTTTTCATAGATTTTTTTTTTTGCTGGAACACAAAAGGACCTTTTGCTCACCCCTACTTTTTAGCCCAGACATAGAAGGAATGGAGACAGGGATGAGGATGGGCATCACCACCACCAGCAGTGAGCTTTAGGAATTTGCAGAGTTTGCAACTGATCTAATTGCTGCTGCTTCTGCTGAGTTGCAAGGGCAGCAGGATGCTGAGGAGCAGTCTAGTGTGCCATAGACCACTGTGGACACAGTGGGAATGCAGTTAACAAGTGATGCGGGAGAACAGGTTCCACTTGCCAAAAGCAGCAATACTTCTGGTCCTAGTTGCAGTGATGATTCTGAGGCAGTAGCAGCAACAATATCATCCTCTGCCCCAGACATTGAAGGTGAACGTGGAGGAGAAGAAGAAAAAGACCATTCTTCTCCACCTTTTCCCTTCTCCCTGAAGTCATGGGTGTGGGACTATTTTTCTCTTGGGGCAGGCACAGTGCAGTTATCAACAATGGCACTGTGCACAATTTGTGACAAGTCAGTGAGAACTGCCCTGATAACACACATGAAACACAGAGACCATTATATTTGTGTGAAACCTGTTAAAGCCAAACATGCATCACAGAAATTGAGCACCACTGTTGCTGTACCCCCTGACTCTCCAGAAAGGCAACAAGGAGGGAGGCGGAGATCAAGGAATAGTTAAAAATAGAGAATCCCAGGCAGAGGCTGGAAATTCGATGACGATCAAAACAACTAGCTTGCCATGACCTTCTTTCTCTAGGGTAACAACATCTGCCAATCCACCTTGTTCACCATTCCCTCCCCCACTAAGTGATAGACACTTTGTAAATGTTAGGATGTGGCAGTTCATGTCCACCCATTGCACATTGTGTGGTGCACTGACCATACATGGCAAAGTGGTGGAAGAGAATCGCAAGCAGGGCATCAAGCAGCATCTAAGAAGATTCCATCCCACTGAATATACTAAGCTGGTGGCAGGGTGGGTTCATCATTACTATTAAACTGTCAGCAAGTTGTCATGTGTCCTTAGCGGGGTGTGGATAAGGGGCATAGTGACAACAGCAGTAGTTGGATTCCAGTGGGGGGATTTCACATTGGGGTGTTTGTATATAGTTGTGGCAGGTGTTTCATGTGAGTGCAGCTGTACACATTGTTCCCAGTCATTCCCTTATTTACACTGTGCACATTGTAGGTGCTGATGTGAGAGGCACAGTTCATGCTCTCAAGGGAAAAATGTCTATTCTAGTAACAACACATCTATGGTTTTGGAGGAAGGGCAGGTGAAGAAGCATTATTGGCCAACTTCTTCTTTTCTCCAGATATACCTGAAGTGGTGGGGGGTAGTTATGGTGCTGCTACTGCATCAGGAGCATCACTGGAGCTAGTAGTGGCAAGTGAAACCTTCATCATCCATCACCCATGTTACTGCTGATGTTGATCCCGTTCCCTTTGAGCAGCAGTAGCAAATTCTACAATTATATCAGGGCATTTGACAATGGCCAGTAGCCTCTGGCCAACACAACATGGCCTGCTGTCACTAGGCCAGTAGGGTTTTTTTTTTTTTACTCAGGGCTTACAAAAAATACAACAATTTTTGGGGGCTTGTTTTTAACAAGCCTAAGTCCTACAAATCAATGTTTCCTTAGGTCTTGTGCCAAACAAGTCTAAGTCCTACAAATCAATGTTTTCTCAGGGCTTGGGCCTAACACAAGTCTTATTTCCTACAACAAATTGATGTTTCCTAATGGCTTGTGCCTCTAATAAGTCTAAGTCCTACAAATCAATGTTTCCTCAGGGCTTGGGCCTCTAACAACAAAACTTACAAATCACTCTCTACAAAATACTATAACACATTAAATATCAGTCTACACCAGTCAGGGGGTCCCTGTATGTCATGTTACATACAAATTTCTTATTTTATTTTATTTATCTATTTTTTTATTAACTGTCCCCCTGTCACGGTTTTTAGATGAACACTCAGACAGAACGGTAAGGTTAAAATAACTTTATTAGAATAAAGTGCATACACGAGTGTAGGTCCTAAGACCCACAATACAGAACAGGATAATATATACAATGGGTACAGCGAATAGGACCGGACTTGACAATCAGGATACTGGTAACAATATATGTATATATATCAGGATCTGGCAAAACCAGTGAGGTTCGAGGTACAGTCCCAGAACTGATGGGTAGGCGCCAACACAGGAGGTCCACAAATTAGGACAGAACAACCCAGACACCTGGGTACTAGAACCCGTAAGGGCAAACGGAATGGACTGGGAACCAACTGACAGTTAAGGAATCTGCCAGAACCGGCAAGGTATAGGGTGCACAGTCCAGGAACGGCAACAGGACTACAGTGGCATGAAGTCCACAGTGGAGGACTGGCACAACCCAGATGCCTAGGTACTGACCCAACAGGAGCGAGGCAACACTGGCCAAGGCCCTAGACCGCTGGTAACCGCGTGGCAACCGTGCGGACCAACCCTGAAAGGGTTACAGGAGACCAAGGCAGCTGCTACTGGAAAACCCTAGAACGCTAGGGGTGGATCGATATATGGCAAGTAATAGGAACGCAACCAGTGTCCCTCAACCTGCAAGGTGGAAATTGCAACGCTGGCTCTTGAGCCCATGGCTCTGCAGTAAGGAACAGTAGTGCTATTACCTGGAAGCTCCAGGTACATACAGGGTTAATGGACCACGCCCAGAGAGTAACTGTAACTCCCAGAAGGAGTGAGTCCAGCGCTACTAGGGAGGCAGACACAGAGAGTGATCAGAGTATCTCAGTCAGTGTGTAGAACACTGCACCGGTACTTCGATTGTACACACCGCCTAGATGGCAGTAGAGCAGTTCGAGCACAAGGCTCAGCCTTTGGTCGACAGAAAACAGCGCCCTGCGGTGCACACCGAGAATAAACTGCAAGGCCCTGAAAACCAGTGACCTCACGGGGTCACCAAGTGGCACAGACAACACACGGTAATAACGTGTATAGGAAGCCACGGTCGGCAACAGCCACAGCGCGGAAGACAGCCGAATACGGTCAGCAACGGATAGGTGCAATGGCCAGATATGATCAGCAACGGAGCAGGTTCTCAGCCAGGATACAGTCAGCAACGGGGCGGGTTCTTCAGCCAGGATAAAGTCAGCAACGGAGCGGGTTCTTCAGCCAGATACGGTCAGCAACGGAGCGGGTTCTCAGCCAGGATACAGTCAGCAATGGAGCAACTGGTTTGCCTTTTTCTCTGTCCTATCAGCTGAAAGGGGAGGGGATAACCCATTTGGTGACTGCTGCTATGGATATCCAGGAAACTAAACTGCCATATCTTAACAGGACCAATGTGGGAAATGTGGGAAAACTGGAAGAACTTAAAACACTGATACCCCATTCAAGATAACAAATTAGATATAGTTTCACTGTTTTTCTTTGTTGTCATTCTTTTTTGTTGTGCACTGTTGCCTGTTTTATCATTTTTCTATAGCAACTTTTTTCTTAGTCTATATTCACATACATTCGCTGAGCTGTCATTTAAGTAGCACAATATCATTTTTTGAGAAAATCAAGATTCAAAATAAAATCATCCAAAATAAATCACTGTTAATTCACAATAAACCTGCTATATTAAATGCAACTAATTGTGTCAGTTGTAGCTATGTCCCATGAGCCATATGATTATTAGTATACACTGGCACAAAATTGGTCAACAGATTGTATCAGGGAATGTATCAGTTTGTATTTCCTCAATCTTGTCACACAGGTATTGTGACAGAATAAGTTATGGAATATTCAATGTTCGGCTCTTTAACTCCTTTGGTTTCTTATCACGTGCACCCTAGGGCAAGCATATGGCCAACTTGAAGCTTGGGCAGAATGCCAGTTTAACAGATTTTGAATTCTCTAAATGCAGGCATGGCCAATCATATATATTGTATATGTAATGACTTTTACACAGGGCACAGATCCCAGGCAGGAATGTAAATTGTTGATGGCTGTCTGATGAAAATAAAACCGGATATCCCTGCAGTCGGTAGAATGCTGACTTCAGGGAAGGGGGAGGGAGGGGGGAACTTTGCGTTCGGTTATCTCTCAAACCATAAAGGTCTGAGAGATGACACTGGGGGCAATTCAATTCTTTTTCAAATATCTACAACATGGGAAATACTAATATTAAAGTATTACTATCCCTATCAGAAAATGTAGGCTATATTTTGTTGCCATGTGAAAATAATTATTATCTATCAAACAGAAATAAAATAACATTGTTAAATGCAACTCTTTGAGAAACTGACATGAAGCATTGAATATGCTGATCCCAAACAATAACAATCATCAAATAATATATGAGTGTGTAGTTTATTTTTCTAAATGTGTTAAAGGGAAGTAAATATTTTTCTGAAAATATATGTTATAGGGCAGGATATTTTCAGGATATCCAGCTGGAGCACAGCTGAGCTAATCAGTGGCGCAGTCACCTGAACTGGTCTACCAGTGCCTATTCAGAGATATCCTGACAACATACTCTGTTGGTAACTATTGAGGAACAGACTTGGGTACATCTCATTTCCTGCTGAGTGTAACAGTGTTCTACCACTTAGAGATGTGCAGAATTTTCCACAAAAGTCTGAAACCTGTGCTTGTGGAGTTCCCACAAGAAGGACCCTTCTACTGATTTTTTATACCCTTTGAGCAGGAGAAAATAAGTGTGTGAGTGTACATGCATGCTGATGTGTGTGTTGAATTGTAACATCATCAGAAGAATTTTAGAAATGCTGAGGTTGTATGTGTGTGATGGAATGTTTGTGTATTGTGCATGTGTCAATTCATTTCACAAATGTAAGAACCACTATGAGGTATAGTTATAAATGCTGTGATATTTTTAAATCAAAAGTTCATTGAAACATTTTCTGTTCTGGTGACCAGATGATGCTGTTCTGATCACTAACTATGGAGAACCATAGTCAATGGCTCTCTAATTGCTGGAGATGGCTACTAGATAGGGATAATGGAAATTATAACCTTCAACAGAAGGATATCCTAAGCTTGCCATCAAGGGGTTATGAGATTGGTAGGGTTATGTGGAAGTTTGGAATATAAAATATATTGACTAAGATGGTAAGGCTGACAATGTCCTAAATTTTGCCATAGAGGAAGAGAGCTATGTAATCCTTTATTAAAAAAGTATCAAAGTTGATGAGGCTGAAAACAGAGATATCACGCTTGTTGATACGAGTAGTAAAGGCAAAACAAACCCTGTTGAAGCCATTACCAATTAAGCTCCAAATGCATACAAATATTCAATCATAATTCCTGTAGAGAGTTGCTTATTTCTTTGGATCAACATCATACCATCTTTGAAACTAACTGTCATAATTGTCAATATTTTTCTGAGCTAGAAAAGTATCAATGTTTTTTTAAAAACTTCTATAGTATTTGCAGACACAGCTGCCCAAGGCAAATAATTTTACAACCTTAAAAAATCCTGCCTTTTCTTTAGTCATAAACAACTTTCCTCTAGTCTTAATGGGTAACTTCTTGTTTTTTGCTTTTTGATTAAATAGTTCCTCAGAGGATTACTCAACTATATTTGTACATGGTTATCCTATTAACCCTTAAACACCTCTCCTCTTTTATAATCAATCCCAGTTTGGTTATATCTGTCTTTATAACATACATGCTCCCATACCTTTATTTATTTTGTTGCACATCTCTGCACTTTTTTCAGTTCAGTAACGTCTCTTTTAAGAAGTGGTACGTAAAATTGTACTCATTAAGGTCTTACCAAGAATTTGTATATGTAAAATTATGTATATGTATATATATGTAAAATATATATATGTAAAATTATATTTCCATCACATGCATCTATATCCCTTTTTATACATGATCGTACCCTATTGGCTCTTGCAGCAACTGAGTGAAACTGCAGTGCTGTGAAGTCAGGGAGGTCCCACAGTTATAATGTAATACCAATGTGTCTAGTAGACCTCACTGGGTCCTAACATAAACGTGGATGATGGAAGGCTCTCTCTGCACTGAATTGTCTTTGAGTCCATTTAACAATGGTGCTCCATTCCCTAGTACCATAGAGTTTTGGTTACATAGTGTTCTATCAACAAAAAACAAACAAACAATTCAGTGCAGAGAGCCATCCACATGTGTGATAGGAACTGATGAACTCTAATAGGAACCTCACCAGTAATAGTATAAGAGTGTCTTTTAGATGTCAGGAGTGACATCTGATGGACCCTTTTGGAGAGTTATACAAAGGATGCAGAGAGCTGAGTGCTTTATAGGCTGTGTATACTAAATGTGTTGACCCACTGCAGGATCCAAATCAGCATACAAAATCATGTCAGGTCAGATAAAGCCTGATAAACAAATGACTTGTGTCCAGAAAATCCCGTCTCCACTGATAAAACATATCAGTTTCCATTAGATGGGTGGAATGAATTCATAATAAACATACAAATGCTTTAAAGATGGAAGTTCCCCTGAAGGCAGAACTTGGAAAGATGATGGTCCTCTTTAAAAAAAACAAAAAAGAAGGTTATTCTTAGAAAAAAAATATAATGTTAACCCCTTAGGGTCCGACGATCCCGCAGTGTCTGGTCCTTTAAGGACCAGATAGACGCGTTCGATGTGCCGTCCCACGTGACTGATCACTTGGGGTGGCACATCGAAAGGAGGACTGAAAGAGATCACTCCGGTCTTGGAGCGATCAATTTCAGTCCACAGTATTACTCACCGCGCTCCTGCAGGAGCGCGGTGAGTAAAAGTACGTGACGTACCAGGACCGTCACTGGTCCTTAAGTACCGGACCAGCGTGACGGTCCGGGTACGTCACAGGACGCGAAGGGGTTAAGTAAACTTTACATTTGTAATGTAGAGGCAAAATTGTGCAAAGCAATGTGTTGCTCATCTCCCTGGCCATTAAACTGTTAGAATAGGAGCTGATATACTAAGGGGAATTTGAGTAACTCTGTAACAAAACTGCTTCACAATTTACTGAAAATCCATCTAGTATTCAAGGGGTTAAAAGTCACATATAAATTAATGAGAATTTGTATTTGTCCCTTATGGTGCAGTTGTTTTGCCCAGGAATCTATCCAGTTCCTCTTTGGGCCTTTATGTTCAAAAGGAAAATGGAGGAATTCTGGGGAAAACCATTTGTTCTATTGGAATACTAAACCTTCAAAAGATGGTCATTGATTTAAATGGGGATATTAACCCCTTGAATGCCAGATATGTCTTCAACTCATTACTTCACAAGGCATTGGAGACCTCTCTAGCATTCAAGGGGTTAAACCGCCAATTTAAATAAATGGGAATTTTCAGTTCTCCCCATAGTACAAATGGTTTGCCCTAGAGTTCCTCCAATTTTCTTTTCAACATACGGCCCTAATTAGTGTATGAGCGTCAATGAATGTTTATGCACATATGTTGCCAATTAATGCAATTTTGACTATAAACTAAATGTATGCTTTAGAAGTGATGTGTATCTCAATGGTAGAAAGTTTGTTTACAATCAGCTTTTCAGTGGTTTATGTTTAAAATTTGTGTGGTATTTTTTTTCCTGTTTACTTCAGACTTTTAAACTTTGTTTAGGTAATTGGTTTGTCTGTCTAAATATTCCTGTTTTCTGAAAGGAGCTGACTAGATGGAAAGAAAATATTATTTACATAGAAAACATTTCGTTTAGAATTTTAGCATGAGAGGAAATTACTGGTTACGCGTACAAGTCTTATCCTGCAATATCGTAGAGAGCCAGTAGGGGGGAACATTATCAGCATATGGAGTTGAGACAATAGTAAAAGTAAAGACGATATAACATTGATTTTTTGCAGTCTTTGCAACAAGACCTTGCTTACTACTTTATGATGTGTATTTAGAGCTGGAGTCAATTGCAGGTGATCATTTTATCACTGGTTTTATCTACAAATTCCCCATAGGCTTCAGTAGGAATCTGTGAGATTAAACCAGCGATAACATTTATCAACTGCAACAGAAAAAAGAAACATTCTAGAGCAAACCATCTGCACCATAGGAGACACATAATAGTTCAGCATATCCCCATTAATTTTAGTAGTCTTTTAACCCCTTGAATGCTAAAGAGGTCTCCATTACATGGTGAAGAAATTTATTGAAGATTTATCTGACATTCAAAGAGTTAAATGCCTCATTTAAATCAGTGAGGATTATTATTTTATTCTATCCCATGGTACCGTTAGTTAGTACCAGAATTGCTCCATTTCAGCTTGTAAATTCAGCTCATAAGCGTGACATAGCTCATTGATCATCTTGGTTACCAAAATAACGAGAAACAATAATTTTAAATAAAAAAAAATAGTGAACTTTAATCTTAGATTGCTATACTTGCAAATATTTTAAAAACATTTCTAGGTATAATTTTCCTCTGAGAAGTCAAATTACAGTGTTACTTCCTACACATGGTGCTGAGCAGTGTGTCACCATCATTAACCCTTTGAGTGCCATAGTGGTATGCAACGCATTGCTTTGCAATGCGTTGCGTACCACTCTGGCACTCAAAGGGTTAAGCCTTGTACAACATTTCTTTTATATAAACATTACATTCACACATATAAATCAGGTTTGTCCAAGTTCAGTCCTGAAGGGCAACCACCAGAGCAGGATTGAACCCTTTGAGTTCCTGAGGTATACACAATGCATACCTGAGCAATTCTTTGTATACCCCTCTGGCAATCAAAATGTTAAGAATTTTCCTGATTAACCACAGGTGAGTAAATCAGTGGCTCATTCATTTTGATTGATTCACCTGTGCTTAAGCAAGAAATCCTTACATCCTGGCCTGTTGGAGACCCTTGAGAACTTGGATAGCTCTGATATAAATAAACAATATTATCATATGGGGAAACTCATAAACTATTATTTATTTTAACCATTTTTTAACCATTTGAGTGCCAGCGGTGGTATTCGCAATGCGTTGCTCACCCCCTTTGGTGCTAGAGTTAACCCTTTGAGTGCCGGGGGGTAACTGTGTTCCATCCCAACCTGGCACTCAAAGGGTTAAACGCATTGTAATGCCTTGCGTACCAACCTGGCACTCAAAGGGTTAAAGGGATATTAGTGAAAGTAACCTACACTTTTAGTTTCATTTTTCATCTTGAACTATTTTTTACACTTTTATTTCCATAATAGAAAACTTACATAATTTTTTCAGGGAGTTTTGAAGTCAGATATGCAATTACATATTATGTGACACACACTAGCGAATGAAATAAATGTATGTTAGGTGATAAATTTGTACCCATAGGAAGCAATTGGAATCATGTTGAATTTGTGGTGCAATTACACGTGGTGGCTAGTAACTCGAATTAAGGGACTCAACTTTATTGCCACAAAATTCTGACAAAAAAGTCCTCTAACGAGTATATCTAGCCACCAACGTGTAAGTGCTGTGTAAAAAGGATAGGAAAAAAAGATAAGTGACCCATGGACGTATTGATATGGGGCCCTAAACCCCATATGAATACATCCAAAGTTAGACAAAAATGTGTGAAATGAAAAATAAGTAAGGGGTATGCAGTGAATTGCAAAGCAATGTGTTGCATACCCCTCTGGCACTGAAAATGTGTGTAATGTAAAAATAAGTAACCCTATCCATGCCAGGTAGGCATGCAATACACTGGTAAAAATTTGTTATGTACCCTTCTGACACTCAAAGGCTTCTTAAATTTGTGTGAATGTAAAAAAACAACAACAACCCTTTGAGTGCCAGTAGGGTATGCAACTCATTGCACAGAGTTGCATACCCCACTGTCATACAATGAGTTAATCATCCAAAAAGATAAAAACCAAAACATTTATAAATACACTTACTCATATTCCTGATTTCCAGTGGGGTGTTCTGCACCCAGGTCTTCTTCAATTCTTCTTCTGTAAGCTTCTTTCTTCCACTTCATCTGTTATCTTCATCTGTCATCCCCATCTTCTTTCTTCATCTGTGCTCCTCTTTATTCTTATTCTTCTTTAAACCTAGTGTTGAACCTGTAAAAAAATATAGTCAGTACAATAAAGCTATTATTAGACATGTGGTGTCAGCAGGCAGCAATATAAAAAATCCCCTCTCCTTGTACCTTTTGAACCATTACCCGATGTGCACTGAGAGAAATTTGAATAGGGACTGCATTTTTTATGGTCAGTACCTGTTTAAACCAATCCCAAGCTCCCATTGGCTGTGATTTGGGGTTATGCAGGTCACAGAACCTGACCTTCAGTACCAACACCTCCCACCCAATCAGCTTCAAGAGCATTGAGTCATCCCTCCAGTTAGAAGTTGATTGGCTGGGAGGTGTGGTTACTGCAGGGCATGTTTCATATCCTGTGTAAGGTCCACATGCCAGCCAATGGGAGCTTGGGGGGGCAATTTGAATGGGGACTGACCATTTAAAAGACATTGGGCAATGAACCAAAAGGTATGAGGAGGGTTTCTTTGTTGTGTTTTCCTGCCACCACCACCACCACTATAAGCAGCAGTGGCAGTGGAATCATATGTTTAATGATATCTTTATTTTATTAACTACATATTTTTTGTACAGGTTCAACAGTACGTGTATAGAAGAAGAATGAAGAGGATCACAGATGAAGAAGAAGTGAGAGAAAAAAATCTACAGAAAAATAATTGAAGAGGAAGATCAGGGTGCAGAAGATCCCTCTGGACATCAGGATGACAGGTATGTTTTTTGACTATGGGTGATAGCATAATGTTAGGGCTAGAATGGGTCCACTTTATTGTTCATGTTAGGGTTAGTGTAGGGCCAAGGAGAGTGTTAATATTTGGGAGGGTGACTGTTTGAAGCACACACTTTGTGTTTGACATTGTGCCAAACATAGAGCATTAGCTGTTTTTTTCTTCCCATTTTGCACGCTATTTAGTATGACTAAAAAAAACACAACAAAAGTTGGGTCACAAGTTGGGTTCTGTGGCCCAACACTCACCATGGTTTCTGTTGGGAGGGCAATTGCATGTCTTCGGTAACACTGTGTATACCATTCTGTAATTATTTTTGCCCTACCGACTGCATGCTATATGCTAGCTTTTTTTGCACTGTATCTTTCCTACATTATAAGAGTATACCTTATTTAACAGTACCTGACAGAAAGCTCTCTAGAAACAGATCCAAATAGCTCAGTGTCATAGTCATAAAAGTGTTAAAATATAAGTGAAAATGAAAAAAACATTTCAAGTTATAAGCAAGTTGACTTTATAAACTTGCAGAAAATGTAAAGTAAAACCTCAGAACAGCTATCCCTTTAATGACAAGCACATAACACATTAGGTTATAACATTTTCACCTCACTTGGGATTTGTCAGTGTATGCAAATTAGCTTGTATTGGGTGGCAGGAAGTGGCAAGAGAGAGGAAGAATTTTGTGGGATATTCATTTTTGGCTGGCATGCCAGACAGCACTGACTCAGTTACATAAATCAACAAATAACTAAAGCTAAATAGCTAATCCACTTTTGTTTTAAATTTAAAAAATGTCTAACAGAACATAAAGCTATTTCAAAATCACCTAACTTGTTATAAGCTTTTAGTTCCACTTTAAATGTCAAAGCCAGCAGTAGTATCCAGGGACTGGGAATTAAACCAGGGACTGTAAGTTGAAATCTGGCAGGTATGGATTAGTTTGTTTAATTACTTTAAAATAGACCTATCGCAACACACAACAGATTTGAATATCAATTAAAAAGTAATTGATATGATTTTATTTTTTTCTAAAATGTAAGGACATTTCTAAGCCCTCCCCTCAATGGACGATTCTTTTATGAAAGGATTTCCATGAATATTTCTCCTTATGTATTTATGTGACCCCTCTTGTATAATCTAATAATTTGTAGCAGATTATGGAGCTAGAGGGAGGTGATTTTCTAGACATGTGAGTAATTAATTATCCAGGCTCTATCTGATCACCTTAACCCTTTGAGTACCAGAGGGGTACAATCAATACGATGCACACTCCTCTGGCACTCAAAGAGTTAAAGAACAAAGGGGGAGATGTATAAAAGTGGAATCAATGGAAAAGAAGCATTAAAATGGCTGTGTGATGGTTGCTGGTAGTTATAAAAGTATTAAAGGGATAGTAAACCCCCTGAAAAACTTTAAGCCAAATGATAGGAATAATAAAAACACACTTAACACCCTCATTCCCATCTCTCAAACCGTTATGGTTTGAGAGATGTAAGGAAATAAAGACCTCCGCTCCCTCCCCTTTCTGCCTGAACAGCTGTAAAGGTGTCAGAGGCAGAATCCGGTCGCCCGACTGACGGCGGCTCTTCAGGAGCGCTGACATCAGGATATCTAACTATACTTACTTCATTGGAATGGTCTACAACGTGTGCTTGCAAGCCATTGAGTACCATTGAATGGGTAATAATAACATCTAAAAATAAATAAAAATAAACCAATATCTATCACCCCTGTAATGCTACTTCCTATAATAAATAAAATGACCATGCAGTGGCTATAAAATACACAACCAATATTTATTCACATGAATACACACATAAATAACAATAAAAATATGTACCTATATAATGTATACAAGTGTGCAAGCATATATAAAGAATAAAGAATAAAATAACATAGAGGTAGCAGAAACTCTGTGTCCTAAACTGAGGTAACCCCTAAGAAATAGTCCGTGTATCCTCGTCTGTATAGATGATACAAATCTTCTCCTCCACCACTATGTCTCCCGTCTATCTAGATGGATAATATGATGTACGGTACATCCCTCCGGCGGCTACCGCTACACATACATACAAGCGGCTTGATGCACTCACCGGATCCCGTAAAACATCAGCGGGCAGATCGTGGGAGGTGTAGATGAAATGGCAAGCGTCCAACTATGTCGCAGGTAGAGTGTAACAAACACTATGTAACAATACTTGAAGACTTGCTCACAGGATAAATCCAAGCAAACAGACAGGCGTATAACGGACAACTCACAGGGAACCTCCTCTCAGACGCAATCCAAACAAGAAGACCTGAACTGGTCAATATATGTATCTCAAGTCTTCAACGTACTGACGCCTGTCTGTTTGCTTGGATTTATCCTGTGAGCAAGTCTTCCAGCTATTGACTGATATACATTGCGGTAGAAGCCCTGGGAATAGGACCCGGTGATTGCAGCTGGCCGTTGGGACATCATAAGAGGCGGCTGCCGCCGGAGGGGCTATTGTTACATAGTGTTTGTTACACTCTACCTGCGACATAGTTGGACGCTTGCCATTTCATCTACACCTCCCACGATCTGCCCGCTGATGTTTTACGGGATCCGGTGAGTGCATCAAGCCGCTTGTATGTATGTGTAGCGGTAGCCGCCGGAGGGATGTACCGTACATCATATTATCCATCTAGATAGACGGGAGACATAGTGGTGGAGGAGAAGATTTGTATCATCTATACAGACGAGGATACACGGACTATTTCTTAGGGGTTACCTCAGTTTAGGACACAGAGTTTCTGCTACCTCTATGTTATTTTATTCTTTATTCTTTATATATGCTTGCACACTTGTATACATTATATAGGTACATATTTTTATTGTTATTTATGTGTGTATTCATGTGAATAAATATTGGTTGTGTATTTTATAGCCACTGCATGGTCATTTTATTTATTATAGGAAGTAGCATTACAGGGGTGATAGATATTGGTTTATTTTTATTTATTTTTAGCGCTCCCCCATTTTGATATTTTTGTTTCTGTTGATTGTGTTCACACCAGTCTTGGGTTTTGGTAGCAGCTGGTCGTTTAGAGCAAGTCTCCAGTTGAAGTAGTAGAGGTATATCTGAGGTATTAACCATTTAGGCACCATTTTATCTCCAACTTTGGCTTTAGTATAATAATAACATCTATTATTTCAGCTGCCGATTTGGTTAATTCTGAGAGCGTGCGGCTAAAGCGCTTTGAGTCCCACTGGGAGAAAGGCACTATATAAATACTAGTTATTATTAGTTATAGTTATTATTATACTGATGAAATAATTATAGATATACATCTCGATGACAGCGCTCCTGAAGAGCCGCCTTCTGGTCCCGAAAGCAGGATCTCATGACGTCCTCTATACAGCAGACACATGAGAAGGGGGAGGGAGCGGAGGTCTTTATTTTCTTACATCTCTCAAACCATAATGGTCTGAGAGATGGGAATGAGGGCGTTAAGTATGTTTTTATTATTCCTATCATTTCGCTTAAAGTTTTTCAGGGGGTTTACTATCCCTTTAAGGACAGTTTAGGAGGACATAATGCCATGTAGTGAATTTTTTATAAAATGGTGTAACGAAGTTTGTAAAAAATGGGTCAGCGAATTTACAAAGAAATGTCACAATTTAGCAACAGAATTTTCACCAAATATTTAAGGCTATGTCTGACCTGTTCTTATTCTTTACAGTCACCTTATTTATAAATGTAACTAGAATACTTTATAAATACCAGCATTCATAATAATGAATAAGGACACTTTAAGGATCCATTCATAAAAACAAACGTGAAAATATTTTATATATCTCCCCCACTACTCTCCTGGGATTAACTTATCCAACTGCTAAATCAAAATCTCTAAAACTATTAAACTTTTTTAACCCCTTATGGAACGGTGCGTGCACGCACTGCTGGCACTTGAGGACCACAGGGCTCCCCCCACTTCCTGTTGAGGGCTTCCGGAGCGGTGTGCAGCTGTGCCGGGAGCCCTGAACTCCATGACGTACCAGGACCGTCACTGGTCCTTAAGTGCCGGACCGCCATGACGGTCCAGGTACGTCAATGGTCCTTAAGGGGTTAAAGATAAAACAAAAACACAAGGGGGGACGTTCACAAAGCAGTGATAAAGAGGTGATAAAGTAGAGATTACTTCTCCAGTTTATCACTTCTCCAATTCCTATGTTATTCTATGGAGCCTATTCGCTAAATTCTCCAAAGCTGAAAAAATCTTAGTACCTAGGCTCCATAGAATAATATAGGAATTGGAGAAGTGATAAACTGGAGAAGTCATCTCCACTTCATAACCTCTTTATCACCGCATAGTGACTCTCCCCAAAAGTATACACAGTTTAAACAGATATATTTAATGAGGCTTAAAGCTATGTAAGTAGCTGGTTCACTTTAAAATTCTCACCTATTACTTCTGATTCTGTGATTCAGTGCTGGAAAATCCTACCCTCGGGGAGATACCAATATATTTGAAAAACCAACAAATCATACAGAGATATCTCATTTATAAATACACAAAGGGCTCAATGCTTATGCTATTTTTTTCTAGTTATTTGAAAATATAGCTATATTAAGTCTGAAAACAGTTATGTAGAGCAGAATGTTTGTGACTGAATGTAAACAGAATATTTGATTACTTTTTTAACCAACAAGATCAAACATAAAATGTATCTAACATTTCAGGAAAGATGAAAAACATAGCATCTTTTAAAGTATTTTTTTCTACTTGTTTTTATGTTATAATTTTTTGCATTTGAAACTTATTTTTTGTGTAAGACAGTAATATGACAATTGACAACAGCTCTAAATTATTTACTGGTTTCCACTGATAACAGGAGAACTGGTGCCTTATTCAGCTTACAAGTACATAGAATGTACAGACACACAAGCAGATTGAGCTATTCTGGAGGCAAACCATAGAACACAAAGAGACATTCTCCAAACGTCCATTGATCTAAAGTATTTCTTTGCAATGCATTGGAAACCTTTCTAGCATTTAAGTTGTTAACCCTTTGAATGACAGAAAGGTATCCAATCCATTTCTATGGACATGCAAAGGTTTTTAATAGCCCCTTTTAAATCCATGGGAAATTGGGAATTTGTATACATTTTTTTGTATGATATAGCTGGTTTGCTCTGACATTGCTACATTTGCATCAAAATACACCAGTCTGTGAAAGTAAAAACAATGAGACTAATGTATTAAGCAGACCTGGAGAAATTCTGGGGCATAACAATATGTACCATAAATGAAAATAACATTTCATGAAGTTCCCATTCATTTAAAGTGATAGTAGTTTTTCACAAAAACAGAAGCTCCAATTAATCTTCATAGTATTTGAGCCACAGAGAGTGTTATTTCAATACTTTAGAGGTTTAGTTCAAGCGTAATTGAATGATAAAGTATCCCCCTCCCACCCCTTTTACCTAGTATAAGCCACCTTGCCTCAAATGTGGAATCTGGTCTTGGGACCAGACAGATCACAGCAAATGACAATCTTCTTACTGTGAGCATAAGGAAAACCCTGCCCCCTTGACAGGTTTTTCCTTATGCTCACTGAAGAGTGTCCCTCTCTGTGATCCATCCAGACAGTCTTGCCGCTCCGAGGTGAGCAATGTTATATCTGTAAAAGGGGAGGGAGGGGGATACTTTATCATTCAATTACTCTTACACTACAACTCTGACAGTATTGAAATAACTCTCCATGGCCCAAATACTAAGAAGATTGGAGCTGCTTTTATTGTGAAAAGTTACTATCCCTTTAAGTGGGACATTACATATGCTGGAGACCTCTCTAGCATTTAAGGGGTTAAGAGTCCAACGCTCCATGAATCCTCACTCTATATGACCTCCAGATGACTCTTTGGAATCTACACATCAGGAACAATATGTGACAAACAAACCCATGCACTGTCTCACCAGATATGCAATGTCACTAGGCAAATACACAATTTACATATAACCAACAGCAAGAAATGCTTCTATGGCTCACACCATAATATTATGATTAGGGTAACAGACCCAAGACCCAGTTTTTCTGCAGATTATATTCAGAGTGGAGCCTCACCACAAAAATCTCTAATCTTAAATTCAGAGCAGACATCTATTTCACTTGGAAGATGGTAATGATACAGACACATGGAAGAACCAGATGGGAAGAGTTTATCAGAGTGAATTACCCTTACTGACTACCACTAGGTTGGCAAATGACGGACTAAATATCAGTAACACTGAAGACAAAATAGAGGGAGTCATCCAACAGATGAAATTGAGGAAATCACCTGAGGTGGGTGACTTTACTGTCCTGTACTACATGACATTTATAGAAATCTTTATACAGCACCTGGCAAGGTTTGGTAACTGTATATTTGAATGCAGCACAGACATTCTTGACAAATTTGTTGTTAGTATCACAATGGTGATCTCAAAGTCAGTAAAAGATCCTGTGCACTGTGACAACTGTAGACCAATAATGATACGTTAGTTATCAGCAAGGCCTTAGCAAACTTGAGTTCCCCTTCCAGATGTAACTTAGAAGTATCAGGTGGGATTTATTCCCAATAATCAAGCATAACATAACATCAGGAGATAATTTAACAACATCATAGGCTCCAAGGCCATGGTTCAAGCTAGAGATCCATAAAGCCTTTGACTCTGGATTGTGGGCTCTTCTGCTCTCCACCCTTGCCAGGTTGGGCTTCAAAATGCACATGCTTACCTTCCTTCAGTCACTATACTACCAGCCTAACATGAGATTACTGATTATGGGAATGGAGTCAGACCCTATCCTACTGACGTGTTATAAAGGAAAGCAGCCCATTTTCTCCACTCATGCTCATTCTGGCTATGAAACCATTGGTTGCTGCCATCTGAGAAAAGGAAAATATCCACAGAATTCTATGACCCCACCAAAAGGAATGTTGCCTTCTTTACTGATGATATGCTTCTCTTTCTAAGCCAACCATTCATGTCGACCAATAACATGCTCAACATGCTATGCTGGTACCATATAATCTTGGGCTTACATGTGAAGGAGCGGAAGACTGAAACATCAAATATGATTGTCATATTTGGGGAATATGTACAGTACTGTGCAAATGTTTTAGGCAGGTAAAAAAAATGCTGTTAAAGGTATAGTAACACTTAGTTTTAACTTTATTTTATTTTGTAGGCATTAAAAAAACATGAAGAATGGGCAGCACAGTGGCTCAGTGGTTAGCACTGTTGCCTTGCAGCGCTGTGGTCCTGGGTTCAAATCCCACCAAGGACAACATCTGGTCAGTTGACCATAAATCTTCATAGGATGGTGTAGCAACAGCGCCACTGTACAATTTCAGGCCACTGTGATATTGCACCTAAAAAATTCAACTTTGAAAATTAATAACTTTTGAATGAAACACCTCTCAGCAGTGGGAGTACTCTTTTTTTACTCAGGGGGATAAACCCTACAACATATTTTTTTTTACATTTTAAGTATTACTATCCCTTTAAGTGACAATGGCACATATTCATTAGGATGTCAAGTAATTAAAAAAATAAAGTACAACCTACAATGTGGCAGATGTGTATTGTAGTGGTGGTGGAGGACTGGCATGGTGTGATTTGTGTATGTACCATTGCCATATGCTATCCTGCTTCTCAGATTATTGACACACATTACTTATCAGCCATAGCAGTGGTCCCAAGTGGGGTAGATGGTGGCAACCCTTCTTCAAATTCCTCCTCCTCTTCTTCATCTGTGCTGCTGTTAATATATTTGTCCTGGCTTTGTCTGTCATACTCCTCTGCAGCAGAAGCCATAGATGTTATTTGGACTGAACTAACTGTTGGCAATGGCAGCAGAACACTCTCTGACACATAAATAACTTCACTACTTCTTTTTTCTGCTTCTGTTGCTGCTAGTTGTGGCACCATTGGCCTGCTGATAGTGTGTCTCCCAGTCAGACCTGTGGTTGTGCTTCAGGTGGGATCTCTTAGAGGTGCCTAGGTGTGAGCCTGCTTTCCCCCTGCTCACGTGCATTTTGCACAGACAACAGATAGCAACAAGCTTAGCCTGAGGCTCCTGAGTGAAGTATCTCCATACTGTGGGCTTCATGGAATGAGGGGTTCCTGAGGTGGTGCTGCTGATACTACTACTACAGGGGATAGATGTTGATGCAATTTTACTGCCACTACTACTAGGTGTCAAGGTGCAGCACTTACAGCAGCAGCAGCAGCAGAGGTACTTGTCAAATCTAACATTGTGGATGTTAACCTTTGTTGCTGTTGCTGGGTACTCAAAACAGATGCGTGCGGCTGAGTGAGACTTGGACTTTGAAGAGGTGATGATGCTAACGATGACTGGTAAGGTGACTGTGTGCTTTTTGATATCCGTGCTTGTTCAGGGTCAGCCTTTTCAATGGCTTTCTCAAAAGTTTATAGACAGGCACAGTGCTTCTTAAAAATGGTGGAAGATTCAGCCTTTGACTTTCTGTTAACCTTATAGCCCTGTCATCATCCTCACTCTCAACTTCATCTGTATCTGAACAAGAGAAGGATGCTGGAGGGATATATTCTAGATCTCCATCATCATCAGTCAACATCACCTGACAATTCTTGCCCACTACCCTTATATTCCTCTAAACTTTTGGATGTCTCAAACAATATATTTTTTCTTTTACTGTAACAAAGTTCCCTACTACTTTGAGGATGGGTGTTTTGGTGCTTATTTGCCTCCCTATCTAATGCAGCAGGCAGTTCAGCTGCTACACCTTCCTCTATTATGCTATTGCCAGCATCATCAACACTTGAATGCAATTTGTTGTCATCTTCAGTGTTCATCTTATATGGTTATTTATTTCTACTGGCACTGGTGGTTCTGGAACTAGTTTTGCTGCGACCTTGACAAACTGCATCCTCCCTTGGAGTAGAGTGATCATCATCATTGATTGCACACTCTGCAGCAACCATTGCTGCAGTCAGTTTTTGAACTACTACTTTACTATCATGTCACTGTACTGCTCCACCCTTACCCATTCCCCTTGTGCATTTGCTGGACATTACGCAACTACACTGCATTTTTTTTACTGTACAGTACACAACACAACTGATGGAGCTGTATGATGCCTTGCCTAAGCCCAGTAAGCTGTCTGTCAATGTCACCTAATATATTTATTTATTCTTTTTTATTTTATTTATTTATTTAAGTTGTTCACCCTGTTCTCTTATCACAGTCTGTCCAAACAAATTATAACTGAAAAACAAAATCAACAACTTCTTTTCCCAGACTTCCCCACCCAGCACAGAGACAATAACAGCAAGATCAGCGAGCAAATAGGTCCATAGCTGCCTGTGTTTTCCCAGTCAGTCACATGGAATTTTGGAGTATTTTGGGTCAAGCTCCTTCCTCACTTCTTCTCCCTAGAGTGCCCCACTGACTCTCCTAATACACACTTACACAGAACCAATGTTCTACTAAAAGATTCCCTAAACTAAACTTCAATTCCCCTCTCTGCCTTCTCTAGCTCAAACAAGGTGCTGTTCTCTCCTCTCATAAACACAGAATGGCATGCTATGAGAGACTGATAGTCTTTTATATGGATGTAGAAAACTTTTGTGTGGTGGATACAATTTTTTCTTGGTTTCAATGGCCGAAAAAGGTGGAAAAACTGCACTTTTTGCGAGAAATTATTCACTAAGCAGAAAGTGCCATTATTTGCCGATTTCAGGTTGAGGTGAAACTTTTCGCCCATCCTTAGTTAGGACTTGCCTATAATGAGGTGCTTTGACATGGTAGCAAACCTCATATTTAATACCACGGTAATATGCAGGCAGTATGCTGCAGAGTAAAGGGTTAATCCTGAGTAAATATGTATATGCGTCAGAATTCTTTGTTTTTTCTTTTAGCCATTTGGGTTAAAATTGGTTGCATTCCAACAAGTTATATACAAATGAATGAGAACAGGATCTAGGAGTTGCAGGATGATTGGGACCAAATGCACTGTGTAACCCACAGGGGACACTTGGTGATCAGCTCAAGGTAACAACCCATCAAAATGTTGTATGGTACATAATTTGTGCCAGCAGACACGTGACGCATGAAAAGTTAACGCAAGTCTGTACTTCCATGGTTGCCCCCACAAGAGCACTTTCCTCCAAATAAGGTGTCACTGTTAATTTTGTATCTACATTATGGAAACTAGCTGGAGAACGTCATGTTGAACTGACCTGCTTGAACAACTTCTCCTTTTTCCTTGAATCCTCAGGTAGCACTGCTTGGCAGAGAAATCACCACAATTACTCACTCAATGCAGTGGATTCATTGCTTGCTTAGTGGTTCACTCATATGTAGTTGCCTTCAACCTGCACTGAAATGGAGAGAAGTAATCATCAGTAATCCATCACCTGCCAAATGGAGTGGCTTTATGTCATATGTAGTGGTAGGTTCCACTCCATCTGGTTTCCCAGGTGCCTATTTTACCCTTTAGAAACTCTAGGAGGTATGCAGTGAATTGTCAGGCATTGCATCTGGTCCTTAAAGGGGTTAATATTACCATGCATAGGAGTTGTTAGTTCTCCTGAGACCTGGGTCTTTAATATCCCCCCACCAGTTAGTTCTTATCAACACACCTCAGACTATTCAATATTATAAAAGAAGATGTAGTAGGCTTCTGGAGTAAGTTAAAACATACCTGAAAATAACATGGAGGAATAGTGGTAAACATACTTGGGAACTCTCCGGATTTGCCCCGGATACTCCGCTTTTGGCACTGCTTTACTGGGTCTCCTGGGCAGAGGCAGAGTCCTCCAGATGTGGGGAGTTTCTATTGAAACTTTACCCACTTCCACTTTTTCCTCCGATGTAGCTCCTTCCCCCCAGCCTTCTTTTAAGCCCTCCCCCGGCACTCGCGTTAAGACCCGCCCCTTTTTGACACAATACTCATCATTCTTCACATCACCCATGGCAGCAGAGGACTCCCCTTCGGGGACACAACAATAAAACGTTCCCAGGTATAGTGGTAAACCACTAAAATTAATGGGCATTCTTGGGACTTTTATTGTCTTCTATGGTGTAGTTGGTTTGTCACAGAACTGTACCTCTTTAGTTTACTTGAATATGGCCCATGGTGCCTTGCTGCAACATTCTGTAATAATAACACACAAATAGGATTTTATATAATTGCATAACATATATCATTTAACAGAACTGATTGTATATTTAACCCTTTGCATGCCAGAAAGAGATCAAACACATTGCTTTGCAATGTGTCGGATACTTCTCTGGCACTCAGACGATTAACTTATTACAGGACACAATGAAAAGACCTTTCAAATTGTGTTGCATAAGTTAAATACAACTAAAGTAACATTATGGAAATTAAATCACATTTAAATTAAGATTGAACCAACAGCCTAACAATGAAGTGTGACCAGATGGCTCCAGATTGTCAATTCACCAGCCCTGATTGTATATATTTAATTCTCCCTAAACTGCATTTTGTATCTTTAAATTGAATTATCATTTACCAGCGAAGCAAAACAAGGCCTGTCTGAAAATCTCTCCAGAGATTTATAGATAGCTGATATACTTAAAATAGATGCTTTGCTGCCAACCATAAAGCTACCTCTTTACATCAACAGTTCAACTCATCATTAACATAATCCTGGAATCTGAGAATAAACTATTTGTCAAATTGGCTCACAAAGCAAATTCATCATTCAAAAACTGGTACCAGGGCAGACATTCCATGTAAATTAATTGCCTTAGGAGTCACCTTTAAATCTATGATAACCATTTGGAAGCAAATCACTAGTCAACATTTTTATGTAAATTTGTATTGATGATATTCAAAGAGGTCCTACTCAGAATATTGAAACATTTTATGCATATAACCAATCATGTGTAGGGGACATTATCCAGCATTTTAGATACTAAAAATGCATACCAATACGGTGACATCTATGCCATTCTGGTATTACCTGAGTGCAGTGCATAGCCTGGGAACCAAATGCACTTTAAATCAGTCAGTCCACATAGGGTTTAGCAATACCTTATTGGCTGGCACCTACAATATGTGGGTCAGCTGATGATTGGATCATTGTGAAGAGCATCACAATGATTTGTGTTCATAAGTGTGAATGGCCTGCACCTTCATTGCTACAACTCCCCAAGGAGCATTGTTAGTTACAAGGTATTTGGAGCAAGCTGATTCATGTTACCTGTCCTTGTCATGTAAGAGTTGTGCTGTGTGAACAGTGCTATAGGGTGTGGAGAACCATATTTTTATCAACTACAGTGACTGTGTTGCTGCTGCAGAGTTACCCATGTGAACAAGCTTTTTGTATTCAATAAGTTAAACAAGTAAAACGTCCTATTGATTTAAATGGGGTTGATAACCCACTGCCAGTGGTCTCCAAATATTTATATAAAAAAGAGTTTCACAGATATTTATTCAGTTTATCTATTTATTTGGTGGTAGGGTGATTTTGCCTTTGAGATGCCATGTTACTTGACCCTTTAAGTACCAGAATTATGAGCAAAAGATTTACATATTATGGGTGCACAATGCTACAGCACTTGTAAAATCTTCCTCCCATGCATATGCATTGTAGCATGTGCAATGAACCAGTATAATGTGAGGGTGATCCTGCTAACAAGGGGTTCACTGATACGGTGTGGAGCATTTGGAACTTCCATTATAGTAAAAGACAACTCTCAGGTGGAATTACAGTCCTCCACTGTAGTACAATGTACACTGTGGTTGCAACCAGTTCTCCCCCCTTCAACATGATTACCTTTGGTCAAAGCACTCTTTTTGTTTGATAGTCATAGTTTGCCAATTAAGTACTTATTTGGGGACTTGAGGTGAGTGTCAGTCATCACTCACTATCACACTTACTATCACACACTAGAGTAGACCAAGTGGGAAGACTCAGAGAATGAGAAATAGGGACCTTGTGCCAAAAGTATCAAGTTATGCCCCTCACTGTTTTTTTTTATGAATTTTACTTATAAGGATGCCTTCAGAAACCCATTAGGGCCTCTTTGTTCATGGTACAAGCACTGGGCCTTACACTTTTCCCTTGAATTAACCAGTAATAGCCGGCATTGATTTTATTCCTTTTGTTTGTAGCCCTGCCTACCTACTTCATCTGTAAAAAATTCAAAGGACATGTTTCCCATGGGCTGTAATCTAACACAGTGTCACTAATATACAATAGTACTGTGTCACGCAGCAACAGCAGAATTCCCTCCTGTGGAATTTAATTTGTGAACAAGTGCATTGGTTCTATGGGAGCTTGAGACATCAGTCCCTGATTAGAGGGAAAATTGGAGGCTGATTCCCCCCATCTTCCGTGGAGTCAGTCATGAAACTGGGCAACTTAGTGGTAGCAAGAGACACATGACTAGCCTTTGTTTACATTAGACTTTTACAGTATAATGTTCCTTTAAATAAAATGAGTTCACTTCAAAGTAGCTCTATAACATTTAGATTAGAATAATTACAAGGTTTTTTTTAACTATTGGTGTTAAAGTGCTATTAAATCATGTCCAGTTGATATTTTGTGCTGTGCTTCTTTAATTCTGTTCAACGAGAAACTGAGAGGTGGTTTCCATTTCCCAGAATACACACATACTCCATTTTCCCTATCAGATCAGGGAAATATAATGACAGTTTTTTGACTCCTTCAACAGTGATAAATGTGTTGCAATCATTCTTTGCTGGCCATTGAAAGGCTAAGCATGTTGGGAATTGTAGTCTAGCAACAGCTGGAGAAAACTCATATGTTGCTTACTTTTGGTCTATGATTGGCTATTTTTAGTTATTGTTACTGTATACTTATTTTATTTTTTAGAAAACCTTATCTGGAAATCCCGATAAGAATCCTTAGTTCTGTGCTTTTCTATGGATTTGCAAACTCATTTGCTTTATGTTCCCTGGTCTTGTGTATTGTAACCAGTATGTGTTCCTAATACCAGATGCATTAGTCAGTTGTACTGGATGGAAGGGTGATTAGCAACCCTTGACAAAGTCACATGTGCATGAACACATCAAGTCATTAAAGGTCATAAGTCATAGTGATACTGGATTCTAATAATTGTCAACATAAAAGTTTGATGTATTGCTGAAATGCTTGGACAGGAAAGCTAGTCAGCTCACAAAAAATATACTGTGACAGTTATCATAATGCTTCAATGAAAGGCTGACTGTAATGATCTTTAGCTTTGAAATCTGATGTGACAGAGAAAAAAACGTGATAAAGATCTAGACACAGACAATGAGCAGGGATGTAAATGTATCAGCTACTATCTAAGCAGCAAGTTTAGCATGATATTAACAAATAATTGCAATATGGCAGCAAATGTAAAAATCTATTTATGATCAGAAATATAGACCTTTCAGATTTATGGACTAAGATGAATTGGAGTAATTCTGGGGCAAACCAGTTGCACAGTGAGAGACAAATACTAATCCCCCAAATGTCTATTGACTTTTAATGGGGCTTTTAACCCCTTGAATGATAGAGAGGTCTCTTATACATTGCTTCATAATGTCACCCACTATGAGATCTGGTGGGAGATTCACTAAGCGGTGATTAAGTGATGATAAAGTGCAGATGACTTCTCCAGTTTATCACTTCCCCAGTTCATATGTTATTCTACGGAGCCAATGCACTAAGATATCCAAGGATGAAGAAATCTTAGTGCATAGGCACCATAGAATAACATAGGAAATGGAGATAAATAAATAAATGTCAGTCTACCTTTAGTCTTGAACATCTGACCAACCTCTCTCCCTCTTACATTTTGTGGAGATCAAATGTGCAAAAATATAAGGAGAGACCCATAAAATAAACTCTGGACCCTCTTCATGGGAGGAGGTCTGCAGATTTTATCCCTTTGAGAGATGTAAATGCTGCTAGTGGTCGTCAATCCTTATTTTAACTCTTTCCCACCTTGCATTCCTTCTACCTTTTTCCCGTGCTACAGAGGAGAACTGTGACAGCCCAGCAATCGTGGTGCCTCTCGTTCTGTTTCCATACATTGCACACTGCTCTGGCACTCAAAGCGTTAAACTCCTTGAGCCATACATTTTAGACAAAATAAACTTTGTCTTGGATATTTGTAAGTAAAAAATGTTTTTTTTACTGGGCTAATAAAAAGGTGCCACATTTTATCATTTCTAATGTGGACACAGGGTAATTAGATTGGATAATTCAATTTACTTCAATTTATTTATGCAAAAAGATGTTATTTAACTACCCCGCTAGTAGCACTGTCCTGCTATAATATTTTAGTGTATCTTAATTTTTGACTAGTGTATTTGTTTTATTAATTGAACCAGATCATACATTCATATATGAACATTTAATGTTTTATTAATTGGATATTTATTAAAATCAAGTTACCATCAAAAGGCAGCTTATGCTTTTTATTCATATGCCCTAAATCGGTTATACTCTGACACAATTTAAATTTATGATAGATGCCATTTACTGAATACTACACCTAGATCCATTTTATTTCTTTCCCATTTTTTCTATTGCATATTCCTTACTTGGAGAGCTTGAATACTCTGTACATATACAAGGGTGTCAGGCTCTCACAGCATGTGATTCTGTGTTTGTGAGAGGAGAGAGCAGCATGTTTTTGTGCTAGAGAAGACAGGCAAATAAAGGGGAATTGAAGATTAGTTTAGGGAGCCTTATAGGAAGAACATTTGTTCTCTGTAGTAGTGGAGTCTGGGGGCACTCTGGGGAGAAGAAGGGAGGTTGATCCCAAATACCCCAAATTTGGTGTGACTGACTGGCAGGACACGCAACTGGGGTCAAAATTACTTGCTGATTTTGCTTTTATTGTCTCTGTGCTGGGGAACTCTGGGGAAAGAAGTTGTTGATTTTGTTTTTTAGTTATGTATTTTTTGGGATTGACTGTGATAAGACAGGGTGGACAACTTAAAATAAATAAATAAATAAAAGTAAATGAGTAATGTCTAGCAAATGCATAAGTGGGAGGGTGAGAGGTGGAGCAGTGCAGGACGTGGGAGTAAAGTGGTAGTTCAAGACCTGACTGCAGCAATGGTTGCTGTAGCGTGTACAATAAATGATGATGATCCCTCTCCTCCCGGGGTGGATGCAGTTTGTCAAGGTCCCACCAATCACACCACGTCAGTCCCTCCACCACCACTACCATACACATCTTCCACATTGTAGGTTGTACTTAATTTGTTTTAATCATGTGACAGCATCTTGAATATGTGCCAGTGTCACTTAAGCAGGAAGTAAGTGTTGTTGGCAAAGGACAAAGGCACTCTGCATGCTAACACATTTTTCAAGGTATATGTTGCTGTTGGACTCACAACTTTGACTTCCAGCTACTTATTTCTCCACTACAGCCCTCAGAAGAAGTAATATTGTGCTGGGAAATGTTGTACCAGAGGAAAACGTTGGCAAACAATGTGATCGAATTGGAAACAAATGTGTTGAAATAGGAGAAAAATGTATTGCAATAGGTGACTTCTTTTTAGAAAAGGAGAAAAATGTGTTGGAATAGGTGAAAAATTTGCTTGAACAGGAGAAAAGGAGGAACATTTTACATTGGAGAAAGGGAGAAAACTTTTGCAAAAAAAAGAGAAAATAGTTTTTCATGAAAAGTCATGCAGGAAATTTGTCTCACTTTACTCCTATCACTAATTATATCCACAAGCACTGGCCAAAATGTTGATTCAATAACGGTACCTGTGTTTTACTTGTAAAGAAGCCTCTGAGTGCTATCAATCTATGAAGAACTGTATGCATTACTAGTATTTCTGATGTGCAGCCAGGTTATTTTTTGTTTCATCTACATCCAAGGCATCCTACTCCTACAAATGCATCCTACTATTCTTTACTTTAAGTTGAATTCACTGTACTTCTGTGTTACCTCCAGTTAAGCAATGAACATAGCCATGCTGATTTTAGCCAACAAATCAAACTTGGATTTGTCCATAAAAATAACTGTTTCCACTGCTCAATAGTACAGTTTTGGGATGTCTGAGCCTAAGCCAATCTCTACTTTTTGTTCACACCCCTTGGTAGTGAATTTCTCTCTGCCACATGCCCCCTTATCACAGTTTTATTGAGATTGCACTTTATAACAAACATATATAGGCTTTTCTCTTTGTTCCTTAGGTTCAGAGTGTTGATTTGAAACGGTCCTTTTATTGTTATATAACAGGGTTTTGCGTAGGCCCACAGACAACCCTGTGGTCCTTTACCCCAGAAACCTCCTTGTGCTCTGCAGGCTGATCCTGAGCCTCCACTACCTGGGAGTTGGGGTACATGACTGCGGCAGTGCCTCCACCCAGCTGGGCATCCAGGATATGGATGTGGGGCCCAGTTGGGAACATATTTAAGTAAGCAATAAAACTCACACAGAAGTATCTTAAATAGAACTTTGTATTGCACAGAAAGAAAACCCTATGAAGGAATATAACAGATATGCAGGAATATACCAGATACATGAATATAATACAGTAAAACAGTTCAAGAATGCAATGGTCAATATGGTATTCACCTACCCACAACAAATACTATGGCCCACCCTAGGCTTCACCCTAGTGACAGTTGGGTACCATTAGTTGGTGCACATAATTGGGGCCCAGAGTAATTGTAATCCACATTATGGTTTGTGTTATGCTGTAATCTTCCAATGATCAGATAATCTATAGCGCAAGGTCTCTTTAATTGTGTAACCAGATTCAGGGTGCCCTGTGGTGAAATAGGGGGAGAGGTTTCAAGCATACCACTCCACAGTCTGTAGTCTGGTCAGTTCAGGAAGGGGTGTGCCTGCTCCATTAACTGCTGCTGGAATTCCTGCACTCTTCACAGCATTCCCTGCCAGGATCAGTTATGTGCCTTGGTCTGGTTACAGCTGTCTGCTGGAATGCTTCTTCCAGGATCCTCCAGCACTGGATCAGCCAGGTCAGCACTCCCTGCTTCACTCACTTCAACCCAGCTCTAAAACCAACTCCAAACTAAAATGGAGTCCTGAATATTCATCCATGTGTATAGGAGCTTGCCATCTGCTGGCCACTCCACAGGAACTGCCGGATAGTCAGTGACAGCAGAAATCACTGTGATCCCAGAGGGGTTATAGTTATAATAAACTTATCCTCCCATTCTGTGCTAATGGGTAGGCTGTTGTTGATTTCTCAGACTTCAATGTTCACTGTACACCACAGAAAGATACCTTCAACGGCTTTGTTATTTCTTGCATTAGGTTTGCCTGTCACAAAAAAGGATGGATTTCTTGGGGCCATATGTCTTCTTGAATTGATCAGAATTGACACAGACAGCTGATAATTCAGTTTTTATGTGCATAGTTTACCCCTTTGTCAACCTTACTCTGTGAGGAACCACTTCTGGTTGTTTTTTTCCTTTACTATTTTATACTACTCGTTGACTCCTCCTCCCACACCCCTACAGTAAGTTCACTGAATTACCATACCTGGGAACTCTCCGGTTTTGCCCCGGAGACTCCAGATTTTAGACTGAATTACCAGGTCTCCGGGGCAATGTGTGGATCACCGGGTGGGCAGAGTTTAAATAGAAACTCTGCCCACTTGTGCTCTGTCCCGCCTGGTTCCTCCCACTCCCCGCCTTCTTAGATAAATTTTGCAGGGTTTTTTTTGTTTTTTGTTTTGTCCTGCCCCCTCTGCTACTTAGCCCCGTCCCTTTTATGACGCGAATCGCGTCATTTTCTTCACAGGTTGGCACTGACAGGGTTACCCTATGGGTAGCCCTGTCTCAAAAGTTCCCAGGTATGTGAATTACCTGTGTCTCATATCATGATACATTTAAACTACCCCTCTGTTAGGGCTAAGCAGTGATTTTTAAAAAATGCCATGTCACTCAGCTATTAAGCAAATATTTATGGATTAGGGACATAGGGTACTTGAATTTATGTAAACCAGTGCATGGCAAGTGGATATGTATGCCTCATACCTGGAAATAATGCTTCTTTTCTATTGTCACATTCACCAAGTAACGTGTTTAATAGCTCATAACTATCAGTTAACCCATAGTGAGAACATGTGAATTTAAATTTACCAACGCCAATTCGAATGTGCTTGGATATTGCAATTGAGAATTTATCTAAAGCTGTTTTTTTCCAGAAAATAGTCTTCAGATCTATAAATCCAGCAACATAGATAGCCAAAATTTAACAAGTGGCCTTATGGGGACGTGTATTGATTTTTCAGAGTCAGCTAACAAGTAAAAGAGATTCAAAAGAAGCTTTTCAGATTTGTTTCCCTTTACAAAATAAATCACATCATATGTTTGTATATGGTATATATTTGCTAAAACAAATGTTTTTTTTTGGCTAACCCCTTTTTAAAAAATTGAAAAAGTTCTGTTTCTAACTATAAGAAAGGGAGGTTAATTGGCTATAACAGCTTGAGGGCTTAGCACCAGTCAGCAGCTTGCTTGTGAATAGAAGAGCTACAGAGACAAATGAGACAACTCATAAGGTTTGTGGATAAAAATATCCATGGCCTACGCTGAGAATAAAACAAAGTTTCAGGAATCATGAAGAGTTTGAGCTTGTAATAAAGTATATTCTGTTTTTCCTTTTTCAAAATCTTCTGACACATGCAGAAAAATGTAGTATCTTAATTCTAAAATGTTCTACCACCTTAAATGCAAATATACAAGGCCAGATTTAAATCTCAGGTGCCCCATAGGCAAGGAATAGTAGGAACCTTTAGCTCAGGTCATGTCCATACCCTCACTATTCAAAAGATCCCACTCCCAGCTCCATCGACTGATAACTCAGTTCAGAAAATACTAATAACAGATGAGTGTTGGTACCGTGTTAGCTGAAGAAATACAGGAGGCAAATATATTTTTTGATACCTTTTATTGGCTAACTAAGCAGATTTAAATGCAAGCTTTCAAGACCTTAGGTCTCTTCCTCAGGCATATTATACAGATAAATATGAAAACATCTCTCTTAAATACAAGTACACATCACATTGTTTAGCATGGGATGTGTGCTGTGTACTATTTAATAGAGATGTTTTCATATTTATCTGTATAACATGCCTGAGGAAGAGACTGCTGCTTAGTTAGCCAATAAAAGGTATCAAAAACTATATTTGCCTCCAGAAAATGCTACACATATGCATTTGTTTCATGAAGAATTTGAAACTAATCAAAAATCATGCATTTCATGAGATTCAAATCAGAATTACATACTAATATCAAGCTGCACAAAGTTATACAATATGAACCACACTTTCCCTGTTTTCATTTAAATTGATTTGTTTGCTCCCTTTTGGAGGAGAAGTGGGAAGGAACTATGTGTAGTAGGGTAGAGAGAAGAAGTGATTGATACACATAGTAGCCATACAATCCTGCCAGGAAGTAGAGGGACAGTCACCTTGGTTATGGATGTGATTGATTGTTACAATAACCTTTGAAACTCTAGCTTTTATAGATCAGCTTGTAATAAGCTTGTAAATATAACTAATAGTTTGGTAGCTAATAATAATTAATAGATAGATTAGCTTGTAAAATAATCATTAATAATACCTTAGTACAGGGAATATTAGTCAGGGAGTGGGACTTGTGAACCCAAATAAAAACTGCCTGTGTCCATCTAATCCATAGCTGACTGTGCCACTGCCCATCTAGTGTCCACTATCCAATGAGTAAGTATACCTTTTATTCCTCAGTGTGCTTATTTTCTAAAAAGAAAATTTGATTTACAGTTCAAACTTAAGTACACAACTGCACACAATTAGGAACTGTGCACACACTAAGCTCCAGAACCCACTGCTGTCTCCAGTAACTATGTATGTTATTCCTGAGTGTGTTATTTTAATTCTAGAAAAAAGTAATTTTATTTGTTGTTCAAACTTGAGTGCCCAACGGCATGCAAATAGACAAATAGACAATGTGTGCACCTTCCATCGAGACTACATTGTTGTATTCCTGAGAGAGATATTTTAATAAAAAAATTAAAATTAAATTTACTGTTCAACCTTAAGTGCACAACTGCACACAGACAGGCACTCTGCACATGTAGAGTTCCATACTCTACTGCTGTCTCCAGCAACTATGCCTGTTCTTCAGTCAAATATGCTTTTGCTGATTCATTCCTCAAAGATCAGTGTATGTTATTTTTTTGTGGGAGGTGGTTGCTCATGTGCATCCTTATGCACACTCATTAATAGTAAGGCTTTATTATTCATATTTATTTTTATTATTTGTACATGTAGCCTGAGGAAAGACTCCAGTTCAATGAATGAAATGTATGACTAAGTTTTTTGTTATTTATATGAATTAATCTTGTTCAAATGTCAGTTCAGAGAAGGAGACAGGGGACTTCCCCATAGAAAATAGTGTTGAACGAAATTATTTAAGCAATGAATATTTTTGATTGAATTTTGATTAAATGAATGCAAAGGCAAACAGTAATTTTTCTCTGGTCATTTTACATTTTTTTATGTACCACTAATGTATAATTTTTAAATCCCACTAACTTAATAGAATAACAAAACAATTTAGCACCCAAAGGATTAGAAACATACAGTAAATAAACAATCCATCATAGACTGAGAACTAGTGTCTGTTGTAGGGGAAATGGGATTTCACTGGCCACACCTATAACTGTGGTTGAGGCCACCACAGTATAATTGACCCTTGATATAGGAGGTTGCCTGCTCTGCATAAGGGAAAATCTGGGCCTGCAAATAATATGAATACTTTTGTATTTGATGATAACTTTTTTATTTGGATTAACATTTTATTTTTAAGTCATGTAGTACTAGTAAAGACAAATACCCCCGAAAAAGAAAGTGAATCTCTAGAAAGTATAAAATGTAAACTTTGTCCAAATAAAAAGGATGACATACCAAAGTACTCATATCTTTGCATTACCACAACTGAATACATTAATTTACTATTTTCTTAAAATGTGTAGTTTGTAAATTAGGCTCTTCTTCCTCAAAGATATATGCAGTGAGAGTGGCTCACAAAAAATGAATCCTGCAGTACTGCGATGGTTCCTATAGGGCTGCACTGGGTTTTATGTAGCCCCTCAGAATGTATTTTAATTCCTCTCAAGTTTTAAAGGGGAAGTAAACATTTAGGAATAGGTGGCTCTTAATCTGTTAAGTGGAAGGTCATATCTAGGTACTTGGCTTTCATAATGCTGTCCAATATATAAATGTTTCTGCAGTTGCGTGCACAGATAACCCAGATTCATTTTATGGATGGAGCTACACTCAATGTAGCATTTTCTCTGTTAAGTAGGAAATTCCCATATAACTTAGAAGTTGCAACATGTATGAAGATCAAGGTACTTAGAAAATGACTAAATAAGTCTAGATGTATCTGTATATGATTTCTGTTGAATTTTGCCTTTAAAGGAATGTTATAACTAAGTATTTTCCATTCTTTATTTTAAAGATGGCTTGCAGTAAGAGAAGTCTTGGCAAAAATTGTTTGCAGGCTTAGCTATGGCCAGATAGGTACGGGTGGGTGAAATCTCTCGCTGTGAAATTCCGCTAAAACCGCATTGTTGTCCTTTTTTTCGTGGGAAAATCCCCTTTAAAACCTGCAATTAAAATTTGCAAATTTTTCACCCTTTGGCCAAAATTTTTTGCCATTTTTTCAATGTCTAGAAAGTTTCTGCAATTGATTGATTAACATTGTTTTAGCCTATTCGCTATAAAAACGTGAAGTATTTGCGGAAATCAAACACAATAGAAGCAGCTACAGAGCGAGGTAGACGTGTTCTGCTATTCTGCTGTGATCTTTTGGATACATTGAGGCAGGAGAGGCTCATAGTCACTGCTATCACTATGAGCAGGTTTAAAAATAATCAGTGGAGGAGCTGGAAGGACTCTTATGTGTCCACTGAGTCTGAGGAGGAGGAGGAAGTGAGCACTACTGAAGCAATGCTGTCCATTCCCCCTAAGTCACCCCAAGGGATCTTGTGGAATTTAATGGGAAGGGAGGGAGAAAATGGAATGGGAAGGGAGAGAGAAAAGGGAATGGGAAGGAAGGAGAAAAGGGTAGTACTAGTGAGAGCAGGACAGGTCAGCTGCCCGTGCCTGCTGCTAGACGTGTTGCCGCTGCTGCCACCATTTCTGCCCCTGCTGCCACTAGTGCTGTTCCTGCTGTCAGACATGCTGTCCCTGTTGCCAGTGGCACCAGTGCCATGCCTGCTGCTAGTGCTGATCCTACTGCCACCAATACTGTGCCTGCTGTCAGACATGCTGCCCCTATTGCAACCAGTGTTGTGCCTGCTGCCAATGTTGAAGCTGCTGCCACCAGTACTGAAGCTACTAGTGTGTCTTGCAGTACTCAGGTAGGGGGAACGAGAAGATGATATCAAGTGTGACAGCAGGGGACCCTAAGTCACACTTGCCATCCCAAGCAGTCCCACCAGTGCTACTACTACTACTACTACTACTACTAAGAAGGTCCAGCATCTTGTTAGCGTTAGCAGCGAAGGAGGGTGTAATCATCATATTACTAGTGACTGTGAGGAGGAAGACTCAAGGGCTGAAACTGATGTGGTTGGTGTTAGTGGTAGTACTAGTAACAGTGATGGTGAAGCAGCCAGTGGGACTAGTGTTAGGGACGTGGTAGGGGAAGAATTTGAGAGCATCCTCACTAGCGGTCAAGGGAGCCCACACCATTCCTCTGGCTCTGGGAGTCCTCCTCCCCTTCCCTTCACTACAGTGTCCAGGGGGAACATGATCCTGAAGAGGCCAGAACTGGTGTTGGGGGAGAGCAGGCTCAAGATTAATGCCACCACCACCAGCAGGAGCACAGATCAGTTGCCTGTGCTGCTGCTAATGCTGCCAGTCTGCCTTCTTCTTCAGGTCAAAAGGAAATGACAAGTGTGACATTAGGAGACCCTCTGTTACATTACTCATCACCTCAACCAAGCAGAAGTAAGATAGCAGATAGGGCATGGTTGTGGATGTATATGGAATCAATCTCATCCTTGATGACTTCATATAGGGCAATGATGCTTTGTGGAGTCAACCTATAGCGATCTATCACCTCCTCATCAGTTATTCCAAGGAGTGTGACCCTTGGGCTGTATACCCTTGGCCTTGGTGATCGTCTGTACATCCTACACTGCTCCAGGGGTCCCTGTGGCAGCTGCGGAGCATGCTGTTGCTGTATATGGGAAACATCCTTTTGCAGCAGCTGTGGTTCTGCAGAACAAGTGTTGTCCTTCAGGTGGGGATGGGCTCCTGTGTGACTCTTCAGCCAGAGCTTCCTCACTTGCAACAGGTGAAGGCTGTTGAACAGGTGGCCTTGGGAGATGCTGATGTTCCTTCGCCTTTGCAAGCCTTCTCCGAGCCTTCGCATCAATAGGTATACGAACATACTTATTGTTCTCTTTCTGTCTCTCTCTGTCTCACTCTCTCTCCCTCTCCCTGAGTGGGAAACAAGCCACATGTGATTATGGTTGGCTGTCCTTTTAAAACCCTGTTGGGGTGTTGTCCAGTTGTGGTCATGAGATGAGTGATGACCAATGGGAAGGTGCTTGTTGTCCAGGTAAGTGTTTTAAGGTGTGTTTGTGTTTTAAAATCTGTTGTGTACTGATTGGTGTGTAGCTGTCAGTTGCAAGTGTAACGTTGTGGGGTGCAGGTTGTTTCTCTATCGGCTGGTGATGTTGCACAGGTGAGCTTGTTTTGTATTGACAGGTGTCCGTGTTGTGTGTTAACCCCCATTGTTCCATGCTATCTTGTGATGTCTTGTGCTGGTCTGTTTTTGAAGGCCTTTTCACTGTGGTGTTGCTAGGTTTTTGTGTTGTGTCTGACAGTTATTTGTGGGGCATGGGCATGGTTTGTGTATTATTTTGGCATTACACGGGTTAATTTCCCCATTGGCATGCTTGTAATTTGACTTGCTGTTTTTTAAACTCTTATGGTGTCTCGATAACGGTATAGGGTAATCCCGTTGCTTTCAGTGCCTAGGGAAACGAGCTGCACCTAACTGATGAGGCCCAGTTAAGGTTGAAATGTATGTCTTGGATTGGCTGGTATTTCCTGTGCCGGGGGGACTTGTCCATCATTTTGGAACTAGACAGCCAGACTTTGTGAAAATTTATTTTTATAATGGCACTAGAGAGGTAAAATTTAGCAGTAGAACAGGTAACATTACTTTTGTTCATCCTCAGAGTCACTCACATACTTTGGTTTGTTGCTAAAAACAAGCCCTGAAAAAACTGTATGCCCTACTGGCCTAGTGCCATCAGTGCTAGATGATGTGATGGCAAATGCCACTTGTGATGTTCTGACATTTGCTACTACTATAATTGCTGCTGCTGAGCAGCAGGAGGATTAGGTTACTGCATGGGACTAGGATCATCATCAGCACTGATATAAGACAGACACTGCTACAATTATGCTTCTACTTACCACTATCCCTAGGGTTGCTGAGGTAGCATCAACATCACAACAATCACCCACATCACTTCAGGTACATCTAGAGTAAAGATGTTGAGCAATAATGCTTCTCCTCCTGCACCCCCTCTAAAATCATGGGTGTGGTGGATTATTTTCCCCCTGAGAGTAGGAAGGAACTGTGCCTTTATTCAACAACTGTAATGTACACAGTGTGTATAAGGACACATTATGAATTAGAGGAAGGTCTGGGAAGCATCACAACAATTCAGACTTCTGTTTTCCCCAGAGGGACAAGGCCTGGGGAATGGGAATCATTGGGTCAGGGGTATGTGGGCTCGCTTTACTGCTAGTGTTTCTGACTTCCTCCTTCACCACTGTATCAGCAGCATCAGTGCCCATCCAGCTTATCCTGCTGGTCATAGTGATAGCCAGCACTCCAATAACTTTATTTTTATTTTAACTTTTATTTTTGTGTTTTTCGCTCCTTCTGTATCTCTGCCTGCTTCTACTCTCTTTGTCTCCTAAACTATACTATGCTGCATGGTAGGACATTTTGGGTTTTTAAAGAATGGATGCAGGAAATTTCACTGCCATTGGAAAACATGGGTAGGACATGGAACTGTTCACACAGGTGTATCCACCCCAACTATGGGCAGGTGGATACACCAGCCTAATGATCCTGCTGTGACGTGATTTTCAGACAAACAACTCAGCAGCCGGAAGTAAATCAGCAAAAACTATAATTTTATTGTTGGTTGTGGTGACACACATTTTTTTGCACATCTCTTTCCCACTCTTCATTGGATTGAACAAAAAAGATATCATACTGTCTTCTTCACCACCCTCAAAGTCATCAAAACTACCAGTCTTTTCCTTCCTTCTTGAGGGTCACAAAACTGATAGGAAACTTGGTGATACACTCATCACAGACACAGCAGCAGGGCAGCTGCACTGTGCTGCTATTGCACACAGCCACATCTAGCATACCACTTTTTAAAAAATCATCCCAGATCACTGGGGATCTTCTGGGATGGTAGCACTGTCTGCTGAGCTGAGTGGGCTTCCACAACAACTACTACTACTACTACTACTTGTCAGGGCCGGATTTATAATAAGGCAGAGTAGGCATCTGCCTACAGGCGCACCCCACAGAGGGGCACCTGATATTTGGATCATATACATATATATATTTTTTTAAATTAGCCTCTCCGGCCGTGCTGTATTATGCATCGGGTCCCAGTGAAGCTCTAGTCTAACCTGTGGCCTGTGCTAGCTTGCTGTGTCATTTGAACTTTCAGCAGACAAGTGACGATGTGGGAGAAAATAACGTGCAGTCTCACTCTAGGCCTCCTGTAATGAGAAGGAGAGCGGGCTGCTTAAACACACAACCAATTGCCTGGTATGCCGTCATGCCAACAACTTAAAGCTCTCAGCCACTGCTGGTTCCATGAGGATGGAATGAGATGGGTAAGTGTGGTTTTTACAGATACAAGTTTTTATCTGAGTGCCAGAGTGCTCTCTAACGTAATGCACTCAAAGGGTTACATGCTGTCTTATTGCATCTGTACCTGGTGTATGTTTTGTTACTTCCAGCTGTCAGAGTGCTGGATTCAAACTCTCTTAGAGGGCTGGAAAGAAAAAAAAAACAACAACAAGCATACACCACAGAATTTCATTGTAGTCCCCTGCTCCTGTGACTGGTTAAATGTTATCAAGGGACAACTGCAGCTGCACCTGACTTTCCATAAGACTGGTAGAGTAGAAGTAATCAAAGGGTTAAAATACAGCAAGCCTGCAAATCACTTCTACGGATATATATATTTTTTTTTTGCCGATCCTAGCTCAGACTGGAGTGAGCAGCAGAAAATACTGATAAGGATTCTCTCCCCCGTACTCCCTTTGACACTGCCCTGAAAAAAACACAGTTCTTGGTTTGTACTTTACCTCTATTGACAGACATTGCACTGCACTTTTAGTGATGATTCCTATATTTTTATTTGTATTGCAAATTTAGAGGGACAGTCTGATCATCACTATATCTGGGTCAAGCTGTGAGTGGACTCCACATCTTCTCTTAAAATACACACATTGAAGAAATTGGCACTAGAAGCAGCGCAAGGTCTGTCAATAGAAGTATATTGTACAAAGCAAGGACTGTGTGTTTCCTTATAACTGGGAGTTGTAAAGGGAGTCCCAGGGAGAGCATCCTTATCAGCCCTCTCTGTGTGCCCTCCATGCTGCTCACACCAGACTGGACTCTAAAGGGTGAACTGCTGGCTGTTTGCAGTTCTTTAAAGGGATAGTAATACTTAAGTATTACTAATCCCTATAGCAAAGTACTACTTAAAAAAAAATATTGCCCCCAGTGTCATCTCTCAAACCTTTATGGTTTGAGAGATGAATGCTTCTAAAGTTGCCCTCTCCCTCCCCCTTCCCCGTAGTCAGTGTTGTAGCTGACTGCAGGGAAGAGAGTCATACGACTTTAAGGCGGCTCTCCAGCACAGCTGGATCGCGTGACTAAAAAGGAAACTTTCACTGAAATGGTCTTCTACGTGTGGTTGGTTTGCAAGCACACGTAGAAGACCGTTTTAGTGAAAGTTTTTTTTTTAATTAACGCGATCGTGGCTCTGCTGCAGAGCCGCCTGATGATCTCTGACCGGATTTCCCTGAGTCAGCTAGAATGCTGACTACAGGGAAGGGGGAGGGAGAGGGCATCTTTAGAAGCGTTCATCTCTCAAACCATAAAGGTTTGAAAGATGACACTGGGGGCAATACATTTTTTTAAGTAGTACTTTGCTATAGGGAATAGTAATACTTAAGTATTACTATCCCTTTAACCCTGAGTGCCAGAGGGAAATCCATACCATTAGACACCTTGCTTTTAACCCTTTGAGTGCTAGAGAGGTCTACAGCCTGAGACCTCTCTGGCATCCAAGGGGTTTGTGATTTCAGAACATTGCTATAAATCATTTTAGCAACCACAATCCCTGCTACTGCCTTGATTTAATACCTCCATGTAACATGCTTTTAGAGGAAGTAAAATCACTCATGCTTTTTCCCTTCACATCATATGATACAAGTAAACGTACGTGCCTCTTCATGTCATCTTGCCCCCATTCCCCCTGGTTTCTTTCACTTACTCATTTTCTTTCTTGTCTCTCTCACTTGCCCCTCACTCCCCTTACTTATACCACTTGCTCCTCTCTCTTCCCCCAGTTGCCTCTCACTTAACCCTCTCCCCCCCCCTTGACTCTCACTTACCCCTCTCTCTTCCCAACAATTTGGAGGAAGGGTGTATAATATGAGGCCCACAAGCTCCTGTTGAATAATAACTAAAACTGTCATCTTTTAGTTGTTGTAGTCCAACAACAGCTGGAGGCACAGCTATGCCTTATAGGGAACACTGCAAAGCAACATCTAAGGTGAAATTGATTTAAGCAACAAACCTTTTGCGTGCTAGGGGATTGAGCAATATATTGCTTTCCAGTGTGTTACTTACCTATTCTTGGGGGCTGTTGGCAACCCAAATCCCAATTGATATCTTATTTGTGTTTCTCACCCTAGTAACACCAGGATTTTGCATCTGTAGAGTTCCATACCTCCTAGAATTTGGGGGTCATCTACACACATGAGCTTGTCTCTATCTTCCTCCAGCCATCTTTCTTTTACCAGCCTCTCTTTTTCCCTTGAGCCCCAGCCTGTTTGGCCCTCTCTTCCACTTGCTGTCTGTTTAGAGTTAGAATTTAGGCACGTCACATTAATTCTGATTTTTTTGAATATGCTAGCTGTTATATTAAAAGATAGATTAGACTACTTAATTTTACTGATGAGTGTTCCTTTAACTCATTTAATGCTGCAAATATCCTCATCTTGTTTGATATGCTGATCTACAGGAAATTGTTGATGTTCAAAATTACACTATTCTGTACAAACCTTTGAAGGCTAGTGATGTCTCTAGTATCCAACGGTTAATGAAAAGTTATTTATTTTATGTATTTGGTTAACCCTTGGACTGCTATGATTCACATTAATTTGGAGCAACCGGAGAAGGGGGAAGGTAGTATGGCTGTTGCTCCCTCAGAGCATGTTTAAGACTGGATCTTAGGCCTAAGAAAACAGAGACATTTGTCTGAGGTTAGCATGGAGCACAAAGATAACTGAGCCTCTGAGTGCTAGAGGGTTGAGCAATGCTCTACTTTATAATACATTAATTGTCCCTCTGGCACTCAAAGGGTTAAGTGTCATTATTTATTTAGCTCCTTGAATGCTGCAAATTCCTTGAACTTGTTCAGTACACCATCTACAGGATCGTGATAATGTGTAAAATGACACTTTTTTATATTAACCCCTTGGAGGAAAGAGACATCTCCTGGAGACATTTGTAGAATCCAAGGGGTTAATACAGGAAATTGTAATATTTTTGGTATTTGGTTAACCTCTTGAGAACCAAAGGTGTGTGGAATGCACTTTTTTTTTTTTTTGGGGGGGGGCGCTTCAGATTTCTGTGCCTACAGGCTCCTGAGATATAAATCCGGCCCTGCTACTTGTGGATGTATCCACATCACCATCCCTTCAACTCTTTTTACTCATTGCCCAGCAACCTACAGTATTTGAACTTTAGCATTTGCTTTCTCTCTCCCCATCATTTCTGTCTGTATCTACTACTAGTCTACAACAACACAGCAAGGTGGGAACTTTTGGGTTTTCATAATATTGAGGTGGGAATTCTTGTTGTTAATAGAAAAATGACACAATTTTCATGGGAAAGTATATGTTAGTGAAAAAGTGAAATTTTATGTATTTTCTATGTGTGGAAATTTCTGAGTAAAAAGCGGCAAATAGGTTTTCCACAGCAATTCCAGCCCATCCTTAGCAACTAACCACCAGTGTGATTACATCAAACTCCAGTATGAAGTTTGATCAGAAATCAGTAAGGTTATATTATGGAAGGTCTACATGACCAGTCATGAACAGAGTTGGAAGTTGTGATCTTCACTGCAAACTCCAATGAATGGTAGACCGACGTGTGAGCCAGCCAGCAATGCTGGCCTCTCTTGCATTCCACATTGGTGGTGGAATGAAGGAGACAGTTGACTGAACTACAATGGGACAACCTTTAGAACCTGCAACGGTTCTAAATGGGGAACAGAACTGTGGCAGGACGCCGTGATAGTCCTGTCACCCATGTGAAAGAAGCCTAAGTCCAAAGTACATAAGTAAGATTTATTATTAATAGACATTACCTGGCCATGTCATACTATACTTTCCTCCAACCATACGCAAGAGGACTTACAACCCATCATCACTTCAGGGAAACAATCTCCAACACCTAACCCACATTAATTTTTTGTACCCCATTCCTGTAAAAATAATGTGAATAAATGCTTATTTTCTTTTTAGCAATTTGTTTCATACAGGATTATTCTGTCATGATGAGACATGAGAGGAAAAATTCTGTAAAAATAATATTAATTATCTGTTTTATGAGATCTGGAAAGTATTTTACAAAAAGTGTTTTGTTTCTCATTTTGATTTAACTAATCAGTAATAATGATAATGTGATGCCTGAGAACCCCCTGAAAGAGAAGTTCTCCATGCTCTCAACATCATCCTACAGATATTCCTGTTAGGGTTACTGATTGTCTGAGGTAGGAGAAATGTTTGTGTAGGTTACCCATTCTTATTAGCCCTTTAAAGACAGATGGTATTGTGCAACCCTTTGGACCATATAGGGTTTGTTGAAGAATTTAGGGATGATTAGACCCTCTCTGTTTCTCTATAGCATTGTTCTGGATTGATTTGGCAGCACCTCAAATTTTCCAGTAACCACCAAATCAGAGAAAATTCTGTTCATTTCTAGTCATGTGCATAATTTCCATAAATTATCATTTTTTAATGGACCATTTGTGAGAAGCTTCCATAGATCATCTGTGTTGGGCTTTGAATTCCAAAGCAGAGGGTCAGTTGGGAGTCAGTATTGCATCATGCATGATAAGTAACTGACCTGTGAGACTTCAGTCTTGCAGTTAAATATTTTCATGCAGGATCTACAAGGGAGCATGGGGGTGGGGTCTATTTTAAGATTTCCATTCTGTTCTTCCGTTAGTCTGCTGGGTTCATAATGCAGTCCCTCCTTTATAGGCAGGTCTGCTCCCGGGGAAACAGACCTGACAGTTGTACTTTAAGGTATTACGTTCCATAAGGGTCATAGTTTACCCAGTCTGTGGTCTTTTATCATGTCAAGGTATATAGTAGTGGAAGGCAACCAGATTCTTCACCAAAGGTAGCTTAAGCAGCACTCTAGTCCACCAAAGTCTGAACAAATACTAAAAATTTCAAATAGGGGTTGAAAATTAGATTAATCCATTGGATGTTAGCTTAACCCATTGAATGAAATATGTATTGGAGACCCCTCTAGCGCCCGGGAGTTATGGTGCAACAGTGTAAGTATAAATATAAATATGCACTGAGAAATTAGACAGGTGTTTTTGGAGTGAGAATAGAATATGTGCATTGTGACAAAGGGAAATGATCTCCTATTTCCAAAGTACCTAGTAAATACAGGAGGCCACAGAAAAAGCTTCTGAGGGCTTCATGAAGCCCCATGTTTGCCTTCTGCCCATATGTGACACACAGGAAAAAAAAAACATTGAACGATAGAGAGTGTTCAAATAATAATTACAGAAATGCCATAGCTGTTCCATGATAGCCTTTGTAAATCACAGACAGTCATTGTTTAAATATCCAATAGGATTCCTATTAACCAAGTCCAAGTCAAAATGATGTATAAATTAAGAAAATAATGCATACTTAAAAGGCAGGGTATGTAGAAAAGAAAGAGAATCACTGGTTATATCATTTTAATTAGAGAATACTTAGAATATTTATTTAAGTAATAAGCAGATCTGTAGGAGTGAGGGTCCTACCCTATAAAAGGATCAGAACCTGTGTGAGCTGGGGCTTCACCATACTGTTGGATAGAAGAACATCATACTACAATAAAAAGAAATTTCTGAGGACCTCAGAATTGCAATTATTGCTGCTCATTAGTCTAGAAAGGGCTAGGATTTAGGGGCAAATGGAGAGGGTTCAAGAATACCACAATCACTCTTCCCAAGAGTCGCACCAAAATCTCTCTAAGAGCAACCCAGTTCATCATCCGTGAAGTCACAAAAAAAACACAGTGTAAAATTCAAGGATCTACAGGCCATTACCCACTTGGCTAATGTGAGTGTTCTGCAATGCATTAGAAGATTCTGGAGGAGAATGTCAGGTCATCAGTCTATAAGCTGAAGACGAACCATAAGTGGATCATGCAACAAGACAATGATCCTAAACATAGAAGCAGAAATTCTACATTTTGGAATGACTTGGTCAAAGTCTGGACCTCAACTCCATTAAAATGTTGTGGCAGGACCTGAAACATGCTCTTTGTCCAAGGAAGCCATCAAATGTCACAGAGGTGAAGCAGTTTGGCAAAATTAATGAAAACCAATGTAAAAGACTGATCAACAGTTACATGAAATTCTTACCGTCATTGTTGCTGAGGTGATGCCACCAGATTCTGAATCAGAAGGTTCACTTACTTTTCACAGATGGATATTAAGGGCTTGATCCAAATGTTTGTGCTAAAAAAGCTGGTAGGGCAAAATGGATACGACCGACAAAAAGAAAATGTCTTGGTTGGTATTCAAATGTCCTTCCGGCTTAAAGCACATCGGACATTAGGCCACAAAAATGGTCTTTTGGTCAAATGTCCATTTTGTGCATTAAGTTCCCAAAATGCTGCTTCCAATTCATTCATAGCCATTGGCTGAGATGTTCTTGCCACATCCCATCCAATCAGATTCAAGCAGCTGTTCTTTAAACCGATTGGCTGGGATGTGTGTAGAAGCATCCCAGCCAATGGCTGTGAGGGAATTGAAAGTCAGACTGCTCATATATAAAGGGAGGCTCACTTCCAATTCCCTCAGTGTGCTATGGGCATTGGCCTGTGAAGGACAGAAGATGGACCTGTGCGGCTCATCAGTGTCTCTGCCACCACCGCCTCCAACGCCGCACACAGCGGCGGAGACATGAAGATCAAAGCTAAGTGTATATTCTTGCCATTTATTCATGGCATCGCTTCATGGCATATATTTATGACATTTCTTCATGGCCTATATTTATCACATTTATTCATGGCATTTTTACTTACTTGGGTATTAAATGGAGGTATTTACTTAGCGAAATATTAAGGGCACAATAATGTTTTAACCCTTTGAGTGCCAGTAAGTACCCCTCTGCCACTCAAAGGGTTAAACAATGTCATAGTTAATGCTTTGTATTCATACTTTTGTTTTATTTTACAGGCAGAAGAAAAAAGGAAGAGAAGGCAGAAGATAGAAGACTGAAGAGAAGGACAGAAGAAGACCAGGAAGCCGAGGACTCAGCTGGACATCAGGATTAATGGTAAGTGTTACTTCATAGGTTAACCCAATGAATACCGGTGGGGAAATTATACCACACTGGCACTCATAGGGTTAATTCTACTAACTATTGACACATGCTTCATACTTTGGCTGTATTGATATGGGGCTTTAGGCTCCATATCAATACATCTACTGAAGATAGTTTTTTTTTAATTCTTTTTCATTCAGGTTTCTGCGTTGGGTGTTTGAAGAGCTGAAAAGGGGCAGATGTTGAAAAAAACTGGGTCTTAACTTTCCTGTGATAACTTGAGTCCTTTATCGGGTTTTCATGACTAACACAGACATTTTAATTGATATTTACATTGTTTTCATCATTTTCAGTGGGTGAAAACACCTCTTCACTTTATCACACAACGGCTCTTTTTTTTGCTGGTATTTTTTCATAGCTTACTGTGCTTGAAAAAAATGCAATTGGCAAAAAACAGCCATCTCCAACATTTGGATCGAGCCCTAAATGTTGAATCAGTTGTAGATAAATGTTGACAAGGCATTTTATTTGTGTGTCATTTGTTCAATGAGGTTATGGACTTATATATTAGTCTGATAACAATGTAGGTGTGAAATATGTGACAACCCTAAAGGGTTCACAAACTATTTCTCACCACTGTAGATTCACATTTAATTGGTTAACTGACCACTTCAGTATCTAGTATATAGTAATAAGCAAACTGGAGCTTTCAAAAGAAAAAGCAATACATAATTGGAGATATTTTGGGGTTCGAGCATGAGTAAATAGGTATTTACAAATAAATGAGCATGATTTATAGTACAGCTGTTGCTATTATGCATACATTATTTGTTTTATGCATTGGCTACATTAAACATACATATATTTTTCAAATACTAGTGGAAAATTAAGCTAGCTGTAAATGAGCATTTTTTCATTACTACTTTCTAATTTAATCTTTCAAGATAAGAATAATGAAGGAAGTAAATGTTAATTTTTTTAAAGTTTAACACATTATTTTTTTTAATAGAAATTTTCCCAGTGCAGTCTCAGTTTTGATGGACTATTTAAGTCAAATTTGTTTCAGAACTAATGAAAGGTTATTTGATCCATGACTTTTCTGACAATTAACTGTTTACTACCAATGAGACAGAGCAATTTGCTACCTGACCCTCTGACCTTGATTGGGTTTAAATTCAAAGCATATTCTAGAAGATGAGGAAATGAAGGGCTTGTCTGTATATTTTATACAGCTTATCTAAATGTTTAGACATGTTGATGAATTATTGTGAGAAATTGGCTTCCCAAAATACTCCTTACCACACACACAGGAAACCTCCACCCGCCTTTTAGAGAGAGGCTGAAAGTAAAACACTAATGAGTTTGTTTAGTTAGCTTTATCTAATCATTCTGTGTTTATCTTTTTGTGGGAGAGATGACTAAATTGGTACTGTTGATGATTATGTTACATACACAGTATATATAGAGGTCTTGTGCTCATGACCATACATTAAGTTTAGGAGATGTGAAGACGAGGTCACCTGGTCAGTATCATGTTATGCCTTCTGGAATGCAAACAGTGGAATGATTGGGTATATTTCCATAAAGAGCCTTATAAATTCAACTATAAAAATAATCCATTTGATTACAACATGTTAGAGGTACTAATTGGAGCAATTAAGGTGCCAAGCAACTGTACTAAAGTGGAAGCATAAAAATGGGGATTTTAACCCCTTAAGTGATAAAGAATAGTGATGAACAAAATGGCCACACTTCTTTATTTAAATCAATCAAGAGGAGCTTGATAAAATGCTGGATCGATCTAAACTAATACAGAATAATCATGGCATGAAAGAAGAAAGGGGGAACAAAGTAAAGGAGGGAAGAGTGAGAAAAAGCGCAGGACAGCAGGAAATGGCTGGTGGGTGAGAAGAAGAAGTAGAGGGCAAGGGTGGACCAATGGAAGTAGCAAAGAAAAAGAGCCAAATCAACCTTCATTAAGGATGTGATGGGGAGGAGAGTGTGCTAAGGGATGGGAGTGACTAAGGCGATAGAAGGGAGGGACCGAGAAGAGGGAAGAAGACACTGCTAATTTGGTGGGGAAAAGTAGTAGTTGAGGAAACATTGCTTACCTTTATTAGATAACTGTACTGGACAGGGAAATCCTGTGAACAATGTCAAAAGGTAAATTATTATCTTTCTGCAAGCCTATTTTAGATGAAAAATTTGTGTTTATGGCCTTTTATGTTTGCTGGTGACCACCTACTGTGCTCTTACCCTGAACACAGTAATAGATGAAAGACTTTTGTGGTCGCCTGTCTCTATTATTACTGAACATTATGTCATCCTCTACTTGACTGCAAATGTTGTTCCTGACTTTAAGAAAACTAGACATTGTATGCATCTATTTTGCAGTTTCTGCATGTAAAAAGAGCCATATTATAAGACCAGAAGGCCACAACAGGACAAGATATTGAACTAATTTCTACATAGTAACATAGTTGATGAGGCTGAAAAAAGAAGTGCCCATAAAATTCAGCCCATGCCAGATCAAACCTGTTGATCCAAAGAAAAAAAAATGAAAGCCATTTCTAGTTAAGCCCCAAGTGGGTCCTAACACCAAATGACAGATATTTCCCTGGATCAACATCCTATCTGCTTTGAAGCCAACTGTCATAATTCTCAATTTTGTTCTGTATTAGATAGGTATCAGTTACTTTTTTGACAGCAGTTACAGTATCTGCAAGCACAGAATCCCAAGATAAAGAATTACACAACTGACCTTACCGTAAAAAAAACCCTGTCTTTTTTTTTTAGTCCAAAGCTCCATTCCTCTATTCTTCATGGATAAACACTTGTTCTTTGCTCAGCTCTTTTAAACCAAGCACACTTTGTAGACCGTTCCAATTAAAGTGATAGTAACGTTTCACAAAAACAGCAGCTCCAATTAACCTTCATAGCAATTGAGCCATAGTGTTATTTCGATACTTTGAGAGTTGTAGTTCAAGAGTAATTGAATGATAAAGTTTCCCCCTCCCGCACCTTTTACCTAGTGTAAACCTCCATTCCTCAGATGTGGAATCCAGTCCATAGACCAGACAGCTCACATAAAGGGTCAATATTCTACTGTGAGAACAATGAAAACCCTGCCCCCCTCAACAGGTTTTTCAGCTTTTTCCCTTATCTTAATTGAAGATTGTCCCTCTCTGAAATCTACCTGGACACTCCCTGCTGCTCTGAGGTGAGCAGTGTTATATCAGTAAAAGGGGCGGGAGGAGGATACTTTATCATTCAATTACTCTTGAACTACAACTCTGACAGAATTGAAATAACACTCTCCAAGGCCCAAATACTATGATGATTAATTAGAGCTGCTTTTATTATGAAACATTACTATCCCTTTAAGTAAATCTTTTTCAAGATTGTGATCTCGGCTCTGCTGAAGAGCCTCCGCCGGTCCCAGGACCATATTCCCCTGCAGTCAGCTAGAGTGCTGACATCAGGGAAAGGGGGGGGGGAACTTTCAAGGAGAATATCTCTTAAACTTTTTTAATATTTTGACAATACTGTCGTTTTAATAAATATTTCCTTGGTGGATTCTTTATATTGACCTTGAATATGTTTGTAAATGATAATCATATCACCCCTTAGACATCTCTTCTCTAATGTAAACAAACCCAGTTTGGCTAGTCTCTCTTTGTAAATCAGATCCTCCAGTCCCTTTATCAGTTTTGTTGCATGTCTCTGCACTTTTTCCACTTCAGTAATGTGTTTTATAAGAACCGGTGCCCAAAACTTTACTCCACATTCTAGATGAAGCCTCCCCAAGGATTTATACATAGGTATAATTATACATGCATCCCGTGCATCTATACCCCTTTTTATGCAGGATAATACCATATATGATCTTTTAGCAACTGAGCGACACTGCAAACTGTTGTGAAGTCTATCATCTATCAGTACTCCTAAATATTTCTCTAATGAGGATTCCTCAAGTAGTTTCCTATTTAGTGTATATGTAGCATGTTTGTTTCTACAGCCCAAATGTGTAACCTTACATTAAAGATTGAGACAATACTTTAAATTCCCACTTCTCGATCATTAATAAACAAATTAAAAAGCATTGGACCCAGGACTGATCCCTGTGGAACTCGACTTACAACTTGAAAAGTTTCCATTTACAACAACTCTCTGCTATGTAATTTTAACAGTTCTCTATCCATGCACAGATATCACATCCCAAACTGAAGCTTTTTAATTTATGCAGTAACCTGTTGTGAGGTACTCTATCAAAGGCTTTTGCAAAATCCAAATATCCTACACTACATCAACAACAATTCCCTTATCCAAATTACTAATACTATTTTGTAAAATGCAAGTAAATTAGTTTTACATGATGTATTCTTCAAAAAAACAATCTGGCTCCTACTAATAATACTGTTGGTTTTATTTTTCTCCTACTTAGGAATACTGTCAGTTAGTAAACTTTCTAATATCTTACCCACTGTGGAGGACAAGCTCTCTGGTCTATAATTTCCTGGTTTGGATCTAGCCCCCTTTTTGAACAATGGAAATGTATCAGCTTTCCTCCAATCACAGGGCACTATGCCTGATGAAAGCAAATCAATAAATATTGAGTAGAATGGTCTTGTTATTACTGAATTATGTTCCTTAGGTACCCTCGGGTATATGCCATCAGGTCCAGGAACTTTTTCACCATAACCTTTTACAGTCTCTTTTGGACTTTGTCCTCAGTAAGCCATGTACACAACTGAGGAAATTCTGTAGTTTTGCCTGTTTGTTCATAGACTGCCATTGTTGCTTCTCTTGTATATACAGAAGGAAAGAAGTACTTTGCACACACAGTGATACTCTTGGAAGCCTTCTCCTAATTGTTTTTGCCTTTCAGAATTGGATAGGACATATTTTTGAAGGCTCACTATTTAGCGATTCATCTGTTTCAGAAATGTCTCCAATGCGCTGTGAATCAATGCCCTGGAGATATCTCTAGCACCCAAGGGGTTAAAAACAAAGTAGTAATATTTGTGCCTATTAGGCTATGGGTAGTAAGGCAAGTGCCCACTCATTTGATGCAGTGGGTTGTTTTCTTCCCAAACTGATGTGGTTTGTTTGTTGTCTCCTCATTTCTGTAGATTTTACAATTATTTTAGTACTTGCAAGTCACATTTGGAGTAAATTTAATAAAAATAAGAAGTTGCAGATGGTATACTTTTGGAATTCTTGCACCTTCTGCATTATTTCAGTTTATACTGATATGGTGCCATGTGACAGTACCAAGATTTACCGGACCCTTTTGGGGTCGTCGGTTCCTGAACCGCCGCTGCTGCTGCCCCTCTTCCCCGGCCGGCTGGAGCCCTGATGCTTCCTGGAGGTCCTGGATACTCAGGCAGGAACAACTGGATGCTGCCCCCTGGCAGACTGGCAGAGCTAGTGAATTTAGCTGCAGAATCCTAGGTGGGGTTTCCAGAGGCCCTACGCCAGTAGACCAGCGAGGCAAGTGAATTCGCTCCTGCAGTGGCTAAGGTGAGAATCCCCAGCCCAAGCCCCCTCCAGAAATAGAGCCGAGACTTGTATTAAGGAGGGTAGAACAGAACAGCCTTTATTGATAAAACACACTGCTTATATACACTTTCAGACACTCTTATCAAGATAAGAATACAAATTAGTGCTTGAAAAAGGGACATTTTAACTGGTCCATAAAAACCTCCCCTGACTGGTCAATGAAGCACAGCAGGAGTCAATTCACATTCCTTAGCACATGGAGTATTGTTTAAACAAGCCAGAGTGCTGGACTTAACAGCCCACTCTGCACTCTGGTTCCCCACTGCCATCCCCTTTGCAGGACTTACAGTATAACCCCACACACACACTATTACCAAATGTCACATAATGTACAAAACAGTGATCAATATTTCAAATGTTATAGTTCTAAATTACTCCATCTGGTCACACTACTTCCCCCCAAGTCGTGGACAGACCAGGTGTGATCCCAATGGATCCACCTCTGCACTGTCCACTAAGTCTTTCAGGCATCTTCTTGCCAGGATAGTCTATCAGCCTTTTTGATGGACCTGCTCGGTCCGTACTGAATGGTAAAGATGGAGGGAGAAGCTCCAGCTGTGTAACAACTGTCCATTTTTGTATTGTTCCTGCTCTGTATACCGACCTGGATTGGCTGACATTCCTGCTCTGTGTACTGACCCAGCCCGGCTGACGTTCCTGCCCTGTCTACCGACCCGGATTGGCTGACATTCCTGCTCTGTGTACCGACCCGGCCCGGCTGACGTTCCTGCTCTGTGTACCGATCCGGCTTGGCTGACGTTCCTGCTCTGTGTACCAACCCGGCCCAGCTGACGATCCTGCTCTGTGTACCGACCCGGCCTGGCTGACGTTCCTGCTCTGTGTACCGACCCGGCCTTGTTCCTAATCATCCGGTATCCGGTTGTGGGCCATAATGCAGTCTCTCTCTCTGTCCACGGACAGATCCTCTGTTGCCTCCGTTGCTGCTCAGGCAGCCAATTACTTTAACCCGATCAGTATTGTGCCTTGTGATCTCATCCGGTGTTGCGTGTCCTGCTGTAGCACCACGATACGCTTGACCTATACTGTCCTAGCTGAGGTTAGTCTCTTGGGCGCCTCATGCTTTCTCCATCTGGTACTCGATTCTAGCTCTGAGCATTCGTTAACCCCTTGTGGGTTGGTGCCTGGCACATTAGGTACAGCTTTAACAGTCATTGATTGGCGTTACTCCATGCCTCCGTGGCAGTCCTCCTCTGGCAGCTCCGGTAGTCTGTTGTTGTCCAGGTCCTTCATTGCCATTGCTGTCTTGGTCACCATTGTGTCACTCTCTGCGTAGAGAGTATATTAAGGGCCATTGCGCCATTAGGGCCTACCCGTCCTCCAGGCCTAATAGTAATCATTCTCTGTATCTTTTGGACTCACACGAATTGTGCCTGACCTGTGTCAGTATAGTATTGTATATATATATACTGGACCTGTGTGGGTACTGTTAACTGAAACCTGTCCTGTGTCAGTATAGTATTGTATTGTATATATATATATATATATAGATATATACTGGACCAGTGTGGATATTTTGTACTACTATCTGTCCTGTGTCAGTAATATACTGTTGCATACATACTGGACCCGCGAGGGTTATTCATTTACGGTTTTCTTTAATAAAATTGCATTTTACCCAAACCTTCCGTGTCTGAGTGTCAATAAAACCGTTACACAGGAGTATTGCTGCTGCTTTCAAGTGGAACCTGTCCTAGTTCCACATCACTTATTGACCCCATTCCCACTGTGCCCACGGTGGTCTGTGGCATACTAGCTTGCTCCTCAACATCCTGCTGCCTTTGCAACTCAACAGCAGAAGGGATTAGATCAGTTGCAAATTCCTCAAATTACAAAATCTCACTGCTAGTGGTGGTGATGCCCATCATCATCCCTGTCTCCCATTCCATCTCCTTTTCTGCTAAAAAGGCCATCAGTCTCTTCCACCCCAGCTTCAACACTATCATCATCACCACCACCACTAGTCCCTATATGCTGCTGTTCTATTATAGACATCTCACTGCTGCTTGTAGGAGGTGACAAGCAATATGACAGAGGGTCCCCTAACGTCACACTTGGCATTTCCTTTTGACCTGAAGAAGGCAGACTGGCAGCAGTAGCAGCAGGCACTGGCAGCGGATCTCTGCTCCTGGTGCTAGTGGTGGTATTAATTGTGCGCCTGCTCTCCCCCCAACAACAGTTCTGGCCTATTAGTCTTCAGGATCATGTTCCACTTGGACACTTCAGTGAAGGGAAGGGGATGACTCCCAGGGTCAGAGTAATGGTGTGGGCTCCCTTGACTGCTAGTCTGGACGCTCTCAAATATTTCCCCTACAACTCTGACTGCTTTGCCATTAATGCTACTACTAACAACAACCGCATCAAGTTCAGCTGCAGAGTCTTCCTCCTCACAGTCACTAGTAATATGAGGATATTGTTGACTACCCCCTACGTCACTCCTAATGCTAACAAGGTGCTGGACCTTAGTAGTAGTAGTAGTACTAGCACTGGTGGGACTGCTTGGGAATGGCAAGTGTGACTTAGGGTCCCTTGCTGTTACACTTGGCATCATCTTCTCCCCCCCCCCTCCTGAATATTACAAGACGCAGTAGATGCAGGCACAGCACTGGTGGCAACAGTGGAAGTACGTGTGGCAGCAGGTACAGCAATTATGGCAGCAGGAACAGCAATGGTGGCAGCAGGGGCAGAGCTGACAGCAGGCACAGCATTGCTGGCAACAGGAGCAGCACTTCTGATAGAAGGCACAGTACTGGTGGCAGTAGGTTTAGCACTGGCAGCAGGCACAGCACTGGTGACAGCAGGGGCAGCGCTGGCAGCAGGCACAGCACTGGAAACAGCAGGAGCAACTCTAGCAGCAGGCACAGCACTGGTGGCAGTGGCAGTGCTAGCAGCAGGCACAGCACTGGTGGCAGCAGGGGCATCAAGTCTGACAGCAGGCACAGCAATAGTAGCATCAGGGGCAGCAGGTCTGACAGCAGGCACAGCAATGGTGGTAGCAGTAGCATGGGCAACACATCTGTCAGAAGGCACAGCACAAGTGGCAGCAGGGGCATCACATCTGGCAGCAGGTACAGCAATGGTGGCAGCAGGAACAGAAATGGTGGCAGCAGGGGCAGCATGTCTTGCAGCAGGCACAGGCAGCTCACCTATCCTGCTCTCACTAGTACTAATCTTCTCTTCCTCTCTTTCCATTAATTTCACCAAGATCCCTAGGGGTGATTTAGGGGAACTGGATAGCATTGGTTCAGTAGTGCTCATTTCCTCCTCCTCAGACTCAGTGGACACATAGGGGCCCTTCCAGTTCCTATTTTACTAGTTTAAAACCTTCTCATAGTGATAGCAGTCACAACAGAAGAGCACAGCACATCTACCTCGTTCTGTAGCTGCTTCTATTGTGTTTAAATTTCTTAAATACGTCATGTTTTTATAGCGATAAGGCAAAAACCACGTAAATCAATGGGCAGAGACTTTCTAGCCACTGAAAAATTGGTGGGGAATTTTGACCAATGGACAAAAATCGTGAAAATTTTAATTGCTGTCTTCAAAGTGGATTTTCTGGTGAAAAAGCGGACATTAATGTGGTTATCGCAGGATTTCTCGTGGGAACACAGCAACAACTTTCGCCCATCCCTATTATCGACTTTACACTCACAAAATCTGGATATCTTCCAGACTATTGAATTGCTCATATTTCTAACTTCTTGATTATCTACACTTCTGTCATTCACTGTATAAAGTTAGTCTGATTATGTCCCTCTATGGTCTGCTGTCTCTCAGTCTTCTACTGTTACAGAACTCAGCCATCTTCTTCATTTCTTTATTTTATTTTGGGACTGTAAACAGTTGGCCATGTCTCCTTTTCTGGAACTTAACTTTGTGAAGGTCTGGCTGCTAAAGTGAAGTATATCCTAGGAATAAGCAGCTTTCAATTTATTTGATGCACTAAGGTGTGATAAAGAGAGTTGACAAAACAGTGATATCACTTCTCCAATTCCTATGTTAGCTTCTGGCCACAATAAGGCAAGTATGAGTTGTTATTATGAGGTGTTATTTCACCTTTTAGGAAAGATGATAAGAGCCAAAGCTCATTGTAGACTTTGACCTGGATCTGTAACACACAGACCAATGTTGCTCTCACAGCAGCCATTCTGTGTTTGTGAGAGGAGAGAGCAGCATGTTTTTGTGCTAGAGAAGATAGGCAAATAAAGGGGAATTGAAGATTAGTTTTAGGGAGTCATTTAGGTAGGGCATTTGTTCTCTGTAGAACGGGAGTCTGGGGGCTCAATGGGGGAGAAGAAGGGAGGAAGGAGGTTGACCCAAAATACCCTAACATATGGTGTGACTGACTGACAAGACACAGGCAGTTGGGGTCCAAATTGCTTGCTGATTTTACTTTTATTTTTATTGTTGATTTTGTGTTTTAGTTATATATATATATATATATATATAGATAGAGATAGATAGATAGATAGATAGATAGATAGATAGATAGATAGATAGAGATAGATATAAATATACATATATATATATATATATATTGGACTAACTATGATAAGATAGGGTGGGCAACTTAAAAATAAATAAATAAATAAAATTAAAAGATATATATAATTAAACAAATAAATAAATATATTAGACAGCTGACTGGGAGCTCTGTGACTGAGGCAGACTTGATAGACAGCAGACAATATTAAGAATTTTATTAAGGGCCAAGGAAAGACATCACACTCCATCAGTTGTCTACTGTAGAGAGTAAAAACACACACAGTAGTTGAGTAATGTCTAACAAATACACAAGTGGGAAGGGGGAAGGTGGAGGAAGTGCATGAACTTGTGAGTAAAGTGTTACTACAAAACTTGACTGCAGCAATGGTTGCTGCAGCATGTGCAATAAATGATGATGATCCCTCTCCTCCCGGGGTGGATGCAGTTTGTCAAGGTCCCACCAATCACACCATGCCAGTCTCCCAACACCACTGCCATATACATCTACCACATTTTATGTTGTACTTTATTGTTTTTTAATCACTTGACATCATCATGAATATGTGCCAGTGTCAATTAAGCAGGAAGTAAGTGTTGTGGGCAAAGAACAAATGCACTCTGTATTCCAACAAATTTTTCAAGGTATATGTTGCTGTAGGACTCACAACTTTGACTTCCAGCTAATTATTTCTCCACTACAGCCCTCAGAAGAAGTAATATTGTGCTGGGAAAAATTGCGCCATATTGAACATAGGGGAAAAATATGTTGAAATAGGAGAAAATGTGTTGGAATAGGAGAACAATGTGATGAATAGACAAAAAATGTGTTAGAATAGGAGAAAAATGTGTTGGAAAAGGCTAAAAATGTGCTGGAATAGGCGAAAAGGAGGACAATTTTACATTGCAGAAAAGAAGAAAACTTTCATGAAAAAAGAGAAAAATCGTCCGTTTTTCGCGAAAAGGCATGAAGGAAATTGTTCTCACTTTTCGCCCACCTCTAGTCTAAAGTATTACTTTACAATGATTGGACACCCCTCTGACCTGAAGACTGTCTGCTACCCTAACCAGGCTCCGTGGTAATAAACTTTGATATTTTTGCACTCAGGGGAGTCAGAGTTTTCTAAAATAACTGAAACTTTAACAACCAGCATCAATATTTTTTAAATATAATGTTTGATATTAGAAATATAATTAATATTTTACATTTTTTTATTGATTATATCATTGCTTTCGCATCTCATCATGGTAAATTTACATCACATGATTCGCAATGATAAAGCTGAATTTGTTCTGAAAAAATAAATGTGATTTTCTGTATATAACTAGAAAGTTACCTACAGGAATAATACACAAACAGTGGATAGAAAAATGCTGAAAATGTATCCTGCCTCCAGGCTTTAAGAAATGGCCCAAGCCTCTGGCACTGAAAGTGTTGACAATAAGCAAATTTCTGAATAAAATACAACATTCAGGCATTTACTGCAAAGGGAATTATACATGCAATATGAAGTGTAAACACATATGAACGGTAGATTTTGAATAATTTTATACTGACAGATATGACATATAGAAACAGTAATCAAAGAATAAAGTCTGTGTTATATTGTTCCATATGGCAGATTTGGCTTTAGTGATGTTATTCAAGTCTTGGGTGCCAAAATGTTTGGCATAAATGCCTGCCACTTTTTTGGACCATAAGTAACAATTCCTCATCACAGAATTTAATAGCGGTTATGTGTTTGGATGACTATCCATGCATGGAGTTTCATAGGACTTTCAGGTACTAACTCATGAAAATAAACTGCAGACATTATTTCAATAACTATACAATATCCTGAATTTATGATGATGATATAGTGTTGGGTTATGGAAGAGAGATTCCAAATAATGAATTGAAAACTTGGCTTGTGTAGCCCAGTAGCATCTTAAAGGTAACTGGCTACTTGAAACATGTTTACCTATTTATCAGTAGTATAAATGTAAGTATATATTGTGTTTTCTTCTTTTATTAAAATGATTCACTTATTATTTTTATTCCAACTCTTAAAATGTGAAATATGCATGACACATTTTTATATGAACTTTTATCTTGAAACACTAAAGCCAAGGCTCATGCAGAGCATGCCAAGAGTCTGACATCTAAGACTCAATAGAGGGGTCATACAGAGTTTCATTTTTAAATGTTAAGATAAAAAAAAATCAAACACAGCAGGAAAAACAAAACTTTCAATGAACTTTTTCTTGTTGTTTAACCCCTTCAGTGCCAGAGGCTCGGGCCATTTTCTGAACCCTGCAGGCCAGACACTTTTTCAACATTTTTGCTATCCTTCCGTTTAGGCTTGATTTCCTCTGGGGATTTTTAGTTAAATATGGAAAACTATATATTGTTTTTTTCAGAACGAATTGAGCTTTCTCCTGATACCTTACATGAAGAGAATTTTACATCGTGCAAAAAGCTATGATGTCATAATGACAAAAAAAAGTGAAAATTTACTCATTTTGCTAAAATCACATACTATGTATCAAAAACATTTACCTTGATTGAAAAAGTTTCAATTATTTGAAAAAGCCCAGAGTCCCCCAAGTAAAAAAATACCAAATTTGTATAGTTTTACCTAAGTCCAAGGCTAGCGCAGAGCCCTAATCACCAGCAGCGCAAAATGACATTTTCAACTTTATAAACTAAAATGCACATTCTAGGGTTTTTGTGGTAAAACTACCCTAAAACAGTGGAATAACTATATAAAACTATATATTTCTGAAAAGTAGACAACCTGCCGCATCTAATGAGGGGTAACTTGCCTTCTTGCCCCAAGCCTGTGGTACCCAAATGCTTCCAGAAGGTGGCACTATAGGAAAAAAAATGGCATTTTCTTACATTTCTGCCCCTTCAACTGTACTGAAATCTGTGAAAACCATGGAATTTACAACTGTATTCATTAGCTAGTGCTCTTGGGAGAAAAATTACACCCCATTGGTTTGGGTTCACCTACCACAGGGGATGCTAGAAGTGCAAAAAGACACCTACTACAACCTCTAAATTTTCTAACATTTTCTCAAACATTACTTGTCTATACAAAAATGGTTATAACAACTAGAGAATTAAAGAAAGGCTACACAAACCATACCATTTTGGAAAGAAGACAACCTGCCGCATCTAATGAGGGGTGAATTTCCTTCTTACCCCAAGCCTGTTGTGCCCAAATGCTTCCAGAAGGTGGCACTATAGGAAAAAAATGGCATTTTCTTACATTTCTGCCACTTCAACAGTACTGAAATCTGGGAAAACCATGGAATTTACAACTATATTGATTAGCTAGTACTCTTGGGAGAAAAATGACACCCCATTGGTATGGGTTCACCTACCACAGGGGATGCTAGAAGTGCAAAAAGACACCTACTACAACCTCTAAATTTTCTAACATTTTTTCAAACATTACTTGTCTATACAAAAATGGTTATAACAACTAGAGAAGTAAAGAAAGGCTACACAAACCATACCATTTTGGAAAGAAGACAACCTGCCGCATCTAATGAGGGGTGAATTGCCTTCTTACCCAAAGCCTGTTGTGCCCAAATGCTTCCAGAAGGTGGCACTATAGGAAAAAAATGGCATTTTCTTACATTTCTGCCCCTTCATCTGTATGGAAATCTGTGAAAACCATGGAATTTCCAACTGTATTCATTAGCTAGTGCTCTTAGGAGAAAAATGACACCTCATTGGTATGAGTTCCCCTACCTTAGTGGGCGCTACAAGTACCAAACTACACCTATTGCAACCACTAATTTTTCTAACATTTTCTCAAACATTACTTGTCTGTACAAAAATGGTTATAACAACTAGAGAAGTGAAGAAAGGCTAAACAAACCATACCATTTTTGAAAGAAGACAACCTGGCGCATCTAATGAGGGGTGAATTGCCTTCTTACCCCAAGCCTGTTGTGCCCAAATGCTTCCAGAAGGTGGCACTATAGGAAAAAAATTGCATTTTCTTACATTTCTGCCCCTTCATCTGTATGGAAATCTGTGAAAACCATGGAATTTCCAACTGTATTCATTAGCTAGTGCTCTTAGGAGAAAAATAACACCTCATTGGTATGAGTTCCCCTACCTTAGTGGGCGCTACAAGTACCAAACTACACCTATTGCAACCACTAATTTTTCTAACATTTTCTCAAACATTACTTGTCTGTACAAAAATGGTTATAACAACTAGAGAAGTGAAGAAAGGCTACACAAACCATACCATTTTTGAAAGAAGACAACCTGCCGCATCTAATGAGGGGTGAATTGCCTTCTTACCCCAAGCCTGTTGTGCCCAAATGCTTCCAGAAGGTGGCACTATAGGAAAAAAATGGCATTTTCTTACATTTCTGCCCCTTCATCTGTATGGAAATCTGTGAAAACCATGGAATTTCCAACTGTATTCATTAGCTAGTGCTCTTAGGAGAAAAATGACACCTCATTGGTATGAGTTCCCCTACCTTAGTGGGCGCTACAAGTACCAAACTACACCTATTGCAACCACTAATTTTTCTAACATTTTCTCAAACATTACTTGTCTGTACAAAAATGGTTATAACAACTAGAGAAGTGAAGAAAGGCTAAACAAACCATACCATTTTTGAAAGAAGACAACCTGGCGCATCTAATGAGGGGTGAATTGCCTTCTTACCCCAAGCCTGTTGTGCCCAAATGCTTCCAGAAGGTGGCACTATAGGAAAAAAATGGCATTTTCTTACATTTCTGCCCCTTCATCTGTATGGAAATCTGTGAAAACCATGGAATTTCCAACTGTATTCATTAGCTAGTGCTCTTAGGAGAAAAATGACACCCCATTGGAATGAATCGACATACCTTAGGGGTGCCAGAAAAGCATAACTACACCTACCTGTTTGCTTCTTCGAAAATGGCTGCTTGTACTAAAATGTTCATAACTGTTAGAGAAATGATGGAAAGGTATAAAAGGTATACCATTTTGGAAAGTAGACATTCTCCCGCATCAAATGAGGGGTCACTTGCCTTTCTACCCCTGGGCTGAAGTGCACAAATATTTCCAAAAGGTGGCGCTATGGGAATAAATACATGTTTTTTTTACATTTCCACCACTTCAAAGATACTAAAATCTTTGAAAACCATAACATTTCCTGCTGTATTCAGTACCTGCTACCAACATGAGAAAAATGGTAGCCCATTTGTGTGGCTTAACATACAATATGTGGGTGCTAGGAACATGTACGTAAACCTGACACTTTTGTTTCTTAAATTATCTTCTTGCACTAAAATGGTTATAACCATAATAGATATGCAGGAAAGGTAGAAAACAATGCCATTTTGGAAAGAAAACAACCTGACGCATCTAATGAGGGGTCACTTGCCTTCATACCCAAAGGCTGGCATGCACAAATGCTTCCAGGAGGTGGCGCTAATGAAAAAAAAGGCATTTTCTTACATTTCTGCCCCTTCAAATGTATGGAGCTCTGTGAAAACCATGGAATTTTCAACTGCATTCGTTAGCTAAAGCTCTTAGGAGTCAAACGACACCCCATTGGTATGAGCTGAACTACCTTAGGGAGTGCTAGAAGTAGAAAACTACACCTACTACAAACTGATGTTTCTAACATTTTCTCAAACCTGACTTGCCTCTACGAAAATGGCTATAACACCTTCAGAAGTGAAGAAAAGGTAGATAAACTATACCACTTTGGAAAGAAGACAACATGCCGCATCTAATGAGGGGTCACTTGCCTTTTTACCCCTAAGTTAGTTGGCACAACTATTTCCAGAATGTGGTGCTACAGGAAAACAAACAAACATTTCTTTTACACTTCAGTCACTTCAAAGATACTAAAATGGTTCAATGGCGTGGGATTTCCTAGGAGGACTTCTTGCCAGCCTAAGAAAAATGGTACTCAACTGCTGTGGGTTGACATACCAATTTGAGTGACAGGAGTGTAGCTACCAGTGAAATAGGAATGGGAAAGCAAACAGTGTATGTGTGATTTTATGGCTAACAGATGAAAGAAGCTAGGGCGTCAGCCAGTGTACGCGCGGACCTGTGACTACCAGTGTAACAGTGTGGGAGGGTGAGGGATTAGGCAGTGTGTGTGGGTATGAGCAGAGGAGCAAGGATGGTGGAGATGGTGGGGCAGTGTCTGAGAGTGTGTATGGGAGATCTGTGACTACCAGTGTGCACTGTATGTCCCCCTCATACAAAGTTTGATTCCCAGCCTGAATCTAGTGCATACTGGTACTTTGAGTCTACCAATAGGCAGTGGAAACAGGCTGGGGGTCAGGCTGGGGAATGGGACTGCCAGTTGGCTGTGGAACCAGGCAGGGGAATACGGTACATGTGTATGTGTGGGGGGGGGATCGGAGGCATTTTTTGTGCATGCCACAAGGGTGCCCAATGCACTGCAAAGCAATGCGTTGGACCCTCTGTTGCACACAAAGAGTTGTTTTTTTTTTAATTATTATTTTGTATTCATACCTCGTTGGGGAGGCGGTGTCAGGAACATTCCTGGTGTCCCCCATCCAGGTCTAAAAACAGAATAATAAAAAAAAAAAAAGTGTGTGTGTGTGTGTTACAGGGGGTCCAACGTATTGCAAAGCACTGCGTCAGACCCTCCCTGTGGCACGTGCATTTTTTGGGGCTTTTCCCCCAATATTTTTGTGTAGACCTCGTTGGGGGCATCAGAACCCATACAATGAGGTCTAAATAAAAAATAAAAGGGGAAAACAAAATAATCCTTTGGGTGCCACAGGGGTGTCCGGTGGATTGCAAAGCAATGCATTGGGCCCCTGTAGCACACAAAGGGTTAATTTTTTTATCGTTACTTTGTATTCAGATGGCCACCAAACAAGCTCTGATCACAAAGTAATGATAAAAAGTCCTGTGTGTGTGCCACAGGAAGGGGGTCTGCATTGAACCCCTATCCCAGTGGCACACACAGGGTTAAATTTTTTTTAATTTATTTTTTTTTATTATATACCTCATTGAGGGGCATCAGGACCCCCTGATCCCTCCCCAATGAGGTCTTAGTAAAAAAAAATATATATGTCCACAAACGGAGTGACCCTGTGAGTGCCACAAGGGTCTCCAGCGCATTGCAAAGCAATGCATTGGATCCTTGTGGCACTCAGAGGGTTAATTTTTTTTCTATCATTACTTGGTAATCAGAGCTTGTTGGGGGGCCATCAGGACCAATCCTGATGACCCCCCCCCAACAATCTCTGATAACAAAGTAATGATAAAAGCCCTGTGTGTGCCGCAGAAGGGGGGCTGCATTGCCCCCCCCCCGTGGCACACACAGGGTTAATTTTTTTTTTTATTTACTTTTTTTTATTATAGACCTCATTGAGGGGTATACAAACACCCCTGATCCCCCCAATGAGGTCTTACAAAAAAAAAAAAAAAGTTATCAAAAAAAGTGTCCCTGTGAGTGCCACCGGGGTCTCCAGCGCATTGCAAAGCAATGCATTGGACCGTTGTGGCACTCAGAGGGTTAATTTTTTTTTTATCATTACTTTGTAATCAGAGCTTGTTGGGGGGCCATCAGGAGCAATCCTGATGGCCCCCCAACAATCTCTGGTAACAAAATAATGATAAAAGCCCTGTGTGTGCCACAGGAGGGGGGGGGTGCATTGGACCCCCACCTGTGGCACACACAGGGTTAAATTTTTTTTATTTATTTTTTTTCTAATTATAGACCTCATTGAGGGGCATCAGGATCCCCCCTGATCCCCCCAATGAGGTCTTAAAAAAAAAAAAAATCCCCCCCAAAGAATAGACCCTGTGAGTGCAACAGGGGTCTCCAGCACATTGCAAAGCAATGTGCTGGGACCCTGTGGCACTCACAGGGTTACTTTAATTTTATTATTTTTTTTATTTTTTTTTTTTTAAGACATTTCAGACCTCGTGGGGGACATCAGGACCCCTCCTGGTGTCTCCCCAGTCATTGATCTCCCAGCCGATAGGCTGGGAGATCAATGGTGCGACCGCAGGAGAGCAAGAGCTCTCCTGTCCTTCACTCCTACCACCGGTAGGAGTGAACAGGATCGGGGAAACTTTCCTAACGTCATCGGTGACCATGTCACCGATGACGTTTGGAGGATTCCCCCGGTCCCGCCCACTCCTACCCGGAAGTTCGGGTAGCAGAGAGGGGGAAGGAGAAACTTTGTTTCTCCTTTGTGTGTATTGATCTCCCAGCCCGATCGGCTGGGAGATCAATAACTGGGGAGGCATGAGGAGTGATCCTCATGCCTCCCCATGAGTGCCAGGGGCTTTTTTTTTTTTAATGCGGCCACTGCATGCCGGTTATACCGGCTCATGCAGTGACCGCATTTCTCTCTTACGCCGTACGAGCGTGGCACAGCAGGTACAGCTGTGTCCACTCGTACGGCGTAAGTAGCTGGCACTCTAGGGGTTAATAGATGAAAGTTCAGCTATATAATATTGTTTGGCAATGATAACAACATTACAAACAGACACTTGAACCATGGCTGTAGGAGCCCACAAAAATATGGGTTGGACATACTGTATTTACACATTTCCACAGAGGGGACAATTCCTGTGTCATGGTTAGATAGACAAACATTAGAAATATGATTGCCTCCAAGTTAGAATTTTACTAAACAATATATTTTAAGTATTTTTTCCTATTGATTAGTTAAAAAAAAAAGCAAAAAGATACCTGTTGATAGAGAGGGAGGAAGGGACTGGTGGCTCAGTGGGAGGCAGGGGACAGTGGTTCAGTGGGAGTTAGGGGCTTGTGGTCCTATGGGAAGCAGGATCTAGCGATGCAGTGAGCAGCATTGGCTGGTGGCGCTGTGGGAGCAAGCCCTGGTGGTGCAGTGGGGAACTGGGGCTGGTGATCCAGTGAAAAGAAGCGGTTAGTGCAGATGAATGCAGGGGCTGGTAGTGCAGTGAAAATAAGGATATTTTGGTGCAGTATGGAGCAGGAGAAGGTGGGGGCTTCCAATATGGCAAAAAGCTCTACTTCATTCAATATAGCTCAGTGGGAATTTAGTGAAGTGTTATTTTAATTATACCACTTGAAAATGTTAAAATAACAGGAATGATATCTGTATGCTGTCTTTGTTTTCTCAGTTGATAAAATAAACAAACAACATCCTCTTCCATCACTTTTAGATTCAGAAAAAATAAACGTATTTAACAAACTGTTAATTTTGCCATTGTAAGATTGCATGTGTTTGAATAACATTATAAATAATTCAAGCAATTTTTTCCGACATATTTCACATAAAATATAAACTCAAAGCAATTAAAATCAGCATGTAATTAAAATGCCATTACAGCAAATGCTAAATCTTAATTGCCTACTTATGTTAAAGTAGCAATATACCACCTAAGGGCAAAGAAATGTGTTACATTCACTTCATCACTTTAATCATCCACCTGTAATTTTGACTGTTACCTGTGTTCCCTTATAATTGTTTTCCAGAAATCTTTAAAAAAAAGTTTGTTTTCTGTGGTTCTTTTAATTTATTTCATCTTCTTCCAATAAGCTGTTTTTTTGGTGTCAAAATATTGTCAGAAATATGAATGCAAAGAATTAGCAATAAATGATTACACAAAGCAGTACCAACACACCTTTGGTCTGTGATTAAAGGGGCGACTGTTTTGTAGTTGTGAAATTATATGGGAAAAAAGACACATTTTAGCTGCACTTTTAATGCAAATTTATTGCAAACTGTGAACGCAGTTTGCTGCAGAGATTTTTTCCCTTCTTGGTATCCCTTGCTTTTAATTTAAACAACAGATTAAATAACGCTCTGAATACAGCTATCTGTGTTATTTCTGTGTTCCATTGTGATCCCATTTAAATTCATAATATAAATGTGTTGGTACATTAACACACCATTGGACCAAAGCTACAGCAAGCTGGGTTATCAAGCACTGAGCAAGTCACTTCATACAACATAATTATGTTGTCATATTGAGAAAAGTGGAGCAAATCTGGAGCAGACCAACTACAACATAGGAAACAAGTTGTCATATTCCTTTAAATGGGGCTATAACCCTTTGAGTGCCTCAGGGGTGACTGACACATTACAAAGGTTTAAACCAAGAGATTAAATGCCCCACGTAGATCAATAAGAATTGTGCCAATTTTCTTAGTAGATAAGCCTAATAGAGGTTAATACATCATAGGGGACGAATATTGATTTAAATTAGATGTTTAACCTCTTCAAAGATAGAGAGGTGGTCTCCATTACATTGTTTTGCAATGTATTAGAGACCTCTATAGCATGCAAGGTGTTAAAATACTGATTAACACCTTTATTGGTGAAACACTGTCAAGGTTTTATAAAAACACTCAGGCAAATTAGGTAAGGTTAAGATCAGCTTTATTGAAAACAAACAATCAGCAAGGAAAGATCACCCTACTCAGGCCCATATAAGGACAGTACTGTGGTACTTCCCAAATCTGTCACAGGTGAGGATGAACAGAAATAATATGAAATGAAAAAACAATACAAATGGAACCAATAGGCTTGATCCATAGACTGAATACTGGAACAGAGAAACCACAACAGCACCAGACCGTGGAAAGGCACACCGAGAATAGCGGCAGGTAACTGCAGGGCAAATCCCTAGAACGCCAGAGAATATGGAGGCAACTCACTATAGGACACTAGCAAGTGACCTGATCCCTAGAACGCTAGGGAGTATGGTAGGCAACACACAGATAGGATACTGGCAAATTACTGGATCCCTAGGACGCTAGGGAGTATGGTAGGCAACCTGGATATGACACTGGCAAGTAACCAAGTCCCTAGAATGCTAGGGATATTGGAGGTAACAGATAGGACACTGGCAAGTGACCAAGTCCCTAGAACGCTAAAGATAGCGGAGGCAACACAGATAGGACACTGGCAAGTGACTGGGTCCCTAGAATGCTAGGGATAGCAGAGGCAACACAGATAGGACACTGGCAAGTGACCGGATCCCTAGAACGCTAGGGATAGTGGAGGCAACACAGGATACTGGCAAGTGACCAGGTCCCTAGAACACTAGGGATAGCGGAGGCAACACTCCAACCAGATACTGGCAGGTGACCGGATCCCTAGCATGATAAGGAATAGCAGTAATGGTAGCTACTCGCAACTCAGTCTCCCAGGTAACCTAGGAAGTGACAGGCCAAGTAGGTGCTGTAGCGGAAGTCGCTGAGTAAGAGAGCGAGAGTAACGGAGCTCAAGGTACACACACAGAAGGGTCAGAAGCCAGAATGCCAGATCAGTACACACGGAGGTAGTCAACCAGGCCCAGTCAGCAACGGAAGCGGGTACTCAGCCAAAGCCAGTTCGGTACACACGGAGGTAGTCAGCCAGTCCTAGCCATCAACGGGAGTGGGTACTCAGCCAAGGCCAGTTTGGTACACACGGAGGTAGTCAACCAGTCCTAGTCAGCAACGGAGTGGGTTCACAGCCAAGGCCAATTCGGTACACACGGAGGTAGTCAGCCAGTCCTAGTCAGCAACGTAAAGCAATAACACAGGAGCGACAGAAGCAAAGTCAGGCAAGCCGGGTTACACACAGAGCAAGAACATGCAGCAACTCAAACGCTCGGTACAGGTACACCATGAAAGGGTGCTGAAAGAATGACAGGCCTTGGTATAAAAAGGCTATCCCTGGGTGGAGCCAGAACCCAATGGCCAATAAGAACCGTGCAAGGAGAAACCCGGAAGTAACAATGTCGCCCTGCCGCTAATATCACGGGCACCATGATAAACACACTGCTTATATACACCTCCAGACACATCAAGATTAGAATGCAAACTATGGCTTGGAACAGTGTTGGAATGCTTGACCAATCAGGGAAAAGCCTACATTTCAAGACACTCTTATCAAGATAAGCATACAATTTAGGGCTTGGTACAGTGGTGTCCCAACTGACCAGTCAAGGGAAGTTATTTGCTGTCCAATTAGAATGCCTCTTCTCAAGACATTCTGATGAAGGAAGCACAGCAGGAATAAATAAACATTCTAACCATTTCTTTGTTGTTTCAGCAATTATGTTAGCTGAGCATACCAGAAAACATAGAAAATACACTAAATTACAACCCAGGGGACACTTAAAACAGGGGACAATAACTTTCAGCAGCAAGGGATACAAGATGTTCACCCCCTATTTTTCTACAGTCGGATGTGCTCAGAAGGGTTTGGAATCACTGGGAATCATTGGGAGTTTTTCTGTACTGCTGGTTTGTCTCAGAATTGTTTCAGCTATTCTTATTACATCAGTCCAAGTGCTATCAAATTCACAAATTTATCTTGTTCACCCAAAATGCTGTATTTATGTGAACTTAAATTTAAATTCAATTCACCAGGTGCTGATGTGCTGGCAGCTGCTGCTCACCACCAGCAACATTCAGTCAAAAGTCACAGTAATTCTTAACTTGAAAATGCACAATAAGATATACAAAGAAATACATATAAAAAAGATTGTGACAAGCACCCACTGAGAATGAGCAAAATAAAGTATTTGTTCTAAGGCATGGTGCCCTTTCAATGGTGCTTCAAGTCACATTTTTCACTCCCTTGTGCAACTGCAGAGAGGACATTTCCATATCAGACTAGTTCCACCCACAGGCAGGTCAGATTCAAAATGTCAGGCAAATCTTCTCTATGTGAGAGAAACACCACAACCTATGTGGGCCTTGTTGGTGTGGTGCATCTGATTCACTGAAGGCAAATGGAATGAAAAGGGCCCATGCCTGGGATAGCCTTTTGTTCATTCTGGATGGGTGCTCATCACAATATTTATTTGCAGATTGCCCTAAGTTGTAAGGTTATCTCAGGCAAGGGACCTTTCTCTCCATATGCCTAGAGGCAATTCACTGCCCTTTACTGATGAAGCTTATGTTTGTGGTTGTGCTGTTTCTTTTGTGTAGAGAGGATTTGCCTGACTTTTTGGAGTGGCCCCAGTCTTATGTGGATATGGAAATGTTCTCTCTTTGGTTGCATATGGGGGTGAAAAATGTGACTTGTAGACTTGTAGCACCACAGAGAGGCCACAATGCCTCAGCACAAAACACTTTAAGTTGTTTGTTCTCAATGAATGGTCATCACAATATTTGTTTCTAGGGACTTCTAAGTTGAAGGGACATCACAGGCATGGGATATTGCTCTCCATGTGCCTAGAAGGAATCAGCTGTCCCACACCAACGAGATCCACATAGGCCAAAACGTACATCTGTAAGGATTTGTCTGACATTTACAGAAATGGACTCTGTTGGCAGAATTGTTGATGTAGATACAGAAATTTCCTCTCTGCAGTGACATATGGCAGTGAAAAATGTGACTTATAGCACCATTGAGAGGCCACCATGCCTCAGAGCATACCACTTTATTTTCTTCTTTCCTGATGGATGCTTGTCATAATATTTGTTTCTTGGATCCCTAATTTTGTAAGGCATACCAGGCATTTGCCCTTGCCCACCATGTGTATAAAGGGAATCAGCTGTACCACACCAATGAGGCCCACATAGGATGAACTGTACATCTGTGGTTGTTCTGTTTCTCTCATCCAGAGAGGCTTTGCCTGACATTTTGGAGCTGGACTGTCTGTGGACAAGATATGGGTATGGGAATGATGTCTATGATGGCATATGAGAGTGAAAACATGATTTTTAGCTTCATTGACAGTATACCATGCCTCAGAACAAAACATTTCATTGTGTTTGTTCTATATGGGTGATTATCACAATATTTGTTTCTAGGTCTCTCTAAGTTGGAAAGGCATCCCAGACATAGGCCCTTGATCTCCTCTCCAAATGCCTAGAGGTAATCAGCTGCACCACACTGACAAGTCCAACGTAGGCTGAATCATATATAGTGGTTGTGCTGTTTCTCTTCTGCACAAAGGATGTGACTGAAATTGTGGAGCTGGACTGTCTTTCATTAGGACCAGTCTGATGTAGATATTGAAATTTCCTATCTGCAGTGGCACATGGGAGTGAAATAACGTTACTTGTAGTACCAACTGAGAGGCAACCACGCTTCATAAATAACACCATATTTTGTTTGTTCTTGACGGGTGCTTATCGCATATTTTTTTCTAGGTTTCCCTAAGTTGAAACGCCATTTCAGGCCTGGGCCCTACTCTTCATGTGGCTATAGGGAATCAGCTGAACTACACAGACAAAGCCCACATAGGTCAAAATGTATGCCTGTGGTTGCAAGGTTTCTCTCATGCAGAGAGGATTTTGGAGCTGGACTGCCTGTTGGCATGGCTAGTATGACATAGATATAGAAATTTGCTTTCTGTAATGGAAAATGGGAGTGAAAAACATGACTTGTAGCACTTTATTTTGTTCGTTCTTAATGTTCATCACAATATATGTTATGCTTTATTGAGGCAACATTGTGTGTGTTGTTGTTTAGCTACATAGTATGAGGTTTGTTATTTGTTCTACTGGCATGCTACTATGTCATATGTTAATGCTTCTAATTTATTATATATTGTTTGGTGCAGGGATCTTGTTTTATTGCACTCAAATCAGTACTATATGAGATATATTTGTATGATGATTTGTTGATGTTGAGTTGGAGCCTGTCCGAGTCACCAGGGTGATCACTGTCTAATGCACAGACCCACTGATGCTGACCAAACTACATTTAAGGGTTAATATATATGTTGCTATTGTGGGATATATTTATGGTACCCTTGGTATCACTAATGATGGATTAGGGTACGATTTGAATAAATGGGTTTGTCATTTTAGTTGGAAGGTGAAAAAGATTATAGATTATCTTTCCCATCTCATTTTTCCCAATGTCTGCTGGCCCAGAAGACCTGTTGCCCTGTAGCACAGTACTCATTATCCTTTGGGCACTGTGGGCTGTTTATTGAGTATAAGGAAGATACTGGGTACTGTGGGTTTTGTAGGTATGCCGTGAGATACTGGCACTCTATACTCTGCTGATTTTCAGAGAAGGAGGAAAATATTCGACAATCGGTGCTGATTTGCAGAGCTGATGGGCGATACTCTGCACAGTGTGCTGGTCTTCATAGAGGAAGGGAGAAACTGGGAACTGTGTGATGGTTTGAAGGGAGGAAGTGAAATAATGTACGTGGGCACTATGTTCTGGTTGGTAAGAAGATATTGGGAACTATGTGTTGGTTTGCAGGAATATACTGTACGCTATGTACTGTGCCCTGGGGTTAGCTTTAGCAGCATTCACAGGGACCATTATGATTTTCTGTCCATAGTTAATCAGTTAGGAGATTATTATTAGGAGGCTTAAGTTCACATTTAAATTTAAAAGGACGTAATTAAATAAATCAGTAGAATGATATACCATATTGTGGTGACTTTGCACATGTTAGGAAATGGAAGCGGGTGGGTTTTTGTGAGATCATATATAAATACACTAATTAATTACTACACATCTCACCCTGAAAATAGAGGTGAGCAAAACAGCAAAAGAACTGGTTTCAAACATACAGAATCGTTTTGCTCATTATTACCTGGGACCCATCGAATCGATTCAACACAAACTTTTCAGTATTTGTTCACTCAAGGGTTGAGCTACACTTGATAACCCCCTTCCCTGCCCTACTTTAATGGAAGTAGATGCTATGAAGTACCCTGATGAATGATATCCTCCTATAACATAGAGTCCTAGAATGCGGCGCTCACTGTGTTCGTAACTGCACATGCGCAGTGGGGACTCGCAGAACAGGCTAATCTGGATTGCAGAGCTCCGGAAGGCTGACAGCCTGTTTGTGCTTCCGGCTCCGGGGCAGCAGACTGTCACCCAGTGCCTCCGCTGCTGCCCCGGAGCTGGGAGCACAGACAGGCTGTGAACCATCCGGAGCTCCCAGCTCTGGATCAGCACGTGTATACAGGCTTTGTAACTAGTTATTATATAGTTCTTCTGCCACTGGGAGTATAAGCTCTGCCTCCTCTACTGCAACAGGGTTTATGATATATAAACCTAATAATCCATTATGGAAAGTGGGGTGTAGTATACATATACCACTGCTGTTTCCAGCTTGTTCCTGAGTGTTTTAATTTACATAAAATGAAAAGTAGATTTAGTGTCAAATTAAGTGCACATTGGTGCTGCCTCCAACAACTACACCTATTCCTGAGTCTTCTTATTTAAGAAAAAATAAAAGCAGATTTACTGTTGAAACTTAAGTGCACACAGGCAAAATAAATAAACAGTTACATTTTTATTTAATAACTGTCTTTATTAATAACAATTAAAATGTCTGGGAGTGCTTTCCCTTCCCATGTTGTTTCATTATCCAGCAGGTAACCACAAGAAAGCAGCAGTCAGTACATCAGCCCCCTCTAAGCAGAAGAAGCCTTCTTCTTTAGTAATACTGCCAGCCGCAGGCAGCAGTAGTGAACATCCTGCCCTTATTATCAAAATCTCCACCTACCAAAATAAGGTGCAATTGCTAGCAAGGCCATAAGGAGGGGTAATGTACTGGTGAAGAAAGAAGTCTAAGATTGCTTGTTCATGTAGAATTTTCCATAGTCATTGTCAATCACAGAAGACCAGTACTACTATCACCCCCATTGCAACCTCTACCACTTCCAGTGCCTCCAGTGCCTAAACTAACACAGCTAGTGCCATTACTACCACAAACACCACCAACCACCAGCCCTGTGATGTTTGAAACTTCCCAGAACAAAGATGGGCAGGCTGATGGAAACAGTGGGTTTTTTTCTGGTCCAGGGATAAGTGAGGGGGGGGGTTGCTATCATCTAATCTTGCAGTAGATGTGACCCTAACTCCCATCTCTGCCCAAGTGATAAATGACATGTCATGATGAAGAAGTGGATTATTAGCCAGAGGATACTGATGAAGAGTTGATATTCAACCCATCTCACCTTCTACACTGTCTCCTACATCTGGTGCTCCTTCAACTCAGCAGAAGCAGTAGCCTGGTAACAGCAGTACAACTGTTTCCCCTACATGTGCTACCTCCGCTACCAACAACAGTATCACTACTCACACTGCCATTCAGAAAAACAGTACCTCATCAATATCAGACTGAGCTGTAGCTGGTCTAGAGCACCAGAGTAAAGAGCTGGATCAATTTGATGGAGTGGGATATACGCAATCTGTAAGGTGCATATTGTGTCACAAGGAAGTGAATTGGGGTAATGTGTTGAGGCATCTTAGTTCTAGTCTGAACCAACATATGTGTATACACCACAGTGCAATTTTGCTTTGGCCCAAACCGGCAGCACTGGCACCAGCAGCAACACCACAACAGTCACCAATAGGAGCAGTAGCAATGGCAGAGGTCGGGGACACGCAGGTGTACCCCTGCATTGTCTATACCAAGATGTTGTCACCTGGTAGTATTTCACCTTGGAGAATATGGAATGGCGCAGCAGAGAGTACTTCACTCCATGTCCTCTAAGCAGAACATTGAGGTATCCTGTCCACTGGGCAGAGAGGAATAAGAATTAATGGGGTAGGTAGTGATGGCCTTAAGCCATTCAGGAATGTAAGCCTGGGCCATCCCTTTATTCATCCACCTGATCTAGAGAATGAAGAGCTTCCTGGAAAACAGTGCTTTACCTTTCAATAGGCTATATCCAGTGGGTTCTGCACTTATCAAGAGGGAGATAGTGGAGCTAAAAGGTCACATGCATGCCATCGTGGACACCACAGAGTACATATTTACCATTCTTTGTGAGCCAAGGGTAAAGGGGAATATAGCTCACAAAAATAACGACTTGGAAACTTGACGGGACATGCTTGACCACATCGCGTTTGTGATACGGTTCAAGAGGGGCCTCTTCAGAGAAGGTGCAAGAATTGGGCATGGAAACTCCCTGAAGCAGCAGAAATAGCACCACCCAGCTCTCTTACTCTCCTGTCTTCACACATCTGCACTGGAGCAGCAGTAGTACTAGATCAACCAAAGCAGCGTATTTTAGCTCAAGACCCTTAATTCTTTGGTGGGTACTACAGAAATGATTGAAGCCAACCTTAATGAACTTCCACTGCCTACTACAGTTGACCTACAAAACTACTGTAATTATAAAGCTGTTATCTACTGAGCCCTCTCCTTGGTGACTCAGGAACTGCTTTCATGCCCTCCCACCAGTGTCCAAAGTGAGACAGAGAACATTCTCAACCATCAGCACTTACAGCTCTGACAGCTCACAGCTGTCCCCATGCCCAATGGATCAGATGGACATCTTAAAGGTCATTCTGCCCAAGTCTGGATGCTCAGTTCTGAATTTTCGGTGAGGTCATTCTCCCACCCACTCAATCATCATCAATTAATTAAATATAGTAGTATGACAGACTTTTCCGATCCATGCCATATTGCTGTTATATGTATCTGTCAATTAGTCTAATGCTGTGGCTTGTGGTATTGCAATGCAAACTTTCATCTCTATTATCTCCTAACCACAATATTGTGCTTCTAACAGAATCAAAAATGCTACTGCGACCTCTTTGTCATTAATCAGAATTTGTTTTTTGGGTGGGCTTTCTGTTATTAGATGGCTACCAGTAATCCATCAGTAAGTAGACTTTTCTAGTCCATATACCATGCTGTTCTATGTGTTTGTCCATTGCTCTAATGCTGGTTCCACTGCTGGTGGTACTACATTGCAAACCCTCATCTCTATCACCTCCTTACCACCATATTGTGCTTCTAACAGAGTGAAAGATGCTGCTGCTTCCTTGCTTTCAGAGATCAGTGTATGTTTTATTTGGTTGGGTTTTCTGTTATTAGACAGCCACCAGCACTTCCTCAGTAAATAGATTTTCTAGACCACATTTCATGCTGCTGTATGTGTCGTTTCACTGGTCTAATGCTGTTGATGCTCCTGGCACTGCATGAAAATTCTCATCTCTATCACCAATATGAAAAACCTACATTAGAAACAAAAGGAAGAGGAACAGCTGAACAGAAAGATAGAGATTTTCAATGTTTATGCAAAAGGATGGGATAATAAGTTGGGACAGACAGAGGTTGGGTTCAATAGTTCTATATGTTACTGCAATTTATCCCAAGCAAGTCTCTTAGCAGAACTTTCTACTATAAGAACAAACCATCAGAAAGCAAGGCCTTCCAACTCCCAAATAAATTTCCTTTCTGTCAACCTCATCTTTATGACAGAAAGAAGAGAATGAGAGTGTATTTGTGCATGCATACATTTGTGCATGATGATTTGTGCATACATGTGCGTGTGTGTGTATCATGGTGTCATTGGGAGAAAGCTGGAAACATGAAGTGGAAATTTTGGAATGTGGAGAATGGAAAAGCAGTACATGTTATTGAAAAATAATTTGTTTTGCCAGTTGAAATCATGGACTTAACCTTAGTGGACTTGTCACCTTGAATTTTTTTTTACATATTTGAAAACATCTTTCAAAACTGCTTATGCGTCATGTTAGACAAAAGCCCAGCAGATGTGTAGTTTAGAAAATATTTAGTTCTGGGAAAGGTGAAAGTGAAAGTATCATGGTACAGCACATAGCTTAAATAACATATGAAACATCACTGAAAAGCTTAATTAGATTATGAAACTGCACATACATCAGCATACTTTACCAAGTATGACTATCTCCTTAGCTAACACAACATATAAGCAGTTTTTTACTGATGTTTGGGGGAATGGCGAATTACGAAGAGCTCACCTAATATAATACAACATAAATGTACACATATAATACAAAAGACAAAATATATCAATATAAGCAAAAAGCCTCAAGACTTATGTAATATAGTAATATTCGACACACTATAGAAATAGAAATGTTAAATTATACAATAATTCTTATAATAGGGAATAATACTGCTAAACTCACAGTTCAGTGGATTAGATCGGATGGATAATCAGACGATGAGAGCGCAGATACGAGTCACAAACATAAGGCAGCTGCTAATAGATAAACATTAATAGTAACATATCTGAAAGATTCCTTAATTCAGAAGTCCAGTATAGTCAATGGATGAGATGAAAGAAATGACAATGGCACAAATGAAATGGAATGGGAATAGTTCAGTCTTATTGATCGATCAAGTATGATGAATGAAATATTTGAAAGATCCACTGTGCAGCTTATCAATGGACTCTGAGTCCTCTTGAGAATGTGTACATGTAAAAAGAAAAAAAGAGACAGCACACAAGCGATCTTAAGTGCAGATTGTATAACTGGGTAGCATTTATTAAAAGATGAATAGATAATAAAAATATGAAAATATTTTTATTATCTATTCATCTTTTAATAAATGCTACCCAGTTATGCAATCTGTACTTAAGATCGCTTGTGAGCTGTCTCTTTTTTCTTTTTACTGATGTTTGAATGCAAATTTGAATCAAGGTGATTCAACAGGGATTTCTGCTGAAGAGAGAGACCCTGGTTTCTTTCGAGGAACTTTCTGAGGAAAGAACACATCCCTGTTATTCCCCACATTATTTTTATATAAATATTGTTACTCAATTCCTATCCATTTGACACTATTTCCTATTTGCCTGTGAATATTCTTTGATCTACTGGATGTCAATATCATGATACTGGACTGGTGTGAGTAACGGTGCTTAATTTAACTCCGCTTTCCTGTTAGGAACAGTTGGGATGTATTTGCATTTTAATTTATGCATTGTATATTAAATGTGGAAGATGTGTTTTCACAGTGTTTATTGCACATGATTAAAGTTGCACAATGACAGTGAGTCATAAAATCACCAAAATGAATATATAAAATGAGAAAATAACACAGAAAATCAATCAAACAGAAAAGGGAGCTGAGGTCTATCCAACGTGCAGAACAGTGAATTTGATTTGAAACTGTTAAAAAAGGAAATGATATTTTCCAAAACATTCCCAAAGCTATCATTTTTTGGAAAAAAAACAGTTCAATCTGGCTGGGGAGCTGACTTTAATTTGTTTATGATGTGTATTACAAAATGTTGCAAAAGAAGAGGGAAAGTATTGTGTAATATAGAAAAATGTATATTTGTAAGGCTTTTTCCAATGAGTAAATCAAGGGCACTCCACTGCAGATAGATATTTCATTCAATCGTTAAAAGAGCTGAAACCTGCATTTTTCGGTTGCAGTACCATGGCCAGGCATTTTAGGTAGCTCTATTTCTATTGGTTACTAGGTGTAATTATTGTCCTTTACAATACCTTTCATAGGCTGCTGTAGAAAAAGCCCCACCCCAAATGCAGTCTATGGAAGTACTGCATAAAAATGTAATGTTTGACCTGTAATAACATTAACATTAACCCTTTGCGTGCCAGAGGGGTATGCAACGCATTGCAAAGCAATGCGTTGCGTACCTATCTGGCACTCAAAGGGTTAAAGGAACACATGAAAATCAACTAGGACTATATTTACTTAAATGCCAAATGCTCCATGCTAGCAAATGTAAAATATAAATATTTGTTTTATGAGGTCTATAATCAAGTTTTACATATTCTCCTTCCATTGTTGTATTTTGCAAGGCTCCCTGGTAGGGGTGGGCAAAAAGTGTGAACAATTTCCTGCATGAAAAACATGTCGATTTTTTGCTTTTCCCGTGAAAAATTTCGCCTTTATGCCTATGCAAAAATGTCCTCCTTTTCGCCTATTTAAACTAATTTTCCACCTATGTTAACACATTTTTCGCCTATTTTAACACATTTTTCACCTATATTTCCTATAGGTGCTGCATTTCTACTGTAATATTACTTTGTCTGAGGGCTGAAGTTTAGAAATAAGTGGCTGAAAGTCAAAGTTGTAAGTGCTACAGCAACATATGGCTTGAAAAATGTGTTAACATGCAGAGTGCATTTGTCCTTTGCCCAGAATGCTAACTTCCTTCATAAATTACACTGGCCCATATTCATGATGATGTTAAGAGATTATAAAAAAAAAATACATCCTATAATGTGGCATATGTGTATTGTAGTGGTGATAGTGGGGGACTGGCTGGTATTGTTGTGATTTGTGCATGTATATAGTTTTTACTATTGTAATTTTTGCATCAAATCTCTATCCTCCTTCTCAGATTAGTGACACACATTAGTTGTCGCTCATAGCAGTAGTCCCAAGTGGGGTAGATGGTGGCAACCCTTCTTCACATCTCACCTCATCTGTGCTGCTATTAATATATTTGTCCTGGCTTTGTCTGTCATGTGTGGTTTATGCTACTACTACTACTACTACTACTACTACTACTACTACTACTGGAGCTGAATGTTGATGTAATTCTACTGCCACTACTGGTAGGTGTCAAAGGTGCAGCACTTACAGCAGCAGCACCATCTAACACTGTGAATGTTAACCAGTGTTGCTGTTTCTGGGTACTCAAAACTGGTGTGTGTGGCTGAGTGGGACTTGGACTTTGAAGAGGCAATGATGCTGATGATGACTGATAGCATGACGGTGTGCTTTTTGACATCTGTACTTGTCCAGGGTCAGACTTTCCAATGGCTTTCTCAAACACTTTATAGACAGGCACAGTGCTCCTTAAAAGTGGTGGAAGATACAGCCTTTGACTTTCTGCTAACCTTATAGCCCTGTCATCATTCTCACTCTCAACTTCATCTGTATCTGAACAAGAGAAGGATGCTTGAGGGATATATTGTAGATTTGCATCATCATCAGTCAACATTAGGTCACCCTCAGCAGCATCAGCATCACGTGACAGTTCTCGCCCACTACTACCCTTATATTCCTCTAAGCTTTTAGAGGTCTCAAACAATTTCTTTTTACTTTTACTATAACAAAATTCGCTACTACTTTGAGGACAGGTGTTTTAGTGCTTGGTTGTCTCACTGTCTGATGCAGCAGGCAGTTCAGCTGCTACACCTTCCTCTTTTATGCTATTGCCAGCATCATCAACACTTGAATGCAACTTGTTGTCATCTTCAGTGTTCTTCTTATATGGTTCTATATTTCTACTGGCACTGGTGGTTCTGGACCTAGTTTTGCTGGGACCTTGACAAACTGCATCCTCCCTTGGAGCAGAGGGATCATCATCACTGATTGCACACTCTACAGCAACCATTGCTGCAGTCAGTTTTTAAACTACTACTTTACTTTCACGTCCCTTCTCTGCTCCACCCCACCCCCTTCCCCTTGTGAGTTTGATGGAAATTATGCAAATACACTGTGTTTTTTACTGTACGGTACACAACTGATGGAGCTGTATGATGCCTTGCCTAAGCCCAGTCAGCTGTCTGTCATTGTCACCTAAGATATTTAGTTATTTATTATTTTCTATTTATGTTTTTATTTATTTATATTTATAAAAATAATCCTGCTGTTTTATCACAGTCTGTCCAAAAAATATTATAACTGAAAACAAAATCAACAACGTTTTTCCCCAGATTTCCCCACTCAGCACAGAGACAATATCAATACGATCAGCAAGCAAATAGGTCCCTAGCGGCCTGTGCCTTGCCAGTCAGTCACGTGGAATTTTGGAGTATTTGGGGGTCAACCTCCTTATCCCCTAGAGTGCCTCCAGACTCCCCTAATACAGAGGACAAATGTCCTACCTAAATGGCTCCCTCAACTAAGCTTCAACCCCTTTATTTGCCTAACTCCTCTAGCTTCTGCTCTCTCCTCTCACAAACACAGAATGGCATGCTGTGAGAGCCTGACACCTTTTTATATGGCTGTAGAAAACTTACGTGTGGTGGAGAAATATTTTTCTTCCCATTTATTTCAATTGGTGGAAAAGGTGGGAAAAAGCGGAAAACGACACTTTTCACTGGAAATTATTCACCAAGCGGAAAGTGCCATTATTCGTTGATTTCAGTTTGAGGCAAAAATTTTTCGCCCATCCCTACTCCATAAACATAGTAAACTTGATAGGTGTAATAGTGCTGTAATGTTTGTATATAGTCTGAAATAAGGTACAATTATGTTTTTTTAATACAATTGATTTAGGTCCTCTTTTTAAAAACGTCAAAAACAAAAATAAACAAATGCTATATGAATAGGAAAGTCTACATAAACATGAAAAAGACAAGATTAGGATTATATTTACAGTTGCTAGCCATAAGTAGGTATTCGAAGGCATATCAATCATCCATTTTAGGTGACAGTGGCCCATATTTATAAAAGCAAACTGGAGTTATTCTGGAGTAAACCAACTGCACCATAGAGGACAAATAACAATTCCTAAATCCCCATGCACTTGAACACAGCTTTTTAAAGGGATAGTAATACTTGAAAATAAGTTTATTTTTTATTGTAGCCCTTAAAAAAACATGAAAAATGATATGTCTTATCTCCCAAACCTTTATGGTTTGGGAGATATTCAGAAGTAAAGTTTCCCCTGGAGTGACGTCATTGCTGCACCCTTCAGATTTGGAATCCGGTCCCGGGACCAGCTGTGCCTCTCCAGAAGTGCTGAGATCACCATCTTTAGAAAGAATTTCTTAATTGGAATTGTCTACAAAGTGTGATTTCAAGCCAATTAAGTAGTTCTTTTCAAAGATCGTGATCTCGGCACTGCTAAAGAGCTGCCGGTTGCTCTGTTGACCGGATTCCAAACCTGTCCACTAGATGGCAGACTTGGCTGAAACGGCCAGGAAAAGAGCATTTTACTATATTTTACATGTGAATATCTCCCAAACCATAAAAGTTTGGGAGATAAGACTTATATCATTTTTCATGTATTTTTAAGGGCTACAATATAAAATACAATTATTTTCAAGTATTACTATCCCTTTAACCCCTCAAATGCCTTGATGTGAAGCATCACCAGCAATCAAGGGGTTAAAAGGCCAATTTAATCTTATAGGAATTTGTATTTGTCCCTTATGGTGCAGTTGGTTTACTCCAAAAAACAAAAACAAAACAAAACTCCAGTTTGCCTTTATAAATATGGGTCAGTGTTCCTTTAGGCATCAACCAGCATTATTTTACTGATCAGGTCCTGCACAATACATACATTTCCATATTTCAATATGTTTACAGTTTAACCCCCTGGATGCTAGCAATGTCTACAGTGCATTGCTTAACTATTCATTGGAGATGTTTCTGGCATCTAAGGGGTTAAAACATATATGTGTTGTGCGTTCAGTCCAAAATCTATTAGCCTCGCGAAAGGTGTAAGCCAGTCTTCTGAAAAACAGAGGTCAGCTTTGGAAAATATTATGCCAAGCATGACTAACAGTGCCCTATGCATTTGACTGTATTGATAGATTTGAATTTAAATCACAATGGTGATTTCCATTTTCTAAGAAATCTCTTTTCCTATCTGTATGGTGATTGCATCATTGCAAGGGAGGTAGATCATTTTCTACTTCTAAAATGTTTTTCGCATTCTTTCATGTAAATAAAACCTGAAGTAATAGAAGATCAGAAACATATTCTAAAAAGATTAAAGCAGTTTCGTATTTGTAGCTCATTTTGATACCTATTTTTCAACTGAGAATCCCAACGCATTTTATAAACCTACTGGTACTTCAATTTGTTTTTCTGTGATAAAATGTAATTTATTTTTACTTACTGTAATTACCAGCCACTCTTAGCATACAATAAATCACTCCCAATGATAGCTGTAATTTATTGTAAGAAGCACTGCAACATTTTAAGATTTTTTCCAAAAACTAACAAGCACAAGATGATGGGCGTTAGGCATCTTCCTTCTTCTATCGTGTATTGTTCTGGTCCCCATTTGTCTCTATCAGATGTAAAGAAGGATTAGAAAAGGCAATATGAGTGTTTCCAAAAATCCCTGCCAGGTTTGAGTTGGCATGAATCTCACAGCATGCATCTGCATTGCACATATGAATCTTAAATAATACATTTCTTACTTTTGACATTACCACATGGTTAAAATGAAAAAAGTTTCACATTGTCATTTGCATTTCAAATAAGAGCCTTATGCATAAAGCAAAAGATGAGCAGGTCTGGAGCATGCCAACTGAAACATAGGGGACAAATAACAATTCCTCCAATTCCCATTGAGTTAAATAGGGCTTTCAACCCTCTGAATGACCCTCTCAAATTCCGTATGATTTAAATGGGAGTTTTAGCCCCTTGAATGCTAGAGTTGTCCCCCATAGAAATGAACATTTTAATTTTCTCCATATTATGCAGATGGTTTACACTAGAATCCTTATTATATAAAATGGTAGAATGTGTTGCTCACTGTGCGCGTAACCACGCATGTGCAGTAGAGAGTCTCTACTGTGCATGTGTAGATTCGCACACAGGGAGCTTCGCTGTGAGCCGTCTGGAGCTCCCCGCTAAGGATCAGCGCATTTGGCAAGTCTCTGCTGCTCATGACTGCAGTCATGCGCAGTAGAGACTCGCCGAACGCGCTGCCCCTCTCTGTACAGCTCACGTCCTGTCTCTGTCTCTGTCTCTGCTCTCAGCTCCGGGGCAGCAGCCAGGGCAGCTGAGTACACTTTAGCCCATGTATATGGGCTTTCATACTAGTTTTTAATATTTTGCTTTCTGCATAGGGTGGGGGAATAGATGGAACATAAGAAATTCCTTTAAACCCCTTGATTAACATAGAGGTCTCCATTCCATTTCCGCATAATGTGTTGGAGACCTCAGTAGAAGGGGTGGGCAACAACTCTCCCTGTGTTCCCGCTAGAAATTCACATATTCTTGTCTGCTTTTCACAGGAAAATCCGCTTTAAAACCAGCAAATAAAATCTAGGCATTTTTCACCCATTTTCAAAATTGTTCACTATTTTTTCAATGGCTAGAAAGTTTCTGCCCATTGTTTTATGTGGGTTTTTGCCTTTTTCACTATAAAAACGTGACGTATTTATGGAAGTGAAACACAATAGAAGCAGTTACAGAACGAAGTAGATGTGTTTTGCTGTTCTGCTGTGATATTTAGGCAGGAGAGGCAGGAGGGGCTCATAGTGACTGCTATCATTATGAGCAGGTTTTAAACTAAAAAAAAGGAGGAACTGAAAGGCCCCTTATGGGTCCACTGAGTCTGAGGAGGAGAAGGAGGAAGTGAGCACAACTGAATCAATGCTGTTCAGTCCCACTAAATCACCCCTAGAGATCTTGGGGAATTTAATGGGAAGGGAGAAAAGGGTAGTACTAGTGAGAGCAGGACAGGTCAGCTGCCTGTGCCTGCTGCCAGACGTGCTGCCCCTGCTGCTACCATTGCTGCATCTGCTGCTACTAGTGCTTTGCCTGCTGTCAGACGTGCTGCCCCTACTTCCACCAGTGCTGTGCCTGTTGCCAGTGCTGAACCTGCTGCCCCCAATACTGTGCCTGTTGTCAAATCTGCTTCAACTAGTGCTGTGTTGCTTCCAGACGGACTGCCCCTGCTGCCACCAGTGATGTGCCTGCTGCCAGTAGTGAGCCTTCTGTACTACTGCTGAAGCTACTGCTAGTGTGTCTGGTAATACTCAGAAGGGGGAGGAAGGAGAAGATGATGCCAAATGTGAGAATAGGAGACCTTAGGTCACACTTGCCATCCCCAAGCAGTACCACTAGTGTTAGTACTGCTACTACTAAGAAGGTCCAGCAGCTTGTTAGTGTTAGGAGTGAAGGAGTGGGTAATCAATATCCTCATATTAATAGTGGCTGTGAGGAGGAAGACTCTGGTGCTGGACTTGATGTGGTTGGTGTTAACAGTAACAATAATGGTGAAGCATCCAGTGGCACTAGTGTTAGGGGAGTGGTAGGGGAAGCATTTGAGAGAGTCCAGACTAGTGGTCAAGGGAGCCCACACCATTCCCCTGACCCTGGGACTCCCCTTTCCTTCACTACAGTGTCCAAGTGGAACATGATCCTGAAGAGGCCAGAACTGGTGTTGGGGGGGAGCAGGCACATAATTAATACCACCCCCACCAGCAGGAGCACAGATCAGCTGCTGTGCCTGCTGCTACTGCTGTCAGTCTGCTTTCCTCAGGTCAAAAAGAAACAACAAGTGTGACATTAGGGGACCCTCTGTCACACTACTCATCAACTCCTCCAAGCAGCAGTGAGATGTCTGTAATAGAGCAGCAGCTCATAGAGCCTAGTGGTGGTGGTGGTGGTGGTGATGATGATGTTGGAGAAGCTGGGGTAGAAGAGACATTGATGGCCTTTTTAGCAGAAGCTGAGAAAGAATGGGAGACGGGGATGAGGATGGCCATCACCCCACAACCACTAGTAATGAGCTTTTGGATTATGTGGAATTTGCAACTGCTCCTTCTGCTGCTGAGCTGCAAGGGCAGTAGGACGCTAAGGAGCAAAGCTAGTGTGCCACAGACCACCAAGGGCACAGTGGGAATGGGGTCAACAAATGATGTGGGACCAGGACAGGTTCCACTTGCCAACAGCAGCAATACTCCTGGTCCTAGTTTCAGTGCTGATTCTAAGGAAGTAGCAGCAACAGCAGCAACATCATCCGCTGTCACAGACAGTGAAGGGGAATGTGGAGGAGAAGAAGAAAGAGGCCATTCTTCTCCACCTTTTCCCTAATCCCTGAAGTCATGGGTGATGGCCTATTTTTCTCTTGGGGCAGGCACAGTGCAGTGGCACTGTGGACAATTTGTGACAAGTCAGAGAGAAGAGGAAAGGAGGGAACACACCTTGGCACAGCTGCCCTGGTAACATACATGAAACACAGACACCATGACATTTATGTCAAACATGTTAAAGCCAAACACCCATCACAGAAATCAAGCACCACTGTTGCTGTACTCCTTGATTCTCCAGAAAGGTAACAAAAGGTGAGGCGGAGATCAAAGAGGAGGAAGAATAGAAAAACCCAGGCAGAGACTGGAAGTTCCATGATGAGCGAAACAACTAGCTAACCATCACTTTCTTCCTCTAGGGTGACTAAATCTTCTGCCAATCCACCTTGTTCATTGTTACCTCCCCCACCAAATGGTAGCCACTCTGTATATGATAGGATGTGGCGGTTCGTGTTTACCCATTGCACACTGTGTGGTTCACTGACCACAAATAGCAGTTTGGTGGAGGAGAATCGCAAGCAGGGCATCAAGTGGCATCTGACGAGATTCCATCTTGCAGAATATGCTAATATGCTTGCAGGGAGGGTTCATCATTACTATTAAACTGTCAGCAAGTTGTCATGTGTCCTTAGTGGGGTGTGGACAAGGGGGTATAGTGACAGTGGCAGTGGTTCTGGTGTCATAGTGTTTGGATACAGTTATGCCCCCAGATGTTATTTACCACTCAAAATGTGCACATTGCAGTTGCTCATAAGAGCCACAGTTCCTGCTCTCAAAGGAAAAATGGATACTGTAATAAAACATCCATGATTTTGGTGGAAGGGCAGGTTGTTAAGAATTATTGTCCAACTTTTTCATTTCTCCATATATATATATATATATACTGGGGGTTACGTATTGTGCTGCTACTGCCGCAGGCGCTTCACTGGAGCTAGTCATGGCAAATGGAAACATCATCATCCATCACCCATGTTACTGCTATTGTTGATCCCTTTCCCTTTCAGCTGCCTAATCATCCTGATGCTTTAACATCTCAGCGGCAGAAGCAGCAAGAACAGCAGTAGCAAATTCTGCAATTATGAACACAGGAGGAGGTCATTTGACATTGGCCAGTGGCCACTGGCCAACATGACCTGCTGGCACTAGGCCAGTAGGGTATTTTTTTTTCTAAGGGCTTGTGCTTTAAAAAATAGAAAAAAAAAAAATAAAAAAACATAGTCCTACAAAAAAAAATTTTGGGGGGGGTTTGTTTCTAACAAGCCTACGTCCTTCAAATCAACGTTTCTTTAGAGCTTAAGCCAAACAAGCTTAAGTCCAACAAATCAATGTTTCTTCAGAGCTTGTGCCTCTAATAAGTCTAAGTCCTACAAATTAATGTTTCCTCAGGACTTGGCCCTCTAACAGCAAATCTATCAAATCATCCTCTACAAAATACTCTATCAAGTCAAGTATCAGTCCACCCCAGTTGCAGCTTACATCAGGGGGTTCCTGTCTCTATCACTTTACATACAAATGTCTAATTTTATTTATTTATTTATTAACTGTCCCCCAATACCAGTCAAGAACCCTCCTCAAAACAAATTCCCTGTTTAACTGATTCATTCCACAGACTTCACCCACCAACACAGGCACCCTCCTCAGACCCCTTTTATACCATGTCTATCATGGTGCCCGTGATTCTGCCTGAGCGACATTCTTACTTCCGGGTTTGCTTTGGCTGCTTCTTATTGGTTCTGGGTTTTCAACCCCTCCCAGGGCTTGCCTTTATATATGCCCTCCTTTCACTATACCGGTGCCCTTTCGTGGTGTTCCTGACCAGATGTTTGTTGCTGTGTTCCTGTTCCATGTATGGTCCGGTTTTGTCTGACCTTGCTCCTGTCTTCGCTGCCCAATTTGTTTACGACCCGGCTTGCCTGACTACAATTCCCGTGACCGATTCCCTTGACTACTGATCGCTGTGTACCGATCTAGGCTTTGGCTGACTACCACTCTCTGTGTGTACCGATCCAGACTTTGGCTGACTACCGCTCTCTGTGTACCTGTAACGGTTATTCTGACTCTCAGACCAGAGATAAAAAATAAAACACAGTTTTATTGAGAATAAATTAGGAACACAGCCCTCTAACGGCAGAAATAGGTAATTACACGTAACTGAAGGCAATATGGTAATATAGCAGACACAGTATTGATAGAGAGCAATGCATACAAGCAATAGAACTGAGTAAGGCTAGGGTAAAGTCCAATGCAAATAATCAGTCTCTGATGTGGTGTGTAAGACAACGCCCAGTAGTCCTCAAAGACTGGTGATAAGCAAGACCAACACTGGTGCTAGAGCTAGATAATACCAGAGCCAAGGGCACTCTGCTGTGCATAACGGAATAGGCACACTGCATGAGCTGAATGGGACCGGAGCCACGGTACTTTGCGGTACTGAAAGGGTTAATGACACTGCGTGAGCTGAATGGAAACTGAGCCAGTAGCACCCCTCGGTGCGCCAACGGATACCCTCACTGCCAGAGCTGAAAGGGACCAGAGCCAGTAGAACCCCGTGGTGCATCAACAGATACCCCAACACTGCTAAAGCCGAGTAAGACCAGAGCAAGTAGCACCCTACCGGTGCGCCAATGAAGCGTATGCTGCAAAAGCTAAGGTAGATGGTAACGGAAACCCACTGCTCTGCAAATGTAGCGGATGGGTCAGTACTGAAGGTGGTGAGCTCAGCAAGTGTAATGGAGAGGTTCGGTATCTGAGGCAACAAGCTCTGCAAGGGTTAACGGACAGGCTTGGCAACGGAGGCAACAAGCTCAGCAAGTGTAACGGATGTCCCAGAAATGGAGGCAACAAGTACTGCAAGTGTCAGCGGACAGGCTCGGTAACGGAGGCAACAAGCTCAGCTAGTGTTAACGGATGCCCAGTATCTGAGACAACAAGCACAGCAAGTGTAAACGGATAGGCTCGGTAACAGAGGCAACAAGCTCAGCAAGTAAGAGGTCAGCTTTAAGAAGCACAAGTCTGACAGTTCACAATGTCACCAAGCGACATAGACGAAGCCACACTGGAATCGGAACTCAGGAAGCAGGATACCAAGCAGGAGAGTCAGCCAGGCCAGGTCATACACGGAGCAGGAGCGTCAGACAAGCCGGATCAATCACGGAGCAGAAACGTCACCCAGGCCGGGTCATACACGGTTCAGGAACGTCAGACAAGCAGGATCAATTACGGAGCAGGAACGTCAGCCAGGCCGGGTCAGACACGGAGCAGGAACCAGAAGAATAGTCAGACAAGCTGAATCGGTACACAGGAACGCAGGAACACAGCAACGGAAGCACTGGTACAGGAACACCACTAAAGGGCACCTGACAGGTGCCAGAGGCCCGGTATAAGAAGGCCATACTGGGCGGGCATAACAAGCACTGCCAATAGGAACACACCACCGCAGAGAGTGACAGGTTATCACGGGAACCTTGATAGTACCGATCCAGGCTTTGGCTAACTATCGCTCTCTGTGTACCGATCCAGGCCTTGGCTGACCTCCGCTCTCTGAGTACCATTTCTGCTTTAGCTACTCTTCTAGCATTAGCTTCACTGCTAGAGTCCCTGTTGCCTCCGGTCTTGTGTCCTATAGCCATTTGCTCTACGGTAGCCCGGTTGCTCTCCATACAGCCTGTGCCTTAGCGGTCACTTGTGGTTGCACTACCTTTCAGCCTGCACCTTTCCGTTGCCTCCGGTTGCGCTACTATACAGCCTGTGCCTTAGCGGTTATCTCTGGTTGCACCACCTTTCAGCCTGTGCCTCACTGTTGCCTCCAGTTGCGCTACTATACAACCTGTGCCTTAGCGGTTATCTCTGGTTGCACCACCTTTCAGCCTGTGCCTCACTGTTGCCTCTGGTTGCGCTACTATACAGCCTGTGCCATACGATTATCTCCAGTTGCGCTACTATACAGCCTGTGCCATACAATTATCTCCGGTTGCGCTGCTAGCTACCGGTACCTTCCTGTTGCCTCCAGTTGTACTACTGTACTGCCTGTGCCTTACTATCGCCTCTGGTTGCGCTATACTCAGCCTGTCATTACTGTTGTCTCAGGTTGCGCTGTTCGATCTGTGCCTTACGATTGCCTCCGGTTGCACTACTGTACAGCCTGTGCCTATTCTGGTTGCCTCCGGGCATAAACTCCGAGTAAGTGTGTCTGAGCAGTCACGTGGCCTGCCTATACCTGGTTTTCAGGGCAAGTCCGGTAGTCTCCACTGTCTGCCTGTTCCATTGGGATTTCTGCCCTACAGTACTTATCTCACATAGGGCACCTCCTGGCCAGTACTGCTGAGGTTTTGTTCCATTTCCTGTTCCAGTTCTACACTCTGCATTACTGTTGTTTTATACACATCTGTCTCTGTTGTACCCTGACCTGTGTCAGATCCAGAAGAGCTTATCCTCTGTCTGGGTCTGGACCTGTGAAGGGCATTTCTGTTCTTTATTATTTATTTAATAAAGCTGCATTGTTTTACCTTAACCAAATTGTCTGAGCGTTCATTAAAACTGTGACAAAATCTGATGGGTTCTTTTTCATTGTATTTAGGATTTATTTTTATTAACTGCCCCCAATCCCAGTATACAAACCACCCAAAAAACGCTCCCTGTTCAACTGATTCTTTCTCCACAGACGCCCTCCTGACCCTTTTATACTATGCCTTTGGAAAATAAAATAATATTTGTTATGTGTTGTGTGTAAATTCAGTGTTCCCATTGAAATGAATGGAATAAGCTAGACGAAAAAAGCGGAAAAATGGCACTTTTCTCAGGAAATTATTCACCAAGCGGGAAGTGCCATTATTTGCCTAGTGCTCTAGGGTTTATCTGTAAGTGGTGACCTCGGTCGCCCCGGGACCCCTGTCCCTTGGTCAGTGTTGCCTCGCTGCCTATTTGGGTTCTGTGCTTGGGTCTCGTGCCAATTACCATCTCCAGGACTTCCTGCCATCCTTTGTCCTGCTGTCAGTCTGGGGTCCAGTAGCCTGATCTTTCTAGGTTCTCTAGAGGAGGGTTGCCTGCCTTGGATACCTCCTGTTTCCTGCATCCCATCTTAGTCATTCTGATTACAGTCATTGCCTCATTGACTACTATATATTGCTGTTTCATATTGTGGGCCTGCGGCCTTATTCCTTGTATTCACTTTAATCAATAAAGTAATTTTAACCTTACTGATCTGTCTGAGTGTTCATTGAAAACAGTGACAGCGAGCAACACCAACCATGGCTCCGGCAGAGGAGCGCTCCATGGCTGAAACACCTATGGAGATCGGAGGCATCACTCGGCTGACTGAGGAAGAGAGGAAGAGACGCCATACCCTCGGGCTTTGCCTATACTGTGGGCAAGCAGGCCACATGCTCTGTCAGTGTCCTGTTTGTCCAGGAAAAGACACAGCTTAGCTGACTTCAGAGGTGGTCAGCTAAGCCCAACCTATCAGCCTCCCCAAGGTCAATCCAGGTTGTTCATTCAGGTGACTATCCAGTGGGCCGCCAGGACCGTAAGTGCTGCTGCCTTCATCGACTCAGGTTCTGCTGGTTTATTCATTGATGGTGACTGGGCCCGGTCACATGGAGTACCTTGTTGGCTCAAGAAGCAGCCCCTGCTGGTGTCCACGTTGGATGAGGGACCTTTGGGTTCTGGCAGGATAACCCAAGAGACCGAGACACTCGTCCTTACCACCAGGGTCCTTCACACTGAAGTCGTGGTGCTGGATCTAGTGTCTTCTCCCTTCGCTTCATGACTTCATGACTCCTTGCCTGCAGCCTACCATGAAGTATTTTCAAAAACTAAGGTGGAACGCCTTCCTTCACACCGACCCTATGATTGTCTGATCAATCTCCTACCCGGATCCCAACCGCCTAGAGGAAGGATGTTCCTGCTTTCTCCTCCCGAGATGAAAGCCCTTGCCACGTATATTCAAGAAAACCTGGCCAGAGGTTTCATTCGTCCATCTACCTCACCTGCTGGGGTGGGGTTCTTCTACGTGAGCAAGAAAGAGGGTTCTCTGCATCCGTGCGTAGACTACCGAGGACTTAACCGCATCAAGGTGAAAAACAAGTATTCCCTGCCTCTAATTCCTTAGTTGTTTGACCTCCTCCGTGGGGCTGCCTGGTTTACTAAGCTGGACCTGAGGGGGGCCTATAATTTAGTCCATACCAGGCCTGGGGATGAATGGAAGATGGCCTTCAACACCAGATATGGGTACTACGAGTATCTGGTTATGCCCTTTGTGCTCTGTAATGCCCCGTTCATCTTCCAAGACATGCTCACATCACGTGTCGTGGTATTGTTGCTATTGTGCATTTGAGGTTTCTAATTGCTCATTTTTTTTATTTACTTGCATGTTCATTTGCAATAGTTACAGTGAAACATGCTGATTTATTATTTTTGTGAGGAGGGGTTCGTCATTTATTTATTTATTTTACATTTTCTGAGAATAATACCTAGATATGAAAAATGTAGAAAGCTATTCAGAGTATTTTTTGCTAGTGTAATTCTTTAATTCCCCTTGATTTCTCTAAACAGAACTTGCTAAAAGTCCCTTTGAAATCAGTGGGAAGCTAATGTTTGAATGGAGCTTACCATAGATATATATATTAGGCTTTCTGTACTTGAACTGCTTAAAGGAGCAGAAAACTTTTGTTTCTGTATAAATGAAAACTGAAGCAATTCTGGGGCAAACCAACTTCACAACAGGGACAAATTAGCATTCATGAAATACTCATTGATTTAAATGGGGCTTTTCTTGGATGCTAGAGAGGTCTCCAAGGCATCGCGAAGATTGGTGACCTCTCCAGGGGTTGAAAGCTTTGCAATACCCTGGAGACCTCTCTAGCATCTGAGAGGTTAAAAGCACCATTTAAATAATTAGTCATGACTTTAATATTAAAATAGTAAGACATCTTCCTTGCATAGTAACATAAAAGTCAGAACCAGCGATCTATTAATGTTTTTTTTTTCATTTGCAGTTTGTAATGTATGGAAGGCAAACTATCATCATATTACAGGGAACAATTACATCATCCTCTTGTTATATATATATGTGTTGTGCATTTAAGAAAATCTTAGCCAGGATTGGATAACTATTCTTAAAGATGAATGCATTTACTAAATACATAAATGACAGATAAGAAAAAACTGGTCATCTACTGTTCCCATTCCTTACTTACCTAACCCTTAAGGAACAGAGGGTTGTGCAAGTCAATGCAAAGCAAAAGATTCATGAAAGAGAAAGCATCACTTTCAGAACTGTGGGGGAGATTTATAAAAGTGGAGTTAATGAAAAAGAAGTGTAAAAATGGCGATAAGATTGGTGCTGGCAGTTATAAAAGTTTAAGGACAGTTTAGGAGGACATAACACTGTGTAGTATGTGTTTTGTATAAAATGAAGTAAGGAAGTTTGCAAAAAGTGGCTCAGTGAATTTATAAAGAAATGTTGCTATTTGCAACAATTTAGCAACACAAATATTTAAGACTATGCCTGACCCGTTCTTATTCTTTATGCTCACCACATTTATAAATGTAACTAGAATACGTTATAAATACCAACACTCAGAATAAGGAATAAGGACAGTCTAAGGATCCGTTCACAAAACAAACACTTTTGATAAATCTCCAGTGGCCCATGTCACGTAAGCCTCCGTGATCTGGGGTCCTGGAGGGGCCTGGGGGCCAGACCCCTCGCAGCAGACTATGGACTCCATTCATGGGGAAGCGCCTTCCTCAGCCTCTTGGGTCTAAGTCACCCTGTGCTTATTGGGGCCACAGGGTGACATGGAAACCCAGTCTGGTCTGCACAATCCAGACCTCATCAGCTATGGTAGGCTGTCACAGGAACAGGTTAGTGTAGTTGTTGAGAGAATTATGCTCTGGTCTGAAGTTTGTCATTTAATTATGTAGTACTGTAATTATGTAATCATGATTACTGTTTACAGTCCTTTGTCACCCATGTTGAGGCTCCCATTGTATAACTTGTGCATTGTTCCCGTTGTGCCTCTTTGTATTAGGCGCCACTTTACCACTGGCCTCATTGTCTTCCCATATGTGGTTTGCAGTAACCTGTACCCTATTGTATTCTAATATGTGTGGATAACTCATTTATGTGTGTGTATAAACCATGTGTGTTCTACAAAGAGTTCTTGGGGAGACCGTCAAGTGGGAGAGCAGCAGCCGATACCTCGGTGTGACCCTGGACAGCAAGCTCAACTGGGGAAGCCATATTGAGAATACTCAGCAGAAGGCAACAGGAAAGATGGCAGCACTGTACCCACTCCTGAAGACCAAGTCCATGCCACTACGGACAAAGATTAACGTCTACAAGGCAATCATCAGACCTACCCTGACGTATGCCTCCCCAGCATGGATCACTTGCCATGAGCGACACCGGAAGAGTCTTCAGAGAGTCCAGAACAAGGCCCTGCGGATATCGTCCGGAGCTCCAAGATTCGTAAGGACAGCTGACCTTCACAGGGAGCTGGACATCGAGATGTTGGACGAACACCTAGAGAAGCTGAGTAGGAACTTCTGCCAAGGACTGGATCAGAACCCGAACCCTCTGATCAGAAAACTCACTGCCACCACTGCAAACCCCTTCGACCGCTACCCGCGGCCCATCACAGCGAAGACCCTGTGAAACTAACCCAACTGTGACAAGTCAACACAGATCAAGAAGAATCCAAACCTGCGAGAAGATGGAGTAGTGAGGCTCAAGCCTCGGTATCCAAAAATCACCACTGATGGATAAAATCTATCAGCAAGAAGAAGACGACTGGCAAAGAGTTCTTATTCTAACCCTTTCACTGGTCTTGCCTGGTGCTTGAGGTAAATTGCAATATTCCAGCGGAGCAGATTTGCTCAGGATTGAAGGAAGCAGTGACTGATGGGGATATCCAGATGGGGTGTCCACTGGTACCGTTACATCCCATATTTATAAAAACCGGAGTTATTCTGGATTAAAGCAACCGCATCATGGGGGCAAATAAAAATTCCTAAATTCCCATGCAGTTGAGTAGAGATTTTTAACCCCTTGAATGCTAGATAGGTATCGAAGGGTTAAAAGCTCAATTTAATTTAACATGAATTTTTATTTGTTCCCTATGATGTAGATGGTTTACTCCAGAATAACTCCAGCTTTTATAAATATGGGCCAGTACTTTTTTTTCTGTTTATTTGTTTTTTGACATTTAGGGATTCATATGGGTGCACGACACATTGCTTTGCAATGCCTTGCACACCCCTCTGGTCCTTAAAGGATTGACCATACTAGCTATGTCCTCAGGTCCTCAAAACAGTAGTGCAGTGTGCAAAAGGAAGTGCATTCCATGTATAGCCAGGGTGCTAGCTGCACTCACTGATATAGCTTGCACCAATGCTACAGGAAGGATCCATGTTTCTGCTCCCTATGCATCACTGATGAAGTAAGAGTAAATACTGTGCATTTAGTTGTGTATGACATCTACTACAGATCCTTCATATAGCTAGTGGCACCCTTCACTTTCATCACAAGAAAAGTGTCATATTAATTTAAGTTGTCTCATTAGGTTTGGAAGTTTTTTAAGTTTTATTGTACTTTTCAATGCATTGGAGATCTCTTTATCATTCAATGACTTAACCCTTCAGGTACTAGAGAGATATCCAAATAATTGCAACACAAGGCACTGGATCTCTCTCTGGTACACAAAGGGAATTTGCATTTTTCCTCTGTAGTGCAGTTGGTTTAACTCAGAATTGTCCAATTTCTCCTTAGTGCATAAGTCTCCTATTGTTTATTTAAGACTCTGTGTACAATGGAGTATAGGTACTAAACCATTTTCTAGAACATTTCAGGCACATTGGCCAAGTGCAAATAGACTGCACCCACATTGTACTGTCTGCCAGCAAATGGCTACTGTCTACTTTGCACCTGGCTGTACTTCAGGCAGACAAGTGGGAGTGCCATGCTCTCACAATCTCCTTTGGGCTATCCTGTGCTTGCTTACCTCTGTATGCCCGCCGTCCGGCATGGCCTCCGGCCACTTCCTAATTGCTATATCAGGTAAAAGGCACTAGCACGGATGCCTGTTTATGGGCCGATTCTGGGTGGCCTAATTGGCTCCCGCCTTCTTCTTCTCCTTTATAAACCTCCCTGGGCCTGGGAGTCATTGCCCTTACGTGGTGTTTCTGCTATTGTGTCTTGTGCTCTGTTGGGACCCGTGCCTTATCTGCTCCATGTATGACCCTGGCTTGTCTGACTACCCACATCAGTTCTGACTTGTGGCTCTGGCTGACTACTCACTCTGTGTATGACCCCGGCTTGCCTGGCCAGTGGCCATGGCTACTACCCACTCAGTGTAGCCTCCGGTTGCCTGACCTGTAGTCTTGGTGCCTCCTGGTTCTGGTCTGCTTTCGCTCTCTGTTGCCTCCGTTCGCAGACCAAGTGGTGACTTGTACATATTCTATCATTCTCTGTTGTCCCACTTGAGCCGCTTCCCTAGCCTCTAGATCTTGAGTAGTGCAGTGCACAGCACAGTATGCAGCTCCAGAGGGACCTTGGGTCCTATTTGCTTGCCTGGGGTTGTTTGAGCTATACCTTTATTGCTGTGCATTATAAATAAAGGTGGTTATATTTTATACAATTGTGTCTGTCTTTCTTTTGCCTGCACTCCGTGACAGTACGTAAGGGCCATGTCCACTGAAGGATCAGGCAGTCCACCTAATCAGAGCATCCTGTCCAGGTTGGATTCTCAGGACAAGAGAATCGATCAGTTGTCTTTTGCTATGCAGACACTATTGAATCGCACAGCTCACCTTGATTGCTTTGCTCAACAACCAGTGGCTTCCCAAGTATCTGCACAAGCTGTGGCAACTTCCTCTGAGGCTGGCAAGAGTAGAGAGTTGGCTGGCTCCGTTGCTTTAATCAAAGATATGATGGGGAACCTACACTGTGCCGGGGGTTCCTCAGTCAGCTGGGAATTTTTTTTGGAAATGGTACCAAATGCTTTCCCTGGTGAGCGAAGTAAGGTGGGATTCCTGATCTCCCTCCTGTCTGGCAAGGCATTGGCCTGGGCCAACCCAATCTGGGAGACGGAGAAGCCCATAATTCATAACTTCACAGAATTTGTGACCTCTTTCCAGACAGTTTATGATGTTCCTGGGCACACAACCTCAGCTGCCAAAAGACTTATGACAATATGGCAGGGCTCATGTACAGTAGCAGACTACGCTATTGAGTTCCGTATTCTGGCAGTGGAGGTAGGATGGAACAATGAAGCACTAGTTGCCGCTTTCTCCCAGGGCTTGTGTGACACTGTTAAAGATCAGATGGCAGCCCAAGACCTGCCTGGTGATCTGGACAAGCTAATCTCAGTCACCATCCTGATTGATACAAGAATCTGTGAGAGGCCTTCGTTCAAGGAACAGGGGAGTAAATCTTTACTGCCGTTGAAACCCAGCTTCTTGCGACCACCATGTCTCCCTCACATCCCATACCTCCTGGCCCTGACCCTGCCGGGGGCGAACCGAGGTGGCTAGGCTTTATAGACTTTCAGTGGAGAAAAGGACTCAGCGCAGGAGGAGGGGCCTTTGCATATTCTGTGGAGATCTGGGGAAACTTGCGCTCCTAGGGTCAGGTAGGGGACAGAGCCTGGGTGGAATTTCACAGTCCCCAGGAAGACTTCAGGACAAACCGATTCTTGAAGTAGTATTGTCTTGGGCAGAGTCCATGGTAGGGGCTTCAGCACTGCTGGACTCAGGGGCAGCAGGCTTTTTCATTGATGCAGACTTTGCGGCCAGACACTCTATCCCTTTGCTGCCTCGCTGCGAGCCATTGGTGATTGAGGCCTGCGCATTTTACACATGAGACTCATACTTTGTCTCTAAGGGTAGGGGCACTCCATGTGGAGACACAACAGTTCCAGGTCATACATTCACCCCATCTTGCCATCATTCTAGGTTTTCCCTGGTTCCAGACTCACAACCTAAGAATTGATTGACAGACTTGTGATATTCTGTCTTGGTCTCCTCAATGTATGAAATCTTGCCTCCAGCAGCCTAACAGGATATTGTGTACCTCTACCTACTTACCTACTGAGTACCAGTCCTACAAAGAGGTATTTAATAAAGTAGAGGCCTGTACGTTACCACCACACAAGCCTTATGATTGTACCGTTGATCTGGTGCCAGAGGCCAGATCTCCTAAGGGCCGAATATACCCCTTATTGGTGGAGGAGAACAAGGCCATGGAGGATTATGTGGCTGATGCTTTATCTAGGGTCATTATCTGGATGTCCGCTTGCGGGTGCAGGTTTTTTTTTCATTAAGAAAAAAGATGGGGAACTCAGACCATGCATTGATTTCAGAGGTCTGAACAAATTGATGGTAAAGAACGCCTATCCAGTTCCATTGATCACTAAGCTATTTTAATCGTATCAAAAGCTCGACTTTTTTCATGAAACTTGACCTGAGGGCCGCGTACAATTTGGTACGAATAAAAGAAGGTCATGAGTGGAAGACAGCGTTTAACATCTGGAGAGATCTGAAGGGACCTAATCGTTCAGACTGGTCACCCGAAGCCTTGCAGGCATTTGAGGATCTGAAGTCGGCTTTTGCTAAAGCTCCAATTTTGTCCCACCCGAATCCCACCCTACCTTTCACCCTGGAGGTTGACTCCTCAGAATCTGGAGTAGACGCTTTGTTGTCCCAGCGTGCGGGCCATGGGAAACCATTGCTTCCGTGCAGCTTCTTCTCTAAAAGACTGAGAGTTTATACGATGTAGGTGACTGGGAGTTACTCATCATCATCCTTGCTCTGAAAGAGTGGTGATATCTGTTGGAGGGTACTACAGTCCCTATCCTGATACTGACAGATCACAAGAACCTAACATATCTGTCAGAGGCCAAGAGGTTGTCCCCAAGTCAGGCCAGACGGACCCTATTCCTTTCAAGGTTTAATTGTGTGGTCTCCTACCTCCCTGGTACTAAAAACATTAGAGCAGATGCTCTTTCTTGACAATTTGGGACCGAGTCCCAGGAGGAGTCACCTACGGTACTTATTATTCCTCCTAATCGCATCTTGGCTACAATACGTACCAGTATTACATCTCCGTTGGGAGAGGAGATTTTGGCTGCTCAAGCTTCTGCCCCAGAGGAGAATCCTAATGGGAAGTGTTTTGTGCTTGAATCCCTTACCAGACTACTGGAGACGTACCATTCCTCGAAGGCCGCAAGGCACATTGGTAGAGACCAACTGATATGGTCCATGACTATACTCTTTTGGTGGCCCAAGCTAAGGGCAGATTGCTCCATATTTGTTGCCGCATGTTCCACTTGTGCACGTACTAAGACTCCCAGACATCTTCCAGATGGTCTCCTGCAACCAATTCCCAATGGGGAACATCCATGGTCACGCCTATCCATTGACTTTATGGTGGAGTTGCCTGTCTAAGAGGGGTACACAGTCATCCTCATGATTGTAGATAGATTTTCCAAGATGGCCCATTTTGTGCCACTGAGGGGACTCCCATCCTCCAAGGATTTGGTTGAGATCTTTGCCAAGGAGGTGGTCCACCTCCATGGTATACCCAAAGCGGTGGTCTCCGATCATGCTAGCCAGTTTGTGTTGCGTTTTTGGAGAGCTTTATGCAAACAGATGGGTATCCAGTTCTCATTCTCCTATGCGTACCACACACAGTCTAACTGTGCAACAGAGAGATCCCATCAGGTGCTGGCATAGTTTCTCTGTTGTTTTATCTCCAACCATCATGATAATTGGGATAACCTGTTACCATGGGCGGAACTTGCCAGAAATAGTGCAGTCAATTCCTCCTCTCGGAATTCACCCTTTCTGATTAACTACGGGTTCAAACCTTTGCTGCTGCCAGAGTCTTTCGAGGCTCAGAATATTCCTGCTCTGGAGGAGCACTTGAGGGTGCTTCTATCATGGTTCCCGTGCTACACTGTCAATCAGGGTTGTGCTATCTGTGCATTGGAGGATGCTGATTGGCCCACCCAGGATGTGCCTTTATACTCTGGGGCTTGGGCACTTGTGAGTTGCCCTTTCATGGTGTTCCAGTATCTGCGCCTTGTTGCTGTGTTCCAGTTCTCCAGTATACCGACCCGGCTTGTCTGACTCTTCTGTTGATCCTGCTCCGTGTATGACCTGGCTCTGGCTGACGACCCTGCTCCGTGATTGATCCGGTTCTGGCTGATGATCCCCCTCCGTGTATGACCCGGCTCTGGCTGACGACCCTGCTCCGTGATTGATCCGATTCTGGCTGATGATCCTGCTCCGTGTACGACCCGGCTCCGGTAGACGAACCTGCTCCGTGATTGATCCTGTTCTTCGGCTGCTGTTCCTGCTGTGCTCCGGTTCCGGTGATCGCCTGTTCCAGTCTGCTGTTCCGGTGTTCCTGCACGACCCGGTCGCGTCCGCGACAATCTGATCACTTGGTGTCTCGCTATTACTCTCTCTACTCTAGCTGAGAGAAAGGTTGCTTTGCCATTCCTAGTACGCTGCGGTGTTCCGGTACAGAACCTGTTACTCCTGCAGTACTTCGTAGTCTCAGTCTTGTGCCTCAGTTCTTGCCAAGCATACACTTATCAGTTAAGAGCCTCTCCTCCCGTACCTCTGATACGCTTCATTACTATCTGCAGAGCGTTGCCGGTCCGGTGTTCGGTGTGCACCGGGACCGCGCCTGTGGGCATTGCTATCCGTTCGCTCTTGCTGGGAAAGTTCCGTACGGCACCGGAGGGGTGTCCTGGCTCCGGCCTACTGACGTACAGAGGTTACGCTATCCATCTGCACTATCCAGTGCTTGGCTCTCAGTGCTTGTGCATTCGATACCACTATTTGACATCCAAGAGGTGTCAGGGCACTATCCATTGGGTACATGCAGAGTTAACTTCCATTCTCAGTTAAGGGCGGCTCAGGTTCTTGTACTTCGGTTTGGCAATAGCACTTCTGCTTATCCCACGGTGGTGGTATTTACTCAGCTCTGGCACTTGTGCCTTCCATTTCTATTTGAGAGTAAACCTAGTACAGACACCTTGCTCCAGCTTTGTGATTCAAGAACTGTGTTCCAGAGACTGCTACTGAGTTCCAGCTTTGTGATTCAAGAACTGTGTTCCAGAGACTGCTACTTAGTTCCAGCTTTGTGATTCAAGAACTATTACCTAGAGACTGCTATATATCCTGGGCGTTGACCAAACTAGGACTGAGTTCTCCTCTTGCACTTGTTAACCCTTTGGGGTCATTTACTGTCTATCCATTGTCCAGTAATATTTGCTGTATTGCATTCACTCTGTTCGTGTTTGCTATTTCTGCTATTCCGGTACTGGCCCCTAGGGGCATTGCATTACTTCTAAATTCAATAAACTGTGTTTTTACTTTACATCCTGGTCTGAGTGTCAGAAAACCGTTACAGTTCATTCTGGTGGCCCTTTCGTACTGTAACGGTTTTCTGACACTCAGACCAGGATGTAAAGTAAAAACACAGTTTATTGAATTAAGGAGTAATACAATGCCCCTAGTGGCCAGTACCGGAATAGCAGAAATAGCAAACACGAACAGAGTGAATGCAATACAGCAAATATTACTGGACAATGGATAGACAGTAAATGACCCCAAAGGGTTAACAAGTGCAAGAGGAGAACTCAGTCCTAGTTTGGCCAACGCCCAGGATATATAGCAGTCTCTAGGTAATAGTTCTTGAATCACAAAGCTGGAACTAAGTAGCAGTCTCTGGAACACAGTTCTTGAATCACAAAGCTGGAACTCAGTAGCAGTCTCTGGAACACAGTTCTTGAATCACAAAGCTGGAGCAAGGTGTCTGTACTAGGTTTACTCTCAAATAGAAATGGAAGGCACAAGTGTCAGAGCTGAGTAAATACCACCACCGTGGGATAAGCAGAAGTGCTATTGCCAAACCGAAGTACAAGAACCTGAGCCGCCCTTAACTGAGAATGGAAGTTAACTCTGCATGTACCCAATGGATAGTGCCCTGACACCTCTTGGATGTCAAATAGTGGTATCGAATGCACAAGCACTGAGAGCCAAGCACTGGATAGTGCAGATGGATAGCGTAACCTCTGTACGTCAGTAGGCCGGAGCCAGGACACCCCTCCGGTGCCGTACGGAACTTTCCCAGAAAGAGCGAACGGATAGCAATGCCCACAGGCGCGGTCCCGGTGCACACCGAACACCGGACCGGCAACGCTCTGTGGATAGTAATGAAGCGTATCAGAGGTACGGGAGGAGAGGCTCTTAACTGATAAGTGTATGCTTGGCAAGAACTGAGGCACAAGACTGAGACTACGAAGTACTGCAGGAGTAACAGGTTCTGTACCGGAACACCGCAGCGTACTAGGAATGGCAAAGCAACCTTTCTCTCAGCTAGAGTAGAGAGAGTAATAGCGAGACACCAAGTGATCAGATTGTCGCGGACACGACCTGGTCGTGCAGGAACACCGGAACAGCAGACTGGAACAGGCGATCACCGGAACCGGAGCACAGCAGGAACAGCAGCCGAAGAACAGGATCAATCACGGAGCAGGTTCGTCTACCGGAGCCGGGTCGTACACGGAGCAGGATCATCAGGCGGGCCAATCAGCATCCTCCAATGCACAGATAGCACAACTCTGATTGACAGCGTAGCACGGGAACCGTGATAGCTTCACTCCACATGGGTACAGGTTCAGAGATCCCTACAGAGTTCCACAATGCTCTATAAGAGACAAGCAGACTGTAAATGGCTACTGGCTCCAGTGTTCCAGGTGGGAGAGAGAGTATGGCTGTCCTCAAGCAATCTCCATCTCCAGGTGCCTTGTAAAAATCTGGCTCCCCAATTTGTGGGTCCCTTTCGGGTTCTCTGTGGAATTAACCCTAACCTATGCCCTTGAACTCCCTGCTAATATGCTCATCTCTAATGCTTTCCATGTGTTGCTACTGAAACCATTGGTCTGTAACAGATATACTACTGCTCCTGTCTGTCCCAACCTGTCCAAGTGGGGGACCATGTGGAGTATGAGGTACAAAGTATTTTGGCGACTCGCAGGGTCAGGTACAATATCTAGTTCATTGGAAAGGATATGGACCTGAGGAACGTTCCCGGGTAGCTAAAAGAGATCTACATGTGCCAGATCTTCTCCGTGAATTCCACTCCTGCACAACCTCTAGTGCTGGTCCTCCGTGGGGGAGAGGTCGTTAAGGGGGGTTACTATCACAGTCTCCCTTGGATTATCCTGTGCTTTCTTACTTCTGTATGGCCTCCGGCTGCTTCCTCATTACTACATCAAGTAACAGGCACTAGCACAAACTCTTGTTTATGGGCCTATTGTCATGGTTTGTTAAGACTCTCAGACGTAAGGTTTAGGTAAAAACATAACTTTATTGAAAAGTTAAGGCAATCCCATAGGGTTTTCATACACATACAAACATCACATATATATATATATATAAGCAATTGAAACGATACTGAAGGAATAGAGAAGTAGGCTCTACAGGCCCTGCCAATACCGTGTAAGGCAACCATAAGATGGTAACGTACTGGTTCTACCGGCCTTACCAATACCGGGCAGGGCAGCCTGAGGAATACACAATGAATAGGCTCTACCGGCCCTGCCAATACCGGGTAAGGCAACTGTGGAGAGGCAACGTAACAGGTTCTACCGGCCTTACCAATACAGGGCAGGGCAGACCAGAATGGATACCCAAGGATAGGCTCTACCGGCCCTGCCAATACCGGGTAAGGCAACCTAAATGTGGCAACGTGAAAGGTTCTACCGGCCTTACCAATACCGGGCAGGGCAGCCCAAGAAGGGAGACACCACTAAGACCAGTGACTGTCAGATGACAATGACAGTAGGATGGTAAATATAGTATGCGGTCAAGCTGTCTCACCCAAGGAGAGGCTAGTGTCGATACACATCTGAAACAAGTGCTGCTAGGACTGGACAGCACCAGGACCCTGACTGCAAGTCAGGGAGTAAACCAGCGTCCGCACACTGGGACCAACAACTGTACCTTGAGCCGCAAGGCAAATGGAGTAAACCAGCGTCCGCACACTGGAACCAACAGGCAGTAGAATGAGCCACAAGGCCAATGGAGCAAACCAGCGTCCGCACGCTGGGACCAACTGACAGTATTGTGAGCTGCAAAGCTAATGGAGTAAACCAGCGTCCGCACGCTGGGACCAACAGACAGTATTGTGAGCCGCAAGGCTAATGGAGTAAACCAGCGTCCGCACGCTGGGACCAACAGACAGTATTGTGAGCCGCAAGGCTAATGGAGTAAACCAGAGTCCGCACGCTGGGACCAACAGACAGTATTGTGAGCCGCAAGGCTAATGGAGTAAACCAGCGTCCGCACGCTGGGACCAACAGACAGTATTGTGAGCCGCAAGGCTAATGGAGTAAACCAGCGTCCGCACGCTGGGACCAACAGACAGTATTGTGAGCCGCAAGGCTAATGGAGTAAACCAGCGTCCGCACGCTGGGACCAACAGACAGTATTGTGAGCCGTAAGGCTAATGGAGTAAACCAGCGTCCGCACGCTGGGACCAACAGACAGTATTGTGAGCCGCAAGGCTAATGGAGTAAACCAGCTTCCGCACGCTGGGACCAACAGACATTATTGTGAGCCGCAAGGCTAATGGAGTAAACCAGCGTCCGCACGCTGGGACCAACAGACAGTATTGTGAGCCGCAAGGCTAATGGAGTAAACCAGCGTCCGCACGCTGGGACCAACAGACAGTATTGTGAGCCGCAAGGCTAATGGAGTAAACCAGCGTCCGCACGCTGGGACCAACAGACAGTATTGTGAGCCGCAAGGCTAATGGAGTAAACCAGCGTCCGCACGCTGGGACCAACAGACAGAATGTCGCCGGAGCGAAAGGAGAAAAATATCGCCACAGGAACTGAACACAGGAAACAGCAGGAGCAGGCCGAGGCTCAACCGGGACGAGCACCACAAGTCGGCTGGCAACCGGAACGACAGCAACCGGAACCGGACTGGAACTGACAAGCAGGCAGGAACACAGGAACAGGTAAACTCAGGAACTCAGGAACTCAAGAACTCAGGAACTCAGGAACAGGCCCAATAGCTACAGCAGACAGGCAAAGTGAATGCTGTTAGAGACACCACAAAAGGGCAACTAAAGGGTGCCCAGACTGAGTTTAAAAAGGCAACCAGAGGCGGGCTGACTGCAGACAGCCAATGGGAGACCCCTGCAGGTGAGAGACAGAGAACTGCAGCAATCACGGGCACTGTGATACCTATTCTGAGTGGCCTAATTGGGTCCCACCTCCATCTGCTCCTTTATAAACCTCCCTGGTCCTGGGAGTCATTGCCCTTATGTGGTGTTTCTGCTATTGTGTCTTGTGCTCTGTTGTGACCCGTGCCTTATCTGAAAATTCACTCCATGTATGACCCCATCTTGTCTGACTACCCACATTGGTTCTGACCTGTGGCTCTGGCTGACTAACTCGTTCCGTGTATGACCCTGGCTTGTCTGATTACCCACATCGGTCCTGACCTGTGGCTCTGGCTGACTACTCACTCTGTGTATGATCTGGCTTGTCTGACTACCCACATCGGTTCTGACCTGTGGCTCTGGCTGACTACTCGCTCTGTGTATGACGTCGGCTTGCCTGACCAGTGGCCATGGCTACTACCCACTCAGTGTAGCCTCATGTTGCATTCCCTGTGGGCCTGGTTACTTTCACTCCTTGTAGTCCTCGCTTTTCCTGACCAGTGGCCCTGGCTACTACCCGCTCAGTGTTGACTTGCACATATTCTATCATTCTCTGTTGTCCCACTTGAGCCACTTCCCTAGCCTTGAGATCTTGAGTAGTGCAGTGTACAGCACAGTGTGCAGCTCTGGAGGGACCTTGGGTCCTATTTTCTTGCCTGTGGGTGTGTGGGCTATACCATTATTGCTGTACATTATAAATAAAGGTGGTTATATTTTATACAATTGTGTCTGTCCTTCTTTTGCCTGCACACCGTGACACATGCTAAAAATTACACCATCAGTATACATTTGAAACTAAGTACAAAACCAATGATACATAGATGGAAGGAAATCAGGCAATCTATTCACTTTATTGACAACCTGTAACCTGTGTTCCCTAGTGCCTAAAATGCACTGCTCCCACACACAAACATCCTCATTAACCCCTCCATTGCCATGTCTATTTGCAGTGCAGAGGAATTCATTCACATTACATACAGTCTTAACTTCAATAAACTACCCCCCCATCCACCTGTATCCTAACCTGACCTCAAATTAATACTCTGTTGCTGGACTTCTAATATTATCAACACCAGCAATGGAAAGGATTATATTAAAAAAGGGAACATTTTATTTAAGACCACAATTATCTTAAGTAAAATGTTGGGGACTGCATGGTCCTTCCTCAATCTCTCTCTCCATCCTTATAATAAAATGTTATGAAATAATGTTAGTAAATCAAATAGGGCCCCAAGAACCCATATTAAGATTTTTCATATTTAAATGATTTATACAAAAAACATGGGGTCCATTTATCCCATATTATATTTAAAAGGCTCTAAAATATGAAATATATAAATATTGTGTTCAAATACTAGAAATAAATATATTATTTCTAAATTAAGAAAATTAATATAGGTGTAAAACCCTCCTAATTAATATATTTAATTATGAGATAGCTCAGATGGTTAATTCACCAGTTGTAGAATGTGTTCACACCTCATGGCTGCAGGTTCTAGTCCTAGCAAAGTTAGTTCTTTCATCCTTCTCAGGTAGATAAAATGAGTTGCCAGTACATACCAGAAAGCAAGAGACAATCTCAGTGTATCCTTACTGATAAAATTCTTTCATTAAAGAGGAACTATCACCAAACTTACATTTAGCCCCAAATCATTAATACTTTAGCGATATAAATACTTGTATTTTGCAGCATAAAATCCAGCATTAGAGAAATATAGAACAGGTTCAGCAGGCAGCAGCAGGGAACAGCACAGACATCTTGCAGGAATGGCATCTCTGAGTCTGCACTGTCAGTCCCCTTCACCTCCATGACTGGCGAGTTAAATGCCTTTGTGCCTTAACCCCTTAGTGACAGCCGCGTTCGTACGCGGCTGTCACCTTAACGCCCGAGGGACATTTTTTTTTGTTTGCAAACGAGTCCGAAGTCTCTGAGCGGTGTGCAGCCGCACGGAGACCCAGACTTCCGTGACTTACCAGGTACGTCCTCTGTCACTAAGTGACAGTTTCTGCGGGACGTACCTGGTAAGTCATCTGTCGTTAAGGGGTTAAGGCAACCGAAGGGACTGACAGCCCAGCCGCAGAGAGCTACTACAGCAAGATCCCTGCAGGTACCTGCCTGCTGAAAAAGTTCTATTTCTTGCTAATGCCAGACTTATGCTGCAAAATACAAGTATTTATATGTATATCGCTAATGTATTAAGGATTTGGGGCTAAATATAAGTTTGATGATAGTTCTGCTTTAAAAAAAGTTTCAAAGCAAATAAATAAATAAATAAAACAAATTGGGGTGTCTTTAATTTTAGTCAAGTAAGGATCATTGGACCCCTTCCTTTAGCCACTTATCTGAAGAAGAAGATAAAGTTAAATTGAATATTGGGTCTGGAGACCCCATATTAATTAGGAAGGGGACAAAGGTCCCCTTCCTTTACTCTAACATTAGGGAGAAGAAGTAATGAAAAAAAAAATAACATGAGTAGTCTGTCAGTCTGTGCATGGGACAGAGAAAGACTTTTTAACCCCTTAACAACCCTTGACGTACCAGGACCGTCAAGGGTAAATTTGCTTTAAGGACCAGTGACGGTCCTGGTATGTCAAGAGTTAAATGGTAGCAGCGCGCCGCCATGCATGCTGCTACCATTCAATCCAGGCTGAGACTGAGCGGTCCAGTACCGGACCGTTCAGTCTCAGCCTCGGTCGGTTGTGCCAGGTCATGTGATCGCTGTGTCAGCGATCACATGTACCGGCATTCTAAAAAAATGAATGAGGCAGTGCTACTTACTGCCTCTACTGTCTCTTCTCTGCCAATGCATCCCTTACATAAAAGTAAGGGACACAGAAGCAGGGAGAAGACACCTAGTGGAAATACAAAATACAGCAGCTGGGGGTGTTAACCCCTTCACTGCTGGTGCAGGAGGATGGCTAAATGCAGGTCAATTTCTGACCTGCTAAATACACTTTTTTTTTTTTTTAAATAAAAACAATACACTTTTTTTTACAAATAAAATATTTTATTTAAAAAAAAAACATCTCGGGAAACAAAATTGGAAGTGTGATTGTTGTGGAGTCATGTAATACACTTACACACACCGCCAAATGTAATGAACAAAAAAGTGGGAAAATAGGGTGGGAAAAAGGGACATGGGGATTTTCACCCAGGGGGGACAGTGGCCACTTTAAACTGCGCATTTTGTAGGTATGACTGAGTGGTCATACCTTTCATGCAGTCTCCATAAAAATGTAACCCTTTGCGCCCAATTGATCCCAAGAGAAAAAACAAAAATGGTGGGTTTTTTACTTTTTTTTTACCTTTTTCTTTAATTTTAATAAAGTAAATGGTGGGTTATCCATATAAGTAGGGTATCTAATGAAAGCCCTATTTGTGCTTAAAAAAACAGTATATAATTTATGGGGGTGGAATAAAAGACTTAGAGGGAAAACACTGTTGAACAAAGACATAGTCAAAAAGGTCAGAATTGCTCCGGTCCTTAAGTCAAATCCACCTCTGATTTTCCCGGTCCTTAAAGGGTTAAGTTAGCTAGCGTGGGCAGATATATAACAAAGAGGGAGTAGGGTTTGTTTGATAGACGCATTGGTGGGTGTAAAGGGAGAATGAAGCATTAAAGAAATAAAAACATAAACAAAACATTTCTGACTGATAAAGAGTCTGAAAGGCAGGGTTTTTTTTCTTACCTGAACTGGCTGGTGGAGCCTGAGACTCTACTGAGATTGTGTAACATATACTACACAGACAGATATAAATATGTCATACATTCAAGATAAGACTAATAGACAGGCATAAGTTCAACTTGACATATTATGTTGCATATACACACACTCCTACAGCTACAAGCACAAGAGTTACAAGCATTTACTGATGTATGGTGGTGCTGCATCAACTGCTCTGTGCTTAATCCCTGCAAACTGATGTTTCTGTAGCTAAAAGTCTGTCCAGTATTGTTCTATAAAAACACAGCAGTCCTTGGAATAGAAAGCTAATTTTGACTTTAGAAACTAATGTAGAGGCAATCAGGCAAAGAGAGGTAGCTAGAGTTGTTTGAAATTACAAGTAGTGTGGGTGTGATTTGTAGACAGTGACAATGCCAGAGGCAGACAAGGATAGTTTAAAAAAAATAAATAAAAGAAGAAAACTTTTTTCTGATAGGTGACTAGCAGTGTGTCCTACGCTTGAGCAGAGATTCAGAATGACAGTAACAGAAAAAGACCAGAATCATATATCAGTTTAAGAAAAACATAACATATCTCGACATGCTCTGTTGCATACGTTACAGTAAAAGTCAACACTACTATAGTTATGTATAGCAAACACGCCCAAGGTCAAGGTAAGGGGAGAGGAACAGAAGGGGTTCATGCAGTTTCTGGTGGTAAGGTAATGCTACAAAAATTGACTGTGGCCATGATTGCTACAGCTTGTGAAATAAATGATGATGATGATGATCCTGACTTACTCTGGACACCTTCTTGCTTCTAAGTCCATCTTCCACACAGACACACTTATTGTTATTGGCTAAGCATAAACACTATTTTTGACTTATATGTGACAAATGTACAGGTTATCCTACACTTGAGCTGTGACTGACAATAATAGCGACAGAGACATACATTATTATTATTAGTATTAATAAATTATTTTTAGTTGGACAAAACCATTTCACATATTAACAGCTCTGTTGTGTAGTTTACTGTAAAAATCAATACTATTCCTTTATGTCCATCAAACATGCTTGGGGCAGAGGAAAATGGAAAAGAGTAGGAAGAACATGGACATGTTGGTAGCAGTAAATTTGTGCTGCATAAACTGACTATGGCCATGGTTGCAGTGGTTTGTGCAATATATGATGATATCCCCTGAAGTCGCTGTTTGTAAAAGTGACATGAAAGTAGTTGTACCAAACCTTTTAACATCACTAAATATGAAAAGTCAAATTCTAGCGTTGTTGCTATAGTGAAAAACGATTTATCAATGAAACCAACTATTGCATCACAGTGACAGTAACATGCTGCCAAAACAAACGTTTAATGTTCTATAAAGAAAAAGTAAAAATAAACATTTTCAGACTTTAAAAAAAACCTAGAAGCAAGTGGTGCTCCTAGTGTATTATTGTCAGCAATGTGAATCACCAACCATCACCAAAAGAAATAAACTCACAAAATAGATGGCTGAAGCAAAGCTTCAAAAGGCTTGGGGATATGATTATGATCCCTCCCAGCAGTATTTATAGGCAGTTCCGCTCCACAAAGTGGAAGTGAAGACCGTGTAGAGACAACATAAAAACAGAGGGGCGGCTATATGTCTTATCAGATATGTATATATTAAGGTAAATAATATAGCAGATCAACTCACATTAGTCAATTGTTGATAATCAAGCATATGCTTGTCACCAACTAAAAACGCATGCAGGGTACTTGACCCTTCCCTGCTTTGGTGTAGGCTAGTGTTGAGCGAGCACCTCGATGCTCGGGTGCTCGGGTGCTCTGACCGAGCACCGCCGGAGGCTCGAGTGCTCGGCCGAGCACCCGAGCCCCATTGAATTGAATGGGGCGACACGAGCATTACACCAGGCACCCCCTGCTCTGATGAGGGGAGGGTGCCTGGTCAATGCCCCCCTTCATCTCCGCTATGCCCCCTTCATCTCCGAATGCCCCCTTCATCTCCGCAATGTCCCCCTTCATCTCCGCTATGCCCCCTTCATCTCCGCTATGCCCCTCTTCCACAATGTCCCCCTTCATCTCCGCTATGCCCCTCTTCCACAATGTCCCCCTTCATCTCCGCTATGCCCCTCTTCCACAATGTCCCCCTTCATCTCCGCTATGCCCCCTTCATCTCCGCAATGCCCCCTTCATCTCCGCTATGCCCCCTTCATCTCCGAATGCCCCCTTCATCTCCGCAATGCCCCCCTTCATCTCCGCAATGCCCCCTTCATCTCCGCAATGTCCCCCTTCATCTCCGCTATGCCCCCTTCATCTCCAAATGCCCCCTTCATCTCCGCAATGTCCCCCTTCATCTCCGCTATGCCCCCTTCATCTCCGCTATGCCCCTCTTCCACAATGTCCCCCTTCATCTCCGCTATGCCCCTCTTCCACAATGTCCCCCTTCATCTCCGCTATGCCCCTCTTCCACAATGTCCCCCTTCATCTCCGCTATGCCCCTCTTCCACAATGTCCCCCTTCATCTCCGCTATGCCCCTCTTCCACAATTTCCCCCTTCATCTCCGCTATGCCCCTCTTCCACAATGTCCCCCTTCATCTCCGCTATGCCCCTCTTCCACAATGTCCCCCTTCATCTCCGCTATGCCCCCTTCATCTCCGCAATGCCCCCTTCATCTCCGCAATGCCCCCTTCATCTCCGCAATGTCCCCCTTCATCTCCGCTATGCCCCCTTCATCTCCGAATGCCCCCTTCATCTCCGCAATGTCCCCCTTCATCTCCGCTATGCCCCCTTCATCTCCGCTATGCCCCTCTTCCACAATGTCCCCCTTCATCTCCGCTATGCCCCTCTTCCACAATGTCCCCCTTCATCTCCGCTATGCCCCTCTTCCACAATGTCCCCCTTCATCTCCGCTATGCCCCTCTTCCACAATGTCCCCCTTCATCTCCGCTATGCCCCCTTCATCTCCGCAATGCCCCCTTCATCTCCGCAATGCCCCCTACCTCCAGTCCCTGGTGGTCCAGCGGAGCGTCTTCAGATCTGTGCCTCCTTCGGCACAGATCCCCGCCACCCGAACATGCCGGGCGAGCACATGGCGGTACTCGTACGAGTACCGCCATGTGCCGAGCAGAGCGATGCTCGAGCCGATCCGAGCATCGGCCGAGCATGCTCGCTCAACACTAGTGTAGGCCTTCTGCTCCTTCCTGTCCTCCAAAAGATAAATCGGGTGTACAGGATACAGTGAAATGTAGAACAAAAGTATACAATAAAATATAGTAAAGTAGCCATTCTGCTATAAACAATGCTATCAAATTTATTAAATGCAGATACCAGGCTCATACCTGAGCAGTATTTTCCCTTATAACATCCACTCCACTACTAACACCTCACTGATTATCCTACACTTCATGAAGGATACCAGTCAAGCTGCCTTCTCCTTAAAGGGATAGTATTACTTCAAAATTACTATCCATCTTATTGTAGCCCTTAATAAACTGAGTTAAATGACACCAGCGGCATCTCTCAAACCTTTATGGTTTAAGAGATAGCCGCTTTCAAAGTTTGCTCTCCCCTGCTGTCAGCGTTCTGCTGCCAACAGGGGAATCCAGTCCCGGGACAGGCGAAGGCTCTTAAACAGAGCTGATATCTCCTTATGGAAGGAAAAATTATTAATTGAAACAGTCTTCTACATGTGCTTGGTTACCAAGCACACATAGAAGACTGTTTGTCACGGCACCCAGGAATGCTCAGAACTCAGTACGGTAATATAATGCAAAATATTTATTAGAATAAATCACATCGATAAATAAGTGGTACAACAAGCAAAGGGTTACTAGCTCGCGACACTACTACCAGAAATAGTAGGCCTTTTGCTAGACCACAATGCGAGAGACTGGGTCGAAGCCCCTGTTAGTCTCCGCAAGATACAAGAACGCCAACTTCTGATCCGTCGACTGGAACACTGGAACAGGCGACCACTGTGAACACTGGCTCGGCAATCTTGATCCGACGAACAGGAACACAAGGACTGCTGGACTGGAGAACTGACCCACGCCTGCAATCAGTCAAACCAGCAATACCACACCTTTGCAGCAACCCGGTGACCCACGCCTGCAGTCACCGCTAAGAGACCCTGTGACTCTGCCTGCAGTCACTATATCGGACCCCTGTGACTCACTCCTGCAGTCACATATAAAGACCCTGTGGCTCACACCTGCAGCCACCACACAAGACCCTGTGACTCACGCCTGCAGTCACTACACCAGACCCTGTGACTCACGCCTGCAGTCACTATATTGAGACCCTGTGACTCACACCTGCAGTCACCAATCAGACCCTGTCCACAATAGTGGTCTGTCTTAAGCCAATAGCACAAATTGATCACAGTAAGGGATGCTCGTGATCACTGGGTCATACACAGAGAGGGTTCTCGTACTTAGCTGGGTCATACACAGAGAGGGTTCTCGTACTTAGCTCGGTCATGCACAGAGAGGGTTCTCTTACTTAGCTGGGTCATACAAAGAGAGGGTTCTCTTACTTAGCCGGGTCATATCAGTGCGGGTTCTCATAAATAGCCAGGTCATACACAGTGCGGGTTTTCGTAGATAGCCAGGTCACACACAGAGCCCAAGTACTTCACCTAATAACAACAACGCAAGGACGACTGAGTCAGGACTCAGTCTGCCTTTTAAACCCCTCCACAGGAAGTAGGAGGAGCAGCTCAGAGGGAGGAAGTAGGAAGTAGGTAGGAGGAGACTACAGGAAACAAACAGATAAAACAGGGGCCTACTGCATGCTAGAAGCCTCGCGCCTGTAGATGCTGCTGGAAACAAGGTAAGCTGAAACTGTAACACTGTTTCAATTAATCATTTTTCCTTCAATAACGAGATATCAGCTCTGCTGAAGAGCCTCCGCTTGATTCAGAGACTGGATTCTCCTGCTGGCAGCAGGGGAGAGGAAACTTTGAAAGGTGCTATCTCTTAAAAGGTTTGAGAGATGTCGCTGGTGTCATTTAACTCAGTTTATTAAGGGCTACAATATGAGGGATAGTAATTTTGAAGTAATACTATCCTTTTAAGAGCTCCAAAGGCCTGGAGTAACCTATCCTAAAAAAAGATCTTCTCCCAGTCTAAAATCCCAAAAATATAACTGCTTCTTTGTATCTAAAAACAATATGAGAGGATATGCTCTAAGGCGTGATAAGGATGTGATAAAGTAGAGATGCCTTCTCCAGTGATATCACTTCTCTAGTTCACATGCTATTCTATGGAGCAAATACACTATGATATCTCTAACTTTGCAGATCTTAGTGCATATGCTCTATAGAATAACATAGGTACTGGAGCAGTGATATCACTGTATCTGCTGTATCACCGCTTTATCACATCTTAATGTATAACCCTCCATGTAATTGTGTAAAAAAAGGCTCTATGTATGTTTAATGTGTATATATATATATATATATATATATATATATATATATATGGCTATTTTGTTTCTCTCTTTTGTGTAAATATGTAACTTCTTACTGTAGTAAAAGCTCTCCAGGACATACTTAAAAACCTGAGACATTTCAATGTATTTTTCCTGGTAAAGCATTTTCTAAATAAATAAATCCCTGCTAAATCAGTGATATATTAACCCTTTGAGTGCCGGAGGGAGTACGCTTTGTGTAACCCTCTGGCACTCAAAGGGTTAAACAAAATGCCTGAGCTACTGGTGATCCACCTGTAAGATAATCTTAAAACATGTACTGTTGGTAACCCTAGAGGATCAAGATTTGCTACTCCTGATTTAGAACATGAATGGGAAATTAACATCACTTAAGCTATTGTTGGGCTACAAACCCTGAGGATGATGGAAGCAGCAGTCCAATAACAGCTGTAGACCTCATGTTTTCCAGCCTTTCTTTAGAGCCAATGCCCTGATTGTACATATGCTGCTGTTTGTTTTATATGCCTATTTCTGGTTCATCAAGTGAAATTATCATGCAATTACAGCACAGAATATACCCTTTTGTTATTTACAATGTCACAGTTTCAAAAATAGGACTGTTAGCTATGCCTTTCATAAAATATAAAACGAAAGAATCAAGTCTGAAAAGCAATTTGAGTTAATGCAAAGCTAATTCTGTATCCAGCAGGAATGCAGCCAATATTACTGAACACAGCTGAGTGCCAACATTTTCTTGTATCGTTCATACAACTCATGCTGATTTTTTTAACAGAAAATGTATTGTTAATGTTTTGTGTGTATGTGCATTTGTGTGTGTGCGTGTTTGTGCGTATATATAGATAAGACATTATTCTACCCGTGGTGAAATCTTTTTAAGGTCACAGATGCCATACATAGAGATGGGATATCCTGAAGCATCATACTGACCCTGCCCAGACATGACAGTCCAGCCACAAAGTACCAGACAATTTATCTCTGAAAGAGATAAACAACAAAGCCTTGATGTACATTTAAGTCTTTTTGGACCTTGTCAGGGGGTTACAGATTTTCTCTCTAGATACCTGAGTCAAATGGTCCACAGCTGTACTCCACTGTAACCTTTAGCAAAACAAGAGTTATTTGCTTATACAAGTAAAGGTCAAAAGATGCTATGAGTAAGCTTGCTTTATACTGTAGGAAGTTCTATAGGGCAATATTCTTCCCAGGATGCAAACTCTTTTTTAGTTCGTATTTACCATACAGTGAGAAGCAATATCCTGGAGCACATCATATTGATCCTGCCAGGAAATTACAGTCCAGTCATGAAGTGCCATGCAATTTCTTTCTGAAAGAAACAACTAACTCCAAAATGTATGTTTAAGTCTTCACTGGTTCTCATCAGTGAGATTCACACACACCCCAGACTTACAGTTCAGCCTTCTTGGACCTAAATGTGCCTAAAAAGAACAGCTGCAATTCACTGATGAGGCTCAACAGGTCTGATAAGTATGTTTGAGGTTAGTATCTTCCATAATTCTGAGAGGAATTGCTTAGCACTTTATGAGTGGACTATCATTGTGGTGGGATATTTCTTCTATGTTGTGAGCAGACGGAGTAATTTAGAACTATAACATTTGAAATATTGATCACTGTTTTGTACATTGTGTGACATTTGGTAATAGTGTGTGTGTGTGGTGTTATACTGTAAGACCTGTAAAGGGATATGGCAGTGAGGAACCAGAGTGCAGAGTGGGCTGTTAAGCCCAGCACTCTGACTTGTTTAAAGTATACTACATGTTTGCGTGCTAAGGAATGTTTGGAATGTGGATTGACTCCTGCTGTGCTTCATTGACCAATCATGGGAGTGTCACGGATTTGAAGACTCTCAGACTTAAGGTTTGGTAAAATAACTTAACTTTATTAAAAGTTAAAGGCAGTCCCTGTAGGGTAAACATACATAACAATACAACAGTAATATAACATATAATAGGTTCTACCGGCCTTGCCTAAATACTGGGCAAGGCAACCCAAGTGACAGTTTTAATGACAGGCTCTACCGGCCTTGCCTATACCGGGTAAGGCAACCGTGAGATGACATATACCGTTTCTACCGGCCTTACCAATACCGGGCAAGGCAGCCCCCACGGAATGCTGAATGTAGGCTCTACCAGCCCTGCCAATACCGGGTAAGGCAACCTTAAAGATGGTGAATTACAAGGTTCTACCGGCCTTACCAATACCGGGCAGGGCAGCCCAAAGGAGTACTGGAGTAGGCTCTACCGGCCCTGCCAATACCAGGTGAGGCAACCTACAGGATGGTATCGTCAAGGTTCTCCCAGCCTCACCAATACCGGGCAGGGCAGCCTGAGTGAGTAGACCAGCTGTCAGGTGATTAAGACAGCATAGAGAATAAGTATAGAGGTCTTACTCAGCAGGAGTCTATTGCCAGGGATACTCAGACAACTGCAAGGAAGTGGACAGCAACTGACCACAGTACTGGATGTTCAGGAGCAAACCAACGTCCGTACGTTGGGACTAATGGTAATAGCGCCACCAGGTTTAATGGAGCAAACCAGCGACCGCACGCTGGAACCAACAATGTATATCGCAACCAGGTTTAGTGGAGTAAACCAGCGTCCGCACGCTGGGACCAACAACGTATATCGCAACCAGGTTTAGTGGAGTAAACCAGCGTCCGCACGCTGGAACCAATAATGTATCTCGCAACCAGTTTAGTGGAGTAAACCAGCGTCCGCACGCTGGGACCAACAATGTATATAGCAACCAGGTTTAGTGGAGTAAACCAGCGTCCGCACGCTGGGACCAACAATGTATATCGCAACCAGGCTTAGTGGAGTAAACCAGCGTCCACACGCTGGGACCAACAATGTATATTGCAACCAGGTTAATGGAGTAAACCAGCGTCCGCACGCTGAGACCAACAATGTATATTGCAACCAGGTTTAGTGGAGTAAACCAGCGTCCGCACGCTGAGACCAACAATGTATATTGCAACCAGGTTTAGTGGAGTAAACCAGCGTCCGCACGCTGGGACCAACAATGTATATCGCAACCAGGTTTAGTGGAGTAAACCAGCATCCGCACGCTGGGACCAACAATGTATATCGCAACCAGGTTTAGTGGAGTAAACCAACAAAGTATGATCAGCAGAGAGAAGAACAATGTCGCCAGAGTGACGGCTGGAGCAGGAGATTCAGGAACTCAGTAAGATTAACCCGCGAGGTGCTGGAACACAGGAACACTGGAACTCAGTAAGATTAACCTGCGAGGTGCTGGAACACAGGAACACTGGAACTCTGGAACACTGGAACACTGGAACACAGGATCAGCAAGTACAGCAGGAACAGCAGGAACAGGCCCAGAAGCCTGACAAGCAGTTCAGGCAGAGTGGAGTCAGAAACACCACGAAAGGGCAACCTGGAAGTGCTCAGCCTGGGTTTAAAAAGGCTGTGTGAGGAGGGCTAATCACAGACAGCCAATCATGATACTCAGCAAGTGACTGACACTGAACAGCACCAATCACGGGCACCGTGATAGGGAGGTTATTATGGACCAGTTAAAATGTCCCTTTTTCAAACACTAATTTGTATTCTTATCTTGATAAGAGTGTCTAGAAGTGTATATAAGCAGAGTGTTTTATCAATAAAGGCTGGTCTGTTCTACCCTCCTTAATACAAATATTGGCTTTATTTCTGGAGGGGGCTTTGGCTGGGAATTCTCTCCTTAGCCACTGCAAGAGTGAATTCACTTGCCTCGCCGGTCTACTGGCATAGGCCTCTGGAAACCCCACCTAGGGATCTGCAGCTAAATTCACTAGGTCTTCCAGTCTTCCAGGAAGCAGCATCCAGTAGTTCCTGCCTGAGTATCCAGGACCACCAGAAGCCAGGAAGTAGCAGGGCTCCAGACAGCCATGGAAGAGGGGCAGCAGCATCGGTGGTTCAGGAACTGATAACCTCAAAAGGGTCCGGTAAATCCTGGTACCGTTACACATGTCTATGGCACCTATGAGCTAAAAGAGATTGCTCTATTGGTGTGACACTAGTTCAATAGAGGCTAAAACATACCATGGCAGGCTCTTCCTAGTGGAGCATCCCTGAGGAAATGACTAGTGGAAGGAGTCTTCAAACATATCACCAGCTATATATCATCATAGTGGATACATTTGGGTAAGATCCCAGACCGTTACATGTGCAGCGGGACTTTGTCAATTCTAACCTCAGAACTTCGAGTCTCTATCCTGTGAAACAAGTCGAAGGTCTGTTTAGTATTTGTGATATTCTGTGGAAACTGTGATTTCAGGATTGGGGTGAGTTTGTTGCTGCAAGATTGGAGAAAAGGGGGACGGTTAATAATCAAGTGTTGTTGTGACACCTAAAGAACCTGTGGAGGCAGGGGGTGAAAAGGGGGAGAGTGGTTATGGCCTTAGCAGCTATTTCATTTTTTTACAAAAGTAAGAGGGGAAAGAGTATTGCCAGATAGTTTTGCGATTAGGAGGGTTATGAAGGGTTTGGGCAGAAAGCGTCAGAAAGTGGCATATAGGAGAAGGCCAATAGACCAGGACAAGTTGAGGCAAATGTATGTGGCTTTGGGAGTCATTTGCAAGGACAAATATGAAACATTATTATCTAGAGCAGTCTTCATAATGGCTTATAGGGTAAGGGAATTGGTGGAGGCAGCAAAGAACATGCAATGTAGGCATGTAGGCCACTGTAATATTGTCCATTCCAGACTTTTCAAACTCATTCATCCTCCATATTGTCACAGTGCCTTACCTCGGCCTGCGCCATTCAGCCAGGCGGAGGGTTCTGGACGGACACTCCTGCATCACTAGCAGCATTCCTCTGCCTGTGGCCTAGTCTGGTTCCTGGTTACTGGCAGCATTGAATCAGGCACTTGCCTGGACGCCTGTTATAGGCCCAGCCTGGGGGACCTAATTGGTCCTGCCTTCTCCTACACCTTTATAAACCTCTATGGGCCTGTGTATCAGTTACCCTTATGTTGGTGTTCTGAGCAGTTCATTATCTAGTATTCATGATTCCTGTGTATGATCCGGCTTGTCTGTCCATCCATTCTGGTGTTGACCTGTGGCTCTATCTGACTATTCTCCTTGTGCATTCTGATTTGGCTCAGATATCCTTTCTGGGGCAAACCTGTGGCTCTGGCTGACTACCCGCTCTGTGTATGACCTAGGCTTGTCTGACTACCCACTCTGGTGTTGATCTGGGGCCCTGTCCTCTGCGCATCCAGCATTCCATCACTTCAATGGATATCCTATCTGGTGCAAACCCATGGCTGTGACTGACTACCCGCTCTGTGTATGACCTAGGCTTGTCTGACTACCCACTCTGGTGTTGACCTGGGGCTCTGTCTACTGCGCATCCAGCATTCCATCGCTTCAGTTGATATCCTATCTGGTGCAAACCTGTGGCCCTGGCTGACTGCCCGCTCCGTGTATGACTTTGGCTCATCTGACTATCCTACCTGGTGCTTACTAGAAGGACCTGTCTGTTCGCTCCTAGGGTTGGTTCCGTTATTCAGACATAATTCCTAGTACTGACCTGGGGCTAGCAGACTCCCAGCTACTGACTGCAGGTAGAGTCAGTATCACTCTTGGGCGTTACCTTACTGGGAGACTCCAGCAAGCTGAGGCCTAGTCTCAGACAGTGTGGTGGTGATATTGGGAGACTGCTATTCCTGATATAGTAATTGCCTTTTCGATCACCCACTGTGTGTATATATTATATTGCATTACTGTTATTATTCTCATAATAAAGATTATATTAACTATACTGTCTGACTCCTGGTTCTGCTTTCCAACCGTAACACATATATTTCAGGGTGACACTGGCACGGACACCAACAAATATTTAAACCCCATCAGGCCATAGGCCTTTTTTTGGACTAGCAGGACCAATACAGTCACACAGTTCAGTCTAACCTCCAGACTGATTCAGTCCCTATTGACACCAATTTGATCTTGATTTTGTCCATCCTTTACTGGCTCCAGTTTTTGACCCCTATATATATATATATGTTTTATATTTTATATATTCTGCATAATAGGATGATTGGGGTTATGTGATGTGGGGATTGGGATCTGGGGGTGTGGGTATGGATGGCACCTCTGCACATTAGTTATTTTTAGGTATTGGTGGATTTTGATTAACAAATATTTTATATTTTTATAATATTTTTGCTTAGACTATTTATTGATTAGTTGTGTGCCTCAGATGAATCTCTCTTCTTTTTTTCTTGTGCTTCTTACATGTATTTTTGGGAGATGAGTGCACCCCATATATATTTTTATGGGTTATCCATTTTTTGATTTGCATGTGCACCTTTTGGTTTTTTTGTTTTCCCCTTTTGGGACTAGCAGGGCCAATACAGTCTACTTTCCTGAGTAATTCAGTCCCTAATGTAACTCTGTATCAGGCTTGAAAGTAAAACATGACTTTTGCCCCTTAAAATGTATTTTCTCTGAATCTGGACATTTCTCTCATCTTAGTCATTATCTCATTTGCAGTATGTACAGCAATAGCAATGGAGAGTTTATAAAGAATTCTGTTACTGATATTTTTGCTAAATAATTTGTACTACTGCATGGTGACTTTTACTCCCATGGTCCTATTTGTCATTCTAAATAAATGTCACAGTTATCTACTAACTTCCGCCATAACCATTTTACTGGGAGAAAGATTAATACGACACAATCTAAGCTGCCTTCTCCCCCATATTGCCCTTACAACACACAGCTGATGCTGACATATTTCTTACATTTATCTATCTATAACATTCTAAGGTCCACATCTTATTATTTTAAAGATTTTACAAAGTTCACAAATGATGATGAAGGTCTGTACAAAGACAGAAATACTGCTTTGCTATAGATGAAATAATATATGATTCATTATCCTATACTCCCACTGTTTGCTACATATGCTTTGATTAATCTACACAAACAAACACAACCATTAGTCAATTATCTTAAGCAGAAGTTGCAAAAGGCAAATTCTTTTCAGCTCTTAAAGTGATAGTAATACTTGAAAACTTTTACATTTAATCCAATAGATATTTTAAAAATTCATTAATTGTGCCATTTTCGATCTCCCAAACCTTTATGGTTTGGGAGATATAAGTCTACAAAGTTCCCCCTTCCCTCCCCTTGTGCTGACGTCAGCTTTTAAACTCAAAGACGGAGATCGCAGTCCATAGACTGTCCTGCGGATCTTCAGCAGAGCTGTGATTGTGGTAGTTACAAAGAAATACTTCATCTGAACGGTCTACAACTTGTGCTTGCAAAGTTTGCTTACAGCCCCATCAAGTAAATATAGTGATAGCTAAATGTGAGTAATGACTGTGTAGGCCAGGCATGGGCAACCGGAGGCTCTTCAGCTGCTGAGAACTACAATTCACATGATGGGAGTTGTAGTTCAGGTCAGCTGAAAGGCTTCAGGTTGCCCATTCTTGGCCTAGGCAGTCATTATTCACATTTAGTCATCTCATAATGTACTCAGTGGGACTGATGTAGGAAAAGTGTTTATTCAGTAGCAAACGAAGTCCAACGGCACTACAGGGAACATATACAAATTCTCCAATTCCCTTGAATGCAAAAGAGACCTCTCTAGCACTCAACAGGTTAAAAGCCCCAATTAAACCAATTGAATATTTTATTTACCCAATATGGTGGGAAATAGGCTATAGGACTCCATTATTATTTTTATTATTCTTTATTTATATGGTGACAATTTATTCCGCAGAGCTTGTCATAATTCAACTAAGGCACTAAGTGAGAAATTTATAAAAGTGGAGTAAAGCGAATTTTAACTTTAAAATGGCGTTAAAACTGAATGTGATAGTTATAAAAGTAATAATGATACATTAAGAGAGCATAATGCCCAGGGCCAGATTTGCATTCTAGGCTCCCCTGGGGAAGGCACTCTGGGCACCCTTAACTCCGCCCATGGCCACACCCCACTCCTCAAATTACCATGCCACCAGTCTCATCCACTGTTTTCTGGCACAGAATTTACCTTTGACCTACAACAAGCAAGGACATAAAAGCTTTAACCCCTTGGTTAATCCAATAATAGCCTGTAAAGGGGTATATAAGCTACTGCATGGATACAGAGATTGCTCTGGCCCCACCCACAATTTAGAATATGGGTGTGGCCAGCAAAGCTGAGGCGCCCCTCAAAATCTGGAGCCCTAGGCAGGTGCCTCGTCTGCCTATTGGGAAATCCGGCCTTGATAATGCCACATAGTAGTGGTGTGTTTTTTGAAAAGTGTAGTTTGTAACATTATGAAGTGGCGCAGCGAATTTATAAAGAAATAATACTGTTTGCGACATTTTAGCGACACAGTTTTTGCCACAATATTACCACCATGTCTTTCATGTTCTTGTTTGTGGCATAGTAGCCAAAAGCGGGATACACAAACGTGCACACAAAAAAAGCAAATGTGAACAAATATAACTATAAAAAAGCACCGTAACACCACATTTATAAACGTTAGAATTCTGCTTTATAAATACCAACTATCATAATAAGAAATAGGGCCACTTTAAGTAAACTTCACAAACAATGTAAAAGAACACTTTTTATAAATGTCCCCCCAAAAATCTTGGCCAGCATTGTGTACACAAGCCTCAATTCTTTCCCAAAACCAAAGGATTCTAAAGTAAAAAAGATAACTGTGTCATAAAACAACATGAGGCCTAGAAAAAGCAAGTAAGTGTTAAAATAATGAAACCAATTAAATATAACATACGCATTTAGGAATACATCAACACGTATGTTAATAATTAATTCTTTGGAGACTTCTCTAGCATTCAAGGGGTTAAAAGCAACATTGAAGTGAAAAAAAAATAAAACAGTGAAATTTTGTGAGGGATTTTTTTATTTGTCCTCCTGCAGTTTTCCTGAGTACATCACCCCCTATGACTATAGATTCACGCAAGAAATTCTGGAACTGGTAATACATCCTTTTAGAAATGCAGCCAACACACATCACTGGTTTCTTCCTTCTCCCTCCCTAACTAAAGTGCTAGGCCCCATATGGTCATTCTGTGCTGTGAACAGCTGTGACAGATGAGTCTGGCCCTTGTTGTGCCCCAGAAGCAATGCGTGACCCATCTTCTGTATAACAAAAGACTTTTACATTTTTAAAATATCATGTCCTTTAGGTAAAGAATACAGCGGTCTGAAATCCAATCCAAATACATATTAAATAGACATTCCAGCACAAATTACACAATTTATTCAGAACAGATGTATAGTCTAAGTGATTTTGTTGAAAAATATTAAATTTCACAGCAAGATATTTCAGCATGTTTCATTTGCATTATCTTCACTTCATTACTGAGTGTTTAACCAGTTAATTTGCCTGAATTTAAATATCAGTTTCCCCTGGGTAAGTCACTCTAACTGTCCTTAACCCTACCCATTCCTCACATGAAACTGCACCCTAGGGTTACCATCCCCTAAATTTTTTTTTTTCATGGCTAAAAATATTGCATTTCTTATAAAAAAAAAAAAATTGTAAAAAAATCTCATTGTTAATAAACTTGGGGTTGTTTAAAAAAAATAGCAATCTAATATAAATTTGCATTGTTTCTAAGAAAAAGATAGCAATGCTAATAACATAATCTCATTTATAAAATAAATATTAGCAATGCTAGTATAAATTCACATTTCTGCTACTAAAAATAAAAAATATGGCTTTGTTTCCTAAGAAAATTAAGCAACGCTGATAAAGTGTTTTGTGCATCTAAACTGCATGTATTTATATGCTAACTTTTTTAGGGATAATGTAATATTTTAAGCTCATTAACAAAAACTCAGCTGGTGCAAAATTAATAAATTAATAAATAAAGCGTCTTACTTAAAAATGTTTTTTTTACTGTCATTTCTAAAAAAAATACTTTTAACAGACCTTCCAGTTTTAGGATATGTTTACTGGCATCATTAGATTTACTGATGCCAATACTGCCCCCCTCAAGCCTCATCCATGGGCTCAGAAAATGCCCTTAACCAACAAAAAAAAGGCTATTAACCCACGGGTGCTAGGGAAGTATTCAATGGATTGCTGCTCAGTATGTTAACTGGTAAATACAGCACAGTCCACAAGTGTACGGACAGTAACTCAAGTTTAGTTGTTCTGCCTCTGGCACACTTTTCCATTCAGTCTTGTCTTCAGCAAGTGAAATGCATACTCAGTTGGATTCAGGTCAGGTGATTGACTTGGCCAGTCAAGAACATTCAACTTACCAATAGTTAAGAGGGCTATAGCCCTGGTGACCCCATCAGAAAGTGGGCTATCACTGCCATAAAGCATCATAAGTATTGTTCTAGGATCTAATTTGTGTGTTCCGTTTTTCCTTTGGTCTGCGGGTGATAGCCTGAAGACAATTTACACAATCTGTAATCCTGAAAAGAATGCCTTTAAGAATTTTGAGGTAAATCGGGAACCTCAATCTGATGTGATAGATGACGGCACTCCATGTAAGCAGAAGACCTCTAGAAGATATAAGGATGCAGTCTGTGCTGGGGAAGGTAGTCCTGATCTGGGTATCAAATGTGCCATTTTGGTAAAATGGTCAACTATGACAAGAATGGTATTATGTTGTTCTGCTTAGGTAAATCCACTATAAAGTCAAATGTGACCTCTTCCATGTACCATAAGGAACAGATAATGGAATAATAAGACCAGGTGGTTTTGTGTTCCTAAAAACAAAAAATAAACCAGTATTTCTGCGCCCTGAATAACTGGTGATAGCGCATTTGAGTTATTTATTTTCTATTGTGTTTCTTTATCCCACTGGTGATAGCGTATTTGAGTTATTTATTTTCTATGGTTTTGTGTTCCTGCTTGTAAATTAATTGCAAGTGTCACACAAAGCGATAAAAATATACAATGTCTTGTTTCATGAAAGGCCACCAGAAATGTCTTTGAATGCTTTTGGTTGTCTGAATGATCCTGTAATGGCCAGCAGAAGGGAGATCATGAAACATGTGGAGTATCTTCTGTTGCACTATATAGTCCTGTTTGTACAGTAACCCATCAGTGTAAGTTAAGGCGTGCTGTTGTACCAAAGCAGTTGTAGGTATGGTCTCTTGTTTAATTATGGTTAGGAGGTCACTGCTGAGAAACAAGAAGTAATGAGGTAGTAAAATGGTATCAGGAGGACCGGAGAACTCAGCTGATGGGCCATACATCCTAGACAATGCATCTGCTTTTCCATTCTTGGAACTAAGAAAAAGAAAAGGGCCCATCAAGCCTCTCTGGTGCAGAGTCTGCGAGCTGACCGAAGTTATTTGAGGTTGTGGTTATCAGTGAAGATAGTGACAGGAGTCTCAGAGCCTTCTAGAAGATGATGCAATTCCTCTAAACTTTGTTTGTTGGTAGATCATTCCATATCTCCAATATTGTAGTTTTGTTCTGAAGCCGAGAGGTGTGTGGAAAAGAATACTACAGGGTGGTACAGACTCTTAATGCCCTAACATTGAAACAGGATAGCACCGGTTGAGATATTGGAGGAGTCCACTTGTAAGAAGAATGGCTTGGTGGTATCAGGTTGGGGAAGGATAGGAGCCTGAGTGAATGCTGTTTTTAGAGTGGCAAATGCTGTTTGAGCCTCCTCAGAACAATGAAAACATATCTCAGCTTTGGTGAGAACAGTAAGAGGGGCTATTTGTTTGGAAAAGTCCTGTTCAGTTCCTTATAATCAGTACAAGTTTGTAGACCACCATCTTTTTTTGGGAACAAAGATTCCTGCTCTGTCAGGAGATGTCGAAGGATGGATAAACCCTTGACCAGAGGTTAGACAGTGCTCCTTACAATGAGATGAATGAAAAAAATCTGTAGCTACTGACCAGGTGATAAGCTGGAGTTGGAGCCAGGGAAGGCATGACGTGACATGACATGAGACTTAGATGCCGGGAGGCATAGTGATACGGTCTCAAGGGAAATGGGACCGGACTGAAGATGGCTTTGGTCAGCCAATTGTAGTGATAGAGAATATATGTTATCCTTAACCGGTATTCCCAAGGCATGAACCAGTTCTTGATTCCTGAAGCATCCGCTTTCCCTGAAATCGATCATGGTAGTCACCTCATTCTGTTAATTGTTCCACTGGAGAGTAAGAAGGATAGATAGATAAGTAGATAAAGCAACAGAAGGGGGAGTGGATGAAGCAAAGGAGAGGTAACTTCTACTTTGACATGGACAAGGTCTAGAAGGATAGGATCTCAAGAGGTGGCCATCTGCCCCACAGTATAGGCAGAGGTTGAGTTGGCTGCGATGCTCCCTCTACGATCTGGATAGGGAACCACGTACTACCCCCAGTTGCATCGGTTCCTCAGTAGTACTTGAAGGAGTAGATAGTAGTGTCAGGTGTGGGGGATGTTACCAGAAGGGTTATTGCTTGTGTAATATCTCCATTTCATGTAAATAGATGTTATTATTATACTAATACAGTAGATAGATAGATAGATAGATAGATAGATAGATAGATAGATAGATATGTCTGCATTGTATAACATACAATCAGTGGGCAGCTTGTTCTGGAACAGGTGGCCCACAGGCATGCTGAGATGCAGATCTATTTTCTCTCACTCCCATAATAACAGGGGCCAGCTTGTTTGTGGACAGGTGGGCTCTGTGGGCAATGATGCTATCTATGAATGGTCAGTGTATGAATAAATATGTATCAGTGATAATGGGATGTACAAGTATGTTTTATATTGTACACATAATACTGATACATAATATTTATTCTGCAAATACAGATGATATATATATATATATATATATATATATATATATATATATATATATACAAATCAGATGTATGCATCATCCTTTGCCTTTACCCACTCAGTCAGGGTATCACCTGTTCGCTGACAAGACAAATGGCCTGGGAACCAGTATAGATGTGTATATCTTGCAGGAGGAGGGTTGCTGATGCTGGTGTCTTAAATAAGTGCACTGTCATGTGTTTAGGCCTATTTTACATTGAAAACAATGGACAGTAAAGAGTATAAAACAAGGGATTAGATTCCATTTAGTCAGAGAAGATGGAGTGAAGGAGAAAGATAGAGTGAAGGAGAAAGTTTGAGTGAAGGAGGAGGAAAGGAGAAGGAGAGAAGGGGCAGTGAAGGAGAGCTGTAACAAGACATGTACAGGAGAATTCTGCCCAGGTAATTATGCCATGACACCAGTGCACTTATGTAAATAGAAATGTATTAATGTTTTGTGTTCTGTAGTCTTAGATGTATTTTTGTAGTTAGTCTAATCTTTGTTGTGCATACCATTTAATTCCTTATAAGGAAGTATAGATTGATTTTCCATGTAAATTTAAGACTCTGATGGTGTTCTAATAAATTCTGTTTTTGATTGAATCATCTCTTTTGCGTCTGAATCCTCATAACTGGAAATATTTATGTATATGTACATGTAAAATCATCATATTTATATATACATACATAGTTCTCAGGGTTACATTACTGCTGACCCAGTTAAAACCGGTAACAGCGACAAGCAGGGTTGGGGACTTCTCACAGGGAGAGGTGCTGTAGCCAATCTCTACCTTCTCCTCTCCCTCAATCTTCGATCGATTTATATAGACAATTGAATCAGGTCGCTTTTACTGTAATCTCATTGGTTAAAATGGCAGATGAGTTGTTATACTAAACTCCTGGCTCACAAATTGTGCTTTGGACCTTGCATAACAGATGGTTTTATATGAAAACAAAACTTTAGAATCCTTATGTTGATACCTTGCTGCAATAAAACCACTGAAAAATGGTTTACTTAGTATATCAAACTGTGTGCTGTTTACAAGGAACTGAACTTAAAGGGATAGTAATACTTCATTTTATCTTTATTTTATTTTGTAGGCATTAAAAAACATGAAGAACGATATAAGTCTTATCTCTCGAACCTTTATGGTTTGAGAGATATTCACAAGCAAAGTTTCCCCTCCCACCCCTTTTACCTAGTGTAAGCCATCTCTTCTCAGATGTGGAATGCAGTCCATAGAACAGACAGATAACAGAAGGGGACAGTTTTCTTCCTATGAGAAGAATGAAGGCCCTGCCCCCCTTGACAAGCTTTTCAGCTTTTTCCCTTATCTTAATTGAAGATTGTCCCCTCTCTGCAGTCTACCTGTGCACCTCCCTTCTGATCTGGCTGAGCAGTGTTACATCAGTAAAAGGGGCGGGAGGGGGATATTTTGTCATTGAATTACTCTTGAACTATAACTCTGACAGTATTGAAATAACACTCTCCAAAGTCCAAATACTATGATGATTAATTAGAGCTGCTTTTATTATGAAACATTACTATGCCTTTAAAAATAAAATGCAAGATCTCTGGTTCATTCTGTTTACCTGTATTCTTGCACATACTTTATGTTTTAGTAGTTGCGAGCAACATCCTCTGCAGAATTTCAAGCTCCCTTCATCAGTTTCTCTGTTGCTTTCAAACTCTGAGCCAACCTCTGTATTTCCCAAATGTGAATCAGTTCATCTTGATCATAAGCTGCTAGTCCTAGGTTATGCATTGACTGTAAATTCTGTATTTCTGTTGCAGTGATACTGACATGTATTGTGCAGTGAGGCCATAAGGTCTTCAGTCACTGTGTAATTAGAATGAAGGGGAAGAGGTGAGGCCTTGCTTACCCATGGAATTATAACAGTGGATAAATTGGCTGAAAAAGGGAACGCACCGATTCTACCTTTCAGCTATTATATTAAAAAAGTTTCCCAAAGTGGTCACACAATCTGCAGTCTTAGGTTTGGGCCAAGCATATGTTTCTTACTACCACCACCTCCCAGTATGTGCCATTAGGTGCACTGATTTGCTTTGTCAAATTTCTCCACTGCTGCATATTCTTCAGCAATCAACTCCACAGAACATTGTAGATGTACATCTCGTGGGATCTATAAAGACGAGCCCACTGGAAGATCCCCTGGTTTCCCAGTGGGCCAGGATGATCTTGCATGTGGTGGAAATACAAATCCCATAATATTAAATGAGAGCAAAGAAATATGTACCCTTCTAGCAGTTAAAATTCCTATTTGAATTAATGTGAGTTTGGGAAATGTATTTGTTCCCAGTGCTTCTGTTTCTATGTTCCAGAGTTGTTGATCTTTGTTGTGTGCATTCATGACCTTAATCACCGACTGTACCTAAAGCACTTTGTTTGGGGTATATAGTTTTTGTTTTGCTTGGAGCATGCAATTAGATTAATAAATACTTCTTCTATATTAATGCAATACATATAGCACCTTTCTAATGAACATAACAATATTCTATATCGAATATGGGGAAACATTTCAGAAGGAGAGTTGCTAGGTTCTCAATGGACCTGAGGCTTGCGCATGCCTATTACAATATTCATGAACCATTCAATCCAACTTGCTAGTAGGATGATTATCACTGTTATATACCCCAAGCTTTAGCCTCCTTTCCCCATATAGTACCAAGCAATAGTGCAGCAATTGTAATTCATTGTGGGACATAAGAAAAAAGGTAAAGGGGAGTATTCTTGGTCAAACCATCTACATCTCAGAAGACAAAAATTCTCCACATTCCCATTTGTTAAAACTGAGATTTTAAAGCAGAACGTTCAGCTTTATAATATTGCCCTCAAGACATTAGTAATATAGCAATAGGCAAAGTAATAGTTATATTATGGTGAATAAATCTATGTTATTGAAGTAATCCACGTTCTTCGGCAGGCATCCAGGGCACAGAGTTTGCAAGAGAAGCTCTGTGCAGGCAGCAACTTCTGTTATCTTAAAGTAACCAATGAACGTCACCACCAGTCTGGGCAGTGCACGGTACAAACTTCCCTCTAAGATGTCTGCACTGTTGCCCGCTGGATGCCTGCTGAAGAAGGTGGATTACGTCAATAACATAGATTTATTCACCATAATACAACTATTACTTTGTCTATCTCTATATTACTAATGTATTGGGGGCAATATTATAAAGCTTTAACTCCTTGAATATGAGTTTTTCAATGCATTCTACAATGTGTTTGATACCTATCTAGTAATGATGGACATTTCTTTCCCTGTGGGAATTTCTGCAGAACGCCCACAATTTGCTGCTTTTCCTCCAAAATTGCCACACATGAGAATCCCATATGATCTTCACCTTTTCACTCACTCCAAGAAATTCCCCACAAGAATATTGTCATTGTCAGGCTCAGTATGTGTAGTTCTAAGGTTCCCAATGAATTGGGATAAGGCTGGGAATCGGAGGAAAGTATTTGTGGTTCTATGGCTACTAGTGCACTGAGACAAGGCTAAGGGGTCATTGTGCATGCTTCTATGGCTACTGTGGAGCAAGGCTCAAGGATCAGTATGTATGATTCTAATATACTAGTGGGCAACATGAAACCCCCTGCTGCAGCCAGATAAAACTCCAATCATTTCTCACCAGCCACTGGCTGGTAGGGAATGATGGGAGTTGTTGTCTTGCAGAACTTGTGGGCCCAAAATCCATCTCACGGCATGCACTAAGATGTCCTTGCAATTTAATCTCTGCAATTACACCTTAAGTATGTTTACATTGCCATCCTTTCCCATGTTTTGACCAGATTTGCTGGGAGTCCGGGACAGTCCTAGATTTCAAATGTTTGTCCCATATCCTGGAATGCAGAATGTCGCATTAACACTTACCATTAATCCTGATGTCCAGCGGAGCCCACAGCTTGCTGGTCATCTTCTGTCCTTCTCTTCTGTCTTCTCATCCTTCTGTCTTCTTTCTTCTATCTTCCGCCTTCTCTTCAATCTATTCTCTTTCTTCTGTCTGTAAAATAAAATAAAATATTAAGTACCAAGCATGAACGAAGACATTGTTGAACCCTTTGAGTGGCAGAGGGATACGCAACACATTGCAAAGCAATGCATTACATACCTCACTGGCACTCAAAAGGTTCAATAGTATTGCGCCATAAATATTGCCATATTACATGCCACCATGAAATGCCCAAAAGTATAAACATGCCAAGAAATAATATGATCCATATAGACAGAAATAAATATCATCCATTAATGCAAAGTAAGAGAACTTAGCTCAATTGTTCATGTCTCCGCCACTGGGAGTGACAGCGAGGGAGGAGGCAGCGGAGACACAAATGTACAACGTGGCTCCCCTTCAGCTCTGTACGGGCCAATGCCCATAACACACTGAGGGCATTGGAAGTGAGCATGTCTTTATATATGGGCAGGCTCACTTCAATTTCCCTCACAGCCATTGGCTGGGATGTTCTTCACATCCCAGCCAATCAGATTTGAGCAGCTGTTCTTTAAAATGATTGGCTGGGATGTGAAGAACATATACATACACATGAAACACATAAAAGCAAAGAGCTAGAATACTTTAGCACGTATATGTGCCTGGTACGGAGGTGTTCACAGTCTTGTGTGAATGCACTATATGCACGGTGATAAATATATATATATATATATATATATATATATATATATATATATATACTATAATATGTATGTTCTTATAATAAGACCAGAGAATTTCTCTGTGGTGGTAGCTATAAGGGGTGCGCAGAGAAGAGCATGGGATGTAGATCTAATCAAGTGGCCGCTTACAGGAGATCTGTGATATCTGGATACATATAGGCACAGTATAACCAAGTACGAAAACTTGAATATCAGAGTCAGTAAGGATGTTTGCTTACTAGATATCTTCTTTGTTCAATGCCCATCTTCGTCTCTGTGTCAATGTCTTTGGTGTCCCTGTGTTCCTCTCTCCAGATTCCTCATACCACTCTATCATATCCACAGCTGTGCAATGCAATGTAATTCAAGGACAAGGCATTTAGTACCTGCACACATCTTCTCTATCCCACTCTTATTGGAACAAAGTTAATATAGAGTTACATCTTAGAATCTCAACTCTTAGGTCCCATAGGGTCTTTGGGGAACAAGTCTATATATTTACACTTATTTTGACACATATTTAAGATAGAAATAAAGGTGTCTATATATTTCATAAACTGTGGTCTTGCTTAAAAAGAGTCATCAAATAAGATGCATATTATTTTATTGTCGGTATTATTTGCCCTAGATTAAGTATATGGCAGATGGGGAAAAGAAAAGGAAATATAGCCAGATTGGCATATTTTCTGAATTTATGCATATATTCCTTATGTTTATAATTAGATCACCAACATAAAAGGAACGTACTTAGAGTATTCAATGATGATTTTCATTTATATTGACTTATTTTTATTATTTATTTACTTGTTTATATTCGCCATGTGGGGTGTTTGTCCATACAACAGAGAGGGTTTTCCTTGGGGGGAGATGAGGAAGTATGGGGACATAGGTGTACATATCCACCAACCTAATACATTCTTATTTGTTGTCTTTTCTATAACTTTATTAATACAAAATATGACAAATGTTCTGTAATTACAATAACCATTTTTATTGCATGTACATTATATCATAACCTACTACACTTAGAGGATATTCCTTGTGCTGTCTAACCCCTCCCCTCTTCTTTACACAATAGAATAGGACAGAAATAACAGCCAAATCAGGAATAAAGATCACAGTTGCCTGTGTGTTCCCAGTCAGTCACATATAAATGTGGGGTATTTGGGGTAATACTCATTTGCTCCCTTCTCACAACCCCAGACTCCTCTGACACAGAGATAACAGCCAGATCAGGAAGTAACTTGAATCACAGCTGCTTGTGTCTTCTTGGCCACACAAAATTTTGGGGCATTTGGGATAAACCTCCTTTGTTCCCTTTTCACACCCCCAGACTCCCGTAGGACAGAGACAACAGCCATATCAGGATAAAAAAAAACTTGGATTGCCTCTGCCCGTGTTTTCTCAGTCAGTCACACACAATTTAGGTGTATTTGGGGTCAACATCCTTTCTTCTTTCCTGTTCCCCAGACTCCACTGTTACAGAGAACATATTGCCTGCCTACAAGATTCCTAAACTAAGCTTCATTATTATTAGTCGGTCTTCTGTAGCTCAAAAATGTCCTGCTTTTTCTTTCTCTCACACAGAATGGCATGCTGCAGGAACCTGACATCCTTTTTATACTATGCCTGAAGGAATAGAAGGGAAACTTACCATGTGTGTGTGTGTGTAGGTGGGTGGGGGAGGGGTATTCAGTCTCTCAATTGATTTCAATGCAGTGAGCTAGGTGAAAAAATTTGAAAAACAAAACACTTTTCATGAAAAATTTACAGCTTTACTAAAAGTGCCAATTTTTCTGCTGTTTCTATTTTGAGGCAATATATTTTGCTCATCCCTAATCCACAGTACAGAGTTTTAAACTGTACAAGAACAACTCCCAATAACTCAACTGTGGTTCCAGGTTGCTGCAAAGATCACCAATATCTGCACAGCTGAGTGACATCAGCACGTTACTCTACACTCAAGGGATCTTTTTCCTTTCTCAATAGAAGCTCACTGAAGGCGGATTTTCTGATATGGGGTTTCCACGGGGCTTCTATGAAGATGAGCAAAAGCTCTCATGAATGATGGGCTACACATCATGGAATGTGTTAAAAATTAATTATTTGGGGATTTTTAATACAAATATATACTATTATTTAGGCACAATTTGAGTGCCATTTTAATGTTATGTACTTTGGTTTTTACTTTTAAATAACATTTACTATATCCTAAGTGGGGACGGTGAATATTCTCTGACTGCACTGTTGTCAGTTTAACCATTTCCTGACCATCATATTCATGAGTAACTTTGTCATCTTTTGATATGATTAATAATTGAGTTACACTATTGGTTGCTCTTTTTATTTTTCGTGCTTTTACATATTTTTCAGTTTGGGAGAGAGAGTTACTAAGGAGCAGCACAATTCACATTTTCTGTGTATACTGTGGCTTGGGCACTTCATAATCCTAGAAAGCGTGTTCAGCTGTGATGTACATAAGTTGTTTCTCAGCCATAATGTTTGTGAGTATTCACTAACAAGGTGATTTGATTGTGGTATCTGATTGATATTTGATCTTTACTAGGGACAACTTCACCTTCTCCTCTCCTCTATTGCCCCTAGAGTAGATGACTTGACCTAGCTTTGCACATATTGAGATCAGCACAGCAAATGGAATACAATGGGTGAGTTAAGAGGTATGGGAACTGTGTTTCCATATTTCAGAGAACACTGACCGTTGTTTGTATTTGCACTAATGGCTGCATGTTAGGGTTTCTCCTGGCCCCGTGTGCCTAAAGGGTGCTTTTAATACTACTCAACTGTGACTTTTTTTTAGTGTCCTAAAACAGATCTTGCTACTCCACATGTGATGTCCATAAAAACGAGGAAAAGAACCAAGAATACTGCCTGTCTGAAGGAGAACATATCCTGGATCTGCTGAAAGAATCACTGCACTCTGACATCTTGCCAATTTGTGCCTGAGTGCACGACCTTGAGGAATCTACAGAGACTGTTGTTATGGTCCAGCACGATATGCAACAGACCCTAATCTCACAAGCCGAAAAAATTCAACGCCTACATCTCCAACTGATTGATGTGGAGAACTGGGGCAGGTGGAACAATATCAGGGTGTGGAACTTGCCAGAAACCGTTCCTCCCCTGGACCATCATGCCACCCTGCAAAATATTTTTCCTCCCTTCTACATATTTATCTGGATTTGATCCACTTGGAATGGGCCCACAGACCCTTGAAGCCTAGACATCCCACTGCACGTAGGCCCGCTACGTGATTTGCTGCCGGGCTTCCTTCCAACAAAAATATGCTGTCATGAGGGCTGCTAGAAACACCCAACATCTAAAGCTTTATGGTGCAGACATTCTACTATTCAATGACCTATCTCCCCTCAAGCTCCAGCTCAGAAGCTTTAGACCCCTGACTTACGCCCTAGGCAACCACAACATTCCTTAAAGATGGGGGTTCCCATTCGCAAGTGTCCTACAACAGCTTGAAACCCTAAGACCATTGTGGACCCACATGAACTTGTCTCCCAGCTCTGGCAAATAAGTGTTGCCCATTGTGGGCATTATTTGCCTTTTGGTTTCTAACTTGCACTGTGGTGGACTTTTGTCTTTATTGTTGCTCTTACCATTGTTTGTCACCCATACACTCTGGGGGTGGTGTGGTGGCTGCTTGGCCTATGGTCAGTGGCCCTTGTGGGTGCTGGTTGCTGGTCAGACTGGTCTCTGTGCCACTCCCTCTCCTGGGCACCCTTGGGGGACTATGCACACCCTTAATAGTTGCTCTGGGCTCAAGCTAGACAGTCTCCCCATGGTGGGTTTCCCATCCTTTAGTGAGCAGGCAACAGAATGGGGGTGGCGTCTGGGCCCTTCCGATTTTTCCAGCCACTGTGGGGCCCTGTGGTCATCTGAGTGCACTTGCTCCATTACACTAACCCAGTGATTTCAACTGTCGCTTCTTTACTCCGTTGTATCAGTTCCCCTTACGACTATACTTTTGTGATTTTTGTAATTGGATTGTTCCCTTCATTTGTATGTTGTTGCTATATTGCTGGGGGGACATGGGGTGACCCTGAAGGGCCCTTCACACTTGGGGGGCCTGGATGGGCGCCTCTGGCTTCCCCTTCTTTGCTTGACTTTTCTACTCTCCCTGCCTTTCCTCCTATCCACTATTCTAGCTATCACAAATCTCCTCCATGGCCCTAAAGCTGATCCAATTTTGCACTATGGCAGGTTCATTTTTAATTAACACTCTCATTATTATCGGCAGGGTTCTAAACTCCCCTCACAAACAGAGGGTCCTTTTGTAGGACTGCCTGTGCCTGGGGTATCAGATTATATTTTTATAGGAAACCTATTTTAATAGAGAATAAGGGCTCAACAATACCCTAGATAATTCTACAGCTCCTTCCAGGAGAAAAAAGGGGCACAGGGATTCTTCTCCACAGGTCCTTACCCATTACCATACTTGTCACTAAATCTGATACTGATGTTAAGTGCATATTCCTACAGGGCACACTGGGCAACCTGATGATGACACTGGCCTCCCTCTACTCCCCGAACTCTGGACAGCACTCCTTCCTTCTCTCTACACTTTTGGCTTTGGGACAATTTGCAGAGGGATTGACAATACTAGGAGGTGACTTAAATATGCCGTTACACCCCACTCAAGACCTTCACTGGGAGATCTTCCATCTCGTCTATCCATTTATCCTGAATAAATAAGGCATTCCGCATTCTGGGTTTGCTGGACACTTAGTGCCATTTCCACCCCTCTTCCACTTTCTTCACCTTATACTCCCACCCGAATCTTTCCTCATCACACCTTGACTACCTTTATCTCTCTCAATCTCATCACTACTCTACTGAGACAGAGATCCTGCCCTGGACCTGGTCTGATCACTCCCCGGTCTCCATGTTTTTGGCCATCCGGACAGCCCTATCCTGAACTGGGGTTTGGAGGTTTGCCACTTCAGCTCTGGAGGATGCAAATTTCAGCAACTTTTAACACCAAAACATTACAGACTTTCTTGCGCACAATAGGGGGTCAGTTGCCTTGGTGATCACTATCTTGGAGGATTTGAAGTGCCAATTGAGCGGCCTCTTTATTCAGTATGCATCAAGAAGAAAGAGAAGGGGACTGAGCTCTCCTTGATTTTAGGAGAACTGGGTACTTTAGAGTCTAACTTGGATACAAGCCCTGACCCCGGGGGTGTCCCAACATCTACCCTCATTTGCTCTGAGACGAAGACAGAATTGGATACTAAGACTGACAATGCCCATAACTGGCAGAAGGCGTCCACTTATGAATTTAGCAACAAATGTGGTAAGATGCTGGCATCTCCCTTGCCCCCTCCGGTGATCAACAGACAGGGCAGAGTCTATATACTGGAAACTCTCTTCACTTTTTATCATGGCCTTTATTATCTCTTTTCCTCTGAGTCTCTTCCAACATCCCATTAAATCTTTGCCTACATTTGTTTGACAACCCCCCCCCCCGAAACTTACTTCAGCATAGGCTTGGGGACCTGGAGGAGGACTTCCAACAGTCCAACATTGAACGAGCAACCAGATAAACGCTGGTGGGCAAATGCCTGGGTCCCGATGGCTACCCCTTGGCTTTTTACAAAAATATTCTTGTCCCTCCCCCCCCCCTTTTACTGGAGGTTTTCAGGGAAATTCCTGATTCAGTTGCAGACCATCCCAACCTGACGGAGGCACTCATTACCTTGCTGATAAAGGAGGGTAAGGACCCCCAGTCACCAGCTAGCTACCGTCCTATCTCCCTTTTGAACATGGATTTTAAGATCTACTCTAAAATTCTGCCGTCCAAGATCAAACCATTTTTACCTTTGTTTATTTCCTCAGACCAATCTGGTTTTGTACCGGACCGGGGAGCCCAGGACAACACCATTAAGCTTACACAACTGATTGACTAGGTTCAATCTCCTCACATAGAAGCAGTCTTTTTGTCGGTGGATGCTGAAAATGCATTTGATCATGTGGCCTGGCCCTTCATAGACCCACACACTTGCCCAAGTTCGAATTAGCCCCTTATTTCTGGCTCGGGTCAAGGCATTATACACAAATCTGTTGGTGCGCATCAGGTTCAATGGTTTCCTTTCCCAGCCATTTTCCCTGACCAGTTGTACAAGGCAGGGCTGCCCCTTGTCCCCTTTGGTTTTCATTCTCACCATGGAAGTCTTGGCTAATGCTCTCTGTTCAAATTGAGTGATCTGAGGTATATTTACGGGCTCTGGAGAACATAAACTGGCGTTGTCTGACGATGATCTGATGCTGATTGTTTCTGAGCCTGAGACTTCATGAACCACAAGCTCTCCTGGAGCTTCAGAAATCTGGCAGATTTTCTGGCTTCTCCCCAAAATGCAAACTTTTGAATATTTCACTAACCCGCTCTGTCATTCGTCGGATTAAGCAGAATACCCCATTTCGGAAAGCCCCAAAACATCTCAAATATTTAGGCAGGCCTCTACCTTCCTACCCCTCTGCCCTATATTCCTTTAAATGTCTCCCTATACTACAATCTTTGGAAAAAGAAATAAAATGGTCCTTTCTATACCTGTCTTGGACTGGTCATATTAATTTACTAAAAATGGTGGGATTACTAAATTATTGTAAGCTTTCCAGATGGTCCCCATACTCCTTCTGTGATCCTTCCTCCAATAGTTGCAATGCCTCCTGCACTCCTTTATTTGGAGAGGGGGATCCCCCCGCAGATTGGTGCGTGACCTAGCTTTCAGATGATTCGAGGAAGGACTGGGTCTTCCTTTAATTGTAAAATACTACCACTGTTCAACTCTCACTCTTTGCTCATTGGTTTCATTTCCTTCTTATATCCTCCTTTCTCCACAATTGGGCCACAATTTTATGAATGCATGTGACTTTCTCTACTATTCCATCTCCTCTTAACCCCTGATCTACAACAAGGAGTTGCTCCAGGGCTTGGACTACTTTGTGTGGCAAAGAGACAGCAACTTGATATCTGCTCCCTTTTGATGTTCTCCAGACCTCCGTAGAATTCCCTACAGCTACTTACTGGCAATATACGCAAATTCATAGCTTTCTTACTTCCCACTCTAAAAGATGTTCTTTCCTCTGTGATTTCACCCCACTGGAAAAACTTTACCTTGCAACAAATCTGAAACACCAGAATATTTCCGCTTCCTATCTCCTTCTTTTCTCTGAGTCTACTCCTCCTGCCCAGTCCAGCAGATCCAGGTGGGAAAGCAACCTGGGCATGGAGACTGATGACTTCCTGTGGAGCTGAATCCTCCAAAATGCCTTATTCAGCTCCAGGAACTCCCTGGTAGCAGAAATTAACTTCAAACAGGTGATGAGATGGTTTAGATCCCCAGATGTTCTACGTAGATTTTATGCAACATTCCCTTATATATGTTGGTGCTGTGGAACCCCAACTGGGTCCCTCCTCCATATATAGTGGACATGTGATAAAACAAGACCTTTCTGGATTTACATAGCTAGGGTCCACTCCAAGGTCCTGAAACTCAAACTTGTTCTCACACCCTAAATTGTTTGCTTTTACCTGTTTCCTCAAACTATCACTAAGCACTAACAAACAGAGACTTTTACTCACCTTCAGAAAGTGGTTAAACTTTGCATCCCTAGGTTCTGGAAGGCCGAGACAGTCCCCTCACTCCAGGATTAGTATTTGGGGGTCTCAGAACTGATGCTCTTAGAGAGATTACTTCACTTTAAGAGGAAGGACCCTTGCTCTTTCTTGGACACCTGGGAACCGTGATTGACACTAACTCACCCCTAATTCTGACCATTCCCATGGAGGCTTTTTGCACATATATCTACTGCTTTATAGGGGATCTGGTCCTGACCAGGTCAAATCCTCCTCCACCCCTTACCTATACCTCCCCTTTCCTTACCTTCCTCCCCCTCTCTCTTCTGACCTGTCTCCTTTCTTTCTATTTTTTAACCACTTTCTCTTAAATTCTCTTAAATTCTATTGCTCTACCTTCTCTATCCTTCTCAGGCTACCTGGCAATAATATTGGGAGTGCTGAAAGGGACTCTCTTTGCCTCACAACTCAATTGAGTTCCGGCCAAGGGATTGAAACCTCTTCCATTACTACTGTTGCAAAATGTTTGTTTACATGTTGGCTGCTATATTTCTATAAGGTGAACCTGGATGTACTTTCACTTTATGTCTTTGTACTTTCATGTAATAGGTTTTATCTTTCAATAAAAATCTTTAAACCTTAAAAAAAGAAAAAAAAGAGAGAAAAGAAAAAATAAAAAAGTCAATATAATATTATCCATTATGTTTGAAGGTTAAAACATGAGTCTCTAACAGAGATGTGATAAATCGTGGGATTGGCTGGAAGACAATACTGTATGATTCCTAATAATAATAAAATAAAACAAAAATGTGTATGAGTGGGGGGAGGTCACACTCACTAGCTTCATAAAATTGAAAATTACATTCCTTTATCATTAATGAAAAAAGCAAGAGTGCAAATAATAATAAAGTTGAACATGAACTACCAAAGGAAAACTCAAAGGTATACACTGAAAATAATTATCAATAATATAATAAAAATGTATTTTGATTGCTGTATTCTTCTAATCAAGCTCTCTTGTGTTTTTTACTTCTCTTATCTATCATGCCCTAAATAAATCTCTGTGAAGTTTCACATTATTATCACATTGTGGAGAAATAGGATACTTATAAAAACAGAACTATATGTGTCAACAGCCATTAAAATACTGCAGCCATAAAGAAAATCTTGATGCGGTGCTTTCATGAAGAGCCAAAACATAGGTCTGTGAAAGATAAATATGTGCCCATACAAGCAGATATTCCTAATAGGTCAGTAAAACTTTTTAGAGCATTAAACCAAAAAAATCATTCTGGATTATATCATAATTTTATGGGGCACATTTATCAATACAGACACTGGGGAGATGTACAAATCAGGTTTCATGATAAAATCGATTTTGCAATCCCTACTGCTGCCTATCATCAATTAATTAAGCTACATATACCAGATTTTGCCTACTTAACACTGCTTGCAGAAAGGAGAGGACAAGGGGCAGTGTGGGGCTTTTTGGGATTGTCCTTTACTCTATTTCCTGCTTAGATGAACTCCTTAAAAGAGCAGTAAAGTTTTTTTATGAAAATCTAGTATCATTCTCCTCCTGCATGTATATTACCTTAGACCAGCTTCTTTATGTCCCATTAGATACTGGTCCTTTTTAGGGGCATGGAACCTGCCCTGCCTTGCAACGTTATTTTTGTGCTATCCAATATTCTGAAGGTTGTGATCTTTGTTCTCCTAACTTTGGCTGTATTTGACTTTGCCTTGTGTCTTATCCCTTGTACCTCAATTGTTTCCAATGACTTCCCCACATATGACCTGGCCTGATTCCCATATTTAGGAACCTCTGCTGTAATTGCAGCTTTGAATGCAGTCCCACTGTTTCCTGCTGCACTCTGCCGGTTCCGTCCCACCAGAATTGCCCCATACCATCACAGAACTTCATCAGTTCCAGCCGCTTGGATTCTCCTATCTGATTTATAGTGGTATTGATGTCTTAGGTTATCAGCATTTCTGTACGGTCCTAGCTCACAACATCTGAGGACTTTGCAGCCACCAGCTGTTCTATCACTTGTTCAGCCTTTCTCTGCTGCTCCTCTCTGCAGTCTTGCCTATTCCATCAGATTCCTTTACAGACTAGTGGTCCTAGGTCAGCTTATCTCAGCTGCACCTCTCTACAGCCTTGCCAGCCCCATACAGAGGTCCTGGCAGTCACTAGCAGTCTTGGTCACCCCTACTGTTTCTTTCCACTGTACCTCATGGCAGACATAGCCCGATTGGCCTAATGGCCTTATTAGTCTTCCTGTGTCTCAACTGCTTATTTATTTTTGCAACTCTATTGACAGAGGTCATAGCCCACTTGGTGTCAAGTCATGCCTCCTTTACTGCTATGGTTTCTTGGCTCTTGCCCTTCACGTGACAGTGATGTCATTTTTCGGCACCTATATACAGGCGTGTTATCCGAATGCCTGGTGCACAGACACAGTGTTCCTATTTGATCTAGACCCTTGCCTTTGTGCTACTCTTGCCTGGTTCCAAGTCCCTGTAATCCACTCTTTGGGATTAACCATTTGCTTGCTGATCTCCTGTGTACTGAACTGGCTAGTACAGACTCTGAGACTTCTCTATCCTTGAACTACTTTGCTGATCTCCTGTGTACTGAACCAGCTTGTCCTGACTCTGTGTCCCCTTCATCTTTGAGCTTCCCAGCTGATCTCTTGTGTTCCGTTCCAGCCTGCATAGACTCCGCTGATTGCCTTTCTGTTTTGGGATCTAGCTGGTTCCTCTACAATCAGGTCTGTACCTTTTATCTTTGGGGTATTCTATCTCTGTGTATTTGGGCCTAGTCCTGGGGAGTTTTAGCTATATTGTGGCCTACACTTTCCATTCACGATCCCTAGTCTATGCACTCAAGCCTTCACTCTCCCCTACAGGAGAGATTGTACTGTTTACAGTGAAGCTATACTGGTCAGGGTCCCGGCTCAACCAGGATCAGACACCTGGCTTTGAGGCCAGCACCTGTATATGGCCCCAGCCGCAGCAAGGCCTCGCTGTAGACAGTCACCGCTCTACTAGCCCTGAACACAAGCAATGTTCCCTAGCACTCCCTTTCTTGCAGGTCTTCACCTGCTTTTGTGATCTGGTGACACTTGGCCTGGTGGCTTCCTTCAGCCTTTTGGCATCACTTGATGCTTAACTTACTTAAACTGCAACACCTATAGCAGTCATTGCCTGCTTGACTTATTGGTCTACCTGTGTCACGGTATTTGAAGACTCTCAGACTTAAGGTGTGGTAAAAACGTAACTTTATTGAAAAGTTAATGCAATCCCCATAGGGTATCAACATATATGACAATACAACAATAAATGACAAGAGAATAGGTTCTACCGGCCTTACCAACAATACCGGGCAAGGCAACCCAAGTGACAGGTATAATAACAATAGGCTATACCGGCCTTGCCTATACCGGGTAAGGCAATCGTGAGATGAACGTACCGGTTCTACCGGCCTTACCAATACTGGGCAAGGCAGCCCAAAGGAGTTCTGAGTGTAGGCTCTACCGACCCTGCCAATACCGGGTAAGGCAACCTAGGATGGCAGCAATAACAGGTTTTACCGGCCTTACCAATACCGGGCAGGGCAGCCTGAGGGAACACGGATAGTAAGCTATACCGGCCCTGCCTATACCGGGTAAGGCAACCTTAAAGATGGCAACGAAAATAGGTTCTACCGGCCTTACCAATACTGGGCAGGGCAGCCCAAGAGAGGAGACCTGGCTGTCAGATGACTATGACAGTAGAGTGAAATAGGAACAATGGTCTCGCTAGCAGAAGTCTTTTGTCAAAGAATACAAGACAACTGCATAAGGAATTGGACAGCAACCTGACCTCAGTATCTGAATAGTCAAGGAGCAAACCAGCGTCCGCACGCTGGGACCAACAGTAGTTAGAGCCACCAGGCTTAATGGAGTAAACCAGCGTCCCCACGTTGGAACCGACAGTAATATGAGTCACCGGGTTAAATGGAGTAAACCAGCGTCCGCATGCTGGGGCCAACAGGAACAAGCGCCACCAGGTTTAATGGAGTAAACCAGCGTCCGCACGCTGGGACTAACAGTAACAAGCTTCACCAGGTTTAATGGAGTAAACCAGCATCCGCACGCTGGGACTAACAATAACAAGCGCAACCAGGTTTAATGGAGAAAACCAGAGTCCGCACGCTGGGACCAACAGTAATATACGCCACCAGGATAATGGAGAAAACCAGCATCCGCACGCTGGGACCAACAGTAATATACGCCACCAGGTTAATGGAGCTAACCAGCGTCCGCACGCTGGGACCAACAGTAATATACACCACCAGGTTAATGGAGCTAACCAGTGTCCGCACGCTGGGACCAACAGTAATATACACCACCAGGTTAAATGGAGTAAACCAGCGTCTGCACGCTGGGACCAACAGTAGTAGTTCGCCGGAGTGAAGCAAGAACAATGTCGCCTAGCGACAGTGGAAAGAGCGAGAGCCCTCAGATGAAGCGGAGGATCCACGGGAGCGAGCACCGCTGCACTGACAGATGACCGGAACTGCTGGAGCCACGGAAAGTAACCGGAACCGGCTGGAGAGGCAGGAGGCTCAGGAATTCCGGAAGGATCAACAGTGGAAGTACTGGAACACAGGAACACCGGAACACCGGATCACTGGAACACCGGATCACTGGAACACCGGAACACTGGAACACTGGAACGCTGGAACACAGGTACTACAGGCCCAAGAGCCTGACAAGCAGGTCAGGACAAGTAATGTCAGAAACACCATGAAAGGGCAACCTGGGAGTGCCCAGACTGGGTTTAAAAAGGCTGTGTGAGGTGGGCTATTAGCAGACAGCCAATGAGGAACTCCCAGCAAGTGATAGACACAGGATAGCACGAATCACGGGCACCGTGATAACCTGTGGTTCTGCTGCTTATTCATTTTGGCACTGCTATTGATAGGAGTCAGAGCTGCTTGGCCTTGTAGCCTTCTTCTGCCTTTTGGTGACTCCTGTTATATTAGTTAAGCTGCACATCTATAGGGGTGATAGCCTGCTTGTCCTAGTGGACTACCTAGCCTACCTGCAGCTCTGCTGCTTATTTATTTTAGAACTGCTATTGATATCAGTCAAATCAGGCAACTTTTGATGTTTAAATTATTTACAGCACTGCAACTATAGTGATCATAGCCTGCTTGACTTAGTGCTGTACCTACCCTACTTGTGGATCTGCCACTTATTCATTTTGGCACCACTATTGATAGCGGTCATAGCCCGCTTGACCTTTTTGGGGGTTCGTGCCACTGACATTACTTAAGGGCTACACTTACAATGGGCATAGCCTGCTAGCCTGGTGGCCTGCATCACTAGGTCTGGTGGATCTTCTCAGCCCTCTGGTGGCTCCTGCAGGCAATCCAGATACCTTCTAGGAGCCATAGCATGTTCTTCTTGGAGGCATTCCTAGCCACTAGAAATTATTGCTGCTTTTTTTTGGTCTAGCTATACTTAATCTATCTTGCTTCCATTAGAATCTTCAGCTTTCTCTGCATTAGGGATTCCCCATTCATTAGGTTTGAGCCTTCTCACCAGCTTACTTGTATTTCTATCCTGGCCAGGGCCTAGGCTCAACTGCCGCCAAACTCGGGCTTCACTACAAGTATCTTTACTCAGCTTGGGCCACATCAAGAAAATCTGGTGGCTGGCACCATATCATAATTTCAATCACCAGTGTCTCTCTCAGCTTACTTAGAGCCAGACCTAATTCTCTGCTGTTTGCTTTCATAACACCTAGATGTTGTAGAGATTTCCCTGCTGATTAAAACAAGTTGTTTCAGTTATTTTATTCAAAAGTTATAACAGTTCAAATAATCAGGAAGTGAATTTACAGTGTGATTACTTCCTGAAAGTTCCAACAGCATGATTCAGTTTCTAACACATTCCATGGAGAGCTGTTTGTCATAGACTTTCCTCTCAAATATGCAACAGAATAACTTATTGGAATATGGCCACTAGAGGGCAATATTAATGTAAAAAATAGGGGTTTAAAGGGATAGTAATGTTTCACAAAAACAGCATCCAATTAATCGTCATAGTATTTGAGCCATAGAGAGTGTTGTTTCAATACTGTCAGAGTTGTAGTTCAAGAGTAATTGCATGATAAAGTTTCCCACTCCCGCCCATTTTACCTAGTGTAAGCCCCCTCTCCTCAGATGTGGAATCTGGTCCATAGACCAGACAGTTCACAGCAAGGAACAATCTTCTTAATGTGAGAACAATGAAAACCCTGCCCCCGTTGACAGATTTTTCAGCTTTTTCCCTTATTTTAATTGAAGAATGTCCCTCTCTGCAATCTACCTGGGCACTTCCCTTCTGCTCTGGCTCAGCAGTGTTATATCAGTAAAAGGGGCGGGAGGGGGATACTTTATCATTCAATTACTCTTGAACTACAACTCTGACAGAATTGAAATAACACTCTCCAAGGCCCAGATACTATGATGATTAATTAGAGTTGCTTTTATTATGAAACATTACTATCCCTTTAAACTGAAATAACTCTGGAAAATATACATCTCTCAGCAGTGGGAGTACCTTTATTTTACTCACACGAAAAGCCTCACAATATATATTTTTTCAAAACAAAAGTTTACTTCTTCTTTAAGGACAAGAGGGGTTGTAGAATGCATTGTGGAACAATGCATTATTCAACCCACTTGTCCTTAGGGGGTTACTATACTAAGCAAGGTATGGAGGAGATGATGTATGTGTATGCCATTTCTATGCACATTCTATTGGACTTGGATGTGGGACTTGCTGGTGGAGCTTGTCTAACAGTATGCATTATATTATTAAAACACTTTGGTGCATACACTTAGGACGAGATGTTCAAAAAGTCATCATAATGAAAAAATTGTTGTATCATGAGTTGGTGGTAAAAGAAAGACAATATTTTCAGAAGTAAATCTGTCACGTTTGAAAATGTGTCGAAAGATTTAAAAAATGACCGTAACAAAATCTTGATGAACATTGCCTTTAAAAATTGTGATGTTCAAAATGTCTTTGAAACGAAATTTTTCAAAGAAAAAGGAATTTTTTGTCTTTGAAACGACCAATTGCTTCTCACTCCTGCTAACAGTACTTTAATTTGTCTTCTCCAAGTTTAGACCATTTTTATTTTGTCGGGAAAAATGATGTTAATCAGACAAAAAAGTGACGTTGAAACGAATATTTTTTCTGAAAATACCTTACAATATGAAGGTAGATTAAACCACGCCCACTTTTAAGATGGCTTTTTCCCTTTGTCGAAGATGGCAGAATTGGATGCAAAAAATTACGGAAACATGTCTGAGAATTGATGGACCATGGTGTAAGAACTTTTTTTTATTCTGATTACAGACAATTTCCATTACCAACACTTTCTGAACATCTCGCCCTTAGTGCAGTTACTGGCATTAGAGACTAATGCCAGTATGGCTGCACTAGCGAATTTGCACATTCTTCCTTGAAATCAGAGCTTTTAAATAGTACTTTTCCTACAGGGATATTCATCAAAGCAGCTGTGACTTCTTGCACATCTTTTCCATAGGCAGCAAGTACCAACACCTCATAGGTGGTAAACCTTCCCTGTATATAACTGAAGTGCAGTTTTCACCTCAGTGATAAATCAGTCTGAGGCTGAACTTCTTCAGAGAGACAGATACTTCTTCACTCAGGGACAGTGGGTAGTACTGTTTGCTTTCAAAAGTGCCTAACAGCAGTTTATAAATGAGATGATGGTATCTTAAAGGTCAGACATGACCCTTTGTGATGGCAGCAAATTCTGTTCCTACTACTTAAAAAGAACAATAATGCTCTTATATAAAAAAAGGTTAAAGTTCAAGGATATATATGTAAAGTTTTCAAATACTGATAAAAGTTACAGTGATATATATGAAATTGTCTACACTATTTTTATAACAACTTCTTTCCATCAGACTGAGGTGCAAAATCGGAGAAAAGTTGGCAGTCACAAATCACCTATATTGGGTTGCACTTCACAAAAAAGCATAAGACAAGTAAATAAACTCTAGAAAAGAACCTGCCATTCATAGTTCTATTCTTCCTGTGCAGATTTCCAAGATACTGAAGAAGAAATCAGAGGAGAAAGAATGAGGTCACACTGTGAAATATGTAGCTCCTTCTTTTCCTTCTTCTCTTCTCTGATTATCTGGTAGAGGAGGTTACTGTAGGCCATGTACAGTGCCCTGTGTAACCATACCTCACAGCCAATTTGAGCGTGGTTGGTTTATATATCAGCCAGTTTATTTCTTATTCAGTGTCCTGGGCCTTGGCCCAGGAAGGATTGGGAGGGGAGTGTTTATATTTGTATTTATTATTTATAGTAACAGTGGTGCAGTTTTTAGACTGTTGTTTTTTGGGGGGGAGACCAGGTTTTCCAGTAACACAGATGGTCATGTTTTTTTTTCAACACAAACAAGTACATATTTGCAATAGGGGAGGCCTCTTCCTAGGATATTTTGGACTAATATGGAGCTCCATCCCCATAGTAATGTGTTTTCACCAATTATCTCCTTTTGGAAGGGTAGAGAACCCATTTTTGTGTGTAAATGTATTATATTTTTTTATAACCCCTTAATGACCCTTTGACGGTCGTGGCACATCATGGGTAGATTATCTTTATGGACCCATGATGTGCCAGGACCCTCATGGAATTCAGGGCTCCCCACGTGGCTGCACACCGTTTGGGGACCCCTGAAGCGGATGCCGAGAAAAAAAGTGATCCGTGGTCCTTAAGTGACAGCTGCCCGAGCAATCGGCCATCCTTAAGGGGTTAAGGTTACATCTCTCAAGCATTGAAGAGGTTAAAAGTCCCATTTAGATCAATGAGAATTTGTATTTGCCCCCAGAGCAAAGATGGTTTTCCCCTGAATTGCTCCAATTTCCCTTTATACTTAACCCTTTGAGTGCCAGAGGTGTGCGCAACGCATTGCTTTGCAATGCATTGTGTATCCATCTGACATTCAAAGAGCTAAGCCCTTTTAACAGAAATAAATAAATAAAATAATAAAATATACAAAACATAATAGCCTCATAAGCACAAGTTTTTGCTGGTTGATTTAATTCTTTTAATTTATTATGCAATATCACTATCATGCCTAACCAGATTTTATGAGAAGACTGTTCAAGTGAAAACCATGGCAATGAGTTGTTTAATATGAACTAATGAAAAACAGGTATTAAAGGCATTAGTAACTGGTCTTGGGATTTAATTGTAAAACTGATACAATTTCATGACACTCATAAATACAGCTAGTAAACGGAAAGAAGAAATAGATTTTATGTTTTAATATACCGGTGTTATCATTATTTTGTTTCATTCTGTATAAAAATGAGGAGGTAAACTAGGATCATTTTGTAACCAGAACTTTGTTCAATTTACACATGACTTTGTCTCTACTTTAAAACCCTCATCATTATTTTGAAAGCCTGAATGGAAAGATCTAATACAAAGGTACATTATAGTATTTACTATTGTTTTTTACATCTAAATAGTTTGTTTTTATATATTTTTAATGAGTTCCTTATGTCATTCTCCAACAATAAAGACCTATCTTAAGCTCGTGTTTAGCTGGTGTTTCGGTGTGGAAAGCATGAAGTAGGATTCAGGACCAGAACTCAATGTGAAGAAAAACATCTAAGGCCAGTGATGATAGACTGTCTGTCCAGCAGAGTGTTCTGGAGAAGCCAGACTGTGGCTAGTCCCAGTGCTTGTCTACATCCCTTGCAGGTAGATTTGAGTCTCTTATAAATGTGAGTACCACTTGATGGTTGGATCATGGTTCCATATCTATCTATCTATCTATCTATCTATCTATCTATCTATCTATCTATATGTCTGTCTATCTATACAAAATATTGCCTTCCTGTTTTTGGAAAAGTAACCACACTTTTATGTTTTGCACTAAGAACAGTCTCACTGCTTGACCATCTGAATGAAGATAGAGGGATCAATAAAAGGAAGCATTGTCTGTGATGTTATCTAGAATATATTTTAACTGCCCTTCCACATACTTTCACGCATACATGTTCACTCTCACATAAACACACACTTTTACACACAGTCACACTAATTGACTTAGACTCACACAGTCTTTCTCATAAACAGGCACACACATTAGACTCTCACAGAAACACAAATGTTGACACTCACTTTCACTCAGATACTTTTAAAGACACTAGCTCTCACACATACTTTCACTTACACACAGACACACACACAAACACACAGATATAGATAAGAGAGGAGGAATGCTAAATGGAGTGATGGAAAGAGACATTAAGGAGAAGGGAGAGAGACACAGAGGGGAACAAGGAGAAGCTGCATAGTCATGGATAAAGGGTGGAACATAGAGTGAGATAGAAACTTAACTCTATAAGGAAAATAGATTTAGGGAGGTGGGAGTTACAGAGACTTAGTGGGGAAAAATAAGACACTATGGGTAGAGCCACTTACCTACTCTGTGCCTCCATGGGGGAATATTGAATGGTACTATTAAGCCCTTGGGTGTTTGAGTGGTGTTTAACACAGAGCCAGAGTCTGGAATGCCAAATGTTAAGCATGTGCAAAGCTCCTGCATTAAATGTAGAGCCTCCTATGTACTGTTCCACTCTACACATGTTGCTGCCCTTCTTTGAACCCTGCAGAAACCACTCAGTGTTAGGGATGGACAAAAGGTCTGTTGTGTTCTGACGAGAAATGCAGTGAAAACCACATGGTTCTCTGCTTTTTGCAAGAAATGTGTCCCTTAGCAAAACCCTTAAAAATGTCTCCATTTTGCCTAGACCAAACAAAAAGGAGGAACTTGGTGATTTTCTATCTATTTATTGAGTGAAATAAGGGTAGCAGAGGCTAATAGTGTCGGCTAACACTTTGAGCCCCTGTATTAAAAAAAAGGAGGAACTTGCAGGAATGTGATGCGTCCAGTGACTCAGAGGAGGATTAGGAAGTCACCACTATCAGCATAGAAAGGTCTGGGAGCCCAGATTCCCCAAAACCAATGATGCCCAGTTCCCCAACTTTTCTACTTGGCATTTGGGGGGAAATAATGACAAAGACACAGGAAGAACTGGGTAACAGTGTGAGTAGGACAGGTCAGCTGCCTGTGGTGGCTGCTGCTACTGTTGTCAGTAACCTTGTCATTCTGAGAAGGAGGAGATGATGGCAAGTGTGACAGCAGGGGACCCCAAGTGAAACGTATCATCTCCAAGCAATCCCACTACTACACAGATGCAGCAGTTGGTTGAGCTGCTAAACCTTCTTCCCCTATGCCTTCAACACTTCAGTTACACAGAATGTTGAGGTATTTGGGGGTAATTCTTCTTTGCTACCATCTCACTCCCCCACATTCACCTAACACAGAGATAACAGCCAGATCAGAAAGGAACTTGGATCATGGCTGCTGGTGTTTATTAGTCAGTCACACAAGATGTTTGTGTATTTCGGGTCAACCTTCTTTCTCCCTTCCTGTAACCCAGTGTGCCCCCAGACTCCTCTATTGCAGAAAACAAATGTCCCACCTATAAGATGCCTAAACTATGCTTCAGCTCTTTTTTTATTAGCCTGCATAACATAGTAACATAGTTAATGAGGCTGAAAAAAACAAATGTCCATCAGGTTTAGCCCATGCCAATTCACCCCTGTTGACCAGAGGAATGCAAATACAAATAAAAAACACTGAAACCATTTCCAATTAAGGCCCAAGTGGGTAGAAAAACAAATCCTTCCTGACTCCAAATGGCAGTCACATATTCCCTGGATCAACTTCCTGTCTGCTTTGAATCTGTTATGGTTTTCTGACACTCAGACCAGGTTATAAAGTAAAAACACAGTTTTATTGAATCAGAATGATAAACAGTGCCCCTAGGGGCCAGCACAGGTAAGAACAGTATTGACAAATACAGACAAGGTATGGGTAATATAAACAGGAGTATAAGTACAGATAAAGGCTGTAGTAACCCCAAAGGGTTAACAGGAGCAACTGGAGAAGCTCAGGCTAGATTGGCCAACGCCCAGAATAGATATCAGTCTCTGGAGAACAGTCTCTAGATGTAGAGCAAGGAACACAGTATTAGCACTGTATCACTCTCTAAGTAGAAACGGGGTGCGCCCCTGTTGCTCTGAGCTGAGCCAGTACCACCACCGTGGGCTAGGAGGAATGCTACTGCCAAAACTGAAGTAACCAGAATAGGAATCGCCCACAATGTAACTAGTAAGTAACCCTGCGTGTGCCAAATGGATTGTGTTACGAAGCCCTTGGGATGCCACAATAAATGATTGTTGCCCAAGCTACGAAGAGCCGATGCACTAGGCAGTGCAGGTGGAACTGTACAGTTTGAGAGAATGAGAAACGGAGCCAGGACACCCTTCCGGTGTCGCAGAGAATCCTATAGCAAGAGCGAACAGACTACCGGCGCCAACCGGCGTGGTCACGGTGCACCCCGAACACCGGACAAGTGGAGCTCTGCAAGGACTAGTATGGCGTTAAAAGGCGACTCAGAGTGTAACGGCTCAATGGACCAACAGAGGCTTGGCAAGCTAAACTAGTGGCACGTAAACCGGAGACTACAGGCACTGCACGGGTTAATCTGGTACATATAGAAGAGCAATGCTCAGCAAGTAGATGGCAGGCAACCTCAGGCTACAGCTGAATGAGCGAGAGAGGATCAGCGAAAACAATTCAGAATGTCGCCAGCGTGACCGGAGGACACTGGAGCAGCAACCGGACAGGAGCGATAACCGGAACCGGATGGAAACAGCCGCAGGAACACCACCGGAGAACGGGTCAATCACGGAGCAGGATCAACAGCCAGAACCGGGTCGAATCACGGTGCAGGGTCGTCAGCCAGAACCGGGTTGAATCACGGAGCAGGGTCGTCAGCCAGAACCGGGTCGAGTCACGGAGCAGGGTCGTCAGCCAGAGCCGGGTCAGATCCCGGAGCAGGGTCTTCAGCCAGAGCCGGGTCAGATCATGGAGCAGGGTCGTCAGACAGAACCAGGTCAGATCACGGAGCAGGAACAGGAGAAGAGTCAGACTAGCCTGGTCGGTACACAGGAGACACTGGAATTCAGCAACAAGGCGCAGCAACAGGAACACCACGAAAGGGCAACTGACAAGTGCCCAAACTCCAGCATATAAAGGCACATCCTGGGTGGGCCAATCAGACTCCTCCAATGGAAAGGTAACACAGTCATAGATTGACAGGGAATCACGGGGACCGTGATAGAATCCAACTGTCATAATTCTCAGTATTGTTCTGTGCTAGATAGTAGTGATGAGCGAGCACCCCAATGCTCGGATGTTCGGGTGCTCTGACCGAGCACCCCCTGAGGCTCGAGTGCTCGGCCGAGCACCCGAGCCCCATTGAAGTCAATGGGAGGACTCGAGCATTACACCAGGCACCCCCTGCTCTGATGAGGGGAGGGTGCCTGGTCCATAGGAAAAGGGCAGAAAAAGATGGAAACACTACAGAAATGGTTCAGGGACAGCATAGGGAGGATGTCTGGATGCACCTTGGACTCCAACATCGCTGCTGGGAACGATCTTTCGCCCGTAGTACGCCATTTTTACAGACTGACCGTAAAACACACAAAAAGGAAAATAAAAACGACTTTAGGCGAAAAATTGTTACCAAACAGTATTTGCTGTATATTTACTTGTATATCATCTGCAAATTCTCCCAAAAATTTCATCGATTTTCTGAAGTGAGGCCATGATTAAGAGGGAAACGTGCGCAGAGGCAAATTATCCCAAACATTTCCTTGATTTTCAGAACTGAGGCCATGATTAAGAGGGAAACGTGCGCAGAGGCAAATTCTCCCAAAAATTTCCTTGATTTTCAGAACTGAGGCCATGATTAAGAGGGAAACGTGCGCTGAGCTGACCATCTAAAACATTATGGGTGAGGGTCTGCTGCAGAGCTGACCATCCTAAACATTATATGCGAAGGCCCGCTAGTGAGCTGACGCTATAAAACATTATATGAGAGGGCCCGCTAGAGAGCTGACCCAATAAAACATTATATGAGAAGGCCCGCTGGTGAGCTGACCTATATAAAAATTGGCAAACAGGGCCCGCTGGTGAGCTGGCCCTATATAAAAATTATATCACAGGGCCCGCTGGTGAGCTGGCCCTATATAAAAATTATATCCCAGGGCACGCTGGTGAGCTGGCCCTATATAAAAATTATATCCCAGGGCATATGGAAGAGGAGGAGGAGGATGAGAACATTAAGAGTCAACCATATACCCGTTTTTGGGGTGGAAGGGGTGAATGGGAATACAGAGTATTCCCATCATTGTAAATAACATATATAAAGTGAGTTTATGTTCCCCCGGGGCTTTCCTCCAGTGGAGTGGAGAAGTCAGGGGAAATCCAGGCCTTGTTCATTTTTATAAGTGTCAACCTATCAGCATTGTCGGTGGAAAGGCGGATACGCTTATCTGTTATGATGCCACCAGCAGCACTAAATACCCGCTCAGACAGAACGCTGGCGGCAGGGCAGGCCAGCACCTCCAAGGCGTAGAGTGCCAGTTCATACCACGTGTCCAGCTTGGACACCCAGTAGTTGTAAGGCACAGAGGGATCATTGAGGACGCTGACACGGTCTGCTACGTACTCCTTCACCATCTTCCAAAACTTTTCCCTCCTTGTGACACTAGGCTGCGCATCAGGGTGAGGGTGCTGGCGGGGTGTCATGAAGGTGTCCCACGCCTTGGAGAGTGTTGCCCTGCCTTTCTCGGAACTGCTGTGTGCTCCCCTTTTCTCCCCTTCTCGGTTGGCCAAGGTAGCACGTACTCTGCCGCCAGCGTTGTCAGATGGAAAATTTTGGAGCAATTTTTCAACAAGAACCTTCTGGTATTGCACCATTTTGCTTGTCCTCTCCACCGGAGGAATGAGAGATGAGAAATTCTCTTTGTAGCGGGGGTCCAGAAGGGTGAACACCCAGTAATCCGTGTTGTCTAAAATGCGTACAACGCGTGGGTCACGGGAAAGGCAGCCTAACATAAAGTCAGCCATGTGTGCCAGAGTACCAACAGTCAAGATTTCGCTGTCCTCACCAGGAGGCTGACTCTCAATATCCTCATCCTCTTCCTCCTCTTCTGCCCACCCACGCTGAAGAGATGGAACTAAAGTTCCATGGCTACCCTCTGTAGCGGAGGCAACCGTGTCTTCCTCCTCCTCCTCCTCCTCCTCCTCCTCCTCCGCCTCCTCCAATTGTCGCTGAGAAGACGAAGTGAGGGTGCTCTGGCTATCACCTTGTGTAAGCTCTTCCTCCCCCATTTCCACCTCTTCCACATGCAAAGCGTCGGTTTTAATTGTGAGCAGCGAGCGTTTCAGTAGACACAGAAGTGGGATGGTTACACTGATAATAGCGTTATCGCCGCTCACCATCTGTGTCGATTCCTCAAAATTGCGTAAAACCTCGCAGAGGTCTGACATCCATTCCCACTCCTCACTTCTGATTACAGGAAGTTGAACGGAGAGGCGACGACCGTGTAACAGCTGGTACTCCACTACTGCCCTCTGCTGCTCACAAAGCCGGGCCAACATGTGGAAGGTGGAGTTCCAGCGCGTGCTCACGTCACACAGCAGCCGGTGAGCTGGCAATTGTAAGCGCTGCTGCAGCTTCAACAGGCCGGCCGAAGCTGTAGATGACTTACGGAAATGTGCACACACGCGGCGCACCTTGGTCAAGAGATCATGCACATTGGGGTAGGTTTTTAGAAATCGCTGCACCACTAAATTAAATACATGCGCTAGGCATGGTACGTGTGTGAGCTTGCCGAGCTCCAAAGCCGCCACCAAGTTACGCCCATTATCACACACAACCATGCCTGCTTGCAGGTTGAGTGGCGAGAGCCACTGCTCGGTCTGGTGACTAATCCCCTGCAACAGCTCTGAGGCCGTGTGCTGTTTGTCCCCAAGGCAGATCAGCTTCAGCACGGCCTGTTGACGCTTCCCCACTGCAGTGCTACACTGCTTCCAGCTACTGGCTGATGGGGGAGTGGCGGTGTGTGTAGAGAATTCGGAGGTGGAAACGGAGGAGGAGGAGCCAATAACGTAGGTGCTGGTGGAAACCCTGATGGAGGTAGGGCCCGCAATCCTCGGCGTGGGTAGCACCCGTGCCATCCCAGGGTCCGAGTCGCTCCCAGCCTCCACGACATTCACCCAGTGTGCCGTCAGGGAAATGTAGCGTCCCTGGCCACAAGCACTTGTCCATGTGTCAGTCGTTAAGTGGACCTTCCCAGTAACTGCGTTGGTCAGGGCACGGGTGATGTTACGGGACACATGGTGGTGTAATGCGGGGATGGCACACCGGGAAAAGTAGTGGCGGCTGGGGACCGCGTACCGAGGGACAGCTGCTGCCATCAGGCTGCGGAAGGACTCAGTGTCCACAAGCCTAAATGGCAGCATTTCGATGGCCAGTAATTTTGAAAGGTGTGAGGTTAGTGCTATGGCCTGTGGGTGGGTGGCTGGGTATTTTCTCTTGCGCTCAAATGCCTGGGGTAACGACATTTGGACGCTGTGCTGGGACAGGGAAGTGGATGTGGTCGCTGATGGTGCTTCAGATGCTACAGGTGCAGGGCGGGAGGTATGCGGGCCTGCGCCTTCGACAGGCGATTGGCCGGCACCGAAAACAGGGGAAGAGGAGGCAGTGGTGTGGCCTGCAGACACAGATGGGCGATCCAGGCGTTCCTCCCACTTACTACGGTGCTTGGATGCCATGTGTCGGATCATGCTGGTGGTGGTGAGGTTTCTAGTGTTCATGCCTCGGCTCATTCTGGTGTGGCACAGGTTGCAAACTACAAATCTTTTGTCGTCCGCACTTTCCTTAAAAAAACGCCATACCGCGGAACACCTACCCCTTGGCAAGGTAGATTTACGCAAGGGGGTGCTCCGTGGAACATTTGCGGGCCGGTTTGGTGCGGTCCGCCTTCTTTCTGTAGCCACACCACTGCCTCTTCCAGCCTGTTGCGGTGCTGCAGATGGCTCACCCTCAGGACTGCTGTCATCGCTCGGCTCTACACCTTCCCAGGTGGGGTCAGTCACCTCATCGTCCACCAAGTCCTCCTCCACTTCCTCACTCTGATCATCCTCCTCATGTCTTGATCCCACCACATACTCAGTCATTGACAACTGTATAACATTCTCCTCAACAAGGTCTTGAGAAGGAAATAGTGGTTGATTTAGTGGCAACTGTGTCTCATCATCATCATCATCATCCACTACTTCCTTTGACCTTAAATGCCGTTCACATCTGTCATCTTCTTGTGATTGGGTAGCCTCTAGAGGTTGTGAATCAGGGCACAAGATGTCATGTTCCTCTGCAAGCGTGCTTGGAGAGAGGGTCAAATGAAGGATTGGTGATGAGACGAGCTCATCACTATATCCCAGTGTGGGATCACTTCTTTGACCAGACCGTGTATGGTGGGAGGAAGGATGATCAGAGTGAGGATTATGTTGACCAGACTCTTGGCTACTGAGAGTGGACTTGGTGGAAGACAGGGTGGTGCTTAACCGACTGGAAGCAGTATCAGCTGTCATCCAACCGACCACCTGTTCGCACTGGTCGGACCTCGAGAGTGATGTCCTGCGACGCCCTGTGAAATCAGACATGAAGCTAGGTATGGTGGATGTCTTTCTTTCTTGTGCTCTGGCACCAGGCACAGTTTCTCCGCATCCTGACCCGCGCCCTGAACTTTCAGGATCACGTCCACTTCCCCGTCCCTTTTTACCCGCCTTCTTCATCTTACACGATATATATGACTTTAATATATATGAGTTTGAAAACTTAACAGTATTTCTTACTATTCTGCAACTCTGCAGAGTACACAGAATAGGCTGCTAAACTGCGGTGACACACACTGAATGGAATAAGTGACTTTAATATTTGAGTTTGAAAAATTAACAGTATTTCTTACTATTCTGCAACTCTGCAGAGTACACAGAATAGGCTGTTAAACGGCGTTGAAACACACTGAATGGAATATGTGACTTTAATATTTGAGTTTGAAAACTTAACAGTATTTCTTATAATTCTGGAACTGTACAGAGTACACAGAATAGGCTGTTAAACGGCGGTGAAAGACACTGAATGGAATATGTGACTTTAATATTTGAGTTTGAAAACTTAACAGTATTTCTTATAATTCTGCAACTGTACAGAGTACACAGAATAGGCTGTTAAACGGCGGTGAAAGACACTGAATGGAATATGTGACTTTAATATTTGAGTTTGAAAACTTAACAGTATTTCTTATAATTCTGCAACTGTACAGAGTACACAGAATAGGCTGTTAAACGGCGGTGAAAGACACTGAATGGAATATGTGACTTTAATATTTGAGTTTGAAAACTTAACAGTATTTCTTATAATTCTGGAACTGTACAGAGTACACAGAATAGGCTGTTAAACGGCGGTGAAAGACACTGAATGGAATATGTGACTTTAATATTTGAGTTTGAAAACTTAACAGTATTTCTTATAATTCTGCAACTGTACAGAGTACACAGAATAGGCTGTTAAACGGCGGTGAAAGACACTGAATGGAATATGTGACTTTAATATTTGAGTTTGAAAACTTAACAGTATTTCTTATAATTCTGGAACTGTACAGAGTACACAGAATAGGCTGTTAAACGGCGGTGAAAGACACTGAATGGAATATGTGACTTTAATATTTGAGTTTGAAAACTTAACAGTATTTCTTATAATTCTGCAACTGTACAGAGTACACAGAATAGGCTGTTAAACGGCGGTGAAAGACACTGAATGGAATATGTGACTTTAATATTTGAGTTTGAAAACTTAACAGTATTTCTTATAATTCTGCAACTCTGCAGAGTACACAGAATAGGCTGTTAAACGGCGGTGAAAGACACTGAATGGAATATGTGACTTTGATATTTTAGTTTGAAGACTTAACAGTATTTCTTCCTATTCTGCAACTCTGCACAGTACACAGAATGTGCTGCTACACTGCGGCGAAGCACACTGAATGGAATATGTGACTTTGATATTTTAGTTTGAAGACTTAACAGTATTTCTTCCTATTCTGCAACTCTGCACAGTACACAGAATGTGCTGCTAAACTGCGGCGAAGCACACTGAATGGAATATGTGACTTTGATATTTGAGTTTGAAGACTTAACAGTATTTCTTCCTATTCTGCAACTCTGCACAGTACACAGAATGTGCTGCTAAACTGCGGCGAAGCACACTGAATGGAATATGTGACTTTGATATTTTAGTTTGAAGACTTAACAGTATTTCTTCCTATTCTGCAACTCTGCACAGTACTCAGAATGTGCTGCTAAACTGCGGCGACGCACACTGAATGGAATACGTGACTTTGATATTTTAGTTTGAAGACTTAACAGAATGTGCTCTAATCTGCAACTTTGCACACTAAACAGAATGTGCTCTAATCTGCAACTTTGCACACTAAACAGAATGTGCTCTAATCTGCAACTTTGCACACTAAACAGAATGTGCTCTAATCTGCAACTGTGCACACTAAACAGAATGTGCTCTAATCTGCAACTTTGCACACTAAACAGAATATATATATTTTTTTTTTTTTTTTTTTGTTTTTTTCCCCCCACACCAAATAACCTGCTGCCCCCACACACAGTAGTCCTAAAAAGGACTTTTGGTTCTTTTTTTTTCACAATTTTTGTTTTTTTCCTCCCTACACTGCCTTTCCCTTCCTATCCTCAGCTCTCCCTGGCTCAGACTGAGCCGAACTCGCTGGTCAGGTGCTATACAGCACCTGACCACGGGTTCTGGCCAGCCAATCAGTGTAATGCCAGCAGCCAACATGGCTGCTGGCATTACACCGATGTCAGAGCCTCCCTGCACGTTTATTGGCTGCGCAGCAGCCGCAAAACGTGCGGGGAGGAGACCCGAACATGGCGGGCGAGCACATGCGGTACTCGTACGAGTACCGCCATGTGCCGAGCAGAGCGATGCTCGAGCCGATCCGAGCATCGGCCGAGCATGCTCGCTCAACACTACTAGATAGGTATCCATTCCTTTTTTGAAAACAGTTACAGTTTCTGTAGAACAGCATCCTATGGCAAATAATTTCATAATTTTACTGCACCAACTATAAAAAATACTTGCCTTTGTTTTACTCCAAAGCGCTTTTTCCTCTAGTCTTAATGGATGGCCTCTTGTTCTTTGCTCAGCTCTTTGAGTAAATATAATTCCTTGGAGAGTTCTTTGTATTGACCTCAAATATATTTGTAAATGGAAATCATATCACCCCTTAGGCATTCTTGCTGTACTTTCTGCCCATTTCCATTTTAGGTGCTTTATTTTAGACCTTTGCTGACATATTTGGTCTATTTTTGTTATGTTCAAAATTTGACACTCCACACTTCTCTGTATAAAAGTTTTTGTATTGATCTGGCATTTAATGTTCATGTTTCACAACCATATGTAAGAACTGAGAGGACACATTAGTTATAGTCCATTGTACTGAAAACACTCCTGAAGCATGGTTGTTCTTTAAGTTGTGACAAGTTAAGCATTATATCCATTTGTCTTGATAGTGCCTTTGTGAAAACCTTGCAGACAACTGGCAATGGGCTTATTGGTTAACTATCAGCATTGATGTTATTTAGTTCTTGCATGAGTTTTTCTAAGTGTGAAACTCAAAAATTGAATGTTATCCCTTTTAGTGCCTGAGGGGTAAGCTGCACATTGCTTTGCAATGCTTTGCATACCCCTCTGGCTCTCAAAGGTTTAAGTATTCCCTAATCTAAAGACCAAAGGAAGCCTGATAGAATCTGGTAATTCTTGGCACCCTTTGGCACTGAGCTGCTCTTGCTGCTGCCATAGAAAGTAGCTTACAAGCCTCTGGCAATGAGGCCCATTGTTTTTGTTGCGAAACCATGCTGAAGGAATGGACCATAATCTGCCACGCTGCCCAGTGCAAGCCGGCAGATTTTGGATCAATTTTGTCTAGTGTCTAGGCTTTGAGCTGTCCACCTCGGGAAACCTGCCAGGAGTATATGCTCCAGATAACACAATTTTCAGCTTCATTGATAGATAGATAGATAGATAGATAGATAGATAGATAGATAGATAGATACAAATCGAGAAGAAATCCAGTGCAGTTTATTCCATCAATGTTTTGGCCTTTCCTTTGAGCTTTGTCAAGATGTGGATGTGACATGTGGATGTAATAAAGCTGCATTTATTTCACAGTGGATAAAACCTGTGAGTGCAATTTGGATGTACTATTACACTTCCATATTGGCATCTAATCATATAGCTTTTTATTTATAGAGTGTCCACAGACCTTGGTGCATTTCCAAACTTGGTAGCTTAGCTTGTTTAAACAATGAAAAATCTAACAACATTTTGCTACATTTGTAAAATAAAAAGATAAATGTGAATTATTTCCAAAATCTCATGAAAGTACATGGTAAATTATTTATATGCTCTTTTTTCATGACAATGCATGCTTTGGCCTGTAGGACCTGCCCTGGTTGTGTGTGGTGTCCAGGAACATTGCCCCTCACCAATTTATATATTCAAGACATATTGTAGGTACCTAGAAGTGGGTGCTGGGCACCAGCAACAGAGAACTAAGAAAATGGTTAAAGTCAAAGGCAAATGTGTAATTTATTTTTGTTCAGAACCCCCGCTTTCACTTTTAAGTCCCAATCAAATCAGGTAGACCTAATCTTTTACATTCCAATAAAGAAAATGTTTACTGCTGTTGTTGATATGTCTACTGCAGGGCTAAGTAACTTGTGTTCTTCAAATTGTTTTTTAGATTACAAATGCAGGTTACCCATAATCAGTCTTGGACAAGTAGACACACTTTTTGGATAGAAAAATCCTTAAAAAGCTCTACCTTATGTACAAAATAAGAATACAAATACAAATTACCCACATTTACATTGAATGAAATGGTGTTTTTAACACATTTAATGCTAGAGGCCTTCAAAGCAAAATGTTGAACACATGTTCACAGTGAGAAAATTAATTTAATAATTTGTGCAAAAAATTCTTCCCCATTGAGTGAAAATTAACTTAGTTTGTGTTTACTTTTGGTTTGTCAGAATTTTGTTAAAAGTTTTCATTGTTGGACAAAATTCATTCAATGTTATTTTCAATGTTGCCCTCTCTGGATTGATATTCAATCAAGACATAAAAGTTGTATGATTCTTAGACTTTCCCCAGGACATTCCCCCCCAAAAAGGTCATTCTATGAGGGGAAATACTTTTTAGAGGCACCAATGTGCAATACATTAATGTTTTGTACCTTTTTTTTAGCGAGGAATGATCTTTTTTTTACTCTGACAGGTACTAGTAGTAGTGCAGAATTATTTCAGTAGCAAAACAGCACTCATTGGTTCTTCTCTGACTGCTCTCCTACTAGTCCATGACTAATATTATTATTATTATTATTATTATTAATAATATTAATTAAAGATATATTTACAAAAATGTAGGGAGATCATCTACAACAGAAAGAAGACAGGGCGACCCTCTTCTAAGTGTAATAGAATTAGTCAACAGTTGTAGAAGAGGGTCACACTGTCTTCTTCCTGTTTCTGCTTACATTTATGTGGCAGGATAATCCAACAATCCCAGGACTAGCTGCATGCCCTCAAGAAATTGTCAGTTATGCATCTAGTCTGAGAAGGAGGAAGTGACCACTACCACCAACATGAAAGGGTCTGAATGCCCTGGTTCCCAAACCCAATGCCGGACAGTCCCCTACATCACCCCCATGGGACCCTTTTCACATTTCTCATCACCTCCTCCAGCCAGTGAGATGTCTGTAATAGAGCAGCAGCAGCACGGAAGGACTGATGGTGGTAGGGATGATGATGGTGGCGAAGCCGGGGTGGATGATACATTAATGGCCTTTTTAGCCCAAACAGAAGGAATGGGCATCATAGGAATGGTCTACATAGTGTGCATGGTTTGCAAGCACACTCTGTGGACCATGCCAAAGAAGTATTTATCTCAAAATGTGGCAAATTTGGCTCTGCTGAAGAGCCTCTGTGTGGTCAAATGACTGAAACCTCCATCTGTCACATACAGCAATATCCGTATAACCATGAGGGTAGGAGGGATAGGACTAACACTGAACAACATCTGTTTTCACAATGCCTACAATATGACATCAAGGGGAAATTAACCATTGCTATCCTGTTAAAGGGATAGTTATCCCTAAAATGTGAAAAGACAAATATATGTTGTAGGATTCATTCCCCAAGTAAAATAATGGTATTCCCACTGCTGAAAGGTGTTTCATTCAAAGGTATAACAGCTCAAACTTGGATGTGTCAGGGCAATATCACAGTGGCCTGAAATTGTACAGTGGCGCTGTTACTGTTACTAATATGGACAGCTCTGGTCCCAGGACCATAAATCTACATGGGATGGTGTTGCAACAGCCCCACTGTACTATTTCAGGTCACTGTGATATTGCACCTCAAAAGTAAACCTTTACCTGTAATAACTTAAGTGTAAAGCACCTTTCAGCAGTGGGAGTTCCCTTGTTTACTCAGGGGGATTAACCCAAAAACATATACTTTTCAACATTTTAAGTATTACTGTCTCTTTAATCCTATGGCTACGTTCTCTAATCACAACATCTCATTTCTCCACACAGCTTACGGCCCTCCAGCACAGTGGGAGCCCATGGAGGAGGCTACTTCACCACCCAGTGAGGAGTACACAGAGGAGGGGACCAGCCGGTGGTCACCATACCCACCATCCTCATCTCCTCCAACACAGTCTGCACCACCAATTTCTGCACCACCACCTTCTGCACCACTACAGGCTGTTCCACCACCTTCTGCAACACCAGAGGCTTTTCCACCACCTTCTGCACCGCTACAGGCTGTTCCACCACAGGCTGCACCACTACAAGCTGCACCTCCCCAGTACAGTGGCTGGATGCAACAGGAGGAGAGGTGGATGTATCCAACCACCCCCACCAGCTACTACCCTCCAGCAGCAGCAGCAGCACCACCACCAGAGAGGCAATGACTGCCAGGGACAGTGGCCACCACCCAATGTGGGCCATATCCGTCCCAGATGAACCTACCCTCCTGGATGGCTCCCCAGCATGGCCCAAGGTATGATCCCAAGTGTGGTCCAAGCACCTACCAATGGCCAAGGTATGACCCTTGGCCACTGGACTACAACACTGGGCCTCAGCGCCCTCTACCCAGGGACGACTTCGGGGGTGATGGACATGTTTGCACAGGTGCTGGTGGAGTTGAAAGAGCAGAACCGCAGGGAGAACCAACGGTTAGAGAGGGAGAACCTGCGTTCCACAGAGGGGTCCACTGCACCCAGCACTCCCTCCAGTGTGACCCCTGAAGCCACACCTAGGGGTCAAAGGGTGACAGGGTGATCATCCAGGGCATCCACCTCTGGCACCCAGTCTGAGACGCCCCCTCCAAAAAAAAAAAAAAAATGGCCAACTTGTCATTTTCCCCCTGAATAAAGGAACATTGTGCTTTTGAATCCTGTCTCATCTGCTTTGTATTAAGTTGTAGTTTGAGTGGCGGAGTTGTCTCCAGTGCATTGCCAAACAATGCAGTGAACACAACTTCTGCCTAGGTAAAATGTTTGTGGGATGTTACAACATGGGTTCACACACACACACCTTTGTCTCAAAGTACATTAGAACGTACATGTGTTTTCTAAGTGTATTGCCTATATGCATTAAACACTTGTATGAGAACACTAAATGTACTACTTTAGTAACACTACTGTCCTGCTCATGTGTTGTCCACAAGGTCTGACAACTCTGTAGATGAGCATCCTAACTGCACAGGTTAGTACACACGTGAATATGTGCTTTCTGTGTCTATATGAGAATGTTTCAGTAGAGGTTGCTGTGAACCTCAGGTCAAATATTGCATCACCAACACAATCACTTAAAACGGCAAGGGGTGAGCTTCATAGAAGTGTTGTCAAAACATCAGTCCAGTCACATAGAAGATCTTCAGTTCAGGAATGGATCATGCTATGGATGCCTGTGGGACAAGAGGACAGGATTTGGAGCAGAACCCTCAAACTGATCATCATGCAACAACTTCAACTTCATAATCCCCTCAATCTCTTTTGTTACAGGTGAGTACACAAACCATTGCTTTGTAATGTGTTGTGTACTCGTCTGTAACCCATTATGTGGTGAACTTAGGAAATGTGAAGCAGCCCTAGGGATATGTGGCCCTGACAAGAATACACACATCAACAAGTATGTTCTGAGAGCTCCATGAGACTAATGTATTTGGGCTGCCACTATGAGAGTGACAGTGGTAGCCCAATTTTATTTGTTCCATGGAACTATTAGGACATATTTGTTGATGTGTGTATTCATGTCAGGGCCACATATCACTGCACACTCACAGGTCAGCATGGTGTCCCTGGAGATCTGAGCTATGTTTCATGACCCTCTGCTGCTCTTCTCAGCTCTAGCAAAGTACAAGTCCCATGTTGACTCCAATTAATTTTTTAGGTGCAATATCACAGTGGCCTGAAATTGTACAGTGGCGCTGTTGCTACACCATCCTATGGAGATTTGTGGTCCCGGGACCAGAGCTGTCCATAGGATTGTGTAGCAATAGCGCCACTGTACAATTTCAGGCCACTGTGATATTGCACCTAAAAAAATCAGCTTTGAAAATTAATAACTTTTGAATGAAACACCTTTCAGCAGTGGGAGTACCCTTGTTTTACTCAGGTGGATAAACCCTACAACATATTTTTTTTTACATTTTAAGTATAACTATCCCTTTAACACCTCTGTCTATTCCCAATTGTACAGCACTGCGGAATTAGTTGGCGCTATATAAATAAAGAATAATAATAATAATTTGTTTTGTTATTGCATGCTGTTATACTCAGAATTTGTGATGGTACATGCAGACTTTGTATTCGTAAAACATGATTTACAGGCCCAGAATGACTGTACAGTGTGAATGAAAGAAATCTCCCTTTTCCCTGTTTGTCTTCTCTAAAAGGTCATGCACAAAGATGTGACATACAGACTACCTCATCAAATCCTTTAAAAATGGATTGGTGCAATCACAGGGATACTGCGTAGGCAATAAGTGCTTGGCAAGAAAAATCCAATGCACTAATGATTGAGTATAATTTAATTCTGTGCTAATTAGAATAGTAATAGATATTTCACTTGAAATATTGGCACCTTCAATTATATTTCAGGAGAGTGCCATAAAAATCATAAGTATTAGTGGATTAAAGTCCTACAGACAAATTTAATTACTTGCAAATTCCAAAGGATGTATGTATTAATATAATATCGAGAAGAAGAAAATTAGAAATGAGAGATGTTTTCACAAAATTATTTGGTTACAAGAATGATAAGGATGTATTCATATATTCAATCACATATTTACAAAGCAAACTGTGGGCCATATTCCAGAAACCAACAATGAATTACAGGATAAATGAACTGCACCGTAGGTAACAATTTACAAATAAAAGTTTCAGTAACATTGCTATAATCTCCTTGAATGCTAGAGAGGTTTCAGAGCATTGGGAACAGGTTTGCTTATTAAGCTGTGGCTGCATTGTGAGCAGGGGAGTGGAGCAGAAATCTAAAATCAGAGCTTTGGGCCTTCCTCCTTGGTCCAGTGGGAAGTGGCTGAACTACAAGATTGTGTTCAGTCTCCTTGTAGTCCCTATAGAACATCTATATCTGGCTTGAAAGCACATCACACAGTGTCTATGGAGGCTGACCAGTGATCTGTGGCATAGAGCCAGATACTTGTGGGTTGTGTTCTTATCCCCAGTGCAGTGTTGGGCTTCCTGGTAACTATGCTTCCATAGAAGTAGAGTAAGTAAAATAGGAAAATTGATCTTTAATGCCATGGGAATTTGGGGAATTTTATTTGTCCCCTACAGTGCAGTTGGTTTGCTCCAAAATTATCCAATCTAACATTATACTGAAGGCTATATTATTTATAATTCTTATGAGAGATTAGTGAGTTTGTGGCTGAAGCAATTCACAATCATGAGATTGTGCATTTCTACTGTTAGATTTAGATTATTTGGAATGACAAATGATATAATTATATAAATGGCCCTACTTACTTTAATTGATGTAGACTCAGTCTGTAACAATCAATGAAGATGGTGTACTAAGAAGAATCTGACCAGTTCTGGGGCAAACCAACTGGACCATAGGAGACATATAAAAATTAATTGGAGACCTCTAGCATTCAAGGGGATAAAAGCCCCATTCAATCAGGGGGAACTTTGGTAAACTGTATGTGTCTTCCATGTTGGTTTGTTTGCTGCAGAATTGCTCCAATTTTTAGTAGATCAACCATTCTATATGTATACCTTTGAATAAAGGTGGACAATTTGTGGCTCTCAAGTTGTTACTGGGCTAAAACACACAAAAGCCTCAATTCAAATGTGGCTGGTAACACAGCTGGTAGGACAAAATTGGCTAACAACCTGTACACAAACTGTGTCACCAGTAGTTATTCAATTGCCCTACCAACTGAAACCACAATGAACGTTGGGACACAGAACCAGACTTGCTAACAAATATTTGTTGTGTGCTTTAAGTTCCAAAAATCCACTCTTAATAACATGATGTGAGTAATGGGAACATCAAAGGAAAAGAGCCAATGATCGGTGCTTGACACACTGTCAAGCACTGAGCATGACCTCAACACATAGTCGCCCTCACAAACACTTACCAAGCACTACTCCTAACAGTGAAGTGAAACAATACTAGTCTTAACATTACCCTAAAACCCAGAACTGTAACACTTACCTGTCATCCACTGTCTGTCTTCTTCTGTCATCTTCTATCTTCCTTCTTTGCCTTTCTCTTCACATTCTGTCTTCTTCTCTTCTGTCCTCTTATTTTCTTCCTTGGAGCTAATATGTACCTGAAAAGAACAAAATGTAAACATGAAATATGCTCAACAAACATAAGTTTCAAATATCTGCAGTGGTTAACCCTTTGACTGCCTGAGTGCTACGCAAAGCATTGCAGAGCAATGCATTGAACACCTCTCTGGCAGTCGAAGGATTAAATGAATACATCTAGTCCTAGTTAAGTAAAATCAGCATTCACCCAAATTGAAGAAAATATTTCCATATCCATTGTATATGTTTTCATTCCAAATAGAAAAATATATGGTTAGGCGAACTATATCCTATATTGAGGCATTGCAAGACATCAAATAGTCTGCCGGCTCCGCCGTTGTCGCTGGATGCAGTGAGGCTGGCTAAACTATCCCCTTCCCCTTATAACAGAGAATGGCTTTTATATGGCTCCTGACAAAGACAAATTTGAACAGAGACTGGCTTTTATATGGCTCCTAGATGTCCATTGGTTGGGACGTGTGCTGCTTATGCTCCTCCTAGCCTATCAGCTCCTAGGGGGAATGACGAAACACACTAGGAACTGATTGGCTGGAAGGTGCGTAAGCACACAGCCCAGCCAGTGGACATCTTGGAGCCATTTTTAACAGAGACTGGCCATTTAAAAGCCAGTCTCTGTTCACATTCCAACAGACTGGCTCTGGCATTGGCCAGAGAGGTAATAAGGGAGGGAAGGATTTAGCAAGAAGGGTCACCTTAGTACACCATGCTGTAATTTGGTGCAGGAAAGCAAAACGTCAGTGACATTACTGACCCACTATACAGGAACAAAGTAGAAGGATGCTATCCACACACAAATTAGAAAGTTTAAGCTCTACTGAGCAATTTTATTTATCACCATGTATGCACAATGTTTCAGGAGTCCACCCCTTCTTCTGGGAAGGGTTTAGCCTGCCTTCCTGCCTCTACCACCAGCAACAGCATCAGATTATTTGGGGGAATGTTGATTTTATTTGACTAGGACTTGATGCATTCATTTAACCCTTTGAGTGCCAGAGAGGTACATAACACATTGTTTTGCAATGTGTTGCATACCCCTGGGGCAGTCAAAGGGTTAACTAGTGCACATATTTGAATCTTATGTTTGTTGAGGCAATTTCATGTTTACTTTTTCTTCTTTCCAGAATAAAATGTATTTGCTCCAAGGAAGAAGATGACAAGATCAAAGAGAAGACGAAGAGAAAGGAGAAGAAGGCAGATAGAAGATGACAGAAGAAGATGGACAGTAGATGACCAGGATGCTGAAAATCAGGATTACAGGTAAGTGTTTCTTTTCAGGGGATTTTTTTTAACTTAGTTGGATTAACCATGTGAGTGCCAGTGATATATGAATAACCCACAGGAACTCATAGGGTTAATTCTACTAACATTTGACACATTTTTTGAGTACCTTGGATGGACTGATATGGGCTTAGGGACCCATATCAATACATCCACTGGCCACAGAGCTTTTTTTTTCCCACTTCAAATCCTGCATCGACAGGTTTAAAAAAATAAAAAAAAAAAGGTCTAGATTTTTGGAGATAAACTGATATTGTTAACACCTGTCTCTGCCTAATACATGGAATTGAATGTAGAAAGGAGACTTGTTACAATGGGTCCCAATGGGCACTAACTTTAGCACTCTATGTGTTTTTTTTTTCTGCTGGTATTTTTTAGTAGCACTGGTAATTAAATTGCTTACAGTGCTTGAAAAATATAGGTGGCTGTTTTTTTGGTGACAAGGGGGATGAATTGAGGCCATAATCCTCAGCTGACAATTAGCTTACTGAGGATGATGGAAATTGCAGTCCTTAATTGTTGGAAAGGAGAGCCACTGGTTGCTCAACCTTGTATAAGATCCATTGCTGCTACTTTCTGTTTTTTTTTTTTTTTTTTTTTTTTGCCAAGGGCCAATATAGTATTGTAAATGACTGGATCCTATATATTACTCTAAAATGATTTTCAAATACTTCATGACAGATAACACACATGATTTATATTTTGCCAGGTATTTGTTAGGTATTTACTGAACACCCATACAAATGGACCTTCTCCTGCTCTAAACCACTCCATTTGTCTTATTTTTTGTTCCCTCTATCCCTCTCTTGTTCTCTTTCTTGCCCTGACCTGTTCAACCCCTCACCTGGGACTTGATTTAATAGACCCCGGTAAAAAATAAAGTCGATGGTAGTTTTTCAAGCACACTAGCCATCCAAATGTCTGTGCTGTGACAAACTACTCAAGGATATTAAAAAAAACATGTTGGGAGCTACATTTTGTGCCTATTGGTAGCAATAAAAAATATGTTGAATTTCAGATTCAATTCCAATTGAATTGGGTGTAAAATGCATCAAGGGACCCCAAAAATCTTTGCCAAAAAAGTAGTAGCAGAGTCCCCTAAAGCATGTTTAAAACCACCAATGCTGGAATTGAAGCTGAAAAAAGTAGAGAAAAAAAGCTAAGATACCAGTGGATGTATTGATATGGGGCCCTAAGAATTCTGCACCATCAATGTACAAGATGGCAATAAACCATATACCTCTCGGGTGTGTTTCATCATCCCTCCCACTTGAAGCTGATTGACTGGGAGGAGCGTAACCCCACATCCCAGCCAATGGGAACCATTTTTAACAGAGACTGTCTTTATAAAAGCTAGTGTCTGTTCAAATTTCCCTCAGTGTGGCTAGGACAACAGGATTTTTCACCTGCTCTTCTGCCGTTGCCAGTGTATATTGATGGTGCGGAATTCTTTATGGGGCATATCTCATTTCCAATTTATTTACAGTGAGGCACAGTATTTTTGTGGAAATGAGAAGAAGGAAGATCAGAAGATAAGAAGAAAGAAGAGCGCAGATGAAGAGGACAGACAATTACAGATGAAGAACTACTGTGGATGACAGGTAAGTGTTACAAATCTGGGTTAATGGTGTTAGTATTAGGGGTGGGTAAAAAGGGCCATAAAAAATACACAAAAAACACATTATTGTCTGCTTTTTCACTGGAAAATCTGCTGTAAAATCAGCTCTAAAAAAATGATTAAAATTTTCACAGTTTTCACCCATTGCCAAAAATGTTTTGCTATATTTTCAATGGCTACAAATTTTTCACCTTTCTTTATAAAAACATGATGTTTCCCAGGAGAGAGAGGGTGCTAGGCTGTTGCGCTTTGAGGCAGGAGAGAATCATAGTGACTGCTGTTACTAGCAAGTGGAATAATAATAATAAAAGCTGGAGATGGAAGGACCGTTATGTGTCCAGTGAATCTGAGGAGTAGGAAGTGACCACTAATAACATGAAAGTATCTAGATGCCCTGGTTCCCTAGACCCAATATGGCCAGTCCTCCTATATCACCCCTAGGGATCATGGGGAAATTTGTGTCACGGGCAAAGGAAGAAAAGGTTAGTAGTGTGAGCAGGACAGGTCAGCTTCCTGTGCCTGTTGCCAGTGCTGATCCTTCTGCCAGTGCTGTGCCTGCTATGGTGTCTTATGATTCTCATGATGGGGAGGAGGAGATTATGCCAAGTGTGAAAGAAGGGGACCTTAAGTCACACTTACTATCCCCAAGCAGTCCTGCCACTATTACTACTACTATTACTAAAAAGGTCCAGCAGCTACAGACTCAGAGTGTTAGGAGTGAGGGAGGGGGTGATTGTACTACTAGTGAGGAGGAAGACTAAGGGATTAAAATTGATGTGGTTGGTGTTAGAGTTGTAACAGTGATGACGAAGCAGCTGGTGAGAGTAGCGTAACCACAGTAGATCCTCCTACTGATGCTGAGGTGGTAGGGGATGTACTGCAGAGTGACCAGACAAGCTGTCAAGGGAGCCTACAACATTCCCCTGACCCTGGGACTCCCCTTCCCCCAACAGCATTGTCCAGATGGAACATGATCCTGAAGAAGGCTGAATTATTGCATAGCAGCAATAATACCAACACCACCATGAGCACAGATCAGGTACCTGAGCCTGCTGCTAGTGCTGCCAGTCTGCCTTCTTCAGCTCAATAAGAAATGGCAAGTGTGACAGTAGGGGACTCTCTGTCACAATTCTTATCACCTGAGCTGTTGGCTGGTTGGGGAAAATGAGATTTGTATTCTACAAAAGCTGTAGTGGGAAAGGTACATACTTCTGCTGTGAGATATTACTTACATATATTTTGACACATTTTTATGCATGACACTTTTTATTTTATTTACATACTAGCAAATGATTTCCACACATATTCTTGGGAAGATTTATAAGTTTTTTATGTGTGTTTTTTTTTTCTTTTTTGTATTCAACACAGTCATGCACAAATCCCATTGCTTCCAAAGGGATATATGTACCCATTTAAGCATCATCAAAGGGGGCATTATGCGTGAAAAGCATCCTTTCACTTGTGAAAGCCAATAGACTCCTTTAACTATGCTCCTATACATGTGTAATAGTTTCATATTCACAACAGGAGAATACTACTCTGCCATTTAGGAGTGCCGCATGAAAAAATCAGAGAACAACGAGGATATACCCTGTACAGTTTTTAGCAAGTACAGCACCATTTTTGTACTTTTTTACCTTATGCAACAGCACAAGCATATTGAGCCTTTTTTAACCCTTTGAGTTCTATTGCTTTGGAATGCATTGGATGCCCCTCCAGGTATCCATTGGGTTTAATAAATGTTTAAGGTTTCAGTAAATGCATACTGGGATTTGTATTCAAGTTTAACAAGCAGTGGTTATGCATTTCTTAGTCTACTCTTAAAGCTATTGCCCTTGCAGCCTATAACTTTGATAAATCTGTATATACAAAGGTGTGTTTAGTAGCTATATACACATATAAACATGTATATGTAAGTGTGATATGTGTATGTATGTTTACTCTGCATGGCTAAATAGGAACATGTGTATATGTCTTTATATATGGGGGGTATTGTGTGTACTTTTTTATTTGCATAATGGTGGAGGATAAGTAAGTTTGATCATCTAAGAAGACCTTGAGGAATTCTAGATAAAACCAACTGCACCAAAGAAAAGTAATACAAAATTGTCAGACTAGTTCCATTTAAACTAGTTGTTCCTCATTGGTGTAGCTGGATTACTTCAGATAGTTCCGGTTCTTCAGAGTGGTTGCACAGCATAGTAAATATCCCCCAAAGTCACAAAACATATTTATAGGTTGAAATATTTTAAGAACAGAAGCTGTGATTTTTTTTCTATGCAAAATAATGTATAGAACACTTCGCCATAGCTTTGAAAATTGAACCATTTAGATTAGAAGATTAGTACGATCCTATGGTTGTAGGAAAATCGATTGCAGTTATGACCTTCATAGATGTAATAAAAAGTCACTTTAGATAATGCTTTGGTCGAACTGGAAATCTATATTATGTTATGGAGAGCAGTATAATGATTTTGTGTCCCGTATGTGAGATGTAAATATGCCAGCTTTATATACAAATCCCATTTCCATTCCTGCAGGCTATAGGGAAATTAAAAGCTTTTTGTTTTTCACAGTCAAATATGTGATCAACTTTAAATGTGCTATGGAATATGCCTTTGGTATTCTGATGATAGATTACATGTTATTATAACATGTCAAAACAACATGGGAAAAAGCTTAATAACTTCAAAATGAGACTGATGTGCTAAGAAGAATAGGAGTAATTTGTTAGCAAACCAAGAGCACCATGGGTGGCATATAAGAATATGTCTGAATTCTCATTTAATCAATGTCCCTGTAAAGACAAGGGAAGTATGCAAAGTATTGCTTCTCAATGGGAGTTATTGACTAAAACTTTATAAAGAGGTGATAAAGTGGAGATGACTTCTCAATTGGAGATCTTAGTGCATAGGCTCCATAAGTTAACATAGGAACTGGAGAAGCGATATCAGTGGAGAAGTCATCTCTACTTTAGCAAATGTTTATCACACCTTAGTGCATAACCCACAATGTGTTACACACACTACTCTGGTACATAAAGGGTAGAATTAGGCTTTAACCTCTTAAGGCATCTCCAATGCACTGCAAAACAATTATGAGGTTAAAAGCCCTATTTAAACAATGGGAATTTAGGGAATTTTTATTTGTCCTGTATGGTGCAAATGGTTTGTTCCAGAATTGCTTAATTTCATCACTGTGAAGTGATATTGTTTTTTTTCCTGTGTGTTTTAATGTTATAATAATTACATCTAATCAAGATCATGGTTTCTTACAAACATAGGTATGAATGTTCCAATACCATTCTGGCTAAATCATGAGCTGGAACTGATGTTTTAGACTTATGCCTGTTTAATAAGCTACTTACTGAGGCTGGAGGAATCTTTCTGCCTCAAAAATAAAATGTGAAAAACGTCATTTCATGCCTGTCATTGGAATTCCTGTTAAACGTGTCATTTTTCTGCTTTTTTTTTTTTTTTTGCATTTTTCCTTTGATTTCAAGTTAATGACAATAATGTAATTTCACCCTCCTCCATGTGGAGTTTACCCTGTGTATTCATGCAGTGCTAAAATATAAAATGGAGTGTTAGTCTACCATATGTTGTCAGTCTGTACATATGAGAAAGAGAGAAAGCATCTGATTTTTTTATGCTGACTAGTGTAGAGACAGACAGGAGAAGGAGGTGGAGTTGCTTGATAGGAATATTGGTGGTAGCCACTACCAGAGGTTCTCTGGGTATGGGTGTGAAAGGAGGAAGTAGAGTAAATATGAAAAAATTCCCCTTTGACTGATAAGAGACAGTGAGGCAGGCAGGCAGGTGATTCATCCTGAAATGGCTGAGCCTGGGACTCTGCAGAGACTGAATGAATGACTGAGAGGTAGATAAAATACATTATGCTTTCAAAACAAACAGGAGCAACCTGACATACTTTGTGTAAACACACTCATACATCTGCAAGAACAAGAGGGACAAGCATATACTGAGGTGCAGTGGTGCTGCAAATCTGCAACAACTGCTGTGCAGAGCTGTTTTTCCATTTTTGCAAGCTGGCAATTCTGACGGTAACAGGCCAATGCTCATCCTGTATTGTACTATAATAATTAACACTAACTACATGGAGAGACAGATGGCCAAAATGGGGGAGCTGGAATCCCTTGTGGTTGCAGGGAATGTGGGTGTGATTTCTTTGAAGACAGTGACACAATGGGACAGTTAAAAAAAATTAAAACCTTTTTGACTGATAGGTGACAGAGACAGGGAAAGATCCTTAAAGGGATAGTAATACTTCATTTTATCTTTATTTTATTTTGTAGGCATTAAAAAAACATGAAGAATGATATAAGTCTTATCTCTCAAACCTTTATGGTTTAAGAGATATTCACAAGCAAAGTTTCCCCTCCCGCCCCTTTTACCTAGTGTAAGCCATCTCTTCTCAGATGTGGAATGCAGTCCATAGACCAGACAGATAACAGAAGGGGACAATCTTCTTCCTATGAAAACAATGAAAGCCCTGCCCCCCTTGACAAGTTTTTCAGGTTTTTCCCTTAATTGAAGATTGTCCCTCTCTGCAGTCTACCTGGGCACCTGCCTTCTGATCTGGCTGAACAGTGTTACATCAGTTAAAGGGGCGGGAGGGGGATACTTTGTCATTGAATTACTCTGGAACTACAACTCTGACAGAATTGAAATAACACTCTCCAAAGTCCAAATACTATGATAATTAGAGCTGCTTTTATTATGAAACATTACTATCCCTTTAACCTGAACTGTGACTTACACCAACAGTAATAGAAATTAGAGACAGATAAATATATTGTAAATTATTTTCAGATAGGTAGAACATCAATTAAAATTCTAACAGCTCTGTTGTGTACTTTATTGTAAAAATCAGCTCTACTATCTTTATGTCCACCACAAATGCCAGCAGCAGGGTTAAGAGGAAAGGAGTAGGAAGAGTGCATGGACGTGTTAGTGGTAGTAAAATTGTAAAATAGAAATGGACTGTGGCCATGGTTGCTACAGCTTGTGTAATAAATGATGGACTCCTCCCCTTGAGGATGCTGCATGTAGAAGTAATAGGAAGAGTTCCACCACCAGTAGTATTTGTAAATCTAAGGAGAAAAGAGGAAAATCTACTTTATCAGATTTTAAACAACCTAGAAGTGTGAAGTGTGAAAGAAACATGAATCGTGCTGCTGCTAATGATGAAATTACTGTTTACTGTAATGTTGATTTAGAACGTCCTTCCATTCTCCTTCTTTTAATTTGATATAGATGAAGAGAAGAGTGGGAACAATGATGATATGGCCAGACATTAGTTGAAAGGAACAGGTTCAATGTTTTACTTTAACAAAAAGGAACAATATTCCTGTTTAGAAACTCTTTGAGGGATCAACTGGAAAGTCTGATTCTGGACAATCATATTGGTCATTATGATTAATGTCACCTCTCTCAAGTCCACCCCCACCGTCACATTCATTGCAACACAGGTCATCTACATCCACAACTCCTTGAGTGCTTCTGTTGTGTTCAAAGTACAGTTTCACTGACACAGTTGCTATTATTATTGAAACATTTACCCCTAGTAGTAGTAGTAGTAGGAGGAGGAGGAGTCCTTAAGGAAACCTTCAGTTTATGAAATTTGCAGTGTAGAAATACTTCACTCATGAGCCAAAAACTAAACATGATGCTATATGTGGTTCCAGTTAGAAACATTTGAGGAGTGGAAAAGCAGGATCACCTTTAGTTACAACCTCATTGAGATCCCACATCAAGTACCACCACAGGTCTGATAGGGAAACATATATTAGTTGGAGGTGATGAGTTCTGGGAGTTGTAAATTTACCTCCTGTGTATATTTAGACCTGGATGGAGAATGTAATAAAGGAGAACACTAAAATAAATAAATTGACACATTTTGTGTCATTCCCAACTTTGGTGCAGTAATGTGCAAAAGTTCTAGGCAGGTGTGAAAAAATGCTGTAAAGTAGCAATGCTTTCAAAAATATACATGATAATAGTTTATCAATTAACAAAATGCACTGCGAGTGAACAGAAGAAATATCTAAAATCAAATCAATACTTTTAAGGACAGCTGCACACAGTTTTTTAAGGAACTCAGCAGGTTGTTCCAAACATCTTGGAGAACCTACATTCTTCTGTGGATTTAGGCAGCCTCAGTTGCTTCTCTCTCTTCATATAATCCCAGACTGACTAATAGAGGTTGAGATCAGAGCTCTGTGGGGGCCATACCATCACTTCCAGAACTTCTTGTTCTTCTTTACACTGAAGATAGTTTTTAATGACTTGGACTGTATGTTTGGGGGTCATTGCCATGCTGCAGAATACATTTGGGGCCATTCAGATATCCCCCTAATGGCAAATATAAGTATCTGCCTGTACTTCTCAGCATTGAGGAGACCATTCACTCTGACCAAATTTCTAAACCCATTTGCAGAAATGCAGCCCCAAACTTGCAAGGAACCTCCACCATGCTTCACTGTTGCCCGCCGACACTCATTCTTGTACCACTCTCCAGCACTTTAGTGCTACAGCCAAATATTTCAAATTTTGACCCATCCATTCAGAGTAACTGTTGCTATTTTTTGCACCCCAGTTCCTGTAATTTTGCTTATAGTTGAGTCGCTTGGTCTTGATTCCATGTCAGAAGTATGACTTTTTTTGGCCGCAATCTTCCGTGAAGACCACTTCTGACCAGACTTCTCCAGACAGTAGATGGGTGTACCAGGGCCCACTGTTTTCTGCCAATTCTGAGCTGATGGCACTGCTGGACATCTTCAGATTTTGAAGGGAAGTAAGCATGATGTGTCTTTCATCTGCTGCACTGTTTCCTTGGCTGACCACTGCATCTATGGTCCTCAGCGTTGCCTATTTCTTTGTGCTTCTTCAAAAGAGATTGGGCAGCACAACTGGATACCCCTGTCTGCCTTGAAATGTCTGCTTGGGAGAGACCTTGCTGATGCAGTATAACTACCTTGTGTCTTGTTGCTGTGCTCTTGCTATGGTGTATGACTTTTGACATGAAACTGTCTTCAGCTCAGCAACCTCACCTTGTTAGCTGAGTTTGGCTATTCCTCAACCAGTTTTATTCCTCCTACACAGCTGTTTCTGTTTCAGTTAATGATTGTGTTTCAACCTACATATTAATTTGATGATCATTAGCAACTGTTTGATATAATTGTTTAATCAGACACCTGATTAGATTTGCAATTGCTGCCTAGTTACCCACTTTTTTTTCAGCCAACTGAAACTAAGTTTCAGCTTCTTTGAGTTACAGTAATCATTTTATTCTTCTGTTTTGTAGCTTTGTCTTTAACACTTACTTTCTCACAATGGTCCCTGAACATTCCCTAATTACACTACTCCCTTGTTATCACCCTCACTGTACAGCCACCACCAGGCCCACACATTAAAGGGATAGTAATACTTCGTTTTATCTTTATTTTATTTTGTAGGCATTAAAAAACATGGAGAACAATATAAGTTCAATGGAGCCTATGCACTAAGATATCTCTCACTTGAGAAACCTTAGTGCATATGCTCAATAGACTAACAGGAATTACAGAAGTGATATCACTGTAGAAGTCATCCCCACGTTACATCCTCTTTATCTTACCTTAGAGCGTAACCCGCCTTGTGTTTGTATTATACTTCCATATCCCTGAATTGTAAAGTTGCAAGAGCAGTAAGGGTCGGTGAAATTTTTACCTCATATGAGACAAAGGAGAAAAATGGAACTTTTTGCCAAGTAGGAAATTAATTGAGAAAAGTGCCATTCTTCTGCTTTTTTCGCATAGCTCTTTGCATTGAAATCAATGGAAAGACATAATCCCCTTCCACGTGGTAGTTTTCTCTTCTTTTCCCACAGGCATATAAAAGCTGGTCAGGCTCTCATAGCATGCCATTTTGTGATTGTGAGAGGAGGAGAAAGAGGCACTTTTTTTAATAAAGTGGAGTGAAGCTTAGTTTAGGGAGTCTTGTAGGCAGGAAATCTGCTCTTTGTATTAGGGGAGTATGGGGGACAGGGACGATGTTGATATTGATGTTGATGTGACTGACTGGAAAGACACAGTAGCCATGTTTCAAGTTGCTTTCTGATCTGGCTGTTAACTCTGTCCCATGGGAGTCTCGGGGTGTGAGAAGAGAGTAAACGTGTTTTACCCCAAATATTCCCAAATTTTGTGTGATCAAGTAGACACAGGAAGCTGTGATCCAAGTACCTTCCTCATCTAACTGTTATCTCTGGCCTAGGTGAGTCTATTGGTGTGAGAAGGGAGCTGTCACAGGTCTACTAGGTGTAGAGTAAGGTAGGCAACCATGAAGCTAGGGAGCAAGAAGTAGGGTGCCGAGCCTGGGATCTGTGGCAATTAATGGAGGGTTCTTTCTGTGGCCAGGGCTTTGGTATAGGTGCTGGCGGCAAGGTCAAATGCCAGGATGAACCTCTTCAGAAACCACTAGAGGTTTCACAATCTACTCAGGAGAATAGGATCCTAGTGTGCAGAATGGTGTGCAGCCACGGGGGGAGCCTGGAATTCAATGATGGTTATAGTACGTCATGGGTCATTAAGTCAGATCTACCCATGACGTACTATGACCGTCAAGGGTCATTAAAGGGTTAAAGAGAAAATAAGTAAAATTTATACGGAAATAGATATCCTTGAAAAAAAGATAATTGAAAAGAAAAAGAACAAGTTCCAAAGGGACTTGAATGATTTCAAACAGGGTTCTATTTACCAATGGAAACATAATTAAATCGAACACAGTGAGGATGAGATAAAAGACAGTGAAGTGTCTGCATCTGATATCTCTGACACAGAGGGAGCTACAGGTACACTCCAAGGGCTAGACTCCCAAAGAACAGACAGATATTTTTTGGTCCAACGCTTACGCAGAGGAAGGGGGAGAAGGAGGTACCCAAATACAGGAGAAAGACAAGGAGGGGTGGAAAGAGGTTTAAGGGACAGAGAAATCTGGGGATATGGTCAGCAACGAACACAGAGGGTCAATCAGACATGGAGGGCATATTGCCGCTAAATGTGATCAATATAAGTAATCATGAGCTGACCTCAGTACATTTAGAGGTTTTTCACCTTGCAATACTATCAACAAATTTGAGATTTACAAATATCTCTTCTTATTTTGTCTGAAACTGTTGCTGCACAAATTCTGCAATACATCTAATACAGAAAACGTGGGAGATATAAATCTATTTGACAGTGAATGTTTTTTTTTTATGTAAGATATGGTTCAAGGCAGGATGCAAGGGAACAAACATTAGATACCCCAGATTCCCTGGATAAACTCATAGAATTACTCAATACTAATACAGATAATTTCAGAGATACTTTGAAACCAAAATCCACATTTACCCCTCCTGTACACATCTGTGCACAAGTGAAAACATTTGGGGATCTTGTGATCAAAGATATTCTAGCATTGCCTGATAAAAGAGGACCATATAACCTCAAAAGACAGCAATCTGAGGCAATTAAGGAAATCTCCCAATGGGATGATATTGATATTAAACCCTCTGATAAAGGGGGAATGTCGTTATATGGCGAAATAACTTATATCTGACTGAGGCCTTTAAGCAACTTAATAATAGAGACTGCTATAACAGGCTGCAGAATGATCCAACTAAGGACTTTTTAATAATCTATACCAAAATGATTGATGAGGCCAAAGACAAAGGTATCATCACTATGGGAGAGAGAAAATTAGGAATCCAGTAGTTCCAATGTTTTACTTACTCCCCAAAGTTCATAAAAACCTATTAACACCTTCTGGGAGACCCATTGTCTCAAGTCTGGGCAGTTTGGGGGAAAAAGCATGATAGTATCTGTATAATATACTGAGAAAATATGTGATTCAACTTCCATCTTCCACCAGAGATACAACAGATTTATTGGTGAAGCTGGATCAATTTCCTGTAGATAATTCCATCACATTGGTGAGCTGTGATGTGGAATCTCTCTATACACTAATTCACCATGACATGGGAATAAAGGCATTGTATAATTTTTTGAGAAAAGACTTCTGTGTCAGATAACTACAAGACTTTTCTGTTAAAACTATTGCAATTTGTTCTAATTCATAGATATTTCCTCTTCCACAATCATTACTATCTTCAGACCCTGGGTAAAGAAATGGGGGCGGCTTGTGTCCCCACGTACGCAAATTTGTACCTCGGGTGGTGGAAGGAAATGGTAGTGTTTCTGGACAACTTGTCCACTTTGAATAAACATTACTCACAGGGCATCGCTACATAGATGACTTGTTCATCCTGTGGGATAGTGACTCTGATAAATTGCAGGATCTCATAAAGATACTGATAGGAAACTGACATTTACTAATAGCATATTTCATGCTGACAGTTTTCATCTGAAAACTGTGACTAGATCTGTACCGACTGGGCAGTTCCTGTGTACTCGAAGGAACTGCTCAACTGAGGAATGTTTTAATAAAAGAGCAGATGAATTAATGGCACATGTATTAGAACGTGTGTACTCTAAGACAAGTATTAAGAAAGCTAGAGCGAGAGCTGCCCATATGCCAGGTCATGCACTTCTTGAAAAAAGACAGAAAACTAAAGATAATACCATTAGATTTATTAGTACTCATAATAACCAGTGAAATTCAATTTGAAGGATACTGTCAAAACACTGGCCAGTCCTACAATATGATACAGATCTAGCAAAAATGATTGGAGATAGGCCGCAACTGAGCTACAGGCGTTCACCTAATCTAAAAGATAAATTGGTAAGGAGTCACTTTACGCAAAAGAAATCCAGAAAATTACCTGCAATAGGCATCTACCCATGTGGTCACTGTAAGATATGTCAATACATAAAGAATATTTCATGGATACAGAACAGTTTTCAGAAATGGCACACTTTCAACCACTATATAAATTGCGTGGTATATGAAATTCAATGCCCATGTCAGGAACTGTATGTAGGCATAACATATAGAAAACTGAAAATGAGAATAAGAGAACATTTCAGGAACATCGCAAATGCCTCTAAGGATAGGGATTCAGGCAAAGCACTGACCAGGATAAAGGAACATAACTCTAGAATGGGCAGTACTGAAGTTTGTGGCTTAGCTCACATATCTCTGGGAATGAGAAAGGGAGATGTAGAGTCTGAAAATTACTGGATCTTTAATTTGAACACCTTATGGCCTCAGGGGGCATGCGTATGTAAGTTCACATCTAAGTAGGTAATCAGTATACTATTCTCACGTATGCTTAGACATTTTTATGTTGAAATTTTGGATTCTATAACCAGACTCTGATGATTTGTTGATCTTGCCCTGTATTTACAACATAAGGACAGTAGTATAATCCTGAAATATGATCTACAAATCCAATCTGCTCTTTGTATTTATTTGGCAATTGTGTAAGCAAATCTGTCTTATCGCATGTTATTGTAATTATGAGCATGTTGCTATATCTACAAGAAAATGGCGCAACTTGTTGCATCTTATGGGAATGATTGGTTCCTTCCACACTTTTAAGGGAGGCACTAAAATCTGCCAAGTAACACGGGGAGAAAAAGTTAAATAATGATATTTAAGAATAGATATTCCAAAGTCCTGGAAGAGCGGTTCATGTGTCCCTAATAACATACATCCCTTGATTCTATCCTTGTATAAGTGCATGATGATTAAAGCATTGGGAGTAACAACATTAGAATTCAGGGCAGACTCGGATTAAGCTGAGTGGATGGAAAGTGTTAACATCTCAAGCAATTAAGGGTACTTCCGTCTAATTGGAGGAAAGGTCAGAATGTATAAGAACCAGACATTTGAGCCAGCTCTCCTCCCCTTGAAATGATTGTCGGGTTGCTGAACACAGACCATGTGTTTCAGTGTTTGTACAGTCCCAGTGCAATGATTTTATTAATAACATTTAGTTATTGTTATTAAGCTTTTCTATCCTTTTTTCTCTCCTCCATTTTTTGCCATTAACGGTCTCTCACCCAGCAGGTCCTTTACAAAATGATTTTTGCGGGCATAACCGTTGGGAGTTACTGAAGCGAGCGGATCACTGTTTTGAGTGACTACCTTTTGAGGTGACTTTTTTCTGTCCTTTGTTTCTACATTAGTGTATTATAGCAGACAGACTTAGTACTTAAACCTGTTTAATCCACGGAAGGATAGGAAGTTTTCTATAGTGCAGCCTGTGATTTAAGTCATACACACACCGGGTTGTGTGCAGTTAAATAGTATCTACTGCACCAACTCAAGATTACCAACTGTTGCTATGTATAAATCTACATCAACACTATAATAGTTAATTTGGCTTGCAGATTTAAGATCTATGAAATCAACAGGAGGAGAGGAGTTATCTTACTTCGCACCTGAAAAGACTTAAGGTGTGATGTACCAGCACTACTGAGTGATTTATTGCTGATCACGTCAGGGATTGTAGGGTGTTTTTAATTCATCAGTTTTTAATAGGGTCTAATTAAAGGTTATATTTTAATGATAATTCTCTTCCACCTTCGATTATTTCCTCTTTTGGTTATCCCAGGGACCCACATAAATAGGAGTGGGATTAGGTGCTGTGTCAAGATTTCAATATATTTTCTCTCCTTCTTTTTTTTGTGTGTATATTTATTTATCTTGAGCACATTCCCCTTATTCTGTGGAATAACCTACCTCACAGATTTATAGGTGGTGCACTTAATAAACATTCCATAGTTGGATTACCCTGCTACCCTTAAGGGGACCAACCCAGGGTGCAACCTCTTTTAGCTCACTAGTACCTTACACAGAAAGAAAATATCCTAAAGCATATAATACTGATCCTGCTAAATGGCACTTCAGTCAATAAGTGCTTTGAACAACAGAAACAGACAATCCCAGAAGTATGTTTCAGCCAACATATACTTAATTCCCAACAGGATATACCTAAAACCATCTGCATGGCCTTAACTGAGCTAATGCTAACATAATAAACATATTTAAACCTGACTTTCATTTGCAACATCAGCTTCATTGGTCAGAGAGAGGTCCAGCTTACATGCAGAAATCCTCTGTCATTGGAGGAGGCTGGATCGAGACACTACGTGGGAGGGGAGCAGAGAAGATTGACAGACTGCGGTGCAGAGCTCTATCTGCAGTCTGTCTGGAAGTAAGGACCCAGATCATTTTTCAAACTTAAAATTAAGCCATACAAGAAACTTTATAAAAAATTAAAACAACTGTTCAGTCTAATCGCTATATGAAGTTAATTCTGAAACAAACTTGTATTGGTGTGATAGTTTTCCTTTCACAACATTCACCCCACTTTTTAAAGTTAAAAATTACAAAAAAATATAATAATGGGGATATATATACCTCCTCTTAATGCAGTAGAATTACAATCTAATATATATATATGGAACTTGGACCGCAGCTCACTGTGTCTTTCAAATCAAATCAATCAGACAGAATGTTGGGGTATTTGGGGTCGATCTCCTTTGTTCCCTTCTCACACTCCAATATACCTCCAACACAGAGATAATAATAACAGCAAGATCAGCAAAGAACTTCAACCACAGCCTGTATCATTAAAAATCAAATTGTTCAGACATAATGTTGGGGAATGTGGGGTTAATTAAAAAAAAAAAAGAAAAACGCAATGAAAAAGATTAATCAAAACATGCAGTGTTCACAGTAAACTAGTAAAGTAGTAGCAATGCACACATGTTTTATCACAATATTACTCCTCTATACAATAAGCTAATCAGTAGCAAACAGAAAATATCTTATTAGCATACCATAGCAGGGATGCATAAAAAAGAATAAGCAATAAAGTAGGCTCTAATGGTGCTCAGACCACCTTATTGAAATAATATTGTAACATGCATAATAACAAAAACCATAAAGTAGTCGGTAAAGAAGATCAGGGAGCCTTAACGTAATAATAATGTGTGGACACGGGAAGGTACATGACATCCTACCGAAATAACACTCAGAAACCTCCAGAATTCCTGGAGATTGAGGGGTAGGATAAGAAAAGCTTATACCATAACATGCCAGTAATAAAGACAGAAACTGTTAACGATTTGCATATCATCAATTCCCCAACTATATATGCAATAAGAATACAATATAAACAACAGTATTGAATACTGTGATGAAAGTCATATGAAGCTAAGGTCTAGTTAAACTAATGCCTTAATCATTAAAGAGAGTGAGAAATAGAAGACTCCATCTCAGGAGAGAAGAAATCAGGGATAGACCAATAGAAGCAGAAGAGAGAATCATGGAAAGGAGGAGAAAAGTAAGGAAATGAATATTAGAGAAATAATATGGACAGAGAAAACAGGGCAAAAGACCTGTTCCTCTGTCAGACATGCACGTAGTGGCCAAAAGGCCTGGGTGGAAATGTAACATCAAAACTAGAAATAATACTGATATGATACTGTTGGCCTTGGCAGCAATCATCAAGGATGTAACAGTTAGTAGCTTACATTAAAAGCATACTTAAAATAAATAGACAAAATGATCTCCTAGGAGATTTAAGTGCTACGAGCAGGAGAGTGCACATTTAAATGGCAAGCAATAAAGTAGTTGAGTAAATTATACATAGATATATAATACGTGCCCAGAGGTCTCAAAGCGCAGAAAAATCAGTGCGACTTCAAGAGCTACAGCACAAAAGCAGATACCAGGAGTCAAGTTGGTACACAGGGTATCGCTTTTAGTGAGAAAATAGTATACAGCAGTATTTCATAAAAAGGTGCTTGGACTGCTGAAAAAGCAAACCAGCCAAATTGTAAAACATCAGAGCAAAAAAGAGATGAAACAGCTTTAAGATTGAGAAGCAAGGGGAGAGGAAGAAAAAAAAAACAGACAAATAAACATTGACCAACATCTGGAGAATGGCTATCTATCCCATTGTGCCCCGAGATTGGTGAAAACTGAACAACCGCAATGCCCTGGTTGGAGAATATATCTGACAGCTAGCAAGTATACATCAAATCAGCTATATCAAAAGAGTTACTATAACGTATGCAGTTACCTGATTCAACCATCTAAACAAACCCCTGCCGCCATATACATAACATATAACAGTAATATAAAGCACATGAAAATTGTAACATGGAGCAATATTTGGTATGGGTCAACCCTCCCTGGACCCAAGGGAAGGGATCGCCGATACTGGTCACAGGGAAGCAGGAGCCACAAAAGCATGTACCGTGTCCTATGGAAGGTTGACATAGTCTCCACCTGGGCATCCTTCAGGAACATACAAATAGAGTCTCAATACACAAAGGGAAGAGACCCACACCTCCAAGCAGTATCCATAATTCAGTTCAGTCAAATCGAAACTCAGAACTTCCAACTCCCAAATGTAGGCAAGCATATGAAAAGAGGGTTAGCCTCACGGGGTGAAACCCCACGGTGATAGAGAAATTCCAGGGTCCCATGGGGACGACTCCCAGTCAATCACTTTAGCTGCAAAGTAGGCGAGCTGACAGGTATACTCCTCCGATATTCCAAAAGGCTTCCAAAACAATGGCCTCTGAACTTGTTTCACATGCACCCCAGGAACAATATCAAGCATATCAACTGTATGGCAACACCCCTTCTGATGCTTTTTTTATGGAAAAGGTCTTGGTAGCATCCTTTAGGCAGATCAAAGAGACATCTTGCTGGCATAACTCCGCATCTAGAGACACCTGGCGTAGCACTGTGCCCTCTTGACTGATCTCTATCGGCCGCCCATAGGAATCTAGCCGCTTCAGGTTAGTACGTATGGCAGTGACCTCCACTCGCACAGTCTCTCGGATCTCCGCCACTAAGGCCCTGAGCTTCTACTTAGTCAAAAGACCGGAAAAATCTCCCCTCGTGAGACAACGAAAGGGAGAATTATGTATTGGAGATCCCAAAAGCAGATCTGGTTTTTGTCTTGGCAAGACGTGGGCTATCAGAACTACCAGCAGAGTTAGTATCTAGATGGAGGAAGGCACCATGGCAGAAAGAAGTGAGGGCAAGGTCATTGTGGGCTCTGTCAAGTAAATAATCGGTTAGAATGCCAAATACAGAATCCAGAGCAGCACTAAAAGATCACAACCCAAAGAAGTGGTAAATTTCAGAAAATCTCCCAGGAAGATGCAAAATAGTAGCCAAAATGTCATAATGGCCTAGGAGCCCCGCTAGCATGTGACTGTTCAGTACAACAGTAGCTGCATATTTCTTTCAAATCAAATCAGACACACTGTTGCTGTATTTGGGTTCAGCCTCCTTTCTCCCTTCCTGTCCTACAGACTCCCCTAATACAGAGAACAAATGTCCTGTCTATAAGACTTCCTAAACTAAGTTTCAATTTCACTGTCTATTCTTGCTCTAAAATCAGCTGCTCTCACAAGGACAGAATGGCATGCTGTGGGAATGTGCCACCGCTTTTATTGGATGCCTTTCGAAAAACAAAGGAAACTTGCTATGTGCTGTGTTGAAATGAAGTCTTCCCGTTGATTTCAATGCAATGAACTAGGTGAAAAAAGTGGGAAAACTGCACTTTTCACAGGAAATTTCCTGCTAGATGGTAAGTGCCATTTTTCTCCTGTTGTGCTTTTGAGGTGAAAACCTTTTTCCCATCCCTACACATAGGGAAACATAGGTGGAAAATGTCAAACTGCAATTTCAAGTGTTGCCAGAGAAGCTGGAAAATATATTTCAATGGGTGAAATTTTACACAGAGAAATATATTTTTTCACAGAATTTCCTGCGGGAACAACATCCATCCTGAAGTATCACTACCAGCAGTGACATTATGGTATGCTAATTTAAGCCCTGCTGAGTCTTTTGAGACTCAAATGTCAAAGGATCAGTTTTACCTTACAATAGGCCTCATCCTAATTATGATTTTTGAAGTCTGAGGGCCATGGCAAGGTAAGCCTTGAGGTATGAGGTATTATATGAGTCTCTCGCTTTCAGTCTCAGGTATTATTACCAGTCTGTCATTGTCACCTCTCAATCAGAAAGAGTATATTTCTTTACATTTTTAACACTTCCACACTCACCCATATCCCACCTGTCCAGAAAAGATCTGACTACCACCAATAATCCTTAGATCAAGCAGCTCTAGCTCCCTCTTTTTTGCCTGTGTGCCTACACTAGTTAGATCAAAAATGTCAGCAGCTCTATCTCTCCCCCCAAACACAGACTGACAACATGCGGTAAACTGACACACCCTTTTATATGAGTTAGCAAAGTGGGAATATATGGGAAAACTCTTCAAATTAGGGGACATTTCATTTCATCATTATGAAAGGGTATTCTGTGACAAAGAACTAGTGTATCAATTGGAGGGCTCAAATTAAGGTAATAATGTAAACTAATCTGTTTGTTAGTAACTAGTCAGCATGCATTTCTTCTGTAAATATGAATAACTTCTGCTTTTGAATGCAATGGCTAGCAGTTCCTTTTTCAAAACAAGCTTGAATATTTTATTCAGGAGCATCATGTAAAAAAATAACAGCTCACAGATGGTTGATTTTACTGAGACTGCTACTATTCGCTCCATGACTTCTGAGCTTTGGACCAAGTCAAAGTAAGACTTTAAAATGAATTTGCTGTCACAAAAAAAATCTTCAATGTGGTCCATAAGATCTTTCAGCCTTTATCATTTTAAAATAATATCTCTGGAGTTTTGACACTTAATTGTATGATGTTGTAAGATGTTTTAAACCAACACAGTATTTAGATAGAAAGGATATAAAGTATAAATATTGAATACCTTTAAGGATAACTATTAATTACTTGCACAAAAAAATAAAAACAATAAATATTTTTTAACAAAAAAATAAATTGAAGTATTATTATGCTAGGTACATTATGCTAGCAAATGTCTCTTGATCTTATGCATACCGAGAGACAATATAAGATCTGATCTGAACATTCAAATGGTAACTGTATCAATGATTTATATTATCAGTAGGCAAAAATTACTTTATTTACAGTATATATATAATATAAATGTATTTGAAAATTACTGTAATCCAAGCTAGATATTTGCAAGCTGGACAACTCTGAAACACTTCAACTTTCTGGTATATTTTCTTTTTTTTTTGCTGTATTTTGGAAATTCAATAAAAATTACTTTTAAAAATAATTTAAATAAAAAAATGGAAATTTTAGCTAATACAAAAATATATGTGCGATACGTTTATCATAACAACTAGTTTGATAAGCAAGTAATGAATTGAAAAATCAACACTTTTTCTTTGGCCAACCAATAGTGCAAGAGTAGGAATACTGGAGGTATATATGTATATGTATATTTGTATATTTTTATTTATATAGCGCTAACCGGTGTACTTGGCACTTTAAAGATTACATTTAATATAGCAGGAGTACAATAAGTGTGGTGATTAAGTGCTTATATAGGCAGTCATAAGGGGAACAACAGGTGAGTATACATTAGGATAAGAGGACCCTGCCCCGTAGAGCTTACAATCTAAGTATTGGATGGGTGACATACAGATACAAGCTGATAGAGGAGGAAGTGCAGTGTTTGGCTTATGATGATAATGTTTGATAATGTTTCCATATTACGCTGTTGCTAGAGATAAAAGGTGCTCTTTTAGCTTTGATTTAAAGTTGTTGAGGGTTGAGGCTTGGTGAATACTGGGTGGTAGGGAGTTCCAGAGGTAGGGGCAGCAAGTGAGAAAGGTTTCACTCGTGAAACAGAGATAGTGATTAAAGGGGCAGAGAGTCATCCACCATGTGTGCTGCGTAGTGGACGTGCAGGAATATGGCGGGATATCAAAGATGAAATATAAGGCAGGGACAAGTGATGGAGAGCCTTGAAGGTAATGAGGAGGATTTTTAATGTGATATGCTGCTTTATGGGAAGCCATGACAGTGATGAAAGTGTTGTAAAAAGGAGATTAGAAAAATTCTGGAGCAAACCATCTGCACCATAGGAAATTAAAATGTCAAAAATTCCCAATGATATCAATGAGGCATTTAACCACTTGCATATTAGAGAGGTGTCCATCACATTCCTGGAGACAACTGTTGTACTGGAGAACCCTCAAGCACTAAAGGTATTAAAAGATCCATTTCCCCTGTGGTGTAGCTAGCTTACATAGTTTGACACAGAATTTCTCAAGTTTCTGCCGCATTGTGGCATGTGCTTTTATGATTTCATGCTATTGTGTTACTAGTACCACGCATGTCTAACACCTACTATATGTACTAATCTGACTACTGCAAAATTCTACTACTTACATGGCTTGCACCAAAGGAAAGGCAGTGGGGCAGTGATTTTGCATTTTGTGGTGTTCCATCCAACATTTCAATGAGTCGGATACCTCTCTGGCACTCAGAGAGTTAATACCATGTTCTAGCAAGAGCAGTGGAAATTGGTTTATAATTCGCTATAAATATAAGAGAGGAGGCATTCTGGGCTTGCTTGCATTAAAGTCTTAACAATGACCTTGTTGCTGTGTGGTAAGCTCTAAAGGTAATCATATGCTCTAGAATATACACAGGAATTCAGCTGCATGATTTCTATGTTTATGTCCAGTCACAGAAAATGAACTGGGCTGGCAAATTCATACATTTCCCCCCCTTTGTTTAATGTGAACTATGTGTAACACCTTTTCTCCCATATTAGAATTTGATGTAATTTTGAATTTTATTTTAGGCATAATATATTGCCCATTCCAGTGAAATGGGCATGGGTTCTTAGTATATCTTGGTACTGTGTTGAATTGATTCAGTACTAAGAAAACAAAATAAAAATGCAAATATTGGGCTACATATTTGTTCCCACAAGTAAAATGTATCTACTCTTTGATGAATTACATAATCCAATAACTTTTGTTTCTATGACAGTAGTAGCTTTCTCCAGTGTTCATAGGCACATTTACGAATGAAAAGACAGTTATGAACAGTTAGGATTACTTTGACTTTCATGTACCCAAGAGGCCTGCTAGGAGATGCACTTGGGTTCAGGATAATGATATTGTGGCATGCTTGTACTGATTCCATCTTGTGGCATGCATTAAAATGTCTTCTCCATCATATCCCTCCTGTTTTTGCTGGTGAACAATACCTGCCCTCTCTTAACTCCTTGAATGCCATATGGATGTGCCACACATTGCTCTGCACTGTGTTTACACCCAGGTGGCACTTAAATGGTTATAAACTTAAACTATCCCCTGCCCTGTTTCATAGTTTATTCAAATACACACAGAACTAGCAGAGCAGCTGTTACATGAAACATCTGCTCTCCTGGTCATGTTTTTACCTGGACCAGCTGAACAGCTATTTTAAGTCCACAGTGGAATGCTACATGCATTCAATTTGCTTTAAGCAGTGTAGCAGAGTCTTCTTTTTACATGAATCATCTATCGGTGGGTTATCCACTACAAATTTTGAAACAGCTGATCAGCCTGTTTAGGTAAACACAGAACTGGAAGAGGAGCTGTTACATAATGCACTGCTCTGCCAGTTCTGTGTGTATTTGAAAAATCTGTGAAGTGAGGGAGGGGATGATGTTATAACCCTGTAAGTGCAACTTGGGTGTACAATGCATTACACAGCAGTGTGTGACAACATCCCTATGGCATTCAAAGGGTTAGGGGTGGGTAGCTGCTGTCTCTACTTTCCAGTTTGAGCACATCGTCAGCATTATGCCAACCATATATATTAATGATTAGAGTCCTACCCCCCACTAATGCATAGATGATTCTTAGTGCATATGGTGAAGTTTGTCATATTCTCCAGTACAAAGTGAACAGCACACATCACCAGACACCCTTCACCAGTGTATCCACTCCCTGTTGTCCTTCATCTCAAAAATGAGGAGTACTTCTTTTTTTTATATATAAAAGTGCTTTTCCTGTTGAGCAAAATAAGAGTTTTTACAGATCAAGCTATTTTTATCAAGCGAGCCAACTGGTGACTACAATTCACATTTACTATGCATGCATACAGCACTGCTGAAAATGTGTAAGATATGTCCATTTTAGGACTTTAGACATAATGTGGTACTGCTAATGACATTGATGAAAAAACATGCTTATATGCAATTTTTCCCCCATGGAATAACATTGCCTTAAGCTGTTCGGACTAGACAAAGGCATACTGTTGCATTTGAGTGCCATATTCATTTATTCACCCATTGCTAAATATGCAAATCATAGGTACGCAGAAGACTGAAGTATATGGTCTCCCTAAGGGAATTTGGACAAAACATGCTAGTTACTTATATGTTTGTTTTTTTTATGAACACATTTTACCGGGAAGGGTACATTGATATGGCCTCTCATTTTCAAGTGTGTCCTGGGTAGGGATGGGCGAAAATTTCTGCCTCAAACTGAAATCAGCGAAAAATGGCATTTTCCACTTGGCAAAAAATTTTCCACGAAAAGTGCTGATTTTCCACTTTTTTTGTCTAGCTCATTCCATTGAAATAAATGGGAACATAGAAGTTACACACAACACATAGCAAATATTATTTTACTAGTTGAACAGCCCGTTACACGGGCCACAGTGCCTCTGGCAGCCGGTCGCGGGGCAGTCACACGCAGTGGAGACTGCCCGTGCCTCGGCTGATACAGAGCCTCTGGCACCCGGTCGCTGGGCAGTCACACGCAGTGAAGACTGCCCGCGCCTCGGCTGATACAGAGCTGGACGCTCCTTCGGAGCGCCCAGCTCTGTATCAGCCGCGGCGCGGGCAGTCTCTACTGAGCATGACTGCCGCACGCACAGCAGTGTCTACTGCGCATGTCGGGCGTTACACACAACTTGGCGAATTATTATATAGGATTTACCAAAGGCATAGTATAAAAGGGCATGAGGGTGCCTGTGTTGGTGGGGTTTGGGGAAACAATCAGTTGAAGAGGGGATGATTTTTGGGGGGATTGTTTAAAGAGGTCTGTGTTGGTGAATGAATGAATCATTTGAACAGGGAATTTGTTTTGGGTGGGTTTCTTGACCGCTATTGGGGGGACAGTTAATAAAAAAAATCAATAGAATAGGACATTTGTATTTAAAGTGACAGAGACAGGAATCCCCTGACATAATCTGCCACTGGGGTGGACTGATACTTGACTTGATAGAGTATTTTGAAGAGGATGATTTGTTTGATTTGATGTTAGAGGCCTTTGTAGGACTTAGACTTATTAGAGGCCAAAGCACTGAAGAAACATTGATTTTAGGACTTAAGCTAGTTTGGCATAAGCCCTAAGGAAACATTGATTTGTATGATTAGGCTTGTTAGAAACAACCCCCCCAAAATTGTTTATTTTTTTGTAGGACTAGTTTTTTTTATTTTTTATTTTTTCAAAACACAAGCCCTGAGAAAAAAAATAAAAATGCCCTACTGGCTTAATGCCAGCAGGTCATGTTGTCTAGTGGCCACTGTCAAATGTCCTCCTAAGCCCTGAGTTGCAACTGCTGTTCGTACTGCTGCTGCTGAGTTGTTTAAGCAGCAGTATGATTAGGCAGCTGAAAGGGAATGGGTTCAACAATAGCAGTAACATGGAAGATGTATGAAAAAGGTTCCACTTGCCATGACTGGCTCCAGTGATGTGACTGAGACAGTAACAGCACAATAAGTAGCCCCCAGTCTATGTGGAGAAAAGAAGAAGTTGGCCATTAAATCTTCTCCACTGCCCCTCCACCAAAATCATGGGTGCGTTGTTATTAGAATATATATTTTCCCTTGAGAACAGGAACTGTGGCTTCCATCAGCAACTGCAATGTGCACAGTGTTTGTGTGTGTTAAATAACATCTGGGGGCACAACTGTATCCAAACACCAAGACACCAAAAACCAAGTACTGCCGCTGTCACTGTACCCCTTGTCCAGACCCCACTAAGGACACATGATAACTTGTTGATAGTTTAATAGTAATGATGAATCCTCCCTGCCAGAATCCTTTCATATTCTGCGGGATTGAATCTCCTCAGATGTCACCTGATGACCTGGTATCAATTCTCCTCCACCACACTGCCATGTGTGGTCAGTGCACCACACAGTGTGCAATGGGTAGAGATGAACTGCCATATCCTAACATTAACAGAGTGGCTATCCTTTGGTGGGGGAGGTAACGATGAACAAGGTGGATTGGTAGGAGATGTACTTGTTACTCTAGAGGAAGAAGGTGATGTTGATGGCAAGCTAGTTGTTTTGCTTGTCATGGAACTTCCAGTGTCTGTCTGGGTTTCTTTATTCTTCCTCCTCTTTGATCTCCATCTTTCTGGAGAGTCAGGGGGTACAGTAACTGGTGCTTGATTTCTGTAATGGGTGTTTGGCTTTAACTTGTTTGACAGAAATGTCATGACGTCTGTGTTTCATGTGTGCTATCAGGGAGGTTGTGCCAAGGTGTGTTCCCTCCTTTCCCCTTCTCACTAACTTGTCAGATATTTTGCAGTATACAATTTTTGATGATAACTGCACTGTGCCTGACAGAAGAGAATGATAGTCCCACACCCATGACTTTTGGGGGAGGAATAGGGAACAGGTGGAGAAGAACGGCCTCTTTCTTCTTCTCCTCCACATTCCCCTTCACTTTCTGTGGCAGTGGATAATGTTGCTGCTGTTGCTGCTACTGCCTCATATTTAGCACTGCAACTAGGATCAGGAGTATTGCTATTGCTGGCAAGTGGAACCTGTCCTAGTCCCGCATTACTTGTTGACCCCATTCCCATTGTGTCCACGGTGGTCTGTGGCACACTATCCTGCTCCTCAGCACCTTGCTGCCCTTTAATCTCAGCAGAAATTAGAGCAGTTGCAATTTCTGCAAATTCCAAAAGCTGATTGCTAGTGGTGGTTGTGATGCCCATCCTCATCCCTGTCTCCCATTCCTTCTCAGGTTCTGATAAAAAAGCCTTCAATGTCTCTTCTGCTCCAGCTTCTCCAACACCACCACCACCATCACCACTAGCCCCTACATGATGCTGCTCTATTCCAGACATCTCACTGCTGCTTGGAGGAGGAGATTAGCAATGTGACAAAGGGTCCCCTGCTCCTTCCCCCCCTGAGTACTACAAGAAACACTACCAGCGGGCAAAGTATTGGTGGCAGCAGGTTCAGCACTGGCAGCAGGTTCAGCACTGGCAGCAGTTACAACACTAGTGGCAGCACATCCGGCAGCAGGTACAACACTAGTGGCTGCAGATACAGTAATGGTGGCACTGGCAGCAGAGGCAGCATGTCTTGCAGCAGGCACAGTCAGCTGACCTGTCCTGCTCTCACTAGTAATACCATTTTCTCTCTCCCTTCCCATTCCCTTTTCTCCCTCCCTGTCACGGTTAGTACAAATGAGATCTGGGCAGGTACTATTAGGTAACACAATTTTATTGAAAACAGACAATGACATGGTAATTACAATATATATACAGTATGAGCAACACACAACAGTGCAAGCACCACTTTGCGGATAGGAGAATGCTTCAGTGTGGTGCTGTATGTAGACCCCAGATAGGGAATGGTAGGCCACCACAGGTCTGCACCTGCACAGACTAAAAAAACACAGAGTGAGGTAGGCCACCGCAGGTCCGCACCTGCACAGATTAACGAAACACGGAGCGAGATATCTGAGCCTCAGTTCCGCACTTGAAGGTACCAAAAATGCTTGGAAGGCAACCAGGAATGAGTCTGCCAGAGCCACAGTCTAACAGAGGAAATACAGAGAATGGTCAGATAGAGCCTCAGGTCAGCACCAAAATGGATAGTCAGACAAGCCAAGGGTCAGTGCACAACAGGTAGTCAGCCAGAGCCGCAGGTCTGCACCAGAATGGTTATCAGACTATGCCAAGGTCATACACAGAGTGGATAGTCAGACAGAGCCACAGGTCAGCACCAGAACGGGTAGTCAGACAGGCCAAGGGTCATACACTGAGCAGGTAGTCAGACAAGCCAGATAATACACAGGAACAAATGCTAGGAACTGCACTGGACACCAACAAAAGGGCAACTGAGCTCTGTATCAAGGCAGTATATAAATGCCTGCCCCCAGGAAGAGGAGGAGCCAGGAGTGGGTGACTGCACATTTAAATGGAGCGCACATCCTTCTCCCTTGACGGCATCCGTATGACGTTACCCGGCAATGGCCAGGCCATCTATAGGGAAGTGGCTGAAGCCTTGAGACAGAATGCAGCTGAGCCGCCAAGAGGAAGGATGTGGCTGGCCTGCTGCCAGCAGATGCGGCCACATGGAACAAGGTATGCCCTGCTATGCACGAGCGAGCCGCCGCCATCTACACTCCCTTCCCATTAAATTCCCCAAGATCCCAAGGGGGACTGGACAGCATTGGTTCAGTACTGCTAGTCACGTCCTCCTCCCCCACAGACTCAGTGGACACATAAGGGTCCTTCGAGCTCCTCCATTGATCATTTTTCACCCTGCTCATAGTGATAGCAGTCACTTTGAGCCTTTCCTGCCTCAATTTTTGCAAAATATCACAAGAGAACAGCACAGCACATCTATCTCACTCTGTAGCTGTTTCTATTGTGTCTGCCTTCAGCGAAAACATCACGTTTTTTATAGCGGAAGTGCGAAAACAACATAAATCAATGGGCAGAAACTTTATAGCCATTGAAAAAATGGCGAAAGATTTTGGCCAATGGGTGAAAGTAATTTTTATCTGCTAGTTTTAAAGCGGATTTTCCCACGAAAAAGCGGATAACAACCTGGTTTTCGTGAATTTTACAACGGGAACACAGCGACAACTTTTGCCTCATCCCTAGTCCTAGGTACTCATTTACCTCTGAAGGGTGAAAGGCTGAGCTGACCTTGCTGGACTAAAAGCAGTGACACTGAGGGGTAACCCTTTGAGTTCCAGAATGGTATCAAATGCATTTTAAATTGGTTCATTGGATACCTTTCTGGGAGTCAAAGGGTTAAACAGATTCTACAAGTGGTGCATTAACCAACCGAGGTATCCAAACAGCTTGAATCTTGTCAAATCTTTTCTACCACATTTATGTTAGTCATGCAGCTTTGAAGAACTAATCATTATATTTCCACTTCTCTCTTCTCAATTTGACATCCTTTCCATCTAGAGAGAAGTAGCTGATGTGGTCAGTTGGCCGACAAAGCTAGTGTTGCCATGGCAAACCTACACAAATGTAAGAAGGAGAGAAATGTCCCTCTTAATGAGGCCTTTCAGCATCTTGAACACTAACTAAAGCAGAATTAGTGCTCTGGAATCTGTGACCTGGCTTTCAGAGATAAATCTGTACCTATGTCTGAGAGTTGTATATGTCTGTCATGGAAAAGCAAGCAACATCAATGTATGGACCTGGTCAGCTTCTTCTCTACAGAAGCAGCTAATATAAGGGAAGGAAGAGAGAATGGGAGCGTAAAATCATCATTTTAAAGCGTATGACAGTTATCTATTTCACTCTTGTAAGTGGCAGAATAAATTATGTCAGATAAAATAATTATTATTTCTTTAAATTTTAAAATAAAGAGTCAGTGCTTTTACTTGGGTCTCAAGTAATTTTATCATGTAGTAAGTAGTGGAAAAGATTTTTTACTGTGCAAATCAAAACTTAACATTTAATCACTCACATGTATTGATAAATGATATACGTCCATGTCCATAAATACAAGAAAAGAAATCTGCTGCATTACGATGTTAGATTACACCACAGACCACTTCGTAAGATGAACGGATGAATAAACTGATCCAAAAAAATAAGCTGATGCAAAAAAACAAGGGTACTATCATGTATAAAAAGGGATATATGGCGCGATGCAAGAAATGCTCGCATATGCTAAAGGCATTTTTGTACGCTGATAGATTTTGCACATGTTCTAATCCAGGAAGCTGAATACCGAACGCTTCTTGAATTGCACATAAAAAAATCCTTTTTACAACACTACACAGACGTATAAATTCATTCGCAATAGCACTTCCTGCATTAGGTGCATTCGCTATTCCACTCACACAGAATCTTTAATCCTGGCCACACCCACAAAAAAATAAATATGTGCAGCTGTTCGCTAATCTTGATTTTTTTCATGTGCAATTCAACAAAATCATGCACAAACCTATTCCCTAATGGTTTTTACACAGGAAATAGCGATTGTGCATGTTTTTTGCATCGCGCCAATAGATAACATGGGATGGGAATATAATTCTACCTTTATAAAAAATCCTTGATGAGGCTTTAGTAGAATATGGAGAACAGTTTGGGGCACTAGTTCTTAAAAAAGAAACAATTGAACTGGAAAAAGTGCATAGAGGTACAACACAGCTGATAAAGGGACTGAAGGATCTGCCTATGAAGAGAGATTAGCCAAACTGGGCTTGTAAACTTTAAAGGAGAGGCATCTGAGGGGAGATGTGATTACCATTTACAAAAATGACAAAGGCAAAAACAAATAATTCTCTGTGGAACAATTTTGTCAAAGAGCTGACCCAAAAAAAAAAATCTATTAAGATTGGGAGAAAGGCACTTTCAAACAAAAAAGGCAGTGATTTTTTTAAGGGCCAAAAAGCAGCAGAATGTATTGCCACTATGTTTGCAAATATTGTATTTGTTTTCAAAAAGTAATGGTTATATTTCTAGCTCAAAACAATATTGAGAATTATAAAAGTTGACTTTAAAGCTGATGTTGATCCAGAGAAATATCCAACCGCCTTTTGGATTCAAGATGCAATGGATTGTGCCCCCCTCTGGCCTTTGGAGGGTTATCCCATTGTCATACCACTGCACCATCCGCCCCTCCGGTGTTTACTTTGGTTCTTCCTGTCTCCGGCCATTGCTTACCACGTTCCTGCTGGTGGTGCACTTCAGGCCGGCATCCACGCCTCATTCTGAGCACCACTTCTGGATTGGTGCTATTTCAGGACCTCTCTGTGCTCAGTATGATGCGTTATTATAGCGTCTCCTGAGCCTCGAGTCTTGCTGTGTAGTTGCTTCCTGTTCTGAAATCTTGTGCATGACCCGGACCGCCTGATTTCTCTTAAGCCTGCCATCTCCAGTACTGTTATCCTGTGCATGACCCGGACCGCCTGACTTCTCTTAAGCCTGCCGTCTCCAGTTGCCGATATCCTGTGTATGACCCGGACTGCCTGACTTCTGTCAGCCTGCTGTATCCCGTACTATCCTGTGTTTGACCCGGAACGCCTGACTACTCTCCTGCCAGCTGATATTTGTACAAGTGTCTGGTGTGTTTCCTGTGTACCTCCTTATCACCCTCATCACTACTCCGGTCCTGTCTTCTGGATCTCCAGCCCCTCCTTGTTCCAGCTCGCCCATTCAGTCTGTGGGACCTCCTGTCCTTGGCCTCTGTGAGTACCTCTGTTTTCCTGTTTGGAGTATCTGTTTTTCTCCCTGGGGATAGTCTTGTATAGTTTGCCTGGGTGGGGGTTATCCAGGGCTTCCCTTCAGCTCCTCTGTTTGGGGCCACTACATCTAGCTTCGCGGCTAGCACCTTTAGTCAGCCAAAGCCGCAGCACAACCCTCTCCTAGACAACCCGAGCTCCGTACCCCAGCTTCACTCCCTAGCATCTTGCTCTACTATCCCTTGTTGGAGGAACCCTCTTCCTATACTCCTGGCCTTCCTCATAGTGTAGAGCGTGACACCCATACATTCCATAGACATAGCCATCTCTGGCTAATTACTAAAATTCACTGGAGCCTCAAAAATTATAATAAATCTTGTTTGTATTTTCTAGTCCACCACAAAGGGACTCTACTGGAACCTAGGTAAGGAATTATAGACACTACTGATAAGAATATTCACTGTCAGTGGAATTAAAATCTTAAAATAACTGCATGAGTGTTTAACCTGTCATGCATTGTATATTCAGCCTTCATTCTTATATTGCCTAAAGAAGAGACTTAAGTTGTCTTGAAAGCTTGTATCCTAGTGCCACTCTGTTATCCAATAAAGGTATTATTTTTTCTCTACTAGTCTCTACTGCATGATTCTGCTAGAATGTGTTTTTTTAAGTAGCATAGGACAATATAGTAATATATCTGAACAATAATGAGAAAAATCACTTTACTTATTCAACCTGATTCTATTAAGAAGATGCCCTACTCGACACCCATTAAGTCATATGTCTAGTTGTTAAGCAGAAGTCAACAATACAACAATCAATAACCAGTCTGTAACTTTTAATTAGTTATGTCATGTGATTCTTTTCACCACCATGGTAAACTTGAATTGTTCAAAGGGTTATCACTGTTACTGCATCCATAATGAATGTTTTTCCTAGCTGACCTTTCTAACACTAATTCTCTGTACAGTAGTTCTATATTATATCTCTGCAGGCAGTCTTCAGTTTAAATTCGCACATTCTATTATATTGTTAGGAACTAAATGTTTCAAAAGTGTTTTAAGTGCCAAGCACAGCAATTATTTGTAGATTATAATGTACAGATTGTCATTTCATTAAACATGTATAAAGGATTAGATTTTCTTTGTTACTAAAATCTTTGAAATTCACTCAAAGCTTGGGGATTTCTTTTAAGTGAACTAAAAGTAAAAAATGCTTTTGGTTTAATTTGAAATCTGTAATATAAAAAGATTATGAATAAAGGCATGTCTTGGGCTAAATTTGATTGCTGGAGATAAATGCTATTAGTGCTTTGCAGAAATGGGTGAAAATGTTTGCTGAAAAATATATAGGTGAAAATAGTCTGCTTTGCCTCTCACAGAAATTCCTATGGGAAGTCTACTTCATCAGACATAATCCTGCAACAAAGTGAATATTTGTGAATATTTGTGCTGTATGCGTGTGCTTGTTTCAGTATGTGTGTGTCTGTCTGTCTGTCTGTGTGTGTGTGTGTGTGTGTGCGTAAACCCTTGCTTAAAGAGATAGTAATACTTAAAATGTAAAAAAAAAAATGTTGTACGGTTTATCCCCCTGAGTAAAACAAGGGTACTCCCACTGCTGAAAGATGTTTTATTCAAAAGTTATTACAGCTCAAAGTTGAATTTATTAGGTGCAATATCACAGTGGCCTGAAATTGTACAGTGGTGCTGTTGCTACACCATCCTATGGAGATTTATGGTCCCGGGACCAGAGCTGTCCATAGGATGGTGTAGCAACAGCGCCACTGTACAATTTCAGGCCAATGTGATATTGCACCTAAAAAATTCAAATTTGAGGTTTAATAACTTTTGAATAAAACATCTTTCAGCAGTAGGAGTACCCTTGTTTTACTCAGGGGGATAAACCCTACAACATATTTTTTTACATTTTAAGTATTTCTATCCCTTTAATAATGTATGCATGTATGATGTGTTTGTGTATGTCTGCTGAAAGGTTAAGCACATTGAAATTAATTGGCTTACACTTCTGACCATAGGCAAGATTCAGGTTCCAGTCTTGCCTATTTCCACTGGATGAAAAATGAACTTTTGTCCATCGCTACTGGTTTGATTTCCCCTACTGCTATCACATTTTTACTGACATTTGGAGATAAATCCAGTGAAAATGTTATCATCTGCTATGAAATCCAGCACATTCTGTAATAGGTTTTCATATTGCATTACTTGCCATTTTTAACTCTTTGGCGGTTAAAGAGGTCACTAACACATTGGAAACAATATGATGGAGACATTTCTACAATCCAAGGGGTAGAAACAATATTAATTTTGTTTACATACTTTATACAGATGTCCTTTCTCCATTTAAAAAAAAAAAAACAAACTTACTACAAGGCATTACATCCTCCTAAACAGTCGGTAATACTTTTATAACTACCAGAGACAATCTTACAGCCATTTTAACTCTTCTTTTTGATTAACTCCGCTTTTATAAATCTCACCCTATGATCCATATGTGTAAAAGAAAACTGGAGCTGTTCTGGAGTAAGCCAGCTGCACCATGGGAAAAATGCAAATTCTTGATAAACTAAATTGGGCGTTTAACCCCTTGAATGCTAGAGAGGTTTCCAATGTACTGCAAGAACTCTCTAGCATTCAAGGAGTTAAAAAGCTTTTTTCAAGTGCACTACTATGTAGGAATGTTGATTTGTTCCCTAAGGTGCAGCTGGTTTAGTCCAGAGTAGCTTCACTTTGCTATTTTAATTATGGTTCTATAGACCATATGTATAAATACAAAAGCAGTAAAATTCTGGGGCAAACCAACAAAGAAAACTAATCATTGATTTAAAACATCATGGATTCTGAATATATATTCAATGCATTAATCCCAAGAACAAAGGAGAAAAAGAAGCCACCCATAAAGGCACACCTAATTTACAAATGAAATATAATGAATGGCATGCCTTTGATAAGACACATCTCACCTAATCCAATAGAAAATCATGGACACTCAGTTAAAAACATAACATCTTTATTAGAAAAAATAGTAATATATAGGGGAGGTATAAGAGTATACATCGATCATAAGAACATGTGCACCATACAGGGTAATATGAAGCAAAAAAGTCCCTATCTGTATCCAACAGAAAAATGGGTACAGATAGGGACTTTTTTGCTTCATATTACCTTGTATGGTGCACATGATCTTATGATCGATGTATACTCTTACACCTCCCCTATATATTACTATTTTTTTCTAATAAAGATGTTATATTTTTAACTGAGTGTCCATGATTTTCTATTGGATTAGGTGAGATGTGTCTTATCAAAGGCATGCCATTCATTATATTTCATTTGTAAATTAGGTGTGCCTTTCTCCTTTGTGCATATCTGTTTCTTACCTCTCAGCACCCTCACTGATATTATCCAGTGTTAATACGTACCTATGATATATGGTGGTGCAGTTTATTTCCTACTATTCTAAAAAATAATGCCATTTTGCATTTTATTTTTAAAAACACTGTGGGAGAACAGATGTTGCAAATTGAAGCACCTATGCCTAAACACTTGAGAAAAAAAATATCTGTGCCTAGAATAACTAAACTAAGGACCACAGGCCTCTTTCACACAAATGCGGTGTTGTTTCAGCCTCCCGCAACAGTACTGTTGCTGCTGTTGTTTCATTTACCTCTCTTCTGCATTTCACATGCAATCCAGATGCAGGAGAGGTATGACTTCACATGCCTCATAAGCTTCAGCTAATATTATTAGTTGGCATCCCCATAGAGTGACTATGTGTCCTGGAATTCCCAGGACATTACCAGATTTTATATGTGTGTCCCATGTCCCAGGCAGTATAAGGCTTTGGGTTTGATGTACATTGTCATGTAACCCAGCACAAGCATCACTCCCTGTCACAACAGTCAATGGGCAGTTTTCCCTCTAGTGTTTAGTTGTCCTGTGAGTTTGTTTCAGAACTAATACAAAATTTAATTAAGAACAGAATGACACTAAACATGCAATATCAGAGGCACAAAAGACACAACACTCAAGACTTTTATGCATATACATTTGTTTTATTAGTACATTTGTTTATTCATTCATTCACATGCATACTCAATTACACACATAAACAACCCTGATGTAGGAGGTCCTGCTGTTTCCTCGATGCCCTGGTCTTTCTGCATCTTGTACCTACAAAACGATTAAAGAATAAAAAAAACCTACCACTAATCCGCCACCATCCCCTCCACAGTCTTGGGCCATTGTCTGAGTCAGAAAGAGGGAAAAAATAACAAGGATTGGCTTTTACAATAACCACAGTCCCAAACAATGGGAGAGTGGGAACTTACATGAACAGGACTGACCATATAAAAGCCAATCCCTGTTCATTTCCCATCATTCTGGCATGGGAAAACGCCTGAGCAGGATTAGGGGACTGTCAGAGACTTTGTCCTGGGGGACCATACAGGGTTAATTCTAATTGTAGAATTAGCTGAAATTCTGTTTAAAATGTGTTCAAATTACATCATATGTGAACAATGAGCCATTAGTCCAAGGTAGGGAGTAAAAAATAACTGAATGGCAGATTGATAGTCAGTTGGAGACAAAACGGCTAAGAGAGACAGACTCCCTTATGTGAAAGGCATAGCAAAATGACTGGTTTATGAGGTTTTTGATAACCCTACTGACCTTTCTCAGTCTTGACGAAAGCCACATGATCTGACATAAAACTGATTATAGGTAAAATTCTAAAGTAGAGTAAGAGCACCATCTAGAGTCTTGAGAGCATTATGACTGGGATTATCCACATTCCTTGAATAATTAGGGATATATTAATATCCAATCAGGACAGACCGGTGATGTCACGGTATAATGAGATGGATCTTTGTCCAATCATTAGACAAAGGTGGGGATTACTGATAAGGCAAAATTTGTCAATATAATCCCCAAATACTCTTAGTTAAGGGTCTTTGACTAAACTTAACTGGCTGAAACAGAAAAGGTCTTTCTCTTGGGTGACTTCCTGAATAAGAACTCCTGGTGATTCCTGACAAAAGAAGGCTTTGCTGATAAAAGTCCTGATCCTGACCACACCTTATAACTTCAACAATCCACACTGATTGACCTGGTAACTATATTTATTTATTCTAATTCTGCCTAATTTCAAAATAAGTATATTTCCTCAATAATTGAGGAAAATTATATATATATATATATATATTTGTCCATAGAAGCCTGGACAGTTTTATGGAAAATATTATAATCTGCTATATATTTAGCATAGTCATTAAGAAATTATGCAGAATTAATTAATTAATTTATTGTTATAAATTACCAGAGAGATCATAAAATAGAGATAGCAGTGAGATATATTTATCCTTGTTTATATTCGTTAATATAATTTTGAGTATGTCTAGAATATTGTGTTTCTGGTAAAATTATAATAGCTGATATTTAATCAAGGGAATTCTTGGAATTCATTATTAACTCTCTAACTGCTGTTTGTCTATTTATTTGTGGTGTGCATTCTAAAGTTTTTTGTATATGTGCTAGGCTTATATTTTGTAATTGAAGGTATTATCTCAATAGACAAAATAACTGCTGGGTGTGGCATCTGTTTTAAACGTCTGGATTAACCCTTGGAGTGCCTATAGGTTTTATATAGGTTGCTATTGTCATAATATATGTTGCCTGAAGTTGGTTACTTTATAGACATATGTTACTGGATTAATTCTGGTAGATTATTTATATAATCTTTGTTTGACTATATTAATTGCAATTTATATATTTTATTCAGAGGTATTCAATATTGAATTCAGTAGATAATTAAATTATAGTGATTTAAATCTGGGATTTTATTCCAGTTATTCCCTAAAAATAATTATTATTGATATATGATACAAGGAATTGTTAGAGGAATTATTTAATTCATCTTACAATACCCCTTACATCATAATTGGCATAGTCTATACAGTTTCTGGGGCAGAGGTATTAAGAGACCCTGCAACCAACTGTATTATATTAATTGTAACAATCAATTAACTTATTCTATGCTGCTGAATGCAATTATTGTTATTATACCTCTGAATATACCTATAGGTGGTTAACCCTTGCACTGCTGGTAATCTTTATGATAAATAGTGTGGTTTGATTTTCTATGTACCTATTATAATTGCTAGTCACTTATATATTTCATTGTTGCTGATATTTATATATACATTGTATATTGTATTTTAATAAAATAGATATATTTTTGCACAAATATGAAGGATTGATTCTTGTGATCAATTCGTTACTGTGAAGTAGCGTGTCAATACATATTAAAGATAAAGTTCTCAAATTATTTTTATTGTCAATTGCCTATTTAAGTGAAGAAATCCAACCTCAGTGGTTCTCTGTTTAACCCTTTGGATACTGTGACCAGATGGAATAACTTACGACTAGTGTTGAGCGAGCATGCTCGGCCGATGCTCGGATCGGCTCGAGCATTGCTCTGCTCGGCTCATGGCGGTACTCGTACGAGTACCGCATGTGCTCGCCCGCCATGTTCGGGTCTCCTCCCCGCACGTTTTGCGGCTGCTGCGCAGCCAATAAACGTGCAGGGAGGCTCTGACATCAGTGTAATGCCAGCAGCCATGTTGGCTGCTGGCATTACACTGATTGGCTGGCCAGAACCCGTGGTCGGGTGCTGTATAGCACCTGACCAGCGAGTTCGGCTCAGTCTTAGCCAGGGAGAGATGAGGATAGGAAGGGAAAGTCAGTGTAGGGAGAAAAAGAGCAAATTTGTGAAAAAAAAGAACCAAAAGTCCTTTTTAGGACTACTGTGTGTGGGGGCAGCAGGTTATTTTGTGTGGGGGGAAAAAAACAAAAAAAAAAAAATTTCATATATTCTGTTTAGTGTGCAAAGTTGCAGATTAGAGCACATTCTGTTTAGTGTGCAAAGTTGCAGATTAGAGCACATTCTGTTTAGTGTGCAAAGTTGCAGATTAGAGCACATTCTGTTTAGTGTGCAAAGTTGCAGATTAGAGCACATTCTGTTAAGTCTTCAAACTAAAATATCAAAGTCACATATTCCATTCAGTGTGCGTCACCGCAGTTTAGCAGCACATTCTGTGTACTGCGCAGAGTTGCAGAATAGGAAGAAATACTGTTAAGTCTTCAAACTAAAATATCAAAGTCACATATTCCATTCAGTGTGCTTCGCCGCAGTTTAGCAGCACATTCTGTGTACTGTGCAGAGTTGCAGAATAGGAAGAAATACTGTTAAGTCTTCAAACTAAAATATCAAAGTCACATATTCCATTCAGTGTGCTTCGCCGCAGTTTAGCAGCCTATTCTGTGTACTCTGCACAGTTGCAGAATAGGAAGAAATACTGTTAAGTCTTCAAACTCAAATATCAAAGTCACATATTCCATTCAGTGTGCGTCACCGCAGTTTAGCAGCCTATTCGGTGTACTCTGCACAGTTGCAGAATAGGAAGAAATACTGTTAAGTCTTCAAAGTAAAATATCAAAGTCACATATTCCATTCAGTGTGCTTCGCCGCAGTTTAGCAGCCTATTCTGTGTACTCTGCACAGTTGCAGAATAGGAAGAAATACTGTTAAGTCTTCAAACTCAAATATCAAAGTCACATATTCCATTCAGTGTGCTTCGCCGCAGTTTAGCAGCCTATTCTGTGTACTCTGCACAGTTGCAGAATAGGAAGAAATACTGTTAAGTCTTCAAACTCAAATATCAAAGTCACATATTCCATTCAGTGTGCGTCACCGCAGTTTAGCAGCCTATTCTGTGTACTCTGCACAGTTGCAGAATAGGAAGAAATACTGTTAAGTCTTCAAAGTAAAATATCAAAGTCACATATTCCATTCAGTGTGCTTCGCCGCAGTTTAGCAGCCTATTCTGTGTACTCTGCACAGTTGCAGAATAGGAAGAAATACTGTTAAGTCTTCAAACTCAAATATCAAAGTCACATATTCCATTCAGTGTGCTTCGCCGCAGTTTAGCAGCCTATTCTGTGTACTCTGCACAGTTGCAGAATAGGAAGAAATACTGTTAAGTCTTCAAAGTAAAATATCAAAGTCACATATTCCATTCAGTGTGCTTCGCCGCAGTTTAGCAGCATATTCTGTGTACTCTGCACAGTTGCAGAATAGGAAGAAATACTGTTAAGTCTTCAAAGTAAAATATCAAAGTCACATATTCCGTGTAAGATGAAGAAGGCGGGTAAAAAGGGACGGGGAAGTGGACGTGATCCTGATAGTTCAGGGCGCGGGTCAGGACGCGGAGAAACTGTGCCTGGTGCCAGAGCACAAGAAAGAAAGACATCCACCATACCTAGCTTCATGTCTAATTTTACAGGGCGTCGCAGGACATCACTCTCGAGGTCCGACCACTGCGAACAGGTGGTCGGTTGGATGTCAGCTGATACTGCTTCCAGTCGGTTAAGCACCACCCTGTCTTCCACCAAGTCCACTCTCAGTAGCCAAGAGTCTGGTCAACATAATCCTCACTCTTATCATCCTTCCTCCCACCATACACGGTCTGGTCAAAGAAGTGATCCCACACTGGGATATAGTGAGGAGCTCGTCTCATCACCAATCCTTCATTTGACCCTCTCTCCAAGCACGCTTGCAGAGGAACATGACATCTTATGCCCTGATTCACAACCTCTAGAGGGTACCCAATCACAAGAAGATGACAGATGTGAACGGCATTTAAGGTCAAAGGAAGTAGTGGATGATGATGATGATGATGAGACACAGTTGCCATTAAATCAACCACTATTACTGTCTCAAGACCTTGTTGAGGAGGATGTTATACAGTTGTCAATGACTGAGTATGTGGTGGGATCAAGACATGAGGAGGATGATCAGAGTGAGGAAGTGGAGGAGGACTTGGTGGACGATGAGGTGACTGACCCCACCTGGGAAGGTGTAGAGCCGAGCGATGACAGCAGTCCTGAGGGTGAGCCATCTGCAGCACCGCAACAGGCTGGAAGAGGCAGTGGTGTGGCTACAGAAAGAAGGCGGACCGCACCAAACCGGCCCGCAAATGTTCCACGGAGCACCCCCTTGCGTAAATCTCCCTTGCCAAGGGGTAGGTGTTCCGCGGTATGGCGTTTTTTTAAGGAAAGTGCGGACGACAAAAGAATTGTAGTTTGCAACCTGTGTCACACCAGAATGAGCCGAGGCATGAACACTAGAAACCTCACCACCACCAGCATGATCCGACACATGGCATCCAAGCACCGTAATAAGTGTGAGGAACGCCTGGATCGCCCATCTGTGTCTGCAGGTCACACCACTGCCTCCTCTTCCCCTGTTTTCGGTGCCGGCCAATCGCCTGTCGAAGGCGCAGGCCCGCATACCTCCCGCCCTGCACCTGTACCATCTGAAGCACCATCAGCGACCACATCCACTTCCCTGTCCCAGCGCAGCGTCCAAATGTCGTTACCCCAGGCATTTGAGCGCAAGCGAAAATACCCAGCCACCCACCCACAGGCCATAGCACTAACCTCACACCTTTCCAAATTACTGGCCATCGAAATGCTGCCATTTAGGCTTGTGGACACTGAGTCCTTCCGCAGGCTGATGGCAGCAGCTGTCCCTCGGTACGCGGTCCCCAGCCGCCACTACTTTTCCCGGTGTGCCATCCCCGCATTACACCACCATGTGTCCCGTAACATCACCCGTGCCCTGACCAACGCAGTTACTGGGAAGGTCCACTTAACGACTGACACATGGACAAGTGCTTGTGGCCAGGGACGCTACATTTCCCTGACGGCACACTGGGTGAATGTCGTGGAGGCTGGGAGCGACTCGGACCCTGGGATGGCACGGGTGCTACCCACGCCGAGGATTGCGGGCCCTACCTCCATCAGGGTTTCCGCCAGCACCTACGTTATTGGCTCCTCCTCCTCCGTTTCCACCTCCGAATTCTCTACACGCAGCGCCACTCCCCCATCAGCCAGTAGCTGGAAGCAGTGTAGCACTGCAGTGGGGAAGCGTCAACAGGCCGTGCTGAAGCTGATCTGCCTTGGGGACAAACAGCACACGGCCTCAGAGCTGTTGCAGGGGATTAGTCACCAGACCGAGCAGTGGCTCTCGCCACTCAACCTGCAACCAGGCATGGTTGTGTGTGAAAATGGGCGTAACTTGGTGGCGGCTTTGGAGCTCGGCAAGCTCACACACGTACCATGCCTAGCGCATGTATTTAATTTAGTGGTTCAGCGATTTCTAAAAACCTACCCCAATGTGCATGATCTCTTGACCAAGGTGCGCCGCGTGTGTGCACATTTCCGTAAGTCATCTACAGCTTCAGCCGGCCTGTTGAAGCTGCAGCAGCGCTTACAATTGCCAGCTCACCGGCTGCTGTGTGACGTGAGCACGCGCTGGAACTCCACCTTCCACATGTTGGCCCGGCTTTGTGAGCAGCAGAGGGCAGTAGTGGAGTACCAGCTGTTACACGGTCGTCGCCTCTCCGTTCAACTTCCTGTAATCAGAAGTGAGGAGTGGGAATGGATGTCAGACCTCTGTGAGGTTTTACGCAATTTTGAGGAATCGACACAGATGGTGAGCGGCGATAACGCTATTATCAGTGTAACCATCCCACTTCTGTGTCTACTGAAACGCTCGCTGCTCACAATTAAAACTGACGCTTTGCATGTGGAAGAGGTGGAAATGCGGGAGGAAGAGCTTACACAAGGTGATAGCCAGAGCACCCTCACTTCGTCTTCTCAGCGACAATTGGAGGAGGCGGAGGAGGAGGAGAAGGAGGAGGAAGACACGGTTGCCTCCGCTACAGAGGGTAGCCATGGAACTTTAGTTCCATCTCTTCAGCGTGGGTGGGCAGAAGAGGAGGAAGAGGATGAGGAGATTGAGAGTCATCCTCCTGGTGAGGACAGCGAAATCTTGCCTGTTGGTACTCTGGCACACATGGCTGACTTTATGTTAGGCTGCCTTTCCCGTGACCCACGCGTTATACGCATTTTAGACAACACGGATTACTGGGTGTTCACCCTTCTGGACCCCCGCTACAAAGAGAATTTCTCATCTCTCATTCCTCCGGTGGAGAGGACAAGCAAAATGGTGCAATACCAGAAGGTTCTTGTTGAAAAATTGCTCCAAAATTTTCCATCTGACAACGCTGGCGGCAGAGTACGTGCTACCTTGGCCAACCGAGAAGGGGAGAAAAGGGGAGCACACAGCAGTTCCGACAAAGGCAGGACAACACTCTCCAAGGCGTGGGACACCTTCATGACACCCCGCCAGCACCCTCACCCTGATGCGCAGCCTAGTGTCACAAGGAGGGAAAAGTTTTGGAAGATGGTGAAGGAGTACGTAGCAGACCGTGTCAGCGTCCTCAATGATCCCTCTGTGCCTTACAACTACTGGGTGTCCAAGCTGGACACGTGGTATGAACTGGCACTCTACGCCTTGGAGGTGCTGGCCTGCCCTGCCGCCAGCGTTCTGTCTGAGCGGGTATTTAGTGCTGCTGGTGGCATCATAACAGATAAGCATATCCGCCTTTCCACCGACAATGCTGATAGGTTGACACTTATAAAAATGAACAAGGCTTGGATTTCCCCTGACTTCTCCACTCCACTGGAGGAAAGCCCTGGGGGAACATAAACTCACTTTATATATGTTATTTACAATGATGGGAATACTCTGTATTCCCATTCACCCCTTCCACCCAAAAAACGGGTATATGGTTGACTCTTAATCTTCTCATCTTCCTCCTCCTCTTCCATATGCCCTGTGCTATAATTTTTATATAGGGCCAGCTCACCAGCGGGCCCTGTGATATAATTTTTATATAGGGCCAGCTCACCAGCGGGCCCTGTTTGACAACTTTTGGTATAGGTCAGCTCACCAGCGGGCCTTCTTATATAATGTTTTATTGGGTCAGCTCTCTAGCGGGCCCTCTCATATAATGTTTTATAGCGTCAGCTCACTAGCGGGCCTTCGCATATAATGTTTAGGATGGTCAGCTCCGCAGCAGACCCTCACCCATAATGTTTTGGATGGTCGGCTCAGCGCACGTTTCCCTCTTAATCATGGCCTCAGTTCAATAAAATCAAGGAAATTTTTGGGAGAATTTGCCTTTGCGCACGTTTCCCTCTTAATCATGGCCTCAGTTCAATAAAATCAAGGAAATTTTTGGGAGAATTTGCCTTTGCGCACGTTTCCCTCTTAATCATGGCCTCAGTTCAATAAAATCAAGGAAATTTTTGGGAGAATTTGCCTCTGCGCACGTTTCCCTCTTAATCATGGCCTCAGTTCAGAAAAATCAAGGAAATTTTTGGGAGAATTTGCCTCTGCGCACGTTTCCCTCTTAATCATGGCCTCAGTTCAGAAAAATCGAGGAAATTTTTGGGAGAATTTGCAGATGATATACAAGTAAATATACAGCAAATATTGTTTGGTAACAATTTTTCGCCTAAAGTCGTTTTTATTTTCCTTTTTGTGTGTTTTACGGTCAGTCTGTAAAAATGGCGTACTACGGGCGAAAGATCGTTCCCAGCAGCAATGTTGGAGTCCAAGATGCATCCAGACATCCTCCCTATGCTGTCCCTGAACCATTTCTGTGGTGTTTCCATCATTTTCTTCCCTTTTCCTATGGACCAGGCACCCTCCCCTCATCAGAGCAGGGGGTGCCTGGTGTAATGCTCGAGTCCTCCCATTGACTTCAATGGGGCTCGGGTGCTCGGCCGAGCACTCGAGCCTCCGGGGGTGCTCGGTCAGAGCACCCGAACACCCGAGCATTGGGGTGCTCGCTCATCACTACTTACGACTATACCACTTGAAATATTTATCCCTATGTTGTACATTGTGTGACATAATGTAATAGTTTGGATGGGGTTACTGTCATTCCTTTACAGGGATACGATAGTTGGGAGCCAGAGTGCAGAAAATAAAGGCTATGCCCAGCACTCCTGCTTGCTTCAGATCTGTGTAACTTGGCTAAACAATGACTGGAATGTTGATTGGCTCCTGCTGTGCTTCCTTGACCAATCAGGGGAGGTTATTATGGTCCAGTCAAAATGCTCCTTTTCCAAACCCTACTTTGCATTCTTATCTGGATAGGAGTGACTGGAAACGTAGGCCATTATCTGATTGGTCAAGCATAGCAACACTGTCCCAAGCACTAATTTAAATTCTAATCTTGATAAGAGTGTCTGGAAGTGTATATAAGCAGTGTGTTTCATCAATAAAGCTGTTCTGTTCTACCCTCCTTAATACAAGTCTCGGCTGTATTTCTGGAGGGGACTTAGGCTGGGGATTCTCACCTTAGCCATTACAGGAGCAAATTCACTTTCCTCGCCGGTCTACTGGCGTAGGGCCTCTGGAAACCCTACCTAGGGTTCTGCAGCTAAATTCACTATCTCTGCCAGTCTGCCAGGGGGCAGCATCCAGTTGTTCCTGCCTGAGCATCCAGGACCTCCAGGAAGCAGCAGGGCTCCAGCCGGCCGTGGAAGAGGGCAGCAGCAGTGGCGGTTCAGGAACCGACGGCCCCAAAAGGGTCCGGTAAATCCTGGTACCGTCACATCTGGTGTCAGAAGTGGGATGCCCTCTTCCTAAAGGCATCCAAACCACTACTGGGACAATCTCCATTTGGAGATTTGGCTGGAGCCAGTGGCAGGTGTATGGAAGAGTTCTACAATCAGCTAAAGCGATCCACCTTAAAAGAGATCCTTACTGCCAGAGGCGGAGAAGCGAGGGGACCCAGGAAGACTGATTTGGTTGAGGCTTTGATGCAGATGGACCGCCTATCAGTTGGAACCGCCAGCCCTGCAAGCCTGCATACCAGCATGGGATCCGGGGAGGGCCCTACAGAGCATGAGGATGCCTTCACCCGAGCTGTCAGGATCCGACTTGCATTTTATGGCCCCAATCCCACTGCTGAGGTAGTGGATAGCGTAATGGCCATGGTGACTCAGGAGAGGACAGCAGAAAGGGAGGAGCGCATGAGGATGGCAGAACTGGAGAGAGTCCCAAGAGATTCAGGATCTCCACGGAGCTATGGATCCAGGAACGGCAAACTGCCTCATCAAGCCTTCAAGGTGTTTGATGAAAGCACAGGTGACATAGATGGGTACCTGCAAGATTTTGAGAGGCAATGTGCCCTTCATGAGGTGGATTCGAGAGACTGGGTAACAATTCTGGCAGGCAAGCTGACTGGACGTGCAGCAGAGGCATATCGAGCCCTACCTGACTACGTCAGCCGGGATTATGCGGAGGTAAAACGGTGCCTGTTTGCCCGGTATGCGGTCACCCCAGATGCTTACCGGCGGAAGTTCCGGAATACCCGACGGCAGGAACAAGACTCTTATGCAGAATGGGTGTACCGCATGGACCGTGCTTGTGCCAACTGGCTACTGGGCTGCAATGCAAAGACTATGGAGGATTGTCGGCAGCTTTTCCTACTGGAGCAATTCTTCCAACATACGCCTCCTGACGTTCGGGATTGGGTACGGGACCATGACCCAGCTACGGTGGGGGAAGCAGCCAAGTTGGCCGATAAATATGTGGAAACTAGGAAGAGTGGGCCCCGTCCCTCTCCTCTCCCACCCAGAGGGTCTAATTCCACTCCTCGAGGGGTCCAGGTACCACTGTCCAGCCCCATTCCAGCCACTTCCAACTCGCCCAGTAGAAGGCACAGTTCTGGCCTGCAGTGCTATAATTGTTTGCAGCTGGGACATGTTCGGAGCAATTGCCCTCAGAGACGGTCCAGACTTAGACCCCTGCACCAGAGGCCAATACCTCCACCAGTCCCACCCCGGAGTGCACCAAGACAAGCCTACTGTATGGAAAGATATGTGGAGACTCAAGAGAATGGGCCCTGTCGCTCTCCTGTACAATCCAAAGGAATTACTACAGACACTCGAATGGGCCAGATACCACATCTCAGCTCCATTCCCATCAGTCACAACCAGCCCAACAGAGGGCGCCGCTATGGATTGCAGTGTGATGATTGTTTGCAGCCTGGGCACGTTCGGAGCAATTACCCTCAGAGACAGTCACAGCCTGGGCTCTTGCCCCAGCAGCCGGTATCTCTACCGGTCCCACCCCAGAGTGCACCAAGACAAGCCTACTGTGGAGGAGAGGACCCTGGCACTGAACCTATGGAGTATAATTTATCCATGCCCATGGGAGTGGATTACAATATTGCCCCTTTTGGCAGGGACAAAGTGTGGGGACCGATCCACGAGGTGAGCCTGGTCCATACCGCCAGAACAGATAACCGAGGACACCATGGTCAGACAGTGCTGGTGAACGGGCAGCCAGCCAAGGGGTTGAGAGACACTGGGGCCACAATCACTATGGTACAACCCCACCGGGTCCTTCCCAGGCAGAGAACTGCCCGGACAGTGGCTGTACAAGTTGCTGGAGGAGCCGTACACCAGATTCCCTTGGCCCGGATCACACTGGATTGGGGTGCTGGAGAAAGAGACTGTGAGGTGGGAGTGATGTCTGGCATCCCAGCTGAGGTACTGTTAGCAAATGATTTGGGGTATCTTACCAGTGCCTTCGCAGGCTCCGTGTCTGTACAACCCCAAAGGTGGATGCATTTCTGAATATGTTTGTAGGAAAAATGGACAGTTGTTACACAGCTGGAGCTTCTCCCTCCACCTTTACCATTCAGTGCAGACCTAGCAGGTATAACAAAAAGGCTGATAGACTATCCTGGCAAGAAGATGACTGAAAGACTTTGTGGACAGTGCAGAGGTGGATCCGTTGGGATCACACCTGGTCTGTCCAAGACTTGGGGGGGGGGAGTAATGTGACCAGATGGAATAACTTACGACTATACCACTTGAAATATTGATCCCTATGTTGTACATTGTGTGACATAATGTAATAGTTTGGATGGGGTTACTGTAATTCCTTTACAGGGATACGATAGTTGGGAGCCAGAGTGCAGAAAATAAAGGCTATGCCCAGCACTCCTGCTTGCTTCAGATCTGTGTAACTTGGCTAAACAATGACTGGAATGTTGATTGGCTCCTGCTGTGCTTCCTTGACCAATCAGGGGAGGTTATTATGGTCCAGTCAAAATGCTCCTTTTCCAAACCCTACTTTGCATTCTTATCTGGATAGGAGTGACTGGAAACGTAGGCCATTATCTGATTGGTCAAGCATAGCAACACTGTCCCAAGCACTAATTTAAATTCTAATCTTGATAAGAGTGTCTGGAAGTGTATATAAGCAGTGTGTTTCATCAATAAAGCTGTTCTGTTCTACCCTCCTTAATACAAGTCTCGGCTGTATTTCTGGAGGGGACTTAGGCTGGGGATTCTCACCTTAGCCATTACAGGAGCAAATTCACTTTCCTCGCCGGTCTACTGGCGTAGGGCCTCTGGAAACCCTACCTAGGGTTCTGCAGCTAAATTCACTATCTCTGCCAGTCTGCCAGGGGGCAGCATCCAGTTGTTCCTGCCTGAGCATCCAGGACCTCCAGGAAGCAGCAGGGCTCCAGCCGGCCGTGGAAGAGGGCAGCAGCAGTGGCGGTTCAGGAACCGACGGCCCCAAAAGGGTCCGGTAAATCCTGATACCGTCACAGATACCTTCATATAAATAGCCCGACAGGACATTTATTTTCGGCGGCTGCTCATGCAATGGAAGTAGTTTTTTATTTTCTTATTCTTTATTCTCTTTTAGGTACAAAATGAAGGAGAACCAGGATGTTGAGGACATTGCTGGACCTCTGACATCAAGGTAAGTGTTATAACTGAGGGGAGTGGGGACTTAATTAGAATTCCGGTGAACTAATTTAATTTATTAATGAAGATCTTAACCGAAATTCTGACTAACTGAACGTGGGGTGGGGGGCTAATTCATTTCTGTGCTGGGTCAATATTATCACTATGCTATGTCTGAACCTAGGCAGAGCCCACACACTGTGACATTTCTAACAGCACATAACGAATGCTAAGTTTGGACATGAATTGAACTTATTAGAATATCATGCAGAGAATTAGCATAAAGTGCTGCACTGATATAAAAAAAAAAATAAAAATATCTCAAAAACATTGAGATAGTACAACAACTGGGTAGATTTTCTCTAAAACAAACTAAACTTGTCTTAGCATGAATATTATAACCCTTTGAGTGACAGAGGGTTATAACCTCTGGCACTGAAAGGGTTAATAAAACAGGATAGCTGATCCATCCGCCTGAGCCCTATTCATCCTGATCTGTATGAGAGGTAAGGTTAGTACTTTATTTTATCCCTGACCTCTATACATTGCATCATATTGCTTTTATACTGCAACTCACAGTAGCACCTTGAGCCATTCTTACTTTGACCTCATTACAATATGTAATAAGGCAAAACAAATATTTAACCATTTGAGTGCCAGAGGGGTAAGCAACGCATTGCAAAGCAATGCGTTTTGTACCCCTCTGGCACTCAAAGGGTTAAAGCAAAGCAAGAAAACATTGACAAGACAGTAGGGGCATTTTGTAGTAGCAGCAAGCCTGCTCTGCTGGCCTGAGTGGACTGGACTTCATGTTCAACAGTGAGACTGCTGAGAAGAACTAGCGCAATACTTCAGCAAACAATAGTGCATAGGGAACAAATAAAAATCCCAACACTGACGTTGAATGAGTTGCATATTTGAATCCCTTGAATGCTAGAGAAGTCTCCATTGCATTGCTTTGCCTCTGACTAACAGAATGTGGGGGGAGGGGGACAATTTCCATTGCTTTAAGGGGCTTTTAACTCCTTGAAAACAAGAAAAGTCTCCTTTACGTTGAGTGCATTAGTGATCTATTTAGAATTCAAAGATTTAAAAGGTACAATGATCCAAATAGAAATTTGGGTAACCTCCCCACAACTCAGCTGGTTTGCTCCAAAATTGCTTATTTTTTTTCTTTCTGTATAAGAACCTTATTATACAATTATGCTTCTCCTTTTATTGTGCATATCAGTATACATTAGACTGTTTCTTGCTTATGTTGGACAAAGTAAGATTCCTTTTATCTCATGCGATACATTGTCATGTTCTTTTAAGACCATGCCTTAAAGTTGCCTTTCAAACAGAAATTAAGATTCTTACTGTGATCAAAGATTTGGAAAGTAACTAATTATGATGTTTTTATGTTATCATATGTTTCCATCATAGCTCTCTCACTGAATGCCTTGTTTGTATTGATTGGGTATGCATTAACCTTTGTGTCAAAAGATAAATTGATTAGCATTGAATATCATTTTCCACTCAATAGCCATCTCAGGCATCTCAGTTACCTTCTTGTTATGTATATTTAAGTAATGCCACAGATGTGCAAGTACACACGTATCTCAACAAGCATGTCTTAACCTCTTGAGGGCTTTAGAGGTATCCAACGCATTGCAACACAATAAAGGAGAAATAACTCCTCCAAATAATAGACCCCACTGATCTTAATAAATATAGAAATTCCTAACGGTCTCTATGAATTTTGACCTAGTGCTTTTTTTTTAAGCGATAACATCTTCAGTCCATCCCTTGTGTCATGCCCATGGAGGCAGACATGACAGTTGATGGCAGATTTTCAAATTGAGTACATGAGCCTACTTTACATTTCAAACACCAGGTGGGTGAATAGCACATTTGTTAATTGAAATGAGACTTAAAAACTGTCTATATGTCATACTAACAATTTGTTTGTAATTTAAATAAGTTTTGAGAATTAAAGCTTTATTTGCTGCTGATAACGTGAGGCTCTTAATATTAGTTCATTTCTGTGCTTGGTCAATATTACCACTTACTATGCTATGATTGAATCTAGGCAGAGCCCACACACTGGGGCATTTCTAACAGCACATAGTGAGTTTAAGTTTGGACATGAATTGGACCTATTAGAATATCATGCAGATAATCAGTATAAAGGGCCACACTGACATCAAAACAAATAACATCTCAAAAACATTGAGATAGTACAATAGCCATGTAGATTTTCTCTAAAACAAACTAAACTTGTCTTAGCATGAATATTATAACCATACTTGGGAACGTTCATCTGTGGAGGCCCCCGGAGGGGACTCCTCTGTTGCCGCCGGGGAGTATAATTGAGCAAATCACGCCAAACAGAGGGCGTGTTTACCTGTGAGTGGGGATGGGGCTTTATGGGGCATCACACAAGTGGGCGGGAAGGGAAAGGAAGTGGGTGGAGAAGGAGGAAAAGTAGGAGGAACTGGGTGGGAAGAAGCAGAATTGGACAGAGTTTTAAAGAAAACTCCCCACATCCGGAGAATCAGCCTCTGCCCCGGAGACCTGGTAATTATTACTATGACCTTATTATAATATGTAGTAAGCATACCTGGAAACTTTCAAGATGAGCTGACCCTGAGATCTTTGAAATATTAACCCTTAAAGCTTCCCATAATGTAGATTTTATGCGATATGTGCCTGCTTGCTCTAACACAGAGGTGCTCCTGTCCGTGTGCTAGGGACCTTTAACATGCTACAGTTTGGATAACTCACTGCCTGAACACAAACAAGACAAGCAGGACATCTCCCACTGTCTTTCTGGTACTAATGGCACCAGTTTAGAGGCTAAGGAAACATTTAATTGGGGAAATTCTTATAGTAGGTGACACAGACCTCTCTCACCCTGAGAATTTGGCCCTTCACCCTGATACCCTGAGATTTGGGTCAAAACCCTGAGTCTCAGGGTCAACCCCTGAGAGTTCCCAGGTATGGTCGTAAGGCAAAGCCAATATTCAAGGCAAAGTAAGATACCATTGATAAGTTAGTAGGGGCATTTTTTAGCAGTGGCAAACATGCTTTGCTGTCATGAGTGGACTGGACTTTATGTTCAGCAGTGAGACTGCTGAGAAGAACTAGCACAAGACTTGAGAAAACTATACTGCATAGTGGGCAAATAAAAATTCCAAAATTGATGTTGATTGAGTTGCATATTTTAATCTCTTGAATGCTAGAAAGGTCTCCAATGCTTTGCCCTACAATGCACTGGAGACCTTTCTAACAGTCAAGGGTTTAAAATATCATTTAAATCAATGACATTTTTTTCTACAGCTATGGCGCATTTGATTTGCCATTGATCCAATTGCCTCAGCACTGTAATGTCAGACAGCACTGACATGAAGCTGGAGTTGCTTGTCTGTAAACATCAAGTGCTTGCAGTACCAGTGTCAAGATAAACCATTGTATTGACAGCACCAATTAAGTACATAATCCCTTTAAATTTCAAATTCCTATGCTCCCCAATCAATAGAGGTAACAATGAAGTAATTCACAGCAAGGCATGAAGCTGTAACATTATTTTTTATTTTAGTTTTTATTGAAATATAACATGCATACACATAGTTCCTGAAATTATGTAAACGGTTAACACAATAATAATGAAAAAATATATTAAGTATTTAAAGTTTCCCTATTCCTATACCTTAACCAAAAGTTAGTCAGTTGTTCAGCTGTTGGGGTCTTCAACTGCGAACGGCTGGTTGGGGAAAATGTGAGCTTTAATCCCCAAAATTTGGAGGATTAGCAATTGACTACCCCTTCCTTAATCAAAGTGGAACTATCATCATGAATTCACATCTGCATATATTATATCTGCATATATAAATATTGTTAAAAACTGGTAAAAATAGGTAAAAATATATAATTTTATTTCTGCATGGTTAGCTCTCTGAGTGCTAATTTCTGGTAAAGAAGTTTGGTATCATATACTAATTAATCTCTGTGCTGCAATGAGAGTCTTTCACTTTCAATATTTCCTGATCTATACATCTGATGGACTTTTGGCTAATGAAAGAAAGTATTAAAGGAACATTAACACTAAAAACTGAACTGGGGGATATATATACCTGAATGCCCCATACTTAATGCAGCACATTTAAAACTCTTACATTTGTGTTCAGAGGTCTAATATCTATTCTTAAATATTTTCTGAAGGAGCAGCCATTCCAATATTTTACAGTGCTCCAAAATTCCCATTCATTACTCAATATTATCTGTTAATAGGAAGAGATAATAGAAGAGCAGTGGACATTAATCACAATGAAATAACTACTTTAGCTCTAACTCTCAATGCAAACAGCACAAACAACACTAAAGTTTGAGTTCAACAGATGTATCCAATGCATTGTGTTGCAATGCATTGAATACTGATCTGGTTCTCAAATGTTTATATCAATGCTCTCTGCCTGGAACAATTTACACATTCATTAACAATTAGTTTAGGATTATATTTTAAGAATGTAACATATAGATAATTATTCATGATGACTGGTCCTTTTTAACCAAAGAGGGACACGGGAATACATTTAGAGAGGTGAAATTAATAAATCCACCAGTGCAATCCATTTTCTGTGTTTATGCCTAAGACTGAGGACGCAGTCATATTTTTTTATGAAACATTATTTGTTATAGGGCTGTCCATGCTGATTAAAACAAGGGTAATCCTGCTGCTGTCAGTTGTTTATTCAAAAGTTTTAGCAATCCATATTGTCAGTAAAAGTGACAATTTAATTTTTTTCCTGAAAGTTCAAACTGAGAGGAAGTGATAAAGCTGTTACTTTCAAATTCTGTGGGAAGCTGTTGTCAGTAACATAACTCTCTCATAACATGCAACAGAAAAACTTTATTAAATGTATCCATTACAGGACACCTTTAATGTAAAAACACAACAGTTTATCCCATAATAAAATAATACCCCTACCCCCCTTTAAGGACCAAGTGATTGTTCATTGCATTACTTTGCAATGTGTTGTGCACTGGGGAGGGCTGGCCTGGGGGGCAGAGGGGCAATTGCCCCCTGGGCCGGTCATAGGTCTGGGCTGGTGGGCCACTGCCTCACTCAATCTCCTTCTTGTTGCTGTAAATGGAGCTACACTAGTGATACCACAGAGCTTACAATTGAAATGGAGCTACACTAGTGATACCGCAGAGCTTACAACTGAAATGGAGCTGCACTAGTGATATCACAAAACTTACAACTTAAACAGAGCTGCACTAGTCATACCACGGAGCTAGTGGTACCTCTAGTAGCATAACCCATTGCCATTGTAAGCTCTATGGAATCACTAGCGTACTTTACATTTTTAAGCTCTGTGGTATCACTAGTCTAGCTTCCATTCAATTGTAAGCTCTATGTTATCTCCAGTGTAACTCCATTTGAACTGTATGCTCTGTATTATCACTAGTGTAGCCCCATTCCATTTGTAAGCTCTGTGGTATCATTTGTCTTACTTCACAGCATTAATAACAAGTTTAAAATGAACAAAAGGGGATGGGCTGGGACAGTGGGCTGGAATGATAGTTGAAATGGACCACTTGATTGTATTTGCCCCCCAGGCCACAAGTTGCCAGCCCTCCCCTGGTTGTGCACCCCGCTGGACCTTAAAGAATTAAAAATAATTCGCTTGCAATTGCTGGTGTATGACAACATTAGTGTTTTAGTGCATACTGGCACAAAAAACTTTGCCTGAATTAAGAGGAGTAGATGAACAGTATGCCCTTACATGCCATACAATGGCTCACTTCTCACCCCTTGTTAAAGCAGTATAAAGAAGGCAAATTGCAGCATGAATAGCCCATTACATTGATGTTAGAAAGGAGAAATACACACAAGTCAGTTCCTCTGCCTATATTAGGGCAGAATCTAATTAATTGATTTACCCCAGGAATCAGCAGATTAGAAACACTTCTATAGAAATAATTCCTTTTAACTTTCACAATGTACTGCATACCCCTGTGACAATAAAAAGTATTGTAAAAAAAAAAGTAATAATAAATAATTATTTTGGAGAGTAAACATGAATCAACCCAGTTTGGTATGAAAGACCAAAGACAACTTTTCCTGTAAGGACTTCCACAACTGAATGGAGTTTTGCTGATTGTCAGCTCCTGCAGTCCTTTACATTTGGTCAAAGAAGGCCACCTGTAAGGAATAACGATGGGATATTGTAACCTGGTAATCACTTATAGACTGTAAGCCTGGGGGCAGAGGCATCTTTTAGTGCTTGAATATTCAATGCACTAATTATATGTCCTGTTTTGTTGTATTGCCAGCTGTAAAGGGCTGCAAATATTATTGCCACTTTATAAACCTTTATGAAGGTATCTGGGCAATCTAGGGTGAATAGTATCCCCTTCCAAACACAGATATAGAGAATGGTATGAATGTTGCATCTTTAAATCACTAATGATCATTCATTTACATATGAACCCCTTAGATTCTAAAGTCATCCCTAATGCATTGATAAGCAATGTGTTGGGGACCTCATCATCATCCAAAGGGTTAAGAGTTAAGAAGTAAAATAAAATAAATAAATGTTAGTTTTCCAGGCAGGAGTTAACATTGATAACGATAACAAATATATGTCATCTGCCCAATACAGGTTGTTGTAATTGATGAATCTTAACAACAACCATAAAATCAATAAACACTTTAACTATTGCTGTAAATAATCAAAATGACAATATGCTAATAGCAATAAATGAATTGGTCTCACCACCCAGGTGGAGACCAATCATTTGAACTTTAACACTGAAATCACAAATTAGTTTTTTTAATAATGAAAAGATGGGTGGGTGATGAAAATAAATAAGCTTATTATATATATATATATATATATATATATATATATATATATATATATATATACATATATATATATTCCTGTTTAATTCTCATATTATATTTGTGTATGCCAACCATTGGTTAGCTAACATGCAAACAATAACACCCATTTTAAAAGGGATAATAATATTTCATTATAAACGCAGATTGTTCAGTAGAATGAATAGTACTGCTGAATAATGCTCTTATTGTTCAAAACTGTTAATTTATGATGTATTTAGATGACAAAGTTGATCCCTCATACCCATTTTCCAGTTATGAAGCCACATCCCCTCAGATCTGAAGTCCAGTTGTTTGACCAGACTGATCATAATGAAGGACCATCTTCCCTTAGTCAGTATAAGAAAAAACCTGCCCTCTGTGAGGGAGGACAGGTTTTCTTAATACTGATAGTAGATTGTCCATCGTCGTGATCTGCTGTTGGATCTGAGGGGAGGCTGCTTCATAACACGAAAAGGGGCATGAGGGATCAGCTTCAGCATCTAAATACATCATAATGGAACAGTTTTCAACAATAAGTGCATCATGCATCAGTACTATTCATTCTATTGAATGATCTGAGCTGCGTTTATAATGAAATATTACTAGCCCTTTAAAATCACCTAAGTTGTTTGCATTGCAATAGAACTGAAGGAGATGTTTTGCTACATTGTGATGTATTTAATTTGATTACATCTCAACATATGCACTAAGGTGTCTTCAGCATAATTTCCATGTGAATATGCCCCAAATACACCAACATTGCCATGCTTTTGCCATGCCTTCTCCAGACTTATGATTTGCAGTGACTACTTCAGCAATTATTCATTTGTATATTGTAATACAGCATTATGAGCCATTGGCGTATTCCTTTGGGTGTGTTAATATGGCAAATCTCCACATGCACCAAACTCCAGTAGCTGCCTATGCTGTCAGAGTTCACAGTCCTAAGTTTGGTAAAGTTGGAATCTTTCCCATAGTTGTCTATGGAGCCACAGCACAGTTTACTGGAGAAGAGAGTAAGCAGCTGCCCTCCCTAATCTCTTAGAGGGCCATAGGTACATGCATTGCATACCCCTGTGGCACTGAAAGGGTTATAACACTAGCACCCATTGACGGTCTTCACATTTCATTTGAAAACTGAGAGACCTGGTAAATCAGTTGTTAATTGTAACATGCTTTGTAGTCATTTTGATGAGTTTCTCCAACCCTCCAAAAGTATTCGAAAGTTGAATGTAAATCAGCATTCCAGTTCTGGCCTTTGGTCAGAATGTGATTGTAGAATTGAGTAGATATGAATATCTGTGAAACAAAAAATAGCCATTGAGCAAATATTTCTGTAATACCCTCCTTAGGCAGGTATGGAAGCTTTAAAGGGATAGTAATACTTAAAATGTAAAAAAATATATGTTGTAGAGTTTATCCCCCTGAGTAAAACAAGAGTACTCCCACTGCTGAAAGGTGTTTCGTTCAAAAGTTATTAATTTTCAAAGTTTAATTTTTTAGGTGCAATATCACAGTGGCCTGAAATTGTACAGTGGCGCTGTTGCTACACCATCCTATGGAGATTTATGGTCAACTGACCAGAGCTGTCCATAGGATCGTGTAGCAACAGCGCCACTGTACAATTTCAGGCCACTGTGATATTGCACCTAAAAAATTCAACTTTGAAAATTAATAACTTTTGAATGAAACGCCTTTCAGCAGTGGGAGTACTCTTGTTTTACTCAGGGGGATAAACTCTACAACATATTTTTTTTTACATTTTAAGTATTACTATCCCTTTAATAGCTGTTTGTTGATCTTATATTAGCTCTAATAAACTAGTTTTTCAAACTGTGGTCTACAACTGCTTTGTTTAGTTGGAAAGGAGAGGAGACAGAGGGCTGCAACCAATTTTCTGATTGCCTAAGCCCATCAAACTAGGATGATAAAAGTGCCTTCCTGCAAGATACTAATTTGTACCTTCATAAATATGTGAAAATCTAGCCACTTTTGGCTGATAGAGACGGTGTGTTTGTTTGCTTCATTCATTTTGCAATTAATTTATTGCCTTTTGAAGTGGACAACACTTTCTATTCTTTGTTGTACTTTTTAAAAATATTTGGAAGTCATATATACACATCAAGGTCACAATACCATGAATGATAACCAAGAGTCAAGATAGGTCCTAGTCAGATATCCAGGGGTAAGTGCTTTTAGCAATGGTAGCCAAGGTCAGGCCATAGATGGCATTATAGGTCTGTAACTCTGTGATCTGAATGAATGAATGAATGAATGAATGAATGAATAAGTTTATATAGTGCCACAAGTGTACAAATTGCTTTACAATTTAACCCTTTGAGTGCCAGAGGGGTACGGAACGCACTGCAAAGCAATACGTTTTATACCCCTCTGGCACTCAAAGGGTTAAGTCTATGGGAAATGGTAGGTTTAACAGGGATGACAAGACCTCTGATTGAGCAGAGAGTATGGGTAACGAATTAACTATAGCAGAGATGGACCTTGTACCAAGAATAGCTGTATCGTCATTTCATATAAAAAAGGTCTATTGAAAATAAATAGGATTTACTTTATTAGAAAATGTACTGCAAAATTTTATTTATACAATCCTATTTTTTCTAATTCTGCCATAAAATAGATGTTATCTAATAAATTACACTCTTAGGGAGGACTGGTTATTAAAGGGGCAGAACCACCTAAACCTCTACTGCTGCATTGGATCAATGTGGGGAGCAATGTGTGCCTCTGGAAAAAAACACAGGGTTCTTTTACTGGTCTCACAAAAACAGACTGAACAGCAAGGCTGTCTTTTGTCCTGCATGATGCAAATCCACAAAGACCCTCTGCTTCTAGCTTAAAAGTTCAACACAGAGTGCAGATGGAGGCTGCACACCTACAACCTGCTGAGAGCCACATATTTCAGGGTTGTCTACCCCCCCCCCCAATGACTGACAGGAGCTATTTTGGAACTGAACAGTAGAGCTCTATGCTTTTTACTGATAATTGGCCATTATGCTGATAAACGCTAAACAAACCTTGTAAATGTACAGCTAATTGTTATAGTTCTCTCCTGCTCTGAAATTCTCTGGGTCTGGTAAATTCAGCCAATCTGATCATCATCCTGGTCCTTCCATCTTCTAGACCTCTCCCTGATAATCAAAGAAAATCTGAAAGAGCAACATGAGTCGAGAAGGCTGGATGGAGAATTCATCAACAGACTCTGCCCTGTTATCATAGCAACACTCGAAGCTTATGTAAATAAGAGATGGAAGGACACAAATGTAATTACAGATCTGTTTTCTTTTGTTCCATTAAAATGCTACTGCAATTGTCTCAGTTTTGTTCTAGGAAAAAATGCCAGTTTAACCTTTGAATGCTAATGATATCTCTATTAACTGATTCTGTTGGAGATGTGTCACACATCCAAGGGGTTAAGTTTGAGAATGAATGCCATTTCTGATTAAGTAGTTTTCCTTAAAAATGATGTACATTCCAATTTCTTATCAAAGTGTGTTTTCTAGAAGCAATAGAAGGTAAATTATAAATATGCACAGACATGATAGTTTTTGTGTTAAAGCAAATTGAATCTATTTATTGAGGTAGAACACATCCCTTTAATGCTAAAATGCTTCACCCAACTGACGTAAGGTGAAGGGGAAAGGATAAAGACCCATATTTATAAAAGCATATTGGAATAAACCAACTGCACCACAGAGGACAACTAAAAATCCCTGTTAACCTAAATTGAGCTATTAACCCATTAAATGCTAGAACGGTCTCCAATGCATTGCAAAGCAACACATTGGAGACCTCTCTGGCATTTAAGGGGTTAAAATGCCCTATTCAAGTGCATGGGAATTTAGTAATTTTTCATTTGTCCCCTACGGTACAGCTGGCTTACTCCAGAATAAAATATGGGCCACAGAGACATAACTGCACTTACTAAAAACAGGAGCTATTAACAAGCTGAAATTATGCTACATTTACAAACATAATGCATTCCTATAATGCCAATTTATTCACCATTTTGTGGTTGATAAATAGGTTCATATTAGGTACTCAATTCCCTCAACCTCTTTACTTAGGGCCTTATGCAGAAAGAAAAAAGAAAATAGCATGGCTGGAGCATACCAACTGGATTATAAAGAGAAGATACAATTCCAGTTGATTTAAATGGGGATTTTAGCTACGTGACTGCTAGAGAGGTCCCTAATGTATTGTTTTTTCCCTTATGGAGACTACAGGTATAATCCAGAATGGTCATCACTTGCTTTCTGGATAAGGCCCTTAGGTTTGTCTTCAATAAGCTAAAGATGTGAAATTCTGTAGTATGTCAACTGCGCTATATATGACAATTAAAATAAAAAAAACCCTCAATTCCTATTGCTATAAATGGGTCCTTTAACTTTTCAGTATAACAGGTTTGGAGACCTCTCTAGCATTCAAGAGATTAAAAGCCCCATTTGAATCATTGGGTATTTTTATTTGTCCCCTAAAGTACAATTGGTATGCTCCAGAATAGCTCATCTTTCGCAGTTTGCATAAGGATTTTAATCTCTGATTACGGATATGTTAAAACATGGGAACTAAATACAAAGATACCACACAGATGTCAAATGAGTAATGCATTTTTTAAAGTGGCCTTTCAGGTCATTATTTGAAGACTGTGAATTTATAATTCAGGGACTGGGTTAGCATAGAGCTAATATTGTGTTGGTTTGGCAAATAAGTCAGAATATTAAATGTGGGCATTAGTGATGACTTTTTAGGAGTACTAAACTTGAAAGTAAATTAAGAAAATATTTAAATGGCAAAGAGTATGTGAAATCTACTTTAATGAAGGATATTTAACTCAAGCATATTTGAATACTAATTGACAAAGGACTCTGGAAGGATATGGAAAGTAAATGCTCGGGATCTGTAAATAGTGCCATATGGTACCATTTTGCAGATGCTATTTTTCAATGGCACATCTCAGAACTAGGATGAATTTCTCAGTCTCAATTCAATACAATATGTCTAACCAGTTAGCATTTGTTCCCTATTTAAACACACTTAATTCTACACCTTTTGCATATGTTTCTGCATTCAGCAGATGATAAATGTGTGTTAGCTACTTTGTGCTATAACAATGGTCATTATAGCATTTACCTAATGGAAGCAGCTGCTCAGCTACAAAGTGTGCTTCTGATATTGGGATTCAATTAAGGACCAAAGGAAATGACCTGGTCCAACATAACTATGTTAAAATGAAATGCATTTGCAACCTGATTTAGTAAGTGTTTTCTGTAAAATGTTTACTACAACAAGCTTAAATGAGAACAATCAAAGCCACTTTTGTTTAAGTCAATCAATTTCAGCATTTGAACATTGCCCAATAAAAAGTAATTGGACATGTTTTAGGGAAGAAAAATGTGTGTATGCAAAATGACCCATTTCCAATTTAATTATTGTAATCTTTATGTTAATCAATTGCAATGCAGCAATGTAATTGAAACCAGAAAGAAAAATAACCAGTCAAATGGCAGTACAATCTGTGCATTAACCTGAGATGACTGGATAAATGGAATTAATATCTATAATAAAACAGGACACGTTACTAATAAATTCTCTGAGGCTTTTTATGATAAAGAACCAACAGGCTGCACAGATGCATTTATTACTACTGCACCTTTTTCTAATGTGATCACTAACTGTAAAGCATTCTGGGACATTATAACCTTTTGCCAAAGTCGTTGTTTGTTGTTAGGATTTTTAGGCCATTAGCTGAATTAAATATACCCAATTTTGGGAATATACCCTATCTCATATTTTAACCTTTTGCATGCCAAAGGGGTAGGCAAAGCATTACTTTGCAGTGCATTACCTACCCATCTGGCACTGAAAGGGCTAAAGGAGTAAGATCTAATAATACCCCCACTTACCTTTTTATGGCCTGAAAATCATTACAGCCCCAATAATTTTCCCCTTGTGCTTATGTACAAGAGAGAGAATCTTCAATCTGTTTTGAATGTCATATCTCTGGAGGCAGACATGACAGTAGCTGGCAGCTTCTTTTCAAGCAAAGCAGGAAGAGTGCATGAACATGCTTATCCCTCTAAGAGAGGTATGAAGTACATTCTGAAGCAATGCATTGCATACCCTCTTTGGTACTAAAGGGTTAAGATTGCAATGTGCTGTGAGTGTAGTTTGTGCTTTGCTTTCTTGTTACCATGCACATGAAATGCAGTATTGATTGAAGATGTTATCTTTTTAACAAAGCCAATTCTTAGTGGACATTAGGATTCTCTGGCCATAGTAAGCTAAGTGGGGGTTATTATTATTAGATGTTACTTCGCTAGTAATTTTCTTTGGTATGTAGCGAAGTTCCAAGTAGTATTGAGGTGAGAGACCATATTGTCAGGTTCCTGGTAGGATGTCCACGCTCAAGTGTATATTATAATAAATCAGGATCCTATTTACCTTTATACATATATATATATATATATATATATATATATATATATATATATATATATATATATATATATACATATATATACAGAGCTGTACAATAGGGGATAGACATATAAAACAGTGCAAATCGAATATATAGAAAATAAAAGGATCATAGGGCCCTTCTCATGAGAACTTACAGTCTAAAGGAAGGTAGGTTGGACACAAAATGAGTAAGTGCTATGGGGTGTAAGTGCCTCCTGCCACATGAACTGTCGGTCAGTGGGTGGGAGAAAGAAGTGCTACTGAGTTCAGTAGGCCAGGGAAGCGTTAGTTCTGACTGGGAGAAAAAACTTTGAACAATGAGTTTGTGATGAGGAGTTAATCAAACAAAAGGATGTTTATTTAGGGGCGGCTCAAGTCTTCAGGTACTAATCAGATATATAGAAAGTAATAACGCACCCAGTTTCAAGGCCTTTGCGGATCCGGTGCTGCCCCAATAGCCTCGGCCAGAGGCTTCAACATACTGGATGACCATAGGAAAGGAGCGCTCAAACGGATCCGCTATGCATAATCAGCCAGTCAGATATAAATCATATAAAATCACAGTTTTATTATATCAAAATTAAAAGAACTTCCATAAGAACGGAAAATCAAAATAATGAAAACAAATACACGATCCACCTAACGCGTTTGGTATATAACTTATTCATAGGCTTAGTGTATTATAACTGATCTTATGCTTAAATACATATACCAGCGAATAAGAGGGCTCAAAATAAAAATCTCTAATGATTAAATTAGTAAAAGATACCTTGATTGGACTGAGCCTCTATAGAGAAGCAGGAATCGCAATAGATTCTCTCATAGTGATCCAGAATAGTAATACCATGCTTAAACTATGGATGCTCAATCAAGTCAAATCATTTACAAATACAAATAGCAACATCTATGGTAAACAATAATAAATGCAATACAAATTATCAAATCATACTATACAAAGTATCACCTATTATGCTGATATCAAGAAACATGACTTCTCTTAAGAAGGATAAAAGCACTTATCGTAAAGTGAAATAGTAGGATCAGAAAAAATCATCCACATAGTATCCTTATCTGTCATAGAAGGGGAAACGACAAAATGTCACTTGCGTACAAATCTCACGTCATTTTCCAAATTCAGACCTTCAGTAATTCTCGTGGACAAATATACAATCCATTTCACTTCCTTCTTATCCAGAGCAGTCAGAGTGTCTCCTCCTCTCTCATGGGGAAACCTTCTTTCTATCCCTTGACATGAGAACATGGAGAAATCTGCATTGTTACAGTCTAAGAAATGCCTCCCAACTGGTTTCAAAACATCTTTATTGTTAATGGATAGGACATGTTTTCTTATTCTGTCCTTTAGCGGTCTAGATGTTTGACCAACATATTGGATGTTACATTTTAAGCAAGTGAGCAAGTACACCACATTAGTGGTTTTACAATTTATATATTGTTGCATGTCATAAGTTTTACTAGTGATAGTACTGTTAAAGGACTTACTCACTTGCATATATGCACATGTAAGACATTTTCATGCTCCACATTTAAAATTACCATCCATATGTAGCCAAGTTTGAACGGAATCAGAGTCACTTTTAAAGGGATAGTAAATAATAATAAAAGCAGTTCTAATTAATCATGAGAGTATTTGGACCTTGGCGAGTGTTTTGTGTCAGAGTTGTAGTTCAAGAGTAATTGAATGATAAAGTATCCCCCCTCCTGCCCCTTCTACTGATGTAACACTGCTCAGCCAGAGCAGAAGGGAGGTGCCCAGGTAGATTGTAGAGAGGGACAATCTTCAATCAAGATAAGGGAAAAACATGAAAAACGTGTCAAGGGGGGAAGGGCTTTCATTGTTCTCATAGGAAGAAGATTGTCCCCTGCTGTTATCTGTTTGGCCTTACAACCAGATTCCACATCTGAGAAGAGATGGCTTACACTAGGTAAAACAGGCAGGAGGGGGAAACTGTATCATTCAATTACTCTTGAACTACAACTATGACAGTATTGAAATAACACTCTCTATGGCTCAAATACTATGAAGATTAATTGGAGCTGCTGTTTTTGTGGAACATTACTATCCCTTTAAATATTCTGGGCGATAATTTATTACCCAGTGTAGTTGTTCTCAATACAAATGAGCAGCCAATTGTCAAAAAAGGATGTAAATGGCTATCACCCCATAGAACTGGAATATGTCTACGGATGATAGCCCTAATTTGATTATATTCAAGGCTAACATCTGTAATAAACAGAGGCAGCATCTTAGTTGGACTACTATGTTTTACATTCATCCTTTATGCTTGTTTCTTAATCAATTGGTCTCTGTCTGTATCTCTCGCTCTATCTATAGCTGCTTGAACTATATCTACTGAGTAACCCCTGGAGAGAAACCTACTCTTTAATTCTTGTGCTTGATGTTCAAACTCTAAGATATTTGAACAATTCCTGCATATTCTCAAAAATTTACTAATTGGCACACCCAGTATGGTGTGCCTAGGATGACAGGACTTTGTATGCAAAAGAGTATTAACACTACACGGTTTCCTATATACGGTAGAATTAATAATCCCATTCTCATGCATTGTTAAGTTCAAATCCAAAAATGAGATTTCTCTTTGATTATATTTGTGTGTGAGTTTCAAATTGAAATCATTCTCATTTAAATATTCTACAGAGAGGTTAAATACCATTTAATTCCCTGACCAGATGCGGAGAAGATCATCTATGTATCTGTAATAAGCACCTCTACAGTCAAGAAATGGATTTTGAGTGCCATAGATGAACTTCTCCTCATACCAGCCATTATAAAGATTAGCATATGAGGGCGCGAACTTGCCCACCATTGAGGTGCCGCATTGTTGTAAACAGAAAGTTCCATCATATTTAAAGAAATTGTGATGGAATAGATAATTAATAGCTGAAAGAATGAAGTTCTTGAGCTCCACTGAATATAAACTGTAAGTATCCAAATGAAACATGATGGCTTTAATACCTTTGGTATGTGGTATAGCTGAATATAGCGAAGTCACACCCATGGTACCCCAGGCATAATCTGATGTCACCAAAATCTTAGATAGCTGAAAAAGTATGTGACCTGAATCTCTAGTGTAACTGAATAATCTATACACTAGTGGCTGTAAATAAGAATCTACCACCTCTGAAAGATTTTCGTTAAGGGAATCAATCCCTGAAACTATAGGTCTACCTATAGGTAGACGGGTGGGTTTGTGGATTTTTGGTAGGTGGTGGAAAATTGACGTTTTTGGATATTCAACCAGTATAAAATTATCTTACGTTTTAGACAAAATACCTGTTGATAATCCATCGTCTACAAGTGGTTGTAAGAGTTTTGCAAAACCCTTAGTTGGATCCCTCGACAAAATAGAGTAAGAACTCTCATCATGTAATTGTCGCAGGGATTCTGCATGATACTGGACTGAATCCATCACCACCACCTTTATCTGCATTCTTGATAACTATTGATCTATCCTCTTTCAATTGTTTGACCGCTAAACTCTCTAACAAACTTAGATTGTCTTTGATTTATCATTAGATATTTGGTGATATAGATCAATTAGTTCAGGTTCTACCAACTTTTGGAAGACTTCTATTGCATTTCCCCTGCATTGCACTGGATAGAAATCTGCAGAGGAAGTCCTCCATTTGGTCTTGTCAACCTGATCCACATGTTCTTTTAATTTTGACATAATAAAATTGTGATTTTATATGATTTATATCTGACTGGCTGATTATGCATAGTGGATCTGTTTGAGTGCTCCTTTTCTGTGGTCATCCACTGTGATGAGGATGTAAGTGGGAGAGTGATTTTAGAAGGGAATAAGAGAGAGCAGTAGTTGGACAGGCTGTTGGTCTAACCTTGCTCATAATGGTTATTGAGATAGTTGATAGACTTCCCTGAAGAGGTGAGTTTTCAGGGAGCATCTGAAGATCTGAAGGCTGGGAGGAGAGTCTGATGGGACAGGGGAGGGAATTCCAGAGCTTAGGTGCACCACCAGACAAGTCCTGTAGTCAGAGTGGGAGGATATAATAAAAGCTGTAGAGAGTAGAATGTCATGTGCAGAATGAAGATGGTGAGTGGGAGTGTATTTTGAAATGAGAGATAAAATATAGGGGGTACAGTGTTTGATAACGTTTCCTATTAATGCTTCAGTATCCTCTCTACTCTGTGTGTTTTTATTTATTCACAGATAAAACCCAAGCATCATTTCATGAATTGTGAGTGCTACCAACCCGTCGTGTGTAATAAACACATCACTGAAAATAAATCACACATTCGTATTCCATTATGCAATAGAGTAATTGAAAAAAATGTAAATTCATTATTCTCACTTTTTTACATTTTGCTTCATTTTACAAATTAGACACAAAATAACAAGAAATAACCCACATAACCCTACATGCAATATATTTTTTTTAAAGTACAAAAAATTACAATTTCAAGGATTGGCACTTACATTTCTAACACGAGTCTGGTTTACTATGAGGTCACCAGAAGTGGCACTATTTATTTTCTTTCACATTTCCACTCTTTCAAATATAGTGACATCCCTGGAAACCTTGAAATACCATATTAGGTTAGGTAGCTAGAGACCGCCTGTGTAAAATGGTAACCTAACCTGTCATACTCTAGGGGAGTTCCAGGACCACAAAATTGCACAGACCAAAATCCTCCAGTTTTCTTGCTTTTTTATTATATTCCTGCACAGTCAAGAAAACAAGTAGGCAAGGCATAACATTTTGGAAATTAATCAACCCCTGTATCTTGTGAGGTGTAATAGCTTGGTGTGCACAGCTATCTCCAGAAGATTGAGCTATAGAAACAAATATATTTTTTTTTTCATTTTTACCCCTTAAAGGTACTGAAATCTTTGAAAATTGTGGAATTTCACAAATAGCATTGGTTCTCAAAATTCTTACACCCCCTAACATCCAATCTAAAATTTTCAAGGCTCCTCTAGCATTTCTTAGGTAATTTAGGGACATAAAATAGGGACCTAATGAAAGTACAAATACATATATATTATAGTTATTCCTAGGTTTCATGGGCAGAATAACATCATAGCGTATAATGTGCATAAAATTTCCTTAAAGGGATAGTAATACTTCATTTTAACTTTATTTTATTTTGTAGGCATTAAAAAAACATGAAGAATGATATAAGTTTTATCTCTGAAACCTTTATGGTTTAAGAGATATTCACAAACAAAGTATCCCCCCCCCCATTCAACCAGATCAGAAGGAAGGTGCCCAGGTAGACTGCAGAGAGGGACAATCTTCAATTAAGATAATGGAAAAAGCTGAAAAACTTGTCAAGGGGGGGAAGGGCTTTCATTGTTTTCATACAAAGAAAATTGTCCCCTTCTGTTATCTGTACTGTCATACAACCAGACTCACATCTGAGAAGAGATGGCTTACACTAGGTAAAAGGGGCGGGGAGGGGAACTTTGCTTGTGAATATCTCATAAACCATAAAGGTTTGAGAGGTAAGACTTATATCATTCTTCATGTTTTTTTAATGCCTACAAAATAAAATAAAGTTAAAACGAAGTGTTACTATCCCTTTAAATATACTATATAAACAATTTTTTTAATTTTTTGTTAAAGACTTCATAGGAAAAGTGGAGCACCCTCAGCAGGTGTCCAAGGCACACCAAATATGCCATGGCACCCTGGCTGAGAACCACTGCCATCTAGTGTAGAGCTATGCAACTGATATTATAGAATTGAGTAAAATACACGATGATGCAGTGATTGTCAGTTTTTCATCTAATTTTATTCATGTATTCCAGAACTCTAGCTTGTAAATGCTTTTTATACATTTTTTCTTCATAATATTCCACATGGACATTATAACACATAAATTCAATTTCCATCTCTATTACTTGCAATCAATGTATCCCCCTTACCTTATATAGGACCATACTTAAGGCAAACTGGAGTTATTCTATAGTAACCCAGCCTGCACCATAGGGACAAATGAAAAGTCCTGTTACATTAAATTGGACTTTTAACCCCTTAAATGCTAAAGAGGTCTCCTATGTATTGTGAAGCAAACCTGTATTCAAAAGCATGGGTATTTAGTTATTTTTAAATTTTTTTTTGCTTTTATAAACATGGGCCATAGTTTTATTTATTATCTGATTAGTTGCAGGGTTTGCAAATATTACTTTTTCCATAAGGACAAAACACAACAGGCACTGATCTCTTTAACCAGTTAGGCTTTCTTAAAAGGGTCAGCATGTTGGGGTTTAAATGTGTTCTAGTTACTTATCCAGTGTGAACAACATGGAGAGATAGAACTAAAATTTATTTCTTATACTTACTAGTGTAAGACCCCTTGTACATGGGCCAAAGTCCGGGTGATGTTAAGAGGCTGGTCCTGCTCTGTGTCCTGCCGCCAATGTGGTCATACACTGTAGAGACTGCCCTAAAGCGCAGAATGCTCCCGGCACAGAAATCCCAGCATTCTGTGCATTCGGGCAATCTTTACTGCATATGATGGCTTCTGACAAACATCCTAGTGAATTATTATATAAGATTTTTTAATAAGGTACTCCATCATTTAGTTTTGAATCTATAACCAAATCATTATAATAAGTAAGAATGCATGTTACACTTACTGGGCTAAATAAGCAAAAAAAGTACATACAATATTGCTGCAGCCACAGGATAAAAATAGCCCACTATAAACACATCCATAATGTATATAATACCAATATATAGGTACAAAAACAGAAAAGAAAAGAATCACAGTGGTTAATAGAACTAAAAGGTGCAAGCTAACAAATTAACTCCAATATTGTATAGATTAGTGGTTCTTAACTTATGCCCAGAGGGCTCACTAACAGGCCAGGTCCTGAGGAGTCCCAAGCTTGAGTATAGTTGAGTTAATGAAAATAACTGGGCCTTGGACTGACTCACCTGTGCTCAAGCAGGGACATCCTAAAGTCCTGACCTGTTGGTGGAGATTGAGGGTACAGGGTGAGAGCCACTAGTATAGACAAACTATTCAGTACTCTTTATCCTCCTAATAAAACCACTTTCACAATAAGCAACCATTAAAAATCTTGTTCCTTTTACAGTCTATTAATACATTGCTAAGGACACTTTAATATACAGAGAAAATGGAAGAAAGATTTCCCTGCAGGATTAAGCACACTTCGTATCACATCACATTTCTAATCTCCTTCCCTCTGGCATTTTCAAGGGATATTAGTTGTTTAAAACATACTGTTTATTGCATATACTTAAACATATTGAGTTGAAAAGAACTGCATTAAAAACTGTTAATAATGCAGTCTGTGCCCTATCTCAAGTTGTTGCCAGGCCCAAATGACCTCCCAAATAAACCACTTTCACAATGTTTCTGTTATAGTCTATTAAAATAGTTCATTCTTTTGCCATTTATAGTATATCGAATGCCACTTAGTATGGATATCAGAGATGGAATACAGAAAAGACAATTAAGGTAGAAACAAAAGGAATGGGGGATAGTGTAATGCATTAGGGGTAACTTAATATGCACAAATGAACAGATACTTAAACAAGTTAAAAGTCATGTCCAGCCTCACTGAAACATGCATCACATCTTGAAGCCACTTGGATCCCAGTTACATTCACATAGCCAAGAATGCTGGATAATGCCAAGCACTAAGATATATCCAAAACTGCAAATATCATCAGTCTTTTACTAGTTTTTCTTCTGAAGGATGACCTGGAAGTTGTTGTGTGGTGTTGCATGGGACCGTTTATCAGTTCCATTCCAGGAACTATGACAGGTGCCGGGGACTTCTCTTTAGCCTACTACACAGCAGAAAATATAAAGTAAGAAAACAATTATTATATTTGTAATCCATTATAGCCCCTTGAATGTTAGTGACATCTTTACCATTCAAGGCCATGTTGGATTACTCTAAACCTGGAAGGGGGACTAGAATTTTAGATGACTTTCTTAGTATGGCTAAATTTGAGTATGGCTAAATCACTATCAAATTCTAATGTGTAGTAGTCCATAACTCCAATAAATAATGGGACCCCAGGAACATTTGTTTCCCCATGATTTATATGTACAGTTGATCTTCCCCTTGGTTTCCTGGTATAGAGGTAGTGGAGGGATCATGGGCCTAAATGGACAAGGGGGCACTTTTGTATCACAACACAAACACACACACACATACACACAGACTGCATATCCAAAATAAGGGTTTCCTTATGTTCTATTTCAAATGTTTTCCAGCCCAAATACCAATATCATGAGGTCAAATGAACATTTACAAACTTAAAATACCACACCAGTGGCAGCAAAAATCTAAGATCTTTTTACAGTTTGAGAATACTGACCACTGTGATAGTAGTGAGATAGAGGGCAGGATAGTAAATGTCAGTCTCTCTTGTTTTAACTTTAAGGTGAAGGTGAAGCTGTGAATGGAGTCTTCTGTATCTACACTGCACTGCTGTTGCCTGTGAGAAGATTATGGTGTTATTATCCTTAAAAGTCATCAAAGATGAAGAAACAGAAGATAACGTCAAAATTGAGTTAAAGGGACAGTAATGGATGCAAATAAATGTAGCTCCGATTAATGCTTATATATTATGGCTCATGTAGTGCTGGATATAAAGTATGTCTAACTTGTAGTTCAAAAGTAAATCAATTTTAAAGTACCCCCTCTCTCCCCTTTTCCTACTTAATGAGCACCCCCAGCTGGTTTACACTGTGTGTAGTGATGGATAATCTTCAGTGAGTATAATGAAAATCCTGCCCTCCTTCTTCAAGGGGCACAGGGTTTTCATTATGCTCACAGCAAGAAGATTGTCACTCGCTGTGAGCTGTCCTGTCAAGAGACCGGATTCCACATCTGCAGGGAGGCACATCCAAAAGGTAAAGGGGTGGGTGGGGATACTTTAAAATTGATTCACTTTTGAACTACAAGTCAGACACAATTTATATACAGTGCTACATGATCCATAATATATGAGCATTAATCGGAGCTACATTTGTTCACATCCATTACTATCCCTTTAAACAAAGAGTTGAGAGTAAAGGACAAGGATGCTCTAAAAGGTTTGTCAAGTCTTTGTATGTAATAGTAGAGTTGGGAAGCACTCAAGTCTTATAAAGGGCCAAGTTCAAGAAAACAAACATTTTCCTTAAGAGTATGTGAAAACAAATATAAATCTAAATAAATCTCCATGTAACAGAGTTGTAACATAAGGGCTCAAAATTTCCAATCGCCACTAGCCAATGGTGAGTGAAAATTTAGCCCTGGCGAGTAGAAATTCAGCCCTGGTGGGTATGCTATGGCTTGCAGTGGCGAGTAATTTTCAGGTCTGGCTAGTAGCAAAGGACTTCAAATTTTAAGCCCTGGTAACATAGTAATTCGGGTTGAAAAAAGACTTGCGTCCATCTAGTCTAACCCTTTTCCTACTCCTGTTTAACATCGTTAATCCAAAAGAAGGCAAAAGAAAAACCCTCAATACAGCAATTTCAAATTCTGCCTTGAATGGGGGAAAGAAATTCCTACTTGATTCCAAATGGCAATCAGAGTTCTCCTTGGATCAACAAGAACTAACTAAATATTAATCACAATACTAATGTACATAGCCCTCTATGTTCTGCTCTTTTAAGTAAGTATCCAGGCCCTTTTTAAAGGCATCTAATGTATTCGATAGCACACCTCCTCAGGCAGTAAATTCCATACCTTTATTGTCCTTTCCGTAAAGAAAGCCTTCCGATGTTGTAGATGAAATCTCCTTTCCTCAAGTCTAAGCAGAGGTGGCCCCTTGTCCTTTGTACTGTTCTGTTAATGAACAGGTCTTTGGAAAGCCCTTTGTATGGGCCCTGAACATATTTATATAGTGTTATCATATCCCTTTTAAGATGCTGTTTCTCTAGCGTGTACAAGTTTAACTTTTCTAGCTTTTCTTCATAACTAAAACTTTCCATTCCCCTTATTAGTTTTGTAGCCCTCCTCTGCACTTCTTCTAGTTCCATAATGTCCTTTTTCAGAAAGGGTTCCCAGAATTGAACAGCATATTCTAGGTGGAGTCTTACCATGGACTTGTAAAGAGTCATAATAATATCTTCCTCCCTTGAGTCAATACCCGTTTTAATACATGCTAAAATCTTATTGGCCTTTACAACTGCCAGCTGGCACTGCACGCTACTGATAAGTCTATTGTCTTCCATTACTCTCAAATCCTTTTCATTAGTAGATTTCCCCAGAGAAACACCATTTAAACTATATCCTGCATTTATATTATTATACCCAAAATGCATAACTTTACACTTGTCTATATTGAATCTCATTTGCCATTTGACAGGCCAGTTACTCAATTTGTCCAAATCCTCTTGTAATGAAGACATATCCAGTTCAAACTTTATTACCTTACTTAATGTAGAAATACTCTAAACTGAGAAATTCATTAAAAGAAAAGATGTGCAGCTCACTTTATAACTATAAATGGTTGATTTGATAATCCTTAAGTCCATTGTAACACTTATTGTACATGATTGTACATCGTAACCCAATGGACATTATAGGGAAGTTCTATTCCTACACATCCTTTTAATAACACAATTCTGTTCTTCATGAACACTTATTATGTCTCTAATAATCCTGTTTTTTTTTTACTAGTGATGGGCAAAAAGTCCAACAAATTTCCTGCAGGACTTTTTATGAAAAAGCAAATATTTTTTGCTTTTTTCATTAAAGTTTTTGCCCATAGAAAATACATAAAATGTCCTCCTTCTCGCCACCGTCAATACATTTCCTGCAGAACTTTACCATATTTCACCTATGTTTTCTATGACTGCAACATTTCCCACCACAAGAATATTTCCACTAAGGGTTGAAGCGGAGAAATAAATAGCTGACAGTAAAAGTTGTGAGTCATATAGCAACATTCGCCTTGAAAAAATTGTTAGCAAGCTGAGTGTCTTTGTTCTTTGCTCACAACAGGAGCTTCCTGCTTGAGTAATATTGGCACAACCATCCTTGAAAAATAACTGTGGCTTGGGAGGTTCCAGCAGGTGCAACACATGACATCAGTTTTTTGAAGCATCTGTTTAGATTAGTCACCCTAAGAGTAATGGGGGGGATTCCAGACATGGACCCCTTGCTCACAGTGCTTAGAGGGATCAGCTGCACCTTGCTGACGAGGCCCAATAAGGCTGAAATATACATCTGGGGTTAGTTGTTTCCTTTGTTTAGAGAGGAGTTGTCTGGCATTTCGTAGCTGGACTGTCATTTGGTAGGACCAGTATAATATGTCTCAGAAGATTTCCACTCTGTATATGACACTGGTGAGCTCAAAGAGATTGCACTCTAGGTGTGAGGGCACGGTCCCAGTGAGTTTCTTGCATGTATTTGCTAGCTCATGAGCCTAGTTGAGCATCTCTAACCTTTCTTTCTACGTATGCAAATTGCTCTTGCGATTAGTCACCCTAAGAGTAACAGGGGGAATCCAGACATGGACCACTTGCTCACAGTGCCTGGAGGAACCAGCTGCACCTTACCGATGAGGCCTAATAAGGCTGAAACATATGTTTGGGGTTAGCTGTTTTCTTTGTTCAGAGAGGACTTGTCTACCCTTTCATGGTTGGTCTGCCATTTGGCAGGACCTGTATGATATGCTTCTGAAGATTTTCTCTCTGTGTATGCCACTGGTGAGCTAAAAGAGATTGCACCCTGCCGTGAGGACACAGTCACAGTGAGCTTCTTGCATGTATTTGCTAGCTCATGAAACTAGTTGAGCATCTCTGACCATTCATTCTATGTATGCAAATTGCTCTTGGGATTAGTCACCCTAAGAGTAATGGGGGGAATCCAGACGTGGACCCCTTCTTCACAGTGCCTAGAGGGATCAGCTGCAACTCACCGACGTGGCCCAATAAAGCCAAAACGTATGTCTGGGGTTAGCTGTTTCCCTTGTTCAGAGAGGAATTGTCTGGCATTTTGTGGCTGGACTGTCATTTGGCAGGACCAGTATGATATGCTTCAGAAGATTTTATCTCTGTGTATGGCACTGTTGAGCTAAAAGAGATTGTATCCTGGGTGCAAGGACACAGTCCCAGTGAGCTTCTTGCATGTATTTGCTAGCTCATCAGCCTAGTTGAGTATCTCTGACCTTTTGTTCTACATATGCAAATTGTTTTTGGGATTAGTCACCTTAAGAGTAATTGGGGGAATCCGGATGTGGACCCCTTGTTCACAGTGCCTAGAGGGATCAGCTACACCTCACCGACGAGACCCAGTAAGGCCGAAACATACGTCTGGGGTTAGCTGTTTCCATTGTTCAGAGAGGAATTGTCTGGCATTTCGTGGCTGGACTGTCATTTAGCAGCACCAGTATGATGTGCTTCAGAAGATTTCCTCTCTGTGTATGATACTAGTGAGCTAAAAGAGATTGCACCCTGGGTGTAAGGCCACAGTCCCATTGAGCTTCTTGCATGTATTTGCTAGCTCATGAGCCTAGTTGAGCATCTCTGATCTTTCTTTTTACATATGCAAATTGCTCTTGGGTTTAGTCACCCTAAGAGTAATGGGGGGAATCCAAACATGCGCCCCTTGCTCACAGTGCCTAGAGGGATCAGCGGCCTCTCACCGACGAGACCCAATAAAGTTGAAGCGTTCATGTGGGGTTAGCTGTTTTCTTTGTTCAGAGAGGAATTGTCTGGCATTTTGTGGCTGGTCTGCCATTTGACCGGACTAGTATGATGTGCTTCAGAAGGTTTCCTCTCTGGGTATGATACTGGTGAGCTAAAAGAGATTGCACCCTGGGTGTAAGGCCACAGTCCCAGTGAGCTTCTTGCATGTATTTGTTAGCTCATGAGCCTAGTTGAGCATATCTGACCTTTTTTTCTACATATGCAAATTGCTCTTGGGATTAGTCAGCCCAAGAGTAATGGGGGGAATCCAGACATGCACCCCTTGCTCACAGAGCCTAGAGGGATCAGCTGCCCCTCACTGATGAGACCCAATAAAGTTGAAACGTTCATCTGGGGTTAGCTGTTTTCTTTGTTCAGAGAGGAATTGTCTGGCATTTTGTGGCTGGTCTGCCATTTGGCAGGACCAGTATGATGTGCTTCAGAAGATTTCCTCTCTGTGTATGATACTGGTGAGCTAAAAGAGATTGCACCCTGGGTCCCAGTGAGCTTCTTGCATGTATTTGCTAGCTCATGAGTCTAGTTGAGCATCTCTTTCTTTGACCTTTCTTTCTACTTTTTGACCTCCAGTGCTTAAATCGCTAGTCTGTATGATTGGCGCCATTCATCCATTATTCAATTATTCAATTAATTTGGATTATTACCTAGGAATAGAAAGGCAAGATACCTAATCATGGCTTGTCTTCTTTCTAAAATTGCCCTTTTTCCACAACCGTTTAATATGTCAATATGAAAAGTATGAAAACTGACAATTTGTAGTACATGTGGTTTTGTGTGCCCTAGCCTAGTCTATGGTTTGTCAGTTCATACTAAATGGGTACCATTTTGTTCTCAGGCTGAACATAGAAGATAATACTGAGTACAGTAGAAAATACCATGGTTTTCAAAGATATCAGTATCTTTGGAAGAAGTGTAAAACAAATCTTATATTTCCGATATTGCCACCTTCTTGAAAAATTTGTGCTCACCAACTTAAATGCAGAAAGGTAAGTGGCCATTGATTTTACATATTCCACTGTCTACTCTTAAGATTTGATGCTTTTCCTACCTTTTCTTCATATTTGTAGTTGTTGCAACCATTTGAGTGCACTCCTGTTTTATTTGACAAAATGTAATAAAACCAATAAATTGTGGTAGGTGGAGTTTAGAGCAAGTTTTGTTTTACAGCTAGGTTGAAAGGAACCTTTGATGCACCCAGTGGTATGTCATGTCATGTCTATGTTTTCTAAATTTGTGAACAACCATTTGAGTGCAGGCATATCGTATGTGACAAAATGTATGAAAATAAACAGATTATATTCAGTGCAGTTTAATGCTCATGCAACCTGCTGCAGAGTGACAACTCATACCAATACAATTCTACCTGATTAAACAAAAAGAAAAATAACAAAAACCCTGCAGAAATAGCACTCAAAACTAGTTTAAATCTTCCCTCCATATCCAGTGTCAGAACATACATAAAATATTAATAAAATATAAGCGTTATTAAGAATATATTTAAAAGGTGTACCAGGGCATATCCACCTTGCCACAAATAATTCATAAAAACACACAAAGGAAAAATGATCTCAGGTGCTGCTTCTATAGAATCTCAAAAAGCAGCATGCTTAAATCACTAGAACACTGTTTCGTTGTTGAGTATGTTTATTTTTCTTTTTGTTTAATCTGTTATTTTCCCCTGTAACACCTGTAGTACTTTCAGTTCCACTCAATAGTATCTACAATTGTCCTGTTTGAGGACTCTAGTGTGCATGGGTTTTGTGTATATAAAGTACAATTCTAGCCAAAATACATATATCTAATAAACCTGATGTAAATTTCCATGGTTTTCAGTCCATCACTCTTTTTGATGTAGAAGAAGTTAAGTAAAACCCCTATTGATGTAATTTCCATTTAGCTAGCCCCAAGTGAGTAAAAATCCTTCCTGACTTAAAAAAGGTAGTCAGATACCTCCCTGGATTATACATTCTACTTGCTTTGAAAACAACGGTCATAATTCTCAAAACATTTTTGAGTCAGTTTCTGTAACTGTTTTTGTGGAAACAATCAGTGACAGAATCAAAATAAAATCTCTTTTACTTTTTCCATGTCCTTTTATGTTTTGCAAAAAAAAAAATGGAATATGTATTTAGAAATGGTACTAAATGACATTTAATTCAATCCTGAAAAACAATATAGTAGATTACATGGGTGCTTTAAAAAGGGAAAAAAAGGGAAATCTTGTTAACCCTTTGAGAGACAGAAGGCTATCCAATGCATATATAAATATTTTGCTTGTTGAAAATGTGTAAAATACTCCTGATCCTAAATGGGTTAATAAACCATAAACTAGTTATTGGCTGTACTTTCCTTTGATCACTTGGATATTAGAGACAAATCTCATTGTTAAGCAATGCATTGAATACATCTCTAGGATGCTGATTATTCCAGAAATATTGAAAATAAACCGTTGATTAACTGGAATTTAGAGTTGATTCATGCATAAAAAATGTTACCACTTGCTTGGCTACAGTAGCAGGCATTCTACTTTAATGAGCCAGCAGTTCTTTTTTTTTAACATATAATATTGCTGATTTCGTGTGAATACAGAATGTGTGTAATCTTCCCAGAGCTACACAATGCTGTAGAAAGCATCTTTTTTTTACTCTTGAAATATAGCTTTTGATTCAGACAAAGAGCAAGCATCAAAGAAATCCTTTACACAAAAACTTTGAGAACAGATCAGTGGAGTACCATTTGTTCCAGTCTGCCCCATGATAGCTTTTTCTAGCAGGTTGAAAATGGTACATCTCTTGTGCATATAACAAGAAGAAAGAAACTAGTCATTCTAAAAAACTGTTAAATTTATGGATTAAATAACATGTTTTTTTGCCTGACTTACCCCAAAGAACAATGGGGGCTGTATAAAACTTGAGCACTAAAGAAAGTGCAAAGTGACATAAGGATATACATAAACATTTATTAGTGTTAGGGGATATTTATTAAACAGAGGTTAAGAGAATAATGGCTGTAATCTGTGCTAAAACGTAAGTTCAGTATCTATAAAATGAGCAATGCCAGTTTTGGAAGTCATAACAATCTCTAGCTGAGTTTTTGTAGAACTGACATTAGAGTGGGTGAAAAGATTGACTCAGTGAATTTGTAAAGAAATGTCTCAAACCGCAACCCTTTTGTGACAGGATTTTCACGAGAATGTTAACACCTAATATAATCTGTTCTTAAAGAAAAAAAAACATGGTGGAAATGTATTGACAGAATAGCGATTTACTCCATATTTTAAAAAGCTGCAGTTGTTCATTTAACCCTTTGAGTGCCAGAGGGGTATGTAATGCATTGCAAAGCAATGCTTTCCGTATCCCTCTGGCACTCAAAGGGTTAAAAATAGCACCTGACTTTAAAACCATTAGGGATATTTTAACAATCAATGCAGATGGCTTTTTATACATTTTCCCTTGTCTTTATACTAACTCCAGTCAGCTGACTTTTCTGAAAAGTGGAGTAGAAAAGGACTTTCCAAACAAGAACTGTGTTGCAACATATTTGACACAAAATTGTTCCACATTCAATTTTTTAGGGATTGGTAAAGGTTTTCACCTAAAAAGAGAAGAGTAGAAAAAAAAGACACTTTTTGCATTTAATGGGAATTCCCACAAAAAGTGCAGTCTTTCTGTTTTCAGTTTTTATTGACCCCCAGCTCATCCATAAATATTGACCCTCATTCTTTTCCCACAGTAGCCATAGCAAAACGCATATTGTTTCCCCAACCTTGTCCTAGTGCACTGGTAGCTGCAGAGCCATGCATACTGATTATAATCCTTGTCCCATGGTAGCCATTGAACCACACATACAGACTTCCACAAGCCTAATCCCACTGTACTGGTAGTCACAGGGGTGGGCAATTTAATGCCTCTGGCTGCTGCCAGCCGAAAACTCCCATTGTTTCACCAGCCAAGGGCTGGGAGTAGGTAATGGGAGTTGGAGTCTGACAGCACAGGAGCTGATGGACCTCATATTGCCAACCACTGCAACAGAAACAGGCATACTGACCATACAGCCTCATCTCACTGCAATGGTAGCTGTAGAACCACACAAATTGATCCCAGCCATGTCATACAGTAGACACAGAAATGCACTGGTTGCAATAAAAATACTCATATTGACCTTTGAGTCTCAGCCGCATCCCATTGCATTGGTAGCCTTAGAAACACACCTGGTTTCTGACTACCTGTTTCTCCTCTACCCTGCTATCCTTGTCCCATGCCTGCCAACATGAACATATTACTTCTAGCTGTTCTAACCATTCCACTTTTAATACAGATTTTCTCTTATCCCTGCAACCATGCTGCGCACCTGCACCATATTATAATAATCCACCATGGACTTCTGCATACATGTGCACTACCCTCTGAATGATGAGTATTAAAAACAAGCCATCAACTATAACAATAGACAAATAAACAATACAGTGTCCCATAGCAATAGCTAATGCATTCAACAGCTACTTTTTTTGGATGTGCCACCACCCTGATTACACAAAACAAAGGTCATTCTGAAGTTCCACCATTCACAGAAAAGTCAATGGCACCTGTTACCTGGTCCAATTATGCAAATTAATTCAATTTCATGCCAGTAAGTCAAAGCAAAAGATATGATCACCTCCTGAACCCAAAAATGAAATCCCAATTTAGTCCTGACTAACTACCAGCAATGTTATTAAAGGGATAGTAATGTTTCACATTAAAATCAGCTCCAGTAAATCTTCATAGTATTTGGGCCATGGAGAGCGTTATTTCAATACTGTCAGAGTTGTAGTCCAAGAATAATTAAATTATAAAATACCCCCCACCTTCTCCTTTTACTGATGTAACACTGCTCTCTTCAGAGCAGCAAGGTGGTGTCCAGGTAGATCGCCGAGAGGAACAATCTTGAATTAGCATAAGGGAAAAACCTGTCAAGGGGCCAGGATTTTCCATATGCTCACAGTAAGAAGATTGTCCATTGCTGTGAGCTGTCTTGTCTAAGACCAGATTCCACATCTGAGGGGTGGTGGCTTACACTAGGTATAAGGGGTGGGAAGGGATATTATATCATTCAATTACTCTTGAACTACAACTCTGAAAATATTGAAATAACACTCTCTATCTCTTAAATACTATGAAGATTAATTGGAGCTGCTGTTTTTGTGAAACATTACTATCCCTTTAAAGTTGAGTGCCATGGTAATGGCCCAGCCTATCTTTAATTAATGCCTCTTTGGCATCTGGGTATATGCTCAAAGCCTGGAAGGTGGCTAGAGTTGTGCCTATCCACAAAAGTGGGGATAAAAATGTAGTATCAAATTACAGCCCGATATCCCTACTCCCTAATTCCGTACTCCCCACTCCCCACTTTAAAATCCTAGAGAAATGTGCACACCTGCAACTATATAACTAATACTGACAGACCAGTTTTTTCACCCACCTTCAATCAGTCTTTCATTGAAATCACTCAACAGTCACGGCCCTCCTAAAAGTAACCAATGATATCCAGACTGGCATGGGAAATGGTGAACTCACTGAAGCTATTTTCGTAGATTTTGCCAAGGCCTTTAACACACTAGACCATAATATTCTTATAAACAAACTACAGAGCTCAGGATTAGGTAATAATTCTCGAAACCGGTTCCTATTCTATTTAGCAGACAGAATGCATTATATGTCAGTTGCTGACAATAACTCCTTTCTGCTCAAAGTGACTAGGGGAGTTCCCCAAGGCTCCATTCTTGGCCCTCTCATATTTTCTCTTTTAATAAATGATCTTCCCACTGTTTGAAAATGATCTTCTGTACACATGTATACAGATGGCATCATAATATATGCTAAAAACTCAAACATATCACAACCTGAAGCCATACTACAGCATAATTTCTCTGAAGTTAAAAGATGGTTAGAAAAAAATCAAACTGTTCTTAAACACAGACAAAATGGTCACAATGATATTAGGTACAAAGAACAAACTGCGTAATCTCTATAACACCCACCTATATATTGTAACAGAGTCTAATCTTAAAGTGGCCCCAGTGGAGTCCTACAAATATCTTGGCATGTGGCTTGACCCTAACCTTACTTTTGGTCTTCATATTGATAAATTAACCTTCAAACTTTATCCCAAAATAAGTACTCTCTTTAGAAACAAATCATGTTTAAGTACCTTGGTGACGTAGTGTATGCTCCAGCACCGCTAATCTATATTAGTAAACTTGACACTCTGTATAAAACATTATGCTGCTTTATCCTCCATTGTAATGACATTACCCATCGTTGTGATATGCTTAAAGAACTAAATTTATTAACACTCAAATCTAGACATGCCCTTCACCTTTTTTGCTTAGTACACAACTTCTCTGTAAAACTACCAGACTACCTGAGCAGTATGCTCACTCCAGCTCTCCATACTAACTATAACCTCCGATCCGCTGCTAACGACTCACTGCATATACCACAATACAAGAAAGAAGCAGGACGATCTGCCTTCTCCTTCAGAGCTCCAAAGGCCTGGAACAATCTGCCTGAAATAATCAGATCTTCTCCTAGTCTAAAATCCTTAAAAGTAAAGGCTTCTTTCTATCTAAAAACAGTATGTAACACTAAATCATTTTAATATGTGTGTATATTTATGTGTGTATGCATATATTGTTTCTCAATTTGTATAAATATGTAACCTTTTACTGAAAACTATCTAGGACATACTTGAAAACAAGGGAAATCTCAATGTATTCTTCCTGGTAAAACATTTTCTAAACACATAAAAACAGAATCTGACCAACCCAGTAGGCATTCTATGGCAGTGGTAGAAACTTCAGGCAATTCCTCGAGATTAGTGAAAAGTTAGAAATGTTATGGGGGTTTCAAGGTGCAGGAATTTACATGGAAAAATGTTGCAAACTGTGGGTTTTCTGCAAAAAACAGGATATTTCGCCCATCCCTAGCTTTTGTACATCAGGCCAATGAGTCTAAAGATTACAGAACCTTTTAGGTCTTATCTCATGATCATGATTGATTAGTCAGGATTTATTGCATGACAGTAAAGATTATCCATTAGATGCAGCAGCAGAAACAAAGATGAATGGTGTTACTAATTAATTATTTATAACATATATTTGTATTTTTCTCTGTCTGTCTGTCTCTATTCCCCTCTTTCTCTGAATCTTTATAAACAATAATATTTAATGGACTCAAAAAAATGCTATGATGACAATATAACATGAACAATTAATAAACTATTTTCCTGATAAAATGGATTACATAAAAATAAAGGTATAATATTATACAATCAAGTATTATTTTGAATGCTGGTTGAGGATGATCTGAATTGCAAAGTAGTATAATAACATCTGTACACTTAAAAACTGTACCTCCCAAGATTCAAGAGAACATTTGCTCTTTGTGGGTCATAAGGTTGGTGGGGCAATGGTGGGCAACACCCTTCTTCCTATGCTGTGTACTCTAAGAGGCTGATATATAGAAAACTTGGACAATTCTGGAGCAAACAAACTGCACCATAGGAGACAAATAAATGTTACACAAATTCCAACTGATTTACATGGGACTTTTAACCCCCCTGAATGCACGAGAGGTCTCAAGTGCATTGCACAACTTTGCCCTGTGATATAGCTCCAATTCCTCTTAATAAAGCAGTCTCTTAGAGTAGAGTAGAGTACATAAATCTCAAATAGAGACAGTGACACAGTTATTGTATTAGACCAAAATATTATGGCATATATAATAATTTAGAAAAAACAAAGGCAGACATATATATATATATATATATATATATATATATATATATATATATATATCTTCATATATGTATGTATATTTTTATTCATATAGCTTCAACAGGTGTACTTAGTGCTTTACAATTGATATCTAGCTTAGGTGACACAGTACATGCAGTAGGTATAAAGATGTTATCATAATGGTTACACTTTCTTTGCACACATTGGGACAGGATGTCCCTGCCCTGTAGGGCTTACAATCAGGATGGGTGACATACAGATACAATTTAAGCATATAAGATGTTTACATATTACAGTAGTATTTCATTTAACCCTTAGAGTGCCAGAGGGGTACGGAACACAGTGCAAAGCAATGCATTCCATACCCCTCTGGCACTCAAAGGGTTAAAATGTGCTATTTTAGCTTGGATTTGAAGTACCCGAGTGTTGAGGCTTTGTGAATACTGGGTGATAGGATGTTTCAAAGCTATGTAGCAGGGGAGAAAACCATCAGTTGAGATACAGCAGTAGAGGTTAAAGGAGCAATGAGGCATGTGCTATGTGGAGAGAGTAGGGGATGGGCAGGTATATGGCGGAAAGACGAAATATAAGATGGGGATGAGGGTTTGAAAGCCTTGAAGGTGATGAGGAGGATTTTGAAGATTATATGTTGTTTTATTGGACACCATGACAACGTTTTAAGTAATTTAGTAATTGTTTTGGAAGAAAGAAAGAGTATTCTGGTGGCCGAGTTAATAATTGGCAGACATAGAAGTGTTGCAGTAGTACAGACAGGAAAAGATAGGAGCATTCATGAGAGCTTTTGTTGCAGAGAGAAAAATAAATGGGCAGATTTTTGCTATATTTTGGAGACAGAAGCTATATTGTTTTCCGCAACAGGAATTTGTGAGCTTTCAATGCACAGACACACATACTGTAAAATCTAGGGTATAATACACACACCTTATGTGAAGTGGGGGGTGCGTATTATACACAAGAGTTTTTTTTGTGAATTTTTTTTTCATGCTGGCGATCCCTTCCCTCCCCCCCCGGCACTATCCGCTTTCAGAATAAATCTTACTGTGCTCCACTGAGGTCCTCGTTGTAGGCAAAAGAAGAGAAGGCAAACTTCATCTGGGTAAATCTTCTCTGCGGGCGGCATGCTTGCTTTTGGAGGTGGAAGGTCCTAAAAGCCCATTCAAGGAAATGGGCAGCAAATGCAAGCATGCCACCCACAGAGAAGATTTACCCAGATAAAGTTTGCCTTCTCTTCTTTTGCCTCCAACGGGGACCTCAGTGGAGCACAGTAACATTTTTTCTGAAACAGGATAGCGCTGGGGGAGGGAGGAAGGGAAGGGATCACCAGCATTAAAAAATGTTTTTAGCAAGGGGAAAAACAAGGGTGCGTATTATACATAGGCACTCTTGTTTTCCCCTAAATCTCGGGTATAATTTACACCTGCATATTATACACAGGTGCGTATTATACCTGAGTTTTTACAGTATCTGACGTAAAAAAAAACTGAATTGATTCTGGGGCAAACCAACTACACCACAGAGAGTAAATAAATATTACTAATTACTTACATATGGCTTTTCACCTTTTGAATACTAGATAGGTGTACTCTCTACTACATTGCATCCCAATGAGTTAGAAACCTCTCTATCATTCATGTGATTAAACTCAGTTTTTATTTGTCCAAAGCGGTGCAGTTGGTTTGCTCAAAAAATACTCCAATTCTTTACAATACACTATCATCACGACACTTAACTATGTTCATCTATCTGTGGAGTGTGCAACTCATTGGAAAGTTTGGCATCCTTTTAGCATTGAAAATTAGAGGTCCATGAGCTTTCAATAAACGGACATTTGATTGTATATATTTGGATTCTTTCTAGAAATAATTAAAACTAATAACCAAAAGCTATTTGCAAAACTGGGTCTTAAAGGCAAAGTGGATCAATTCTGAATCAACTGCACTATACCGACTTTTCCATTGATTTAAAGCAGAACTTTCAAATTAAAGTGCACTCCAAATCATTATGCACCTAGCGATACACATAGCAATACTAGTATTATCCTAAATAAGTCCAGCGTTATTGAGAAATCCACCTTGTTCCAAGATGCACAGGCAGGCATATTGCTGTAGCAGCATCTGTGCACCTGCACTTTCAGTCCTTTCCTGTGCCTTAAGGTACAATGCAACTCCCCCTCACCAATCCTGGAGGAGACTGGGACAGACAGCGCAGGCACATAGATGTCTCTAAGGCAAGATGTCTACACTGATGCTGCCTGTGCGTCTCACATCAAGTTGAATTTCTCAATAGCGCTGAACTTATTCAGGATAATACTAGTATTGCTATGTATCTTTATGTGCATAATGATTTGGGGGGGGACTTTAATATGAGTTATAGTTATGCTTTAGATTGGGATTTTTAACCTACCCAAGCTATAGATTGCTTTACAATGTGTTGAAGACTTGTCTAATATTCAGTGAGTTAAAAGCCCTTTTAAAGAGGAGCTAAGACCTTATAACAATTTAGGTTTAATTTGGAAGAACATTCAAAATCATCTTTTTTTTTTTATTTAAAACTAGCTTATGAGATTTAGCTTTAGTTCTTTGTCAGTGTATGCAAACTAGACAGTATTGGCTGACACAAAAGTGAGCCAGATTGCCTGAGGAGAGTTGAATGTTCATATCTGGTACATATCCATGTCAGCTAGTACTGCCTCATTTGCATAACAAAATGCCTAACATACATATGCATGATTCTGAAAGCTGTTTCAGTTCTACCTAAGTTGCTATAAGGTTTTAGTTTTATTGTAAATCAATTCCATTGTATATATTATGTAATATAGTGCAATTAGTTTGCTCCAAAATTGCTGTACTTTTTCTTTATATATAAATCCCATTGTATATAGTGACTTAAGTATGTGTTGTATTGTTGTTTCATTTATGCTATATTTCTGTGAATTTATACTTTTCTTCCTATATAATAATATTGTAATTAAAATACTACATTTCCAAGGTTGTGTTTTCTAAGAAGTTTCAGTTACACAAGATCTCAGTTCTATAACTGTCTCTAAGTACAATTACGAGTTCTGAATCTTCCCTGCTTCTTTCTGTCAATAGCACAGCTGGCAATCTCCCAAAGTCAACTTAAAAATGCTATCAATAATTTTTTTTTTTTTTTTTTGTTACTTTATTATACAGTTTACTGTAAAATGTGTAGCGGATATGTGTGTCAAAAAAATGTCTGTTCTCTTGTGTTTGTCTATTATGTTGTCTGGCCTCTAGTGCTATTCATATTTAATATGTACATACATGGCCAAGAGTTTTGGGACACCTCAATTTTTGCTGCTTGCTACTTTTAGTTGTTGCCATATAACTTGACAAAAACATTAGGAAAACATGTCAAAATTGGGTATTTCTATAATCAAGACAAATATCATGTAGCAGGTTTTTTTTAGCATTTGTAGATGTGTAAAAGATTTTTAGTGCCAAAGTTAAAAAAGTGCATTTGTTACATTTGTTTCATCATAGTTTATAAATTGTTTTACAGGAAATTTGCTGAAAATAATGGTAGAAAGCTCATCTTATGGCAAGAAAACTAGTATATAATATATGTGGGTACATTAAATGAGTAAGAGAAAAATTACAGCTAAACACAAACACAGTAGAAGTTACAACAGCCATTGCCCAAAGTAGGTGTAAAACCATAAGATCAATGGTAATTTCACCTGCAAAACATCCAATGTAATATACCTCATCATGTGTGCAAAATGCCCAACAGCTCTTTATGTGGGGGAAATGGGACAGAAATGAAATAAGAGGTTTAATTCCAACAGATCCAGCATTAACAACAAAAAGACAGAGACACCAGTGGGAGAACATTTTTGCCAAAGTGGGCATAGTGTCAGGGACATTACACTGACTGTACTGATGGAACAATTTCACACTCAGAGGGACAGAACATTATGGGAGGTAAAATTAATGCTACAATTTGACTCTTTGACTTATGGGCTGAATATAGACAGTGCAAGCTGCTTGAAAACTCTCTCTGTGAGTAAGATGGAAACACAAAGGGTAGCAAGCAGCTAAGAATAATATAAATAGGAGAGCAGGCTAAACAGTGATGGAGAACAAGCCAGCTACCGAAACGCCAAAACCGATACGAGAAGACAAAGACAGAGTGAGGGATGAACCGAGGTCAGGGCAGGTGCAAGACAACGAAACAGGAGACAAGCCAGAGGTCAGGGGCAGGTGACACAATGGTGAAAACCGGAGACAAGCCAAGGGTCAGGGTAGGTGGTGAAACAGAGAAAATCAGAGACAAGCCAAGGGTCAGGGGCAGGTGCAAGACAACGAAACAGGAGACAAGCCAGAGGTCAGGGGCAGGTGACACAATGGCGAAAACCGGAGACAAGCCAAGGGTCAGGGTAGGTGGTGAAACAAAGGATCTGGAGACAAGCCAGAAGGTCAAAAACCGCAAAATACTGGAGGAAGAGAGGAAAAAGGCACAAAGAAGGGAACTCTAAATGAAAGAGCACTGGAGGAGATGAAGAGGCCGTTTATATAGGCCGGGAGTGAGCAGCTACGTCACTGTGGGCCCCCGTCATCAGAGTGGGACGCTGCAGTGGAGACTGCGCATGCATGGCTACCCGACATACAGAGGGGAGAACCACACATGCACCGAAACCTGGAAGACGCACCGGGACACGGAGCCGGGCGAGATTCGGTAAGCGACAGACAGAGAGTTTCTGTCACATTATCACATTGTGAATTAACTTTTACGACAGTCCTTCTGAGATCATAAATACCTGGACTCAGAGAAAGAATGCAATTTAAATCACCTCCTCTACCATTGACTGATCAAACAATCAGTATCTGGACTAACGTTCTTATCTGATTTCCATTATAAACAATGTAATGTATACTTGTATTTAAGAGAGAAGGTTTCATATTTATCTGTATAACATGCCTGAGGAAGAGACCTAAGAAGTCTTGAAAGCTTGCATCCTAAATCAAATTAACGCTTCTACTGTGTTTGTGTTTAGCTGTAATTTTTCTCTTGCTCATTTAATGTACCCACATATATTATATACTGTTTTTCTTGCCATAAGATGGGCTTTCTAAAGAGACCATTATTTTCATCAAAATGAAAATGTAACAAATGCACTTTTTTTTAACTTTGGCACTAAAAATCTTTTACACATCTACAAACGCTAAAAAAAAACCCTGCTAAATAGATTATAATATTTGTCTTGATTTTAGAAATACCCAATGTTGACATGTTTTTCTAATGTTTTTGTCAAGTTATATGGCAATAACTAAAAGTAGCACAAAGTGAGGTGTCCCAAAACTTTTGGCCACGTATGTAGTATTATCAGTGAGGCTGATGTACTTAGAAGACCTGGCTCAATACTAACTGCACCAAAGTGACAAACACCACAAATTCCCAGTGAGTTAAATGGTCTTTTAACCTCTTGAATCATAGAGAGGGCTCAAATACATTGTTTTGCAATGCATTGGAAAGTCATCTAGCATTCAAGACGTTAAAGTCCATTAAACTCAATTTTTATTTTTTTCACATGTGGCTCAGTTGGTTTGCTTAAAAATTACTCCATGTGGGTGATGCTCTAAGGTTCTTTAAGATTCCAGTTTGGTGATATTGTGGCAAACCAAACCTTAATCCACATCATGGTATAAATTTAGCTGTCCTTGATATCTTAGCCCTATAGTCATACCTTAAATATGCCTACATTGTCATGCCTTCTTTATATCTTCTTCAAGTTTATGATGTTTCAGTGTTTCATATTTCAACAGCCAATTGACTGATTTACTTATGGAAATTTGCATTAATGAGCCATTTTTGTATTCCTGAGAGTCTATTGATATGTAATGTGGCTATTCACCAAGTGTAGTAAGCTCTGATAACTGGTGATGCTGAAGGAACTCACAGAAACGAATTTGCTTCCCTGAGGATGGAGAACTGGGGATTTTGTCATCATAAATTTTTATGTTGTGCTGGGATTATAGATGTTTATTTGTCAGGTAGAGATGAAAATGCAAACCTCCTTGTTGATTATGTGTGTTACTGGACTGTAGAGGTCTGAGACTGCTCTATCGTGCTGGTAAAAGTATTTAGCATAGTGAGCATCAAACATACTGGGTATTTACAGAGCAAGGAAGGAGGCAGCTAAGAGTCTCCTAGATAAACTACAGCAGTGACATAAGGTAATTGCATCTGGTTGTGCATACTCCTTAAGCTTGATGACTCTGTACATCTGGCCAGCAACACAAAAGGAAAAAATAAACACAAACTAACTTGCTGCAGTCACATTGCAGTAACATGCAATACAGTGAATACTTTTCCAGCCTGATGTAAAGCTATTCCTCAACTTAGGAGTCCTAAAAAGGAGCTGAGATTATTTTGCTGTTTCTTCTTCCTGCTAGATATCAACATGCATGCTACCTAAAGAAACTGAGAGACAATAGTAGAAGCTTGGGTCCAATGTATGTATTTACCCTAGGAGCAGTCTAAAAATACAGGAATAAAGCACAAGGGCAAAGGCAGGGCTTCAAAAGCTGATGAATGGCCCTACTTCAAGCTGACAATTATACATTAGGGGACCACATTTACTTCCTGCCATTCAGTGACACACATTTCATGAACAAGTCACGGCAAAATCAGGCCCCATAAAAGGGGGTTTACAGATAAAATTCCTCCATAAAATAAGAGCTAAAATCTTGTGGCTCTCCTGCACTTAAGTATAACTCCCAGTTTCTTACATAATATTGCCCATTGTTGCTGAAATTATACCACTGTGTGTAATGAGCTATAAACAAGTGTTCTGGTTTCCTTCACAAGACATTTAAAATGCATTGTGGAGAAAAGAATGGGAAATGTCTAATGTAAACAAGGGGTTAACCTTTTGCATTGGATACCTTTCTGGCACTCAAAGAGTTCAAAATAATTTTACAGCTGCTAGGGTGATGTTTATGGCCATATGCACAAAGCCAAAACTGGAGTTATTCTGGAGCAAACCAACTGCACCATACGGGACAAATTAAAAATTCTCCTAATTTAAATGGGGCCTTTAACCCCTGATCAGTGAGAAACTAGATGGGCTGTAGTTGAAATAGAAATGGCACCAGTACAGAAAACCTCCGCATTTGTGTCATTTTCCAATAAGCGTGACTGTTAGTGTAATAACACTACTCTAATTTCTAATCTTTCTTCAAACCCAAAACGTCTTTTCTCAACCTTCAAGTCACTTCTACGCCCACCAATGCAAACCCCTGCCACCAACTTCTCCGTCCAAGATCTCGCCACTCACTTCAAGGACAAGATCGACTCCATCAGACATGACATCTCATCACTTCCACTCCCACCCAGCCAGCCTAGATCCCCCCCACACTCACTAAGCTCCTTCTCACCAGTCACAGAGGACGAAGTTTCCCTTGTCCTCACTCGCTCAAACCTAACCACATGCACTCTTGACCCAATCCCATGTCAACTCACTCAAGAACTTTCAAACATGCACTAATCATGCCCATTCTAAAGAAACCCTCCCTGGACCCAAATTCACTGTCAAATTACCAGCCCATTTCCCTACTCCCATTTGCCTCCAAACTCCTTGAGTGTATCGCACATAGCCAGCTCACTAAATTCCCCTGCTCCCATTCCCTGTAGACCCCTTGCAATCTGGATTCCGATCTCATCACTCCACCGAGACTGCCCTCACTAAAGTGGCCAATGACTTGCTCTCTGCCAAGTCAAAAGGCCACTACTCCCTACTCATTCAACCTGTCAGCTGCCTTTGACACAGTAGATCACCCACTCCTCCTCCAAGCCCTCCACTCTCTAGGTCTCTGTGACACTGCCCTCTCTTGGTTTTCATCATATCTCCGCAACCGCTCCTTCAGTGTGTCCTACTCTGGCTCCACCTCCCCACCCCTCCCACTGTCTGTTGGAGTGCCTCAAGGTTCAGTCCTGGGCCCCTTGCTCTTCTCAATTTACACTGCATCCCTGGGTAAACTAATAAACTCCTTTGGGTTTCACCATCATCTCTATGCTGATGACACTCAAATCTATCTTTCCTCCCCCGACCTCTCCCCCTCCCTCCTGTCCCAGGTATCTAACTGTCTGTCCGCTGTGTCTTCCTGGATGTCCTCCCGTCAACTCAAACTTAACCTTGGCAAAACTGAACTAATTATCTTCCCTCCCCTCCCCTCCCACTCCAGATATTACCCTCACTGTCAACAACACTATCATCAAACCAACCCCTACAGCATGTTGCCTGGGGGTCACATTCGACTCCGCCCTATCATTTATTCCTCACATCCAGTCAATCTCCAAATCATGCCGCCTCCACCTCCGCAACATCTCTAGAATCTGACCCTTCCTTAACGAAGACACTACTAAAATTCTAATCCAAATACTCATCATATCCCGTCTTGACTACTGTAAATCACTACTAACTGGCCTTCCTCTTGCCTGCCTAAACCCACTACAGTCCATAATGAACTCAGCAGCATGACAAATCTACCTAACCAACCGCTTCTCCAACACCAGTCCCCTCTGCCAATCCCTACACTGGCTCCCATTAGCACATAGAATTAAATTCAAAATCCTGTTGCTCACCTATAGAGCCCTTACTAACACCTCAGCCCCCTATATCTCATCTCTCATTTCCAAATACACTCCCACTCGCCATCTTCGTTCTGCACAGGACCTTCTTCTCTCCACATCTCTCATTACATCCTCCTACTCCCCCCTACAGGATGTCTCCCGTGCTGCACCGAGCTCTGGAATTCCCTCCCCCACCCCATCAGACTCTCCCCTAGCCTTCAGATCTTCAGACGCCCCCTGAAAACTCACCTCTTCAGGGAAGCCTATCAATTACCTCCATAAATATTATCACCAAGAACCAACCATTCCCTGGAACACTACACTCACTAGCACTTCTCTCTCCCACCTACTGACTGGCAGCTCATGTGGCAGGAGGCATTTACACCCAATAGCACTTACACCTTCTGTGTCCTGCCCACCTTCCTCTAGACCGTAAGCTCTCACGAGCAGGGCCCTCTGATCCTTCTGTTCTCCACATATGATTTGTACTATTTAGTTTCTCTGTATGTCTATCCCCTATTGTAAAGCACTGCAGAATAAGTTGGTGCTACATAAATAAAGATTATTATTATTATTATTAATATGTGCATCAGAACTTTCAGTGTCAGCAGCAGGATTGGCTCCTAATTCCAGAAGCTGACCCTCAATGGCAATGACCATAGTGTATAAATGTTGTCATCTTCTTAATAATCTGACCCTGATTTTTGGAACATGTTGGCACAGGGATGAATTATCCCTAAGGGGTTCCATGTGGGGCAGATAATTGTGTTGCTGTATGATATCCCCCTCTGGATGGCAGTGGCACTCAGGGTTAAAAAAATCAGCTGTATGTATGACAATAACATAAAAAAATATCCAACCTAAGCTATACTTATAGCTATGTGCATATAGTAAGTAATGTTTTCTTGATTGAAGAAGACTGACAGTCTCAGACTCACTGCAGTGGTGTGGTTTACACTTACTTTTGTCAGAAGTCATTCAGAAAAAGGGACTATCTAAGCCAGGGAGTCAGAAAAGCAGCGCCCGCCAGCGGGAGCACAGCCACTCAGCCACGGGACCATGTCTGTGCTGCAGCATGCACTGTTCTGTTCACATTTCTCTTAATCCAATCCAATCCAATCCAGTCCTCTCTCTGTTTCTGTCTTCCTTTCGCCACTGTGTCTGCACTGCAGCTGCCTCACTGCTCCAGTCACTGTCACTGAAAGTCACTCTTACTGCTAAGCTCACTCTTCTTGCTCCATGCTGCCTCACTCACAATCATCACATCATCACATGGCATGTGTCTGCATTAGCGTATCAATTCACACGCACACACAGACCAGCCAGCCAATAAGGAGAGGAATATTGTGCAGATACTCTCTTCATTGGCTGGTGGTAGTGCGTGTATGACATGTTGTTACTTACAGAGTAGGCTACCGCTGTGATGACTGAGAGCTGTCTTGCAGTGCTGCACAGAAGCAGAACTGGGCTCACAGAAGAACAGGGCTGACCTGACAGTGAGTGACTTTATTGATTCCGATACTCTTTATTGTCCCGGGAGGTATCATTCGGGATGCGGGAAACAGCTCAAAATTAAGGGACAGTCCCAGGCATTCCAGGACACGTGGTCACCCTATTATACATTGTATTTCAGATGACTATATATTACCTATGCATTTATGAGACTAGTAGAGTAAAAATATACTTTTATTGGCTAATAAAGTGGGTCAACATTTTTTGCAAAACTGACCACAGTATTAAAGATCTCAAAGTGACTGTACTCTTGGGAAATGAGACAGAAAGATCTGGGAGTAGAACCAAAAATGTCCCACAAAGGTATATGTTTCTGAAAACTAGACAACATAAGGTAAATAATCAGGAGAATTCTTGAGTTTTTTATACAGCTATTTTTCCAGAAATATTTTTTCAAAATTGTGGTAATATTTTTTTTTTTTGCAGTTTTCACACTTTAATTTCAATATTACATATTGTTTAGTGTTTAGCTCCTTCTTCTGAGTACGGCAATACCCCATAAGCATAGGTTTCTTAAGGTTTGGGGATGCTACGGGGCCCAAATTTGAACATGGGCGTTTCCAGTTTCACACTTTGAATTTTCACAGCTTGCAGCACTGGTGCCATTTGGGGCTGTAGTGCTCCACTCTAAGATTTACCCCCAAAAGTGTATATTTTTGGAAAGTAGACACCCCAGGCTTTCATTTTATGTATGTTTTCAAATTTTTTACTCAGCCATTTTACCACCAATCCCTCATAAATTTTGACGTAAGTTAAAACAACAGCTTTTTTCACACTTTGACTTCAATGCTGATGTGAATTTCAAGCACATGATAGGTGAAGATTTTTAAAAATGCATTGTTTAGTTTTCAGCTTCTTATTTTGAGTAGGAAAATACCCCATATACATAGGTTTCTCATGGTTAGCGTGAGCTACTGGGCCCAAATTTGAACAAATATTGAATTTTCACATCTTGCTTATCTGGTGCCATTTCTCATTTGGGGCTATGTTCCAGTTCCCCACTTTAAGATTTCCCCCCAAAACTGTATATTTTTGGAAACTAGACACCCCAGGCTTTCATTTTAGGTGTGTTTTCTCATTTTTTACACAACCATTTTACCACCAATCTCTCGTACAACTTGACGTAAGTAAAAAAAAAAACAGCGTTTTTCACACTTTAACTTCAATGTTGATGTGAATTTCAAGCACAGAATAGGTGAAGATTTTATAAAATGCATTGATTAGTGTTCAGCTCTTTCTTCTGAGTACTGCAATACCCCATATGCATAGTTTTCTCATGGTTTGGGGGAGCTACGGGTCCTAAATTGGAACATGCGCATTTCCAGGTTCACACTTTGAATTTTCACAGCTTATGTCACTGGTGCCATTTCTCATTTGGCCTGTGTAACAGTGCTCCACTTTAGGATTTACTCCCAAAGTATATATTTTTGGAAAGTAGACACCCCAGGCTTTCATTTTAGTTGTGTCTTCAAATTTTGTACACAGCCATTTTACCACCTATCCTTTGAAAACTTGACGTAAGAAAAAAAAATTCAGCATTTTTCACACTTTTACTTCAATGTTGATATGAATTTCAAGCACAGAATAGGTGAAGATTTTATAAACTGCATTGATTAGTGTTCAGTTCTTTCTTCTGAGTACGGCAATGCCCCATATGTATAGATTTGTCAGGGTTTGTGGGAGCTACTGGGCCCAGTTGGAACATGTTAGTTTCCTTTTACAGACATGACATTTTTACAGCTGGTGCCTTGTCTCATTTCAGACTGCTTGGCAATGCTGCTATTAATTTTCCCGCAAAAGTATATGTTGAAGAAGAGCAGACATTCTATTTTCATTTTATCATTTTTTTTTCATTCTATTTTCATTTTATCAATTTTTTCGCTGCCCCTCTATCACCAATCCCTCCAAAAATCTGCAGTAAGGCAGAGAAACACCATTTTATCACACTTATATTCTAGTGTTGCTCTGGATTTCAGTCAGATGATATTTGCAGATTTTTTAAGTGCTTTACATTAGTGGTGAGTTACAGCATCTGAATATGGCAATGCCCCACATGAATAGGTTTGTCAGGGTTTGGGGGAGCTACTGGGCCCAGTAGGGAACATGTGTGTTTCCATTATCAGAGATGGAAAAAACTTAGGTTGCTTTGTTTTCCATTATATTTTGATAGTGTTAGATCTAAGGAGGGATGTGTTTTGAAAAATAAAAAAACAGGATATTTCATGGGGGAAAAGTGGCCAAATAATAAAAGAAGCTTTACAGCACTACTGCATTGTGCCTGAATGGTATTCCTTGAAGCAGTCACCAATGCAGAGGCCAGGCTTGGTAGGGCAATCAGGACATTAAGTGGTGTTGTCCGTATTCCCTTGCTGTAGCAAACCCTGCAGTGCTTCTGTGATTTGTTCTTTTGGGGAGTTGGGGGGATTTTACAAATAAAGTGTGCTTCCCTGGGTCTTGATGGAATGATTTCTGGCACACCGTGAAACAAAAATAGGGAAATAAGTTGTAGCTGATATTGTCAAAAGCTACATTTTGGATTGGGGTTTGCCAGTTTGAAAATTAAAAGTGAATTATGTACTGCAGTCTGCATCATATAGATGGCAACTTTTTTGTACAATGCCCTACACTTTCTCATTGTGAGGTATGGCTGTATTAGTTGATCACACAGATCAGCAACCCCCATGTTTTTATTATAGTCCCTGATGCAGACTGGCTTTCTCAGTATCCCTCTCCTACCATGAACAGTGACTGCTACAGTTCTGTCGTCATGCGTGGTGGTCAGCATGTAGACATCTTTTCTGCCCTTGAACTTAACTGCCAGCAGCTCCTGTTGGCACAAAGATAAGGACATCACAGTTTTTAGTTTGGTATCTATGAGTTTTTTGGGCACCTCCCTGCAATTGCGCCTAACAGTGCCACAGGCAACGGTGTCAAAACAAAAAAGAGACTTAAATAAAAGGGGGCTGATGTAATAGTTATCAATGAATAACTGATAAACTTTATTTAATAAGGGGTAAATTAGATCCCAAATGATTTTCCCATTTGTTCCCATAAATTCAGGGCAACCAGGAGGATCAAGCTGGCTGTCCTTGCCCTCATAAATTCTAAAAGCCTGGGTGTAGCCTCTGGCACCTTTGCACAACTTATAAAATTTAACACCAAACTTGGAACGCTTGGAGGGGATGTATTGCTTGAACCCTAACCTGCCTTTATATTTCATTAGGGATTCATGTACACTAATTTCTTTTTGTTGCATATTTACTTGGGCAAACTTTTTCTGTAAATGATTTATTAGGGGATGAATTTTGTACAGTCTATCATACTGGGGGTGTTCTTTAGGGAGGCACAGGGTATTATCACTAAAATGCATAAAGTGCAAAATTACTTAAAATCTGGACCTGGTCATTGTCTTGGGGAATATAGGGGTAACACATATGGTGTTTTTGCTCCAGTAAGATTGGATACTTGGCTTTTTTATTATCCCCATTTTTATAGGAATGCTGGAACACGATCTGGGACGCTGGAACACGATATCTCTTTGTCTCTCTCCACCTCAGCAGTATGCAAGATGGAGGGAGGCAGAGAGATGTGACAGGGACAGTATTTACAAATACTGTCCCTGTCAATCAGCTTTTGCAACATGTGATTCGCTCATCAAGCGAATCACATGTTGCAACAATGTTTCTACTGGCTGTTACTATGTGTCCCGATACCGGGGGACTTAGTAACAACCAGCCCATGCTCTCCCATCGCTCCATGCGTCCGAGATGGAAGAGTTTAACCCATGATGTACCGGGACCATCATGGGTCCTTGGCGCAAACCTACCCATGGCGGTCCTGGTACGTCATGGGTCATTAAGGGGTTAATTGATAACTAAGTTTAAAACTCTGAACTGTGGATTAAACTGTGACAAAGGATTTATGTCACATTATCCTATAAAATAGACATATTTTGGTCCATTTGGGTACCAGAGGACTACACAGTTCATTGCAAGCTATGGATTGTGCACCCTCTGGCATCTGAATGGTTAACCCATACATTCTGTGGACTAGAATGTAGAATTCACTGGAGCATACAATAGGAAATTAATATCATTTTCATCTTCTAGTCCACTTCAAAGATACTTTATTAGAGCCTAGGGAATGTATTATCACCGTACTAATAAATAATAGAATTTACATGTTAAAATAATGTGCATGAATTTTAAAGGCATGTATTGTGCATTCAGCTTTCATTCTTATTATACCTGTAGAGGAGACCTAATTGTCTTGAAAGCTTGCATCTTAAAGCCACTCAGTTACCCAATAACAGTATCATTTTTCCTCTGCTACTCTACTAGTCTCCTGCATTTTCTATGGCTATCACGGTACCACATTTTACCCCATGCATGTCTAGTCCTTATGTTCTGTTTCTTCTGTCATTAAAATATTCAAACTATGTTTGCTCTTTCCTAGTGTGTTGACCCATCCAACCCAATCTTCTATTTGACGCCAATTAATAGTGTTTAAAAGGGCAAATTCATCTCTACAGACTATGCAACCTATATTTTGAAAGCAAATACAGGTTGCCAGCCTCCTCAGCATTGCTATGTTTAAAGGGATAGTAATACTTCGTTTTAACTTTATTTTATTTTGTAGGCATAAAAAAACACGAAGAACGATATAAGTCTTATCTCTCAAACCTTTATGGTGTAAGAGATATTCACAAGCAAAGTTTCCCCCTCCCGCCCCTTTTTCCTAGTGTAAGCCATCTCTTCTCATATGTGGATCAGGTTGTATGACCAGACAGATAACAGAAGGGGGACAATTTTCTTTGTATGAAAACAATGAAAGCCCTTCCCCCCTTGACAAGTTTTTCAGCCTTTTCCCTTATCTTATTTGAAGATTGTCCCTCTCTGCAGTCTACCTGGGCACCTCCCTTCTGATCTGGTTGAACGGGGGGGGGGGTACTTTGTTTGTGAATATCTCTTAAACCATAAAGGTTTGAGAGATAAGACTTATATCATTCTTCATGTTTTTTTAATGCCTACAAAATAAAATAAAGTTAAAACGAAGTATTACTATCCATTAAATATGAGTATTGGCATAAAAGCTCTTTTAGACAGAAGACTTAGAGCTGGTTGCAAAGTAAGGTTGCGTTTTGGCATGTCAACAAATATTAATGGATTAAAAAGTCAGAAAATATTTTCTCTAATGTAATCTAGGACAACATCATCACTCAAATCTTTGAGGGGTTCTATTTTATTTACATAGTTACCTGACGTGCAGATATTTTTTAAACCTGCATTGAATACAGTGTGCTAAGGTCTGAAGTCTGGGAACAGATTGCTTTTTTCATGTATTTTCTTTTTCTTTTTTAATTTCCAGTTTATTGAAAATAGCAATAGAAGCATTTACAATACATAATTTAAGGGAAGGCTTGTCAGTGGTAAACAAAGTTACAAAACATAGCCAGAAATGTATAGGATACCACCTCAATATAATCACAAACTTCATGGCACTTATATCGATATACATAATGCGATGTTACTCTGTAACAGTATAAACAACAATGTTGCATCTCACCAATCTCTCTGTTGTCTCCACTCAGTGTCAATCTCCAGCAGACTTCCAGTACATCTCTCCATAGTTAAACAGCTCATTAAAAAGAAATTGGGATGGCACTCGTTTTCAGACTTTTAGTAAACAATAAAAGCAATTTTATTGAAACTACTGTTGGCAAACAGACACGATATATACACCTTAGCTCACATCTAACGCGTTTCGCACCACATGGTGCTTACTCATAGATATGTTTTTGATGAGCTAGGATACCACCTCATACACAGAGCAGTCAAGTAGCAAACAATGTAATAAGGTGTTAAGAAAAGAAGTTTGATGATTACTAGTGAGATGACAGAAAACTTGTAATGAGACTTAATAAATGAAGTTTAATCATGTTTAACTAGTGAGATGACATACAACTTGTAATGGGGGTTGTGTCTTTAATGAGCCACAGTGAGCGACTCCTGGTTTGAGTGGAAATTACTTAATTTATAAACAGGGAGAGGAGGGGAGAAGGGAGAAAGTAGGCCAGAGTAGAAAGATGGGAGGAGAAGGAATAGGGGAGGGGGATGGAGAAAGGTTAGAAGGGCTGATTAAGAAGAAGTCATTTGTGTGCTCAATTCCCCATTATAGGTGTACTCCAGAGGGGTTATGCACGAAAGTGAGATAAAGTTGTGTTATTCTCTGAAGCCTATGCACTAAAATATCTCTAGCTCACAGACTGTATTGAATAACATATGGAGCTGAGCTTTTATCACACTGGAAATATTATCTCTTCAAAAGTTATTGCATCTCACCCCGGTCAAGTATAACGAGGGAAATCTCAGGGGAGATGTGCTAAGGTGTTTTAATGTGATAAACTGTCCAATAACTATGTCATTAAATGGGGCCTACGCACTAAGATTTCTCAAGACTGAGAAATCTTAGTTTATAGGCTCCATAGGATAACACAAAAATTTATCACAACAGGGAAGTAATCTCCTCATTAGAACACCTTCCTGCATAACTCTCCAAAGGACAGAAGCACTAAGGTATGGTAAAGAGCACATATATTATATCAGTTATAGTATGGAGCCTATGCACCACCACCTTTCCAACTTGATAGATCTTAGAATGTAGGTTCCATGAAATAATATAGGAACTGGAGAATTTATCACACTGGAGTAGAGATATTTTCACTCTGGTGTCTAAAAATTGGTTAGTTATCCTTTAGAAGAGAAGATATTCTCTAGTATCATTCTGAAAGAAACCTTTATATACAAATTAATCCATTTTTTATTACATAAAATGTAGCTGGTAGAATACCCAGCCAGCTACAATTTTAACACACCTGTAATGGACAAATAAATGAATAACTGATAAGCAATAATATACTTTTTGCAGACAGCAAAGGAACAAAATGCCCTCTCTGTTGAAAATAGATATGGTAATATATCATGTACAAAAAAAATTAACAAACCTACCATGTTACAAAAAATGTACCAAACCTACCACACACACACAAATGTAGGTGATACAAGCTTTACTACATCTTGCAGAGCAAAATAAATATAAATGACTAAGAATAAGAATATCTAGTTACTAGACTTTAATCTAAAGAAACTAGATATAATAATTACAGTAGTTCACAGTCTATAATATAAGGTATTCTTCCGCCTGTTACATGACTGATATATAATCAATGTGGAAATCACACGATCATTCACTTAATGATAAAAACAAATTATATCTCACTGTAATGCTATGTGACAATAAATGTGAAAAAACTGGCTATAGAGAAAGACACTTAAATGCACCATAAGATGGATAAGTGCTAGACTCATGATTGTCTTCCTTCTTTCTCCATACTGTTACAGAAGCTATTATATTGGGCAAATGCAATCCTTCAGGCATCTTTTGTTCTCTGTAGCCTGCCAAATAAATGTTCAGAGATGTTGCTTCAAACACAAGCTCTCTGCACTTGATCCAATATTAGGTTGACTCTTTTTTCAGTCTCTTCTCACCAGAATAAAGTCAGTTTGTTCTCATAAAAACAATATTCTCAGGGGCGTGGCCTGACAGTGTATCTGGATGGGCGTGTGAAAAGTCGGCTCTTACGCTGAGAGATTTAATTTTGTATCTACAGGCTATTTACAAAGGAGATAACATCACCTTGATCCGTCTAATGCCCTATGAAATGTCTAGACGCCCGAAATCGAGGAAAGAGAAGGGTTTTGAGGTTTATTTTTCAAAAAAATTTAACGCTGACACTGCACCTCAGAAATACAATATGGCCGCTGTATCCAACGAGGTAGAAAGAGATGTCAAGAGGAGACTGTCCTGCAAAAATAATATCTCACCAGCTGAACACAGAAGCTCGGAGGATGAATCGGATAATGAAATGATGGACACTCCGTCCAACAAAAAGGACATCCATAACCTATTGGCAGACTTGAAACTTTTTATCCAAGACAAACTAGTGGACGTTAAGTAAGACGTCACTTCATTGGGGAAACGGGTTGAAGCCCTAGAAGATGATCGGGATTCATTAATCGTATTCAAATCCGACATAATCACTAAAACTTCCCCTTTGTATGACCACCAAACAGATTTATTGCTAAAAATTGATGATTTAGAGAACAGACAACGTCAAAATAACCTCTGCCTCTGAGACATTTCGGAAGAGATTGGACCTGAACTATTAATGGACTTTTTTCAGCATCTGTTTCGCTCTATATATAATGCTACTGACAACGTCCATTTTGTCATTGAAAGAGCTCACAGAACACCGCGCCCACGAACCTCCACATCTGATTCTCCCCTTGATGTAGTTCTGCGGATGCAGTCCTACTTGGACAAGGAAAGGATTACGAAGGCTGCCAGGAACATGACCACCATCTCCTTTGAAAATCAAGAGATCTCACAGGGGTAGAAGAAGGCAGGAGGGACACCACACACTTCCAAGGTGTGATATCACTGGAGAAGTCATCTACACTTTAACACCTCTTTATCTCCGCTTAGTGAATCTTCCCCAATGTGTTAGAAAACACTAAGGTTGATTTCTAAGAAGAGGAAGAACACTTGAGTAAACTAACTGCACATTGGGCGGGAAATAATAATGCCCCAAATTATTCAACTGGGCCTTTTCACTCCTTTAATGCAAAGGAGGTCTTCAACACATTGCTGGAAATGTGTTGGTGACCAGGTGCTAGCACTTAAGAGAGTCAATGGGAATTTTTATTCCTCCTCTATAATGCATTTGGTTTATACCAGAATTATTCCAGTGTATCTGCCTCAGTGTGGATTTTATTGGGCAAAAGAAGATACAATTGGTAAAGTTCAGCCATGATTAAATCCTTAAAGGGATAGTAATGTTTCATAATAAAAGCAGCTCTAATTAATCATCATAGTATTTGGGCCTTGGAGCGTGTTATTTCAGTTCTGTCAGAGCTGCACTTCAAGAGTGTGTCCAAGCAGATTGCAGAGAGGGACTGAGCAGCAGAGTGTGTCCAAGCAGATTGCAGAGAGGGACAATATTCAATTAAGATAAGGGAAAAACCTGAAAAACCTCTCAAGGGGGGCAGGGTTTTCATTGTTCTCCCAGTAAGAAGATTGACCCTTGATGTGAGCTGTATGGTTTATGGACTGGATTCCACATCAGAGGAGTGGTGGCTTACACTAGGTAAAAGGGGCGGGAGGGGGAAACTTTATCATTCAATTACTTTTGAACTACAACTCTGACAGTATTTAAATAACACTCTCTTTGGCTCAAATACTATGAAGATTAATTGGAGCTGCTATTTTTGTGAAACATTACTGTCACTTTAAGACAAGATTGATAGTAAAACCCCACTTGGATGTATGTGTTCAAAAGGATATGCCATAATATATATATACAACAATTCATGCACATGTTTTGTTTGTGTTGTAGTAGAGGGCAGAACCAAATGTCAAATATTGTTCTGTATCATGTTCCAGATATAACAGAGAGGTTTCAAGTGAAAATGGTTAAAAATGCTAATTCCTATTTCTTAATATCTATTAAAGGAGCAGTAAGCTATTTTATGCTATAAATTATATGATATCAGAATTTTCTTAATAAACCAAGGGTACTCCTACTGATGGGAGATCTTTTATTCCACAGTTATTGTAACTCAATTGTTATTAACTGTTTACGAAACATAGGGGAGTGAAACACATTCGTTTTCAATGTGTTATGCACCCCAGTGGTCCTTAACCCTTTGAGTGACTGATGGGTTTCCAGTGCATTTAGACACACATAGTTCAATACCCCTCTGGTGCTTACAGGGTTAAAGAGCTAAACAACTGTTTTCTATTCTGATCACCCAGTTGTGCTGCTCTTAACACTTACCATGGAGATCTGGCTATGACCCCTTGCACAGCTGATGCTGTTGATGAGAGTTTGAACTACTGTATACTAACTTTAGAAAAAAAATCTCTAGGAAGTGGGAGCACCCATGTTTGAATCAGCATGGAAATCTCTACAGCATATGTTTTCATAAACTGCATCTTTCAATATCACACACGCAATCACACAGTTGCACACACACATACACACACACAAACACAGACACATTACAATATTAAGTTTCAAATGATAAAAAGTAGAATTTTTTGCTTTAGTGCCCCTTTTAACACACACCCAATCACACCCAAACACACAATCACACACGCACGAACACACACACATACACATGCAAACATACACATACACACACACTTTCAAATATTCTGTTTTATATGAAAATAAGTTGTATTTTTTGCTTATTGACCCTTTTAACACACACAATTGCACAAACACATTAAAATATTCTGTTTCATATGACAATATGTTTCATTTTTTGCCTTAGTGCTCCTTTTAACACACATGGACACAGGCACATACACAAAAGCATGCATATACATCATACATACCATGCAATTATAAAATGTCTAGCATTCCTTATTTTACTTTCTGAAACAATATATTTTAATGGCTTATATAATGAAAAACTTAGTAAATGGACATTAATTCATCCCAGAAAGAAATATATAATTTACTAAAGCAGTGCTACAATAAACTCGATCTTGATAATGTACTCAGGCAATAGAAGACCATCTGGTCCTTAATTAATATTTCTGAAAAAGAAAAAAACAACGTTTAGAATGAACAATCATGAAAGAACTCTATTCAAGCACACCTAAATTATATCATAATTATATTCTTCAGTATCTTGTCTTTTTGTATTAAGGTTTAGATGAGTTATTTCACCATTGTTCTTTTCACTGTTTTTCTTTTATGTAGGAATATAAATTGACAAAGTATAAGGCCTTACAGGCATTGAAAGAAAATCTTTTTTAACAAATGTTTTAAAATGTTCAGCATTACAGTAAGTACATTGTAGTTCTGTAGAAGGTTTGTCACTGGAATGTTCACTTGTTTTTTGATATTGTTGAAAAGTACATAGTAAGAAGAAATTAATCCCAATTTTTAACAATGCCATTTTTTTAAAAGAATTGTAGCTCATGGGTCTGTCACAGCTGTACTTCTGAGCTTGACAACAAAATAGATTTATCAGAGAAGCATTTCCAGAATGAGACAGTTGTTGTTGAGTCTGTCTTTAACTCTTCACTCTGCAATAATGAGAAATAATAGTGAATAGGCATGTGGAATATTTATATTATATTATAAATATAAATATTATATTATATATGACCTCTTCTGCATGACAAAAATGAGTAAGCATATATGGTCATGCTCGTGTTAGTGTGATAACATGTGTGTGCACTGTGACATCATCATGGTAATATGGGTAAAGCATAGTACTATGTTAACCACAGAAAAATCAGGAGAGTGGTAGAGTACAATAGACTTGTGCAGGGGAAAAAAATTTAGTAAAATTCGATTTCGTACAAATGTGGGGGTGTTTTTCAGTTGATCTGAAAATCGGACCGAACCTGTTCTACTCAGACGAAATTCGGATTGGATCTGAATTATTCAGCCGAATTCACTATGCTTTTAAAAATACAATAAGATCAAAATTAGATAGATAAAAATAAGTGGAACCTTTTCCAGGGTCTAAATGAAGATGGTGGAACAGGTTAAGGTGGTGCTTTAGCCTTATGGTACTATAGATGAAGCATGGGTGTAGCTATTTGAAGGAAGAAGGAAGATTGAGGATGACTGGAGCAGGCAGGACTCAGTAGATATTAGACATGCAACTTTTCTTGGATTAGAGTTAGACTACAAAACTGAGGAAGCCTGGAGCAGGCAGGACTTATAGACATACGACTTTTCTTAGATTAAAGTTAGACTATAAAACTGAGGAAGCCTGGAGCAGGCAAGTCTCAGTAGATAAATATATACAACTTTTCTTAGATTAGATTTAGACTACAAAACTGAGGAAGCCTGGTGCAGGCAGGTCTCAGTAGATAAATATATACAATTTTTCTTAGATTAGAGTTAGACTACAAAACTGAGGAAGCCTGGTGCAGGCAGGACTCATAGACATACAATTTTTCTTAGATTAGAGTTAGACTACAAAACGGAAGAGGCCTGGAGCAGGCAGGACTCATAAACATATGACTTTTCTTAGATTACAGTTAGACTACAAAATTGAGGAAGTCTGGAGCAGGCAGGACTCAGTAGATAAATATATATGACTTTTCTTAGATTAGAGTTAGACTACAAAACTGCGGAAGCCTGGAGCAGGCAGGACTCATAGACATACAACTTTTCTTAGATTAGAGTTAGACTACAAAACCGAGGAAGCCTGGAGCAGGCAGGACTCGTAGAAAAATGACTTTTCTTCAATTACAGTTAGATTACAAAACCAAGGAAGCCTGGAGCAGGCAGGACTCGTAGACAAATGACTTTTCTTCAATTACAGTTAGATTACAAAACCAAGGAAGCCTGGAGCAGGCAGAACTCATAGACATATGACTTTTCTTAGATTAGAGTTAGACTACAAAACTGAAGAAGCCTGGAGCAGGCAGGACTCAGTAGATAAATATTTACGACTTTACTTAGATTAAAGTTAGACTACAAAACTGAGGATGATAGCAACACTGGAGATGTGCTGAGCAGCACACCCCCACAAATCTGACATCATGGAAACCCTTTGTCATGTTAGCAACACTGGAGATGTAGCCAGCAACAAACTACAGAACACTGGAGCAAACAGGACTCAGTAGATAATTATATACAACTTTACTTAGATTAGACTTAGACTTCAAAAATGAGGAAGTCTGGAGCAGGCAGGACTCATAGACATATGACTTTTGTTAGATTAGACTTAGACTACAAAATTGAGGAAGCCTGGAGCAGGCAGGAGTTTACTGATGCCACCACTTATTTGCTAGAGTTTGAGTTTAGTAGTTACCATGTGGCAAATGTCTTTAGGATCCGGTGTTGGGAAGATATAGTCTTTGACTTCTTCTTGTTTCCACCATCGGATAACATTACAAAAATCATACAGGAAGCCTGGAGCAGGCAGGACTCCTAGACAAGGGTAGGGAAGAGACAGCACAACAACTATCTAAGTGTAGTGATTTATAAAGGTGTATACATAAAAATTTAAATAATGTAATTCTAATAATTTCTATAGAGAGATAATAAATGCACAATTAGATAAAAACATGAAAACATATAAGATTGTATATCATAAAATATAACATATAACAGAGTGCCAGTCTAAGTCTTATTGCTGAGAACTAGAGGTCAGTAAAAAGGGTAAAAAAACCATATATTGGATCAAAGCTCTTTGAATTTGATGCAACATGTTGTCAACTACAGGGAAACCTCCTTAACCAATATAGGAAAACAGATTGATCATATTAAAAGAAAATTGGAACCATATAAAACCACAGAAGAATTTACTATGTGGGATCATAATATTAATAAAAATGTTGAAACATTTGAACAGAATGTAGTTGAGAGAAAAAAGAAAAAACTTTTGCGAGACAAAGAGGATTATAAGAATAATAGAATAAGGAACTGGAGAAGAAACAAGCATCAAAATCCTTGCCAACAACAGGCTCATCAGAACGCCAGAGAATACTCTACAAACAAACTTGAATATAATAAAATAATAAAAAATAATGGGGAACAGCTTACAAATGGATCTGAATTGAATGGAACCATACAGAATTCCAATCAAATAAAGACCAAAGAACATTCTACAAATAGATTAGAACATGATAGAATATCAGAAAACACCAAGAAAGATTCAATAAATAGATCTGAGTTTAATGGAACAACGCAGAATTCTAAGCCAACTAATAAAACTATGACAGTCAATACTAATGAACCAATGAGTAGCAATACTAATATTACTACTATTAATTCAAAAGAAAATAATTTTGACCAAGAATTACATGTCCTTTCTGATCACACAGAAATTAAAACCAAGTCTGCAAACACTATAACTACTGATTCAACCAATCAAGTCTCCTCGTATATTGAGGAACAAACCAACTTTATATATACTATGAACGATAACAGTAAGGAAACGGAAAATATCAACATATCTACCCATATTCTACAGAAAGAATCACCTGTATCACATAATCAGAATACAATAAAGGAATCATTACCAATTCTAAAACAACAGAAACTTAACAAACCCATAACGCAAATAACTTTAATACATCATAATACAAGTATAAATTATAAGAACCTTGGAGCTAGACCAAAAAATCCAAAAAATCAGAATAATTTTTTATTCAAAGGACAACAACAACCTCTACAAACATGGGTACGTCAGGAATGGAAAAATCACAAGGAAAACGACATCAAACCCCCTTACAGGCGCAAACGTATAGAAAATCAAGAAGGGGTAAACGAGGAGGAAGAAAGAGCAACAAAGAGGAAATACTCAACACAACAAGAGTAAATACCCAAGGAGTATTCAATCTTTCCACTTATCCACTAAACCCTGAAGATTTTTCCCTTTTAAGAAAAGGCCTGAAATTTGCCCCCACCAGTGGTCCTAATAATTTCGAGCTCTTCATAGACCTTCATCAATTCATCAGGAAATTAACTTTGAAGCGACATTTTGCTATAAAAGAAAATGAAATTTCTAAATATGAATATAATGAAAACGATTTAGAAATTATGAAAATACTAGAAGAATTACAACAAGGTGGAGAAGAAGAGATTAAAATACAAATGAACATGGATGAACAAAAGATGATCCATACAGACCTGAGATCAGTATCAAAATTTTACCCTAGACATTCAAAGGGACCCTTTATAGAGGCCTTTACAGAAATGGTCCTGGAAGACTTCAATACATTATGTAAAACAAAGAAAAAATTCCATTCTAACCTTACCCAAAAAGAACGTGAATCTTTAAAGACATTGATGGAGAATAAAGAAATAATAATCAGAGAAGAGGACAAAGGAGGTGGTATTGTGATCCAAACAAAAGAAGACTATCTACAGGAAGCTCAACGAATATTAAGTGATGAAGAATTCTATATAAAATTAAGCTCGAATCCTACGGAAGAATTTCAAAGACAATATTTGGACCTGATAAAACAGGCCTATATATCGAAGATTATTACTCTACAGGAATTTCAATTTTTAAAAATAGATTCTCCAATTACTGCAATATATTACCACCTTCCAAAAATACACAAGAATAAAACTCAACCACCTGTGCGTCCGATTATATCTGGAATTGGATCCCTGACATGTAATTTATCTCAATTATTAGATTTTCATTTACAAAAATACGTTCAATCACTTCCCTCTTATACAAAGGATTCCACACATGTATTACAAAAACTAAAAGAGATACAATGGAAAGAAAATTATTGTTGGATAACTTGCGATGTAAATGCATTATATACCTCCATCAAACATGAAGTAGGACTACAAGCGGTCCAATATTATTTGGATCAAGATTCAAATATGCCATTCACACAAAAAATTTCATTTTGGACTCTATACATTTCATTCTGGAGCACAATTATTTCCTATTTCAAAACCAATATTATCTACAGAGGCGGGGGACAGCTATGGGGACGAGGTTCACCCCCAGTTATGCTAACCTAACGATGGGTTTTTGGGAAGAACATCATTTATACCCGTTCTTTGGGGGAAACCTCATCCTATACGCCAGATATATTGACGATTTGCTCATTATCTGTCTTTCAACGACAAATTAATATAAATCCCTTAGGTATCACATTCACCTCCCAATATAGCCGTACGTCGGTTAACTTCTTGGATCTCACCTTGACCACTGATAGTATGTTGAAGATTACCACTCAAACTCATATGAAAGATGTGGATGTGAATAGCTACATCTACCACACGAGCGCTCACCATCCCCGCTGGTTGAATAGTGTTCCACTCAGTCAATTTTATAGACTACGAAGAAATTGTACAGAAGACGAGATGAGATCTGAAATATAAATTTATAGCAAAAGGATACAAAACGGACATCATTGAGAAAGCCTTTAAAAAAGTATGGGAAACTCCAAGAGAAAAATTACTTATTAAAAATAAGAAAAAAGGGAATAAAAAAGCTCCAAAAATTCAATTTATTACAAGATATAACAAATCTGGAAAGATCATAGAAAACATAATACAGAAACATTGGCCAATACTTCAAAGTGACAGAATTCTGAAGAATATTATACCAAAGAGACCAGAAATTATATATAAGAAATCAAAAGATCTAAAAAGTAAACTGGCTCCTAGCAATATCAATAGAGATCCAATCTCTCAGCAAAAAGGAAAACGATTACTAGATGGAACATATATTTGTGGCAATTTCAAATGCGGCCACCAGGTCTGTACCACTTGTTCATATATACAGCATCGTAAGAAAGAATTTTATAGCCATCAAACAGGGGAAATGTTTAAAATTACACACTACTTACAGTGTACCTCAAATTATGTTATATATGTACTGGAATGTCCATGCAATTTACAATATGTAGGAAGGACCATCAGAAGTGGAAAAGAACGTTTTATGGAACACAGAAGGAATATTATGCAAAACAATCTAAGACACAGTGTAGCAAGACATTTTGCAGAAAAACATCAAAGTAAAACTGATGGACTCAAATTTTATCTTATTGATCATGTTCCACCCCAGGTGAGAGGGGAAAACAGGTTTAATAAACTAGCCAAGTTGGAATCTGAGTGGATCTTTAAACTTCAAACTTTAAGCCCTAAAGGCTAAAATGGAGAATTGGACCTTTGGTGTCTCTGAAAATAAATTCTTATCAGTGTTTTAGAACATACTGACAACTTGAAAGAAAGTTATGTTTAAAGAAAATTCTGTTTAATAATAAGTGCCCACATAAAATTATTATAGAATATATGTGTCCACTGTCTGAAAGAACAAGATATCATATTATATAATGCCAATTATATTATTTAAATGTAAAAGAATGTACAACAATGTATATGTGTAGATATGTTCCATCTTAGAGAGAATAAAAACGATATAGAACCCTGTAGAACAGTCATAATAAATGTTTTGAGATCTTAAAAACACCATTTAATTAAATAAATGATCTACCAATTTAGGAATCAGCAATTCATGTACACATATAAATAAATAAAGAATACATATTAGTTTTTTATCATCTTTATTTTTAAGTCAATAGATTAATTTGTCACTATGTATCCAAAAGTAATACTTTATTTGGTGTTTTACCATATTTTTCTTTAGTAGATCAATTTGTTACATTACATCCCCAAAGTAACACTTTGTTTGGCATTCACTATATTTTTTTCTTATAACACGCCTCTATATATCTTGGATTGGCCATAGTACAAGATAAAAAAAAACAGGGAAAGCGTCTCCCACCAATCGGACGCTCTCTGAAGAAGGTGCACATAGAGCGCAGAAACACGTCAGAGTCTGAACCCACGTGTACCACGGAGACGCCAGAACTGTCTACATAACGCTGGGACGGAAGAACAATATCGAGGTCGGCAAGCTGAGCTGGGACCCAATAGCGGCTATCGGGGTTGGAAGTGAAGGTGTTCCAAACAGAGGAAGCAACATTAAGATCGGTTGAACTGGGACCAGCAACGGATGTTGGGACTTGGAGCAAAGGTGCTCTACACGGAGGGAGAAAACGAGCAATCACACTGAGTTATACTCCAACAGATACGCTTAGACGTTACAAGGATACAAAGTAAGGGGCCACCCAAACTAGATCGAGGGACTCTGGCTGAGCTCTACTATATTGTATGGAAGCACGCTAAACAAGAATCCACTCTCTAGTAAGGGGCCATTTCTTCTTTAAATCTAAGAATCTCACTGCTAGTTTGATCATTTATTCCTCCAGTGACTCTCTCTATGGGTTTTTTACCCTTTTTACTGACCTCTAGTTCTCAGCAATAAGACTTAGACTGGCTCTCTGTTATATGTTATATTTTATGATATACAATCTTATATGTTTTCATGTTTTTATCTAATTGTGCATTTATTATCTCTCTATAGAAATTATTAGAATTATATTATTTTAATGGTAATTTTATATATATTTGATGATAAATTTTTATGTATACAACTTTATAAATCACTACACTTAGATAGTTGTTGCGCTGTCTCTTCCCTACCCTTGTATTTTTTTACATGTTGAAAACGTCTGGGATCCGGATTTCTTCAATATTTTGAGATTAGCAGCACGGAATGTGTTTGTGGGAGACTGTATTATTTCTCTATAAACACTAGAGGGAGGGACAGTACAATATAGAGAGTGACTTTTTCATTTACTTTATATATTGTATACTGAATACTTGTACCTATATCATTCAGTAGAGCAACTACACCTCCCATTCACATTCTTCTTCTTTGCTATCATTAAGAGTATACCACTATTAAGGGTAGCGCTAAGTCTCTTTTTTCCTTTCAGGACTCCTAGACATACAACTTTTCTTAGAATAGAGTTAGACTACAAAACTGAGGATGACAGCAACACTGGAGATGTAGGCAGCAGCAAACTGCAGAACACTGGAGCAGGCAGGACTCAGTCAGTAGATGGATACAGCAACTGAGGATGACTGCTGCAATGCAGACTCAGGATGGCAGCAACACTGGAAGAAAACCGCCGAACACTGGAGCAGGCAGGACTCAGTCATTAGATGGAGCCATCGACTGAGGATGACTCAGGATGACAGCAACACTGGAGATGTATCCAGGACTGCAGAACACTGGAGCAGGCAGGACTCAGCAAATACATGGATACAGCAGCAACTGAGGATGACTGGTGCGAAGCAGACTCAAGATGACAGCAACACTGGAGATGTAGCCAGGACTGATGAACACTGGAACAGGCAGGACTCAGTAAATACGTGGATACAGCAGCAACTAAGGATGACTGGTGCGCGGCAGACTCAGGATGACAGCAACACTGGAGATGTAGCCAGGACTGCAGAACACTGCAGCAGGCAGGGCTCAGTAAATATGTGGATACAGCAGCAAGTGAGGATGACTGGTGCGAAGCAGACTCAGGATGACAGCAACACTGGAGATGTAGCCAGGACTGCAGAACACTGGAGCAGGCAGGACTCAGTAAATACGTGGATACAGCAGCAACTAAGGATGACTGGTGCGCAGCAGACTCAGGATGACAGCAACACTGGAGATGTAGCCAGGACTGTAGAACACTGGAGCAGGCAGGACTCAGTAAATACATGGATACAGCAGCAAGTGAGGATGACTGGTGAGAGGCAGACTCAGGATGACATCAGCAATGGAGATGTAGCCAGGACTGCAGAACACTGGAGCAGGCAGGACTCAGTAAATACATGGATACAGCAGCAAGTGAGGATGATTGGTGCAAAGCAGACTCAGGATATGATAATATGATAATCACCCCCTCCTTCACTCCTAACACTAACTAGCTGCTGGACCTTCTTAGTAGTACTAGTGGCAGACTGCTTGGGGATGGCAAGTGTGACTTAGGGGTCCCTTGCTGTCACACTTGGCATCATCTACTCCTCCCCCTTCTCCTGAGAATTACAAGACACATTGGCAGCAGATTCAGCACTGGCAGCAGGATCATCACTGGCAGCAGGCACAGGCAGCTGACCTGCTCTCACTACTACCCTCTTCATCCATCCTTGAGATTAATTACCCCAAGATCCCTAGGGATGATTTAGGGGGACTGGCCAGCACTTGTCATCTCCTACAGAAACCCCAGAGTCATCATATTCTTCAGCAGCAGGAGCCATAGGTGTCATTTGAAATGAAGTAACTATATCTTTTTTTTTTTTTTTATTTAATTGTATTTATTTATTTATTTACTGTGTTGTGCACCCTACCTTATCACTGTTCAAAAAAAATACAACTAAAAAAGAAATGTTCTTTCCCCAGACTTCCCCATCACAGATATAATAACAGCAAGATCAGCAGGGAACTTGGACTGCAGCTGTCTGTGACTTTTAATTCAAATTCAAATTCAAATTTAATTCAGACAGAATTTTGGGCATCAACTTCCCTTCTTCTCACCCAGACTCCCCTAATACAGAGAAAAAAATTTCTCCCTAAAAGACTCCCTAAACTAAGCTTGAACTCCACTTTATTTGCTTATCTTCCCTCGCTCAAATATGTGCTGCTTTCTCCTCTCACAAGCATAGAATGGCATGCTTAGAGAGCCTGACACTATTTTATTTGCCTTCAGGAAAAGAAGAGAAAACTGGCTTTTGATGGGGATAAATTCAGTCTTCTCATTGATTTCAATGCAATGAGCTAGGTGAAAAAAGCAGGAAAACTGCTCTTTTCAAAGGTAATTTCCCTCTAGGCGGGTGTAATTTTTTTACCTATTCTGTGTTGAGGTAAAAAATGTTGCCCATCCCTGCTATAAGGACCTATGCACTCATAAACTTCCTCAGTCTTAAAGCTCTTTTGAAATTGAGAGGGAAGAGAGCAGAGTGATTAAATAAAGCTCTGAAAGCCATCCACAAGCAGACCCTATGCACAAGTCTGCACCTGGTTCATATCCATCCTGGAGGAACAGAGTCTAGAAGACCATCTGATGCATGGTTAAACAGCCTCATATAAGTTATAAAAATAATAAAAATAAGGTAAGAGAACCTTTGCCATGACCATCTCCAACAAGGACACTTTTGTAACTGAGCAAGTCAGGTGATTAAAAAGTGAAGTAGAGATGGAGTCTCTACCTCCTGAGAGGTCTTTTTATTTAAGTATTCTGCCATCCAAGTGGGAGGATACTTTACCTCATGGTTCTTTTGTTCCACAATGGACAGAACAGAACACACTTTCACTTTCCTCTTGATTTATGTTACTATAATTTTTCCACAAAATTAAATACACAGAGTGTACTCTCAATTACCTTTTGTCACTAGAAAGTATTATGGTGGAAATAACTGCCTGTTAGAATGTAAAAAGAAAACTTTAACTTTAGTCTAAAAAATAACCTTATAACTTTTTCCTACATCTTTTTCTAAGAGCAATGAATTCTTCTAAAAAAACAAAGAAATACTGTATCAAAGGTAGAACATTCCTTTCTAAAGTGCCATGATTCCTAAACACCTGTGTCTTCAGCAGAAGAATTTCAACAATGCCCTCAAATGTTTTCTGCCATTTCATATTGATGTTTCCAGCAGACGTTTCATTAACCAATGTAAAGTCTTAGGTTGGAAGAATGATGAGTTGAAGTATAGCATGAAATAAGAGTTACAGAACCCAAGTTATTAAAATAAGGGCTCCTGTTTTAACAGTATATATTTAGTTTATTTTATTAATACATATAAACAGTAAACATAATATAATCACATGATATGGATAAGGTCAACCCTGTTCCCCATGCTAAGACAAAATTACCCGATACTTGTCTACAGCACCAAATATGCTAAGAACATATCAGATGGGATTGAAACAGCTACAGCGTGTTTTTCACATAGTTAAGTTATAAACATTTTTTTTTCTTAATATTGCATCATAAAACATATTAAATATGATAATATCAATAAACAATCAAAATCCCTAGTGTTTGTTATATAACAAATAACTCATTATTTCTAATGCAATTTTATAAACATTATGTTACTTGACTGGGGCCAAACAACAGTCCCAGCCCTTCCTAAATGGATGTACAGGTGTTAGACAGAAAGCTGTCACCAGACTCCAATGTCCGTGGAACCTCATTTAACCAAGAATCTGTAGTTTACAAACATCTCTTGCCCCAGCAAGCATCCAATATGCTGTGAGAACAAATATCAGAAAAAAGAGGGAATCACCACCAAAATAACTAACACAAATGCCTACTTACCAAAAGAGTCAAACATCCTCATACATACTTCTCAGGAATGCTTTCCAATATAAGGCTTTCAAAATAGATGAATAGATGGGAAACTACATATTCTGCATGCAGTAACACATAATAGCTGATAGAACCCCAGCTTCTGTGACTCTATTATAAATTCCAGAACCCCCTCTTCCTACTTTTCCAGACAGCTTGTGCCTTTACCACTCCTCAGTCCCACAACCTACTCTGTGGTCCTTCTTTCTCTTATCAAGCACCTTTCATGTGAGGCTTCCCTGTGTTTCAGGGGTTCTATGATAGGGGTAAGGTCAACTCTTTTCCCCTATTTTCCAATGCTAAGATAAATCCTCCACTTATCCATTGGCTACCTACTCCACCAAAAATTATAGAATCACCATGTATGGTTTTGAAACGGCCACAGCATAATTACTACACTTAACAATTATGGAATTATTTCATATTGTTTTACTATTGTTATGTCAATAAAACATTAAATATAGTAAAATCAATAAACATTCTAAATTCCTAGTGCTTCTTATACAATTAATCACTTACTAGAGCTAACAAAATGTATTAACATTAACAGTTACTAGACTGGGGTCACACCACCATACAAACCCTGACTAATTTGATGTGGCAAGTGCCCAACAGGCATTACTAGGCTCCAGGGACTATATCCGAGAAGCCAAGTTTGAACCAAGAACCTGTACGCAAAAACACCATTCTCACCAGCAAGCAGCCACCACAGCACAGCTGCTTGGCCCCATTAATATGGCTGTCCAAAGCCAGACAGAACAGCAATGGCCTTTTTAACCCACCCAACTAATAGGGGAGACAAATATCTATGTCTAAATTATTTAAATGAATTACATCCATACAGTGCAAATTCTGCTCTTTCTCTAAATAATTATGATGAATCACCATCCTTCTCACAAAGTCAGCAGTATTATTGATAAAGTCTTCCTGCTAGACTCCAAGGCCTTTTGGTACTTTGAATCCTTAAATTGCAGCAGACAATCTCACACAAAATCAAAACTGTATTAGGATGCTAATTCCTCAATCTCTCTCAATTCTACTTCAGCAGTCTAATTATCAGCTCTTTGTGAGAACCATCCTAAATCATTCCTTTCCTATTGCATTAATACCAAACCAGATGGGGATGGAGCAGAGGAAAAGACCCCCCCTCCGTAAGTGCCCATGATTTTATTAGGCCCAGGAAGCCACAGGGGTGCCCAGCTGGGTCCCCACTAAAAATGATAAACAGTTACCAGATATGGTAAGTAACATTCTTGTTCCTGTGTGCGTAGTACAGGAAAATACTGGCGATGGAGGGGTGGGGGATCTTTTTGAAAGTTTCTTGTCCTACCTGGGGGTGGCCTCTCCTAGGTGGGCTACTCAGAAATCCTGAAAGAAAAAAGAGGTAACTTATCCAATATGATAAACTCTGCTATTTGACAATCTATGTGGAATATGCAAAGATATTTCTCAAACAGGAAATATCTTAGTACAGAGGGCTCCATAAAATGGCATAGAATTGAAAGGTGAACGGCACTCTTATTCTGGGAAATGTGTTCAAGCCCCAAAATTGTTTAATGTGAACACCGAGCTTACAGAATCATTTCTCTCATCCCTATCTATATTGATAAAAAAGATGGGTGAAAAAAAAAATTCCCACTTGGAATTATACAGAAAACCCTCAGTTGCTGGGTGGGGTTTTCTGCAAATATTCCTCTCTGTTTTATGCCCACAAATTATTCTCTTTTTCAACTCCAGGAAATCTCCACAGGAACACTGCTACTCCCTGTTGAGAGGTTAGACTAAGTATGTTTGATTCTGTCTAAACCAGCAGAAGGACAAGTGTAGAGGTTGGGCTTCGGGAACATGTGGTTCTATTTATACCAACGCAGTGGAACATGGCTGAAAATCAGGAGTACATATGGTTCTGCTACCCTGGGACAAGGCTGGGGGGTGGCTAGTATAAGGAGGGTCTATGACTATCGAGGAATAAGACTGGGGGGGATTTTAGTATGTATGGTTCTATGGCTGCCATTGGGCAAGATTGAGGGAGGGAGTTGTGTGTTTGGGTTTATGGTACTGGGGGACACATCTTATGGATCAGCATGTGTCATCCTAAAACTTCTGTGAAACAAGAATAAGCAAGGGTTAGAGTGTATGTTGGTCTATGGAGCAAGTCGGGAGGGGTTAGTATGTGAGGATCTATGGGAATGGGGCTCACAGCTGTGGTGGGCAACTAGAGGCCGCCATTTTCTGTCAGACTTCAAATCCCATCATTCCCCACCAGCCTGTGTGGCAGAGACCAATGGCAGTTGCAGTCTGGCTCAGTGGTCCACTGTGGTGCAAGACTAGGGGGGTTAGTATGTGGCAAAAAAATGGAAAAAACATCACTTTTCATGAATTGCAGTAGAAAGCAAAAAGTGCTACTTTTTTTTTTTTGGGCAAACACTGTTCACCCATCCCTACTGATGACGTGATCCAAGTTTGACATACTAACATCAGCAGAAATACTAACACCAAAATTATTTGTGTATGAATCAGAATTTGGCAAATAAATTAACTGGCAACACTATACATTGAGTAATTACAACTTTTCTTTTCATTTATTTTTTTTTTCTTGCATTTCTGTCAATCTGTATGCACTACATTAGCTCCTGCCTAATTCAAAATGATCATCATTTTTAGGCATAATATCATGTCTTTAAAAAATGTATCTTTAAATGTTGCCAGTAGATAGCTCTCTGTGTAACACTAACATTTAGAGAATACTGCTTGTTCACATCTATATTCAAGCATGTTCAGTGTGTAATTCTAGAGTGTAACAATGTCTATTTTAAGCTGTTGATGATGCAGTTGATCCTATTCTTGTGGCATCAGGACTTCTCTAGGATTTGTTGGACAAGGGCCTAGATTCACTAAAGTTCAAAGAGGGCCAAAAAATGTTGATATCCTGTCAGAGCAGTGTCAAAGGCACATTGATAGTATTCACTACAGTGTCTTCGAGATCACATCACTATCAGTCTGACAAAAATTTGCCCACATCGACATCCATCCAACAGGTTTATGGATTTTCACTCATCACATTGACAATGACCTATTTCTATATGGAAATTAAGCATAATGACTAATTTCTATATGGAAATGCAGGACAATGAGCAATTGTCATATGCAAGGGGGGTGTTGATATGTTAATGTGACACTTCGACACATTCATTAAACTCCGATAGCAGCCTCTGAGAATTCACAATCTCAACCTCACCTACCTGAGGATGGAGAAGTTGGGATCTCCCAGTACTTCCCTATGCAGTAACAGCCCTCAATCAATCACAAGCAGGGAGGGTGAACTCTTGTCGATGAGGAATGGATTTCCTCCCTTCACACATCACCAAAACTATGACAGTTCTGAAGATGAAGAGCATTCTCTCTGCTTTGGGGAGTGAAGAAAATGCTTTCAGCACCATGGAGAGCATCACTCCATTATACCTTTGAGTGCCATAGGGATGTGCATTGCTCACCCCTGTGGCACTCAAAGGGTTAAAAAAAAGTACACCAATCACTACACAATTATCTCCTTAGCACTGTATGGTATATGATACATGTTGTGCACTCCCAAGGGAACAAGTATGGGGGTCAGGAAGCATCTATGGCGATTTGTGGCTATCACTTGCTCCTCAGCCTTGCTCCCTTGCCCAATGGTAGCCATAGAGTCCCATAAACACTGCTTGCCTCCCAAACTTGTTCCCTTGACCACTGGTAGCCACAGACAGTAGTACACTGTCTGACCCTCTCCAGTCTTTTCCCCCTGCCCACTGTTAGTCACAAATCCACATGGGCACTGCCTGGGCAAGGGAAGAAGGCTCTGGTTGTCAGGCAGTGTATGTGGAGCAACACACAAAGGTATTGTTCCCCATGCTGCCCAACATTCAATATATCCAACATGCTGCCCTCCTCTTGGTCAATTCAACATACACTGTCCCCCTCCGACATACACTGCCCCCCCTTTCTGGAATATGACATACACTGTCCCCCCTTCTTGAATCCAACATGCTGCCTCCCTTTTCCAGTCCCACATGTAGTCCACAGTTAAACCTTTGAGTACCAGAGAGATATGAAATGTGTTGCTTTGTAATGTGCTTGCGTACCCCTCTGGTACTCAAAGGGTTAATAGGAAAGGAATGCGGCTGTATTCCACTTGCCTTTATGTGTTAAAAAAAATGTGCTTTTCATGAATGAATGAATCTAATCACTGGGTTCACTAGAGGGAGCCCTACTCGAGTCGTCTATTACAGAACAAGCAGCTGTCGTGAGTAGGGAGAAAAGGAAGGCAGCAATTGCTTTCTTTGTCACCCCATAAATCACCTATACTACTAATCAATGCCAGGGGGGCATCAGGAGAGGTCCCAATGCCACCCGCAAGGTCTGATATTTTTAAACTATAAGCATTTTTTTTGACGCACAAAAGCAAGCAGTATGCAGCTGCATACCTTGTCTATTAACCCTTTGAGTACCAGAGGGTATGTGAACAAATTGCAAAGCTCAAAGGGTTAACTATGGACTACATGTGGGTTTGAAAAAGGAGGGCAGCATGTCGGATTCAAGAAGGGGGGGCAGTATATGTTGAATTGAACAAGAAGGGGCCAGCATGTCAGATATATGAATGTTGGACAGCATGGGGAGCAATACCTTTGTGTTTTAGGCTCACATACACTGCCTGACACCCTTAGCCTTCTTCCCTTGCCCATGTAGTGCTCATTGGAATTTGTAGCTAGCAGTGGGCAAGGGGAAAAGGCTGGAGAGGGTCAGACAATGTATATGGGGATCTGTGGCTACCAGTGATCAAGGGAACAAGTCTGGAGGCCAAACAGCATGTATGGGGTTCTATGGCTACCACTGGACAAGAGAAGAAGGCTGGGGGACAAGTGGAGCCACAAATCCCCATTGATGCTTTCTGACCCCAGACTTGTTCCCTTGGGAGTACACAACATGTATCATATAAGATACAGTGCTAAGGGGTAGTGATTGGTGTACGTTTTTAACCCTTTGAGGACAACATGGGTGAGCAATGCACTTGAGATGGCTGCTTGTTCTGTAATAGCCGACTTGAGTAGGACTTCCCCTAGTTAACCCGGTCATTGGATTAATTCATTCATTAAAAGCACATTTTTTAACCCAAAAAGACAAGTGGTATACAGCTGCATTCCTTACCTATTAACCCTTTTAGTACCAGAGGGGTACACAAGCGCATTGCAAAGCAATACATTTCGTACTTCTCTGGTACTCAATGGGTTAACTGTGGAGTACATGTGGAACTGGAAAAGGGGGGCTGCATGTAGCATTTAAGAAGGGGGACAGTGTATGTCAGATTCCAGAAAGGGGGGGCAGTGTATGTCAGATTCCAGAAGGTGGGGGCAGTGTATGTCGGAGGGGACAGTGTATGTTGAATTGACAAGAGGGGGACAGCATGTTGGATATATTGAATGTTGGTCAGCATGGGGAACAATACCTTTGTGTGTTGCTCCACATACACTGCCTGACACCCAGAGCCTTCTTCTCATGCCCTGGCAGTGCCCATGGGTATTTGTGGTTAGCAGTGGGCAAGGGGAAAAGGCTGGAGAGGGTCAGACAGTGTACATGGTTATATGTGGCTACCAGGGGTCAAGGGAACAAGTCTGGGGGACATCAGTGCATATGGGGTTCTATGGCTACCATTGGGCAAGGGAATAAAGTGGGGGCAAGTGATAGCCACAAATCCCCATAGATGCTTCCTGACCCCCATACTTGTTCCCTTGTATCATATATGATACATGTATCATATATGATACAGTGCTAAGGGGATAACTGTGTAGGTTAGTTTTTTAACCCTTTGAGTGCCACAGGGGTGAGCAATGCACATCCCTATGGCACTCAAAGGTATAAGGGAGTGATGCTGTCCATGGTCCTGAAAGCATTCTCTTCACCCCCCTAGTGGCCAAGTGGGGAAACAGAGATAATCCTCTTCAGCTTAAGAATTGTCGTAGTGCTGGTGATGTGTGAAGGGAAGAAATCCATTCCACATCAACAAGAGTTCACCCTCCCTACTTGTGATTGATTGAGGGCTGCTACCTCAGGTAGGTGAATTTCAGACTTCACTCCCCTACTGGCCAAGTAGGGAAGTAGAGAGAATGCTCTTCAATTTCAGAATTGTTGTAGTGTTGGTGATGTGTGAAGGGAGGACATCCCTTCCACAACGACAGCACTTCGACAATCCTGTATGTTACTAGGGACCTTCTCCACTGCTCCCCTTGCATGCAAAAATGTTAGTGAATATGTCGATGTGTGTGTGCATCAAAATGACAGAATGTTTCAAACACACTGACAAAATCATATCACCACAGCATTGACCTTTAGTAAATCTAGGCCAAGGAAGCTTAAAAGCACCTGTAATCAGAGAGGTTCTCTCACCTTTCTCTTACCTTAGTACATCTCACCTTCAGTGTCCTGACATTTCCCCAGTTTTGCACCCAGGAGACTTAAGGGAACAGAACAACTTAGAGGACTCATTCTAAAATTATTATATGTAAACTTTTTAAAATAATCAAGTTATTTGCAATAGCAGTATCAACAGGTGTTCATATGGCATATTTTCTATTGCTATTTATGGAAGAACTTTAGTCTTAGACTGAATCTATCCTTAGTAAATGATAGTAACATTACCACCTAGGGACCTCAATATAATCCTACAGTTAAAACTACATCTCGTGATGAAACATTACTGTTCTTAATTACAGAAACTCGTTATGACATATTTTGCCCTTTAATGTGCAAAATGTAACTATTATTTTATTAAATATGATAAATATAATTAATTAATATATTAAACCAAATACACACAATTGATTTTTATAAATTGAGTATATGTAGTATTTGAGAAGTAAGCAAGCATAGGATTAGTTAAATCATTTGATAATGCAATGAGAACACTTGCAACGTTAGCTTTTGTTTATAATGATATTCAGCTTTTAACCCATAGTAATACCATAGCATGTTTTATTACATAATTGTATGCCACAATTTTTATGTAATCCCTTCTGCACAGACTTTGTTGTTTTTTTTTTTTGCACTGCAATCCATATTGTATTCTGAAGTGAAAGATCTATAAATTAATATCTAACAGATAAAAACAGCATTCGTAAGCTAAATTTTCCTTATGAAGGACTCAAGGCCAAAAAACGGCTAAATTATTTTTAACGACAATGTTGAGAAAAAGTTCTTTCTGCTATTTTTTCCATTTTTATTTACACTAAATAAAATTGTTTGCATGATGAAGTTTATATTTTAAGTATATACATGTATCTTGTTATAGATTTATTACATCCACACAATAATTTTATGTATTATGATGTGCTCAGCTGTTTTATGCCATTGCTCATGTATTTCCTAGTATGTTCTAATGTTTTTTTGAATGAGATGTTCCTTTTGATCAATGGTTTGCAAAACTTTTGTAGTGGTGGAGCCATGTTGTTTGAAATGAAATCTTTTCAGAAACCTAACAAACAATTTAACATCTGGATTCTGGAGACATCTTCAACTCACTGCTTTGCCATGCGTTAGAAACTCCTTTTAGTATGAAAACAGTTATCACTGTATCAGTTAAAATATTGTAATTATTTATAGTCTTGAATTTAACTTCAATCTTCCATTAACCCATTAGAATGTAGACATGTCTCCAATCCATAGATTTGCAATGAATTGGTGACGTCTATTACCCAAGGGTTTAATCCCTGAAGATAGATGTGTTTGATCTGCCATTCTACCACAGATTGTCAATCAGATTGGTCACTCAGTATATACATTTCTATAGGTCATATTAGTTTTTTAACTCTAGTACAATGCAATAAAAATATAATTATTTTCTGTTACTATCTTAGTGATCCTGCGGCAATATTTTGAAGTAACCCTTTTGAAGCGACACACACACACACACACACACACACACACACACACACACACACACACACACACACACACACACACACACACATATACACATGCACACAGATTTTCCCTTTGGATAGTCTCATTTACTGTAAGTATAGACATGACCCAAATGCCTGTGTTCTTGATATAGTAAACCAGTTACAAATTGATTCTAATTTTTACTGAATTTATAGAATAATTAAAAGAACTGTGGTAATCTGTACTAAATCAGAATCCCTACTGTCATGCCAAAAATTGTAGCAATACAATAATGCACAATTCAGTATGCCTTTGTTTAAAATATTAAAGGCCATCATATTAAATAGCAGATTGTTCTACAATGTGGATTTGAAAATGTTACAATATTCAGCATTACCTGTTCAATCATTTTAGAGGTGCGTAATTCCATCAGGACTCAGCATTTCTTTCTACAGTGACAGACTGGTGAAAAGGTTCTTTCTATTATCCCCACATCGTCTGCAGTGTTGTTCCATTCCTTGACATTTTAAGAAACTTAGAAGTAATAATGCATTCTATATATTCTTTTAATGTATCCCCCTCATGGATTCTTAGAACGGTGTATGACATTTGTAACTGTTTGATAAGTAGTGCAAATTATACTGTCGTGTGCATTTGATAAGTCTATTGTAAGTCAGACCCTATAATTGTAAATTATAATGCAAAGTTCACATTTTTAAATATCAGTTCAACAACTGCACTATGAGAACTTTTCATGTATGTCAGACCTTGATGATTTAGATAATACAGTAAAACCATATTCTGTAGACAAATATAGGACAAAAAATTAAATAAAGTGAAAAGCACAGACATTTTATGTTGTTGGGCTGGTTTTCTCCATAATTTCAACTATTTAGCTTGGTAAATAAGGACCCAAGAGCATGAAAATGCCAACATAAGGTCAAAACAGTGTAAATTAATTGTTTCTAGCTGCTGATTGCAACTTGATAATAGCTGTATTTCTTACTGTTGGACTTTTGGTATGTGGAAGGTCAACCAGATACAAGCAGCATGGGTAAAGTGTCAAAGTGAATGAAGATGAGCACCACATCAGATGTCAAAAATACAGAATTACTAAAAAATACAGTGGCACTTGTGTCACATGACAGCACCCAAATCTGTTTGAAAATTCACAAGATTTTAAGGAGGAGGTGAATGGGGTTAGTCCACAATAAACCAATTGTATAGACCCATACTGAAACAATGCCTTGTCCAATATGAGACTGTCATATGTAATAGTTTTCTCTGTGTAGGTAGGTTGGAGTGTAGTATAAAATGGGAACTGGAAGGGGAAAAAGTATTTTAGGCATGATAGCTTACTGGGTGTTTGGTGGATTTTGGTGGTGAGAAGAGGAGTGTGTCTGTGAAAAGAAATGGAATGCAGAAGATGAAATACAAATCTCAGCTAATCCCAGTCAGAACAGGAGTCATGGCAGCATAAAACCAACAATACATTTAATCTAGAATTCACCTAATGAACTTTTGAGGTACTTCTGAGAACAAGGAACTAAACTGGTTAAGATCTGCTCATTTCTACTTTTGAAAATTAGGACAGCAGAGAGGAGGATGGGATACAAGAGTTTAATTGCAATTATAATGTAACTGAGAAATTAGCTCCAATACAGTAGAGAGACACTTACTGTCATGCCAAGGCATGACTGGTTTGTATAATTTGTTTATTTTGTATTTGCATGTTATTCAACTCGCACCAGGCCTAAACCATAAAATTATCTGAGTAGATAACATCACCAGAAACTAAATGAGTAGATCACCAGAGCAGAACAAAGTGTCATAAAAAATATTGGACCATCTGCTCTGGGGGGAGGTTTATCCAGGGGACACACAAATAGCCTGAAGTAGGGAGAATATGAATATATAGTGTAAAAATGTTCAATAGAAATATATATTCAGAATGCCCAGGTTTTACCCTTCTGGTAGGTACAAAACATGCCAGGGGAAGGTGCTTCTGCTATGAGTTACAAGAATAGCCACTTTGCAACCAGTTAGACCCAGTATGCTTGGTGTCCAGATATTCACAAAGATATGAGGAATATGATTATTATAACATAATAGAGATGTGCTGTGGGTTGCATGTTTTGGGAAGACTTATGACTTATCAGGCAGAACTCTGCAGTAACATCCCTGACAGGTCTGGGTGTGGCCTCTTAGAAGCAACTGTAGAATGTATTTAATAGGGGGAGTTGAATAAAAACAGGGAATTTCTTTGTAACAACTGAAGGGGGAAATACCATCTGAAGTACCCGCAAGGACTCTTAAAATACCGGTAATTGTATTTAAGGATTTCTTGTGTTTCTCCCATTTTATTTTATGGACTGTTTGCCAATGTGTAATCTTTATTTGTGTATGTCCTTTATTTCTGTATTTTTGTAACCAGCACTGTGAAGCCTTTTTTCAGATTAAATGTTCAATTAATCAGCTCTTGTCTCTGTTCTCTAATATGAATTCACTACTCTGAAGGAAGCTCAGGTAGCACATGCTACTAAAGGTTTAATTCTATGTCTGATTATTAAGGTGATTTTATACTGTAATTTTGTTGTGTTTGGGGTAACCTAAGTCTCCCACATATAAAGTCTTAGTGGTGGTGGCAAATTGTAGTGCTAGGGTGATAGAGCAGTAAGGATTTCAGGGGTTAATTTGGTGGTTGCTAGGAATAATAACAGGGAACCAGGGGTCTGGTATTGTTAACCCTTTCACTCCCACACTCTCCCCACTGTCTCAGCAGGGCCTATAGTCCTCGCTTGTGACACTTACTTTGCACTGTCAGGCCAAAAGCCATAAAAATATCTCAAATATTTGCTTTTTTCCTCCCACCAACTGATTAATAGTATTACAATTTATTAAAAATACTGACCAAAAATTAGCGGGAGAAAGAAAATAAAATATTCCCATTCCAGCCCAGCAAAACAACTTTGTTGTATACCCAGGCTCATTATGCATGGATAGGAATAAAACTGGGTATATCACTATGAATATTCAACTGTGTTGTGTTATTGGATGGTAAGCACACATGACCTGGCTGACTGGTCATTCTCTTTGATTGTGGTTGCATTACTGGACTGTTCCAGAAGTCCTTACTAGGTTTGTGCATCGACTAATTGTTGACTTCAATTATTACCATATCTTTACCATGTCACCTCTACTAGTGCATTTTTACAGTCTTCAACGTAATGAACACAAGTAACAAATTTTTCAAAGCATTATATCATCCATCACCAACTGTATAGGTATTATGAAGGAATATCCCTATAAATGAGCCTTGTACTTGCCATGGAAGATTGGAACCCCCCACCCACATTCAGAAAAATTAAATGAAACCAAAATGATTAAGATGAAAGCTACCTTGTTTCACAGTGAATTACAAAACTCTTCCTGTGATATTAGACTTAGGGACATATGTTCAAAGGGATAACAACAAAAAATTGTCTCATGAAAGACAAAAATAAGTAATTGAATGCATGAACGACATATTTTCTATAGCGTATACGACAAAAAACTAGTAATGTTCATTGTGTACGACACAACTCCAGAATTGACGGGCAAAGGGGAGTGGCTAGGGCGTGGCTAAACTATTCTCCAGTGTCATATAGAGGAAATGAAAATTTGTCATAACTAACGACAAAAAATGTCTTTCAAAAGACAAAATTTGTACGTTAAGAAAAAAGTGGAGGGAACGTGTTCTGAATGTGAGAATTTTTATCTTTAGTTAAGACATTTTTGTCGTTAGTTAAGACATTTTTAAAGACATTTTTGTTGTTAAGACATTTTTTAAGACATTTATGTCTTTAGTTAAGACATTTTTTGTCGTCCCATACGTCAGTTTCAGTCAGGACAAACACCATATTTCCAATCACAACCAACACTCTCTGAAAATATTACTGATCCCAACGACATGGTATTTTGAAAAATTATTACAAATGACAAAATCTATTTCGCTACTTCTTTGAACATATGGCCCTTAGTACTATGTCTGTTTAAGGCTTTTTTAGGTTGGGGAAGAAAATGTGATCAATATATTATAGTAGTATTTTGAAGCTGCCTTGACTAAATCTGGAATGGCTGTTCCAAGTTAAATGACAATTTTCAAATTATTATAATTTTGAAGGGAATGTAAAATCTTGCTATCATTTTTGGAGTCTAGTGTAAAGCTAGTTCCAAAAAAAAAACCCTGTTACATTTTTTATTGTAAATCGTTATTTTCCAGTGGCACTTATACCCCTTTGCTGATGTACAAAATATTTTCAGAATGTAGCACTATTTCAAATAATATTATATTCCACTATTTCCGATTTAATGAAATCTTTCAAACACATAAAATCACATACTGGATTTACACTATAAACAGCACTCACTGAACTTTTTCAAAAACAAGTGTAGTGAAAAATATTGTGTTTATTTAAAGATGGGCAATGTTTCAGTGGACATCGAGGTCTAAAGGTAGAAGTGTCCACTTAAACGTTGACCGTCTTTAAATAAACACAATATTTTTCACTACACTTGTTTTGGTAAAAGATCAGTGAGGGTCCGTTATAGAATATATATATATCTTCTAGGGGTGTTGGACTGCACTCTCTGTCCCATATATTAATGCCTGGGTGCACGAGTCAAAAAGAAAAGATACATACAGTTCTGTGGTTGTAGATACGGCACTCACAGGATCTTGTTAAATTGTAGACAAATCACATTTATTTGAATCAACGTTTCGGCTGTATAAAAATGCCTTTCTCAATCTTGAGAAAGGCGGTTTTATACAGCCGAACGTCGATTCAAATAAATGCGATTTGTCTACAATTTAACAAGATCCTGTGAGTGCCGTGTCTACAACCACAGATCTGTATATATATATATATATATATATATATATATATATATATATATATATAGTGCATGGGCAAAATTTTTGATTTCATTCAAATTTGTCCCCAATTTTTTTTTTCTCTAAATCGGATGATCCTAATTTCGGACCGGACCTATTCGATTTAAACGAAATTCTGATCCATTCCGAATTATTCGCCCGAATTTAACATGGGTTAAATTATAGCGGTTCACCTCCGTGCAAGCTGCTATCATTCTTTCCAGACAGGGTGTGCATACAGAATAAGATCCATCCCAAAAACTGACATTGTCGTACATTGCCAGTCTGTGCATGTCATCTCTACTCCATCATGGGATGCCGGTCACAATCCAAATTGCAAGTGTTTGAACATCGACAACCCATGCCTGTCACAGTCGATTTAGCATATGGTCGAACATCGAAAACCCATGCCAGTCATTCAATTTTACACATAGTGAACATCGACAACCCATGTCTGTCACATTCAATTTAGCATAGGGTCAAACAACGAAAACCCATGCCTGTCACATCCTACTCAACATAAGTGGTCAACTCGAACATTGACAAACTATACATGTGACATTCTATGTTAGTACATGGGTAAAGGTTAAGGTTTCATTTTCTGGTACCAGCCTCCTACCCTACTGTCCCTGTTTGGTACCCAAATTCCTCTCTCTCGTTTTCCTACCCTGATTTTCCCTCATATCAGATAAGTCTATGTGCATATACATTAGTGTTTCATACTACGTCAAGAATAAACACATCAATGTTTGTTTAAACTGCAGTATGTGTGTCTAAATTCGTTTGTGTATTGAAAATACATTAATCTTGTGCTAAATCATCAGCTCACTTACCCCAAGAGTTGTCAATAGGTTATGAAGTTAACTACAAAGTGACCGGAATATCCCACCAGTCACACCACCAGCAACACGTATATATGATCTCTGTATATCCATCTCCCTTCACCACTTTAGGCTGTAATCTTTCAAACACAACCCCCACTTTTTAATGTTTCATTCTCCTAAGCAATCTTCATCCTTTATTGTCCAAACCCTTAGCTGCTTTCACCCTTTGAGTGCCAGAGCGGTATTCAACACACTGCTTTTCAATGCGTTGGATAACTCTCTGACACTCAAAGAGTTAGGTAATTTGTTCACATACACCAAGGGCTGGCAAGAGTTCACCCAATAGGTCAATAACCATGTCCCATGCACCACTCATTCAAAATAAATTTCCCTCATCTTTGGCCATTTATTTTCCAGTTAGCTACGTGCTCTGCTTGTGTCTTCCTAGCTATCACTGTAAGTACAGTAATGTTATGTATAGTATACATTGGAGTTGTCGCATAGTAGTAAAGTTCGAAAGAAACTGAATGCGCCGGGCCTGGAGCACTCAGTTGCTCACTGGAATGATCTCAGATTGCCACGCATAGTTTGTCGAACATCACAAACACGTCTGTCACAGTCTAACCTGCATAGTTTGTTGAGCATAACAAAGCCGTCCGACCCCTCCTACCCTGCACAGCCACAAGGTGACAGGACCGCGGCCGGGAGATGTGAAGGGCTCCACAACATGCTGAGTTCTTTGGCACAGACCCGTAGAAGCTGTGCTCCCTAGTCTGATCTTTAGTAATGTAAAGCGCTGGGAGATAACATAATCTCCCCTCTGCATTACTAAAGAGAAGACCATGTGGGAGCAACAGCAGTAAAGAGGTATGTGCAGAAGGAGGCACAGACCTCTCATTCCACACCGCTGGACCACCAGGAAGGTAGGAAATGGACACGGGGGGCAATGTGGAGATTGTGGCAATGTGGAGATTGGGGGGGCAATGTATAGACTGAGGGGCAATGTGGAGATTGGGGGGGCAATGTGGAGACTGAGGGCAATATGGAGATAGGAGCAATATGGAGATGGGGGGCAGTGTGGAGACTGAGGGGCAATGTGGAGACTAAGGGCAATATGGAGATGGGGCAATGTGGAGATTGGGGGGGCAATGTGGAGAATGAGGGACAATGTGGAGACTGAGGACAGTATGGAGATGGGGCAATATGGAGATGGGGCAATGTGGAGATTGGGGGGGCAATGGGGAGACTGAGGGGCAATGTGGAGACTGAGGGCAATATGGAGATGGGGGCAATATGGAGAATGAGGGGCAATGTGGAGAGTGAGGGCAATATGGAGATGGGGGCAATGTGGAGATTGGGAGGGGCAATGTGGAGACTGAGGGGCAATGTGGAGACTGAGGACAATATGGAGATGGGACAATGTGGAGATTGGGGGCAATGTAGAGAATGAGGGGCAATGTGGAGACTGAGGGCAATATGGAGATGGGGGCAATATGGAGATTGGGTGGGGCAATATGGAGACTGAGGGCAATATGGAGATGGGGGTATTGTGGAGATTGGGGGGACAATGTGGAGAATGAGGGGCAATGTGGAGATTTGGGGGGCAATGTGGAGACTGAGGGCAATGTGGAGACTGAGGGCAATATGGAGACTGAGGGGCAATGTGGAGACTGGGGGAAATGTGGAGACTGAGGGGCAATGTGGAGACTGAGGGCAATATGGAGGTCACCCAGTTACATCAGACGAAGAAGAGCACTGCGTCTTCCCACCAGGTCGGCTGCACCGCAATGATATGGGGCTGGTAAGCAAATTTTTCCAGGGCTGGTTTTTATTCCCAGTCTGGCCCTGCTCCAAGGGTTAAATATCCCACTAATGTGCATATGGAGCACATGTAAGAAATGTTTGTCATGCTCCTGCCATTGTATGTATGCATGTATATCTTTATTTATATGGCGCCACACAGTGTACGCAGCTCCTTACATGATGACATTGTAGGCATGATGGACACAAGCTAATGTACCGTGATGGATGTCTCGGTATGTTAAAGCCCTGCCATGCATTACAGTGATGCTTCATAGGCCAAATTTGCCTCTCTGTTGTTGAGTAAATCCTGATAACTAGGTTATCCCACCTTGGTGCAGCTGTTGTGAACCTGAATGCTTACACAACTGAAGCATTTAATGAAGTCAGTGTTTCTCATCACATGTCAATTCCCTTAATATCCAAAACAGGTCCAGCTGACATGCCGGAGGAGGCGGAGGAGGGGGGCAGGAAGATGGTGGCATGCAGGCCCCCGTTGGTGCACCTGGGGACCACCATGTGGAAAGGGCAGGTGAGGATAGTAAATTGTAATATGTCCTCCAGCAAAAACATATACATCTGTGCAATGTCTAATATGTTTTTTGTTGTGTGTTGTTGGTTTATGTTTGTGGAAAGGGTTCTGAGTTTTGTGTTTCTGGTTGCTGTAACCATTTCAATGGCAGAGGGGTACCCAATGCAGTCTCAAAATTGTTGTGCACTCCTCTGGCACTGAAATGGGATAAGACTCCATACAATTATCTCACCCTTGTGAAAATATCCTGTATCTCCTCAGGGTCATCGCGGGCTGTGTCTGGTGAGGAGGATGAGGAACCACCTCTGGGGGTGTCTGCCTCTGCTCCTGAGGCTATGAAAGGGGAAGCGCATTTTAAGTAAAATCCTAAATCTGCCATCCCATGTGTGTTCCACCTGTCTCCCTTTCCCTTACAAAGACCCCAAATTCCCTGTAGTAATTTGTGTTCTTGTCACACATACCTGTGGCAGTATCATGGCATGAACAAATATCATTATGTGATTTTTGTTCATGCCATGATCTTGTCACACACGTATGCTTGGCTCCAGGCCGTAGCACACACCCACAGTTCCTGTTTGCAGGCTAGCACTAATTGAGTGTTGGTGGATCAATCACAATGACAGTGATGATCCACCTGTGTCCAGTCAAGGCTAAAGGGGCAAACCTGACGTATCAGTTTGTTCATAGCAGGGGTGGTCAATCCTGTTCTCTGGCCACAACAATGCCACATGTTTGCTGCGTCCCCTCAAATTAAAGTGGATGTGTCACCTATTTATAACATAGCCTAAATAGTTAGACTACATATCGAATACTTGTAAAACGTTATTCTTTTTTTTTTTAAATTTAATTTGTTGTAAATTTAACTTAGAAAGTCTGTCCCCTTCCTACTTCCACATAGACTGCTCTGCCTCAGCTCTCCTCCTTCTTCAATGACGGAGGCTTCAGTCTGGAACCTGGAGCACTCTCATTGACTAGATATAGATCTTTGACAATGAGACCGCTCCAGAGTTCAGACAGAATCCTCCATTTTTGGAGGAAGGAAGAGAGCAGAGGCAGAGTGACGGACTGCAGTTACAGATCAGGTAATCGCAGTCTATACGGAAGTAGGTAGGGTACAGATTTTCAAAGTTAAATTTAAAACAAATAAAACTTAAAAATAAAAATTGAACAATGTTTTAGCAGTACTCGATATGTAGCCTATTTAGGCTATGTTATAAATAGGAGACACATCCACTTTAACATATTTTGTGTGGTGATTCTCAGCAATGGTTCTGTTGTCTAGGACGCACAATCATGTCCTCTAACCACCACACAAGTGCATGTTGTCAGTTGAACACAAGTGAATGTCAATACCGCTTGTGTTTAAGTGAGCACATCCTGACAACATGCACTGTTGGTGTGGTTAGAGGACATTATTGTGCATCCTAAACAACAGGACCATTGCTGAGAATCACCCTGCTAAATGCATCAAACATCTGTGTGCCAGAGAGGCGCTCACTGCTTTGCATTTCTTCTTTCCCCACAGCTGCATATGATGAAGAACAACAGCAGCAGCCCCCTTCCAGCCAGGAGTACGCAGAGACCCTGGATGTCCTATACAGGATCTCAGCTGACATCAGGGGTTTACGGTGTCAGCTGAGAAATGACATGTGCTGTCTGGAGGCTCTGCTCCAACAAATGGTGGCGCAGAACAGGGTGATTCTGGGCCTCCTGACAGAGCATGTCGTGTGTCCAGGGCCAGGCCCCGTCCCAAGCAGCTCCTCATCAGACAGCAGCCTGGCATCATCTGATGCCCTGGACATGCACATGGAGGTAGGCGCCACCTACCCAGATGGGGGCCTCGAACAAGAGGAGGAAGGAGGCCCCCCACTGACCCCATTCCCTCCAGAGTGGGATTTTTCAAATTTCTTTTTATGTTTATTATTATTTATATTTTTATTACATTTTTCAACTTGAACATTGTTGTCCATTTATTTCAGATACAAACAGGGGGGAGATACACCAAAGTGTTATGAGGAGGTGATGAAGGGGAGATGACCCTTCCAGTGTGATGAACGATCCTTGCTTCTTCCATCTAGCCAGTGAACTGAGATTTAACCAACCTGTAAGTTCTTAGTGCTTTGGCTCCATGGGATAATCCAGGAATCTGAGAGTTTAGCACACTGGAGAAGTTCCTTACATCTCATCACCATTTGAAATCACCTTAGTGCATAACTCCACTGCTGACCCACTCTTCTGTGTGTGTCTCCAACCCTTGTCTGTCTCCCCTAGAGATTGGAAAAGGGAAGGAGACAGACACAGATATGCATGAAGGGAAGCTGACAAAGGAGGAGCAGAGGAACAGAAAGGGAAGAAGGCTGATGGACAGAGAGGAAAGGAGGCTGATGAACAGAGAGGGAAGGAGGCGGATTGACAGAGAGAGGAGGAGGCGGACAGAGGGAATGAATATAAAGGAGTGAAAGTGAGGTGTGCAGACTGACAGGGCTCTATTCAAATGTTGGAGACAGTTGATTTTTCTGCCGACGTCATTTTTGGGGTGTTAAAGTTAAGAGGTATTTTCATCCATAGGAACTAATGAAAACACCATAAATTGCAATTCACTACTCTGAAGGAAGCTCAGGTAGTACATGCTACTAAAGGTTTAATTCTATGTCTGATTATTAAGGTGATTTTATACTGTAATTTTGTTGTGTTTGGGGTAACCTAAGTCTCCCACATATAAAGTCTTAGTGGTGGTGGCAAATTGTAGTGCTAGGGTGATAGAGCAGTAAGGATTTCAGGGGTTAATTTGGTGGTTGCTAGGAATAATAACAGGGAACCAGGGGTCTGGTATTGTTAACCCTTTCACTCCCACACTCTCCCCACTGTCTCAGCAGGGCCTATAGTCCTCGCTTGTGACACTTACTTTGCACTGTCAGGCCAAAAGCCATAAAAATATCTCAAATATTTGCTTTTTTCCTCCCACCAACTGATTAATAGTATCACAATTTATTAAAAATACTGACCAAAAATTAGCGGGAGAAAGAAAATAAAATATTCCCATTCCAGCCCAGCAAAACAACTTTGTTGTATACCCAGGTTCATTATGCATGGATAGGAATAAAACTGGGTATATCACTATGAATATTCAACTGTGTTGTGTTATTGGATGGTAAGCACACATGACCTGGCTGACTGGTCATTCTCTTTGATTGTGGTTGCATTACTGGGCTGTTCCAGAAGTCCTTACTAGGTTTGTGCATCGACTAATTGTTGACTTCAATTATTACCATATCTTTACCATGTCACCTCTACTAGTGCATTTTTACAGTCTTCAACGTAATGAACACAAGTAACAAATTTTTCAAAGCATTATATCATCCATCACCAACTGTATAGGTATTATGAAGGAATATCCCTATAAATGAGCCTTGTACTTGCCATGGAAGATTGGAACCCCCCACCCACATTCAGAAAAATTAAATGAAACCAAAATGATTAAGATGAAAGATACCTTGTTTCACAGTGAATTACAAAACTCTTCCTGTGATATTAGACTTAGGGCCATATGTTCAAAGGGATAACAACAAAAAATTGTCTCATGAAAGACAAAAATAAGTAATTGAATGCATGAACGACATATTTTCTATAGAGTATACGACAAAAAACTAGTAATGTTCATTGTGTACGACACAACTCCAGAATTGACGGGCAAAGGGGAGTGGCTAGGGCGTGGCTAAACTATTCTCCAGTGTCATATAGAGGAAATGAAAATTTGTCATAACTAACGACAAAAAATGTCTTTCAAAAGACAAAATTTGTACGTTAAGAAAAAAGTGGAGGGAACGTGTTCTGAATGTGAGAATTTTTATCTTTAGTTAAGACATTTTTGTCGTTAGTTAAGACATTTTTAAAGACATTTTTGTTGTTAAGACATTTTTTAAGACATTTATGTCTTTAGTTAAGACATTTTTTGTCGTCCCATACGTCAGTTTCAGTCAGGACAAACACCATATTTCCAATCACAACCGACACTCTCTGAAAATATTACTGATCCCAACGACATGGTATTTTGAAAAATTATTACAAATGACAAAATCTATTTCGCTACTTCTTTGAACATATGGCCCTTAGTACTATGTCTGTTTAAGGCTTTTTTAGGTTGATCAATATATTATAGTAGTATTTTGAAGCTGCCTTGACTAAATCTGGAATGGCTGTTCCAAGTTAAATGACAATTTTCAAATTATTATAATTTTGAAGGGAATGTAAAATCTTGCTATCATTTTTGGAGTCTAGTGTAAAGCTAGTTCCAAAAAAAAAACCCTGTTACATTTTTTATTGTAAATCGTTATTTTCCAGTGGCACTTATACCCCTTTGCTGATGTACAAAATATTTTCAGAATGTAGCACTATTTCAAATAATATTATATTCCACTATTTCCGATTTAATGAAATCTTTCAAACACATAAAATCACATACTGGATTTACACTATAAACAGCACTCACTGAACTTTTTCAAAAACAAGTGTAGTGAAAAATATTGTGTTTATTTAAAGATGGGCAATGTTTCAGTGGACATCGAGGTCTAAAGGTAGAAGTGTCCACTTAAACGTTGACCGTCTTTAAATAAACACAATATTTTTCACTACACTTGTTTTGGTAAAAGATCAGTGAGGGTCCGTTATAGAATATATATATATCTTCTAGGGGTGTTGGACTGCACTCTCTGTCCCATATATTAATGCCTGGGTGCACGAGTCAAAAAGAAAAGATACATACAGTTCTGTGGTTGTAGATACGGCACTCACAGGATCTTGTTAAATTGTAGACAAATCACATTTATTTGAATCAACGTTTCGGCTGTATAAAAATGCCTTTCTCAATCTTGAGAAAGGCGGTTTTATACAGCCGAACGTCGATTCAAATAAATGCGATTTGTCTACAATTTAACAAGATCCTGTGAGTGCCGTGTCTACAACCACAGATCTGTATATATATATATATATATATATATATATATATATATAGTGCATGGGCAAAATTTTTGATTTCATTCAAATTTGTCCCCAATTTTTTTTTTTTATAAATCGGATGATCCTAATTTCGGACCGGACCTATTCGATTTAAACGAAATTCTGATCCATTCCGAATTATTCGCCCGAATTTAACATGGGTTAAATTATAGCGGTTCACCTCCGTGCAAGCTGCTATCATTCTTTCCAGACAGGGTGTGCATACAGAATAAGATCCATCCCAAAATCTGACATTGTCGTACATTGCCAGTCTGTGCATGTCATCTCTACTCCATCATGGGATGCCGGTCACAATCCAAATTGCAAGTGTTTGAACATCGACAACCCATGCCTGTCACAGTCGATTTAGCATATGGTCGAACATCGAAAACCCATGCCAGTCATTCAATTTTACACATAGTGAACATCGACAACCCATGTCTGTCACATTCAATTTAGCATATGGTCAAACAACGAAAACCCATGCCTGTCACATCCTACTCAACATAAGTGGTCAACTCGAACATTGACAAACTATACATGTGACATTCTATGTTAGTACATGGGTAAAGGTTAAGGTTTCATTTTCTGGTACCAGCCTCCTACCCTACTGTCCCTGTTTGGTACCCAAATTCCTCTCTCTCGTTTTCCTACCCTGATTTTCCCTCATATCAGATAAATCTATGTGCATATACATTAGTGTTTCATACTACGTCAAGAATAAACACATCAATGTTTGTTTAAACTGCAGTATGTGTGTCTAAATTCATTTGTGTATTGAAAATACATTAATCTTGTGCTAAATCATCAGCTCACTTACCCCAAGAGTTGTCAATAGGTTATGAAGTTAACTACAAAGTGACCGGAATATCCCACCAGTCACACCACCAGCAACACGTATATATGATCTCTGTATATCCATCTCCCTTCACCACTTTAGGCTGTAATCTTTCAAACACAACCCCCACTTTTTAATGTTTCATTCTCCTAAGCAATCTTCATCCTTTATTGTCCAAACCCTTAGCTGCTTTCACCCTTTGAGTGCCAGAGCGGTATTCAACACACTGCTTTTCAATGCGTTGGATAACTCTCTGACACTCAAAGAGTTAGGTAATTTGTTCACATACACCAAGGGCTGGCAAGAGTTCACCCAATAGGTCAATAACCATGCCCCATGCACCACTCATTCAAAATAAATTTCCCTCATCTTTGGCCATTTATTTTCCAGTTAGCTACGTGCTCTGCTTGTGTCTTCCTAGCTATCACTGTAAGTACAGTAATGTTATGTATAGTATACATTGGAGTTGTCGCATAGTAGTAAAGTTCGAAAGAAACTGAATGCGCCGGGCCTGGAGCACTCAGTTGCTCACTGGAATGATCTCAGATTGCCACGCATAGTTTGTCGAACATCACAAACACGTCTGTCACAGTCTAACCTGCATAGTTTGTTGAGCATAACAAAGCCGTCCGACCCCTCCTACCCTGCACAGCCACAAGGTGACAGGACCGCGGCCGGGAGATGTGAAGGGCTCCACAACATGCTGAGTTCTTTGGCACAGACCCGTAGAAGCTGTGCTCCCTAGTCTGATCTTTAGTAATGTAAAGCGCTGGGAGATAACATAATCTCCCCTCTGCATTACTAAAGAGAAGACCATGTGGGAGCAACAGCAGTAAAGAAGTATGTGCAGAAGGAGGCACAGACCTCTCATTCCACACCGCTGGACCACCAGGAAGGTAGGAAATGGACACGGGGGGCAATGTGGAGATTGTGGCAATGTGGAGATTGGGGGGGCAATGTATAGACTGAGGGGCAATGTGGAGATTGGGGGGGCAATGTGGAGACTGAGGGCAATATGGAGATAGGAGCAATATGGAGATGGGGGGCAGTGTGGAGACTGAGGGGCAATGTGGAGACTAAGGGCAATATGGAGATGGGGCAATGTGGAGATTGGGGGGGCAATGTGGAGAATGAGGGACAATGTGGAGACTGAGGACAGTATGGAGATGGGGCAATATGGAGATGGGGCAATGTGGAGATTGGGGGGGCAATGGGGAGACTGAGGGGCAATGTGGAGACTGAGGGCAATATGGAGATGGGGGCAATGTGGAGAATGAGGGGCAATGTGGAGAGTGAGGGCAATATGGAGATGGGGGCAATGTGGAGACTGAGGGGCAATGTGGAGACTGAGGACAATATGGAGATGGGACAATGTGGAGATTGGGGGCAATGTAGAGAATGAGGGGCAATGTGGAGACTGAGGGCAATATGGAGATGGGGGCAATATGGAGATTGGGTGGGGCAATATGGAGACTGAGGGCAATATGGAGATGGGGGTATTGTGGAGATTGGGGGGACAATGTGGAGAATGAGGGGCAATGTGGAGATTTGGGGGGCAATGTGGAGACTGAGGGCAATGTGGAGACTGAGGGCAATATGGAGACTGAGGGGCAATGTGGAGACTGGGGGAAATGTGGAGACTGAGGGGCAATGTGGAGACTGAGGGCAATATGGAGGTCACCCAGTTACATCAGACGAAGAAGAGCACTGCGTCTTCCCACCAGGTCGGCTGCACCGCAATGATATGGGGCTGGTAAGCAAATTTTTCCAGGGCTGGTTTTTATTCCCAGTCTGGCCCTGCTCCAAGGGTTAAATATCCCACTAATGTGCATATGGAGCACATGTAAGAAATGTTTGTCATGCTCCTGCCATTGTATGTATGCATGTATATCTTTATTTATATGGCGCCACACAGTGTACGCAGCTCCTTACATGATGACATTGTAGGCATGATGGACACAAGCTAATGTACCGTGATGGATGTCTCGGTATGTTAAAGCCCTGCCATGCATTACAGTGATGCTTCATAGGCCAAATTTGCCTCTCTGTTGTTGAGTAAATCCCGATAACTAGGTTATCCCACCTTGGTGCAGCTGTTGTGAACCTGAATGCTTACACAACTGAAGCATTTAATGAAGTCAGTGTTTCTCATCACATGTCAATTCCCTTAATATCCAAAACAGGTCCAGCTGACATGCCGGAGGAGGCGGAGGAGGGGGGCAGGAAGATGGTGGCATGCAGGCCCCCGTTGGTGCACCTGGGGACCACCATGTGGAAAGGGCAGGTGAGGTTAGTAAATTGTAATATGTCCTCCAGCAAAAACATATACATCTGTGCAATGTCTAATATGTTTTTTGTTGTGTGTTGTTGGTTTATGTTTGTGGAAAGGGTTCTGAGTTTTGTGTTTCTGGTTGCTGTAACCATTTCAATGGCAGAGGGGTACCCAATGCAGTCTCAAAATTGTTGTGCACTCCTCTGGCACTGAAATGGGATAAGACTCCATACAATTATCTCACCCTTGTGAAAATATCCTGTATCTCCTCAGGGTCATCGCGGGCTGTGTCTGGTGAGGAGGATGAGGAACCACCTCTGGGGGTGTCTGCCTCTGCTCCTGAGGCTATGAAAGGGGAAGCGCATTTTAAGTAAAATCCTAAATCTGCCATCCCATGTGTGTTCCACCTGTCTCCCTTTCCCTTACAAAGACCCCAAATTCCCTGTAGTAATTTGTGTTCTTGTCACACATACCTGTGGCAGTATCATGGCATGAACAAATATCATTATGTGATTTTTGTTCATGCCATGATCTTGTCACACACGTATGCTTGGCTCCAGGCCGTAGCACACACCCACAGTTCCTGTTTGCAGGCTAGCACTAATTGAGTGTTGGTGGATCAATCACAATGACAGTGATGATCCACCTGTGTCCAGTCAAGGCTAAAGGGGCAAACCTGACGTATCAGTTTGTTCATAGCAGGGGTGGTCAATCCTGTTCTCTGGCCACAAGAATGCCACATGTTTGCTGCGTCCCCTCAAATTAAAGTGGATGTGTCACCTATTTATAACATAGCCTAAATAGTTAGACTACATATCGAATACTTGTAAAACGTTATTCTTTTTTTTTTTAAATTTAATTTGTTGTAAATTTAACTTAGAAAGTCTGTCCCCTTCCTACTTCCACATAGACTGCTCTGCCTCAGCTCTCCTCCTTCTTCAATGACGGAGGCTTCAGTCTGGAACCTGGAGCACTCTCATTGACTAGATATAGATCTTTGACAATGAGACCGCTCCAGAGTTCAGACAGAATCCTCCATTTTTGGAGGAAGGAAGAGAGCAGAGGCAGAGTGAAGGACTGCAGTTACAGATCAGGTAATCGCAGTCTATACGGAAGTAGGTAGGGTACAGATTTTCAAAGTTAAATTTAAAACAAATAAAACTTAAAAATAAAAATTGAACAATGTTTTAGCAGTACTCGATATGTAGCCTATTTAGGCTATGTTATAAATAGGAGACACATCCACTTTAACATATTTTGTGTGGTGATTCTCAGCAATGGTTCTGTTGTCTAGGACACACAATCATGTCCTCTAACCACCACACAAGTGCATGTTGTCAGTTGAACACAAGTGAATGTCAATACCGCTTGTGTTTAAGTGAGCACATCCTGACAACATGCACTGTTGGTGTGGTTAGAGGACATTATTGTGCATCCTAAACAACAGGACCATTGCTGAGAATCACCCTGCTAAATGCATCAAACATCTGTGTGCCAGAGAGGCGCTCACTGCTTTGCATTTCTTCTTTCCCCACAGCTGCATATGATGAAGAACAACAGCAGCAGCCCCCTTCCAGCCAGGAGTACGCAGAGACCCTGGATGTCCTATACAGGATCTCAGCTGACATCAGGGGTTTACGGTGTCAGCTGAGAAATGACATGTGCTGTCTGGAGGCTCTGCTCCAACAAATGGTGGCGCAGAACAGGGTGATTCTGGGCCTCCTGACAGAGCATGTCGTGTGTCCAGGGCCAGGCCCCGTCCCAAGCAGCTCCTCATCAGACAGCAGCCTGGCATCATCTGATGCCCTGGACATGCACATGGAGGTAGGCGCCACCTACCCAGATGGGGGCCTCGAACAAGAGGAGGAAGGAGGCCCCCCACTGACCCCATTCCCTCCAGAGTGGGATTTTTCAAATTTCTTTTTATGTTTATTATTATTTATATTTTTATTACATTTTTCAACTTGAACATTGTTGTCCATTTATTTCAGATACAAACAGGGGGGAGATACACCAAAGTGTTATGAGGAGGTGATGAAGGGGAGATGACCCTTCCAGTGTGATGAACGATCCTTGCTTCTTCCATCTAGCCAGTGAACTGAGATTTAACCAACCTGTAAGTTCTTAGTGCTTTGGCTCCATGGGATAATCCAGGAATCTGAGAGTTTAGCACACTGGAGAAGTTCCTTACATCTCATCACCATTTGAAATCACCTTAGTGCATAACTCCACTGCTGACCCACTCTTCTGTGTGTGTCTCCAACCCTTGTCTGTCTCCCCTAGAGATTGGAAAAGGGAAGGAGACAGACACAGATTTGCATGAAGGGAAGCTGACAAAGGAGGAGCAGAGGAACAGAAAGGGAAGAAGGCTGATGGACAGAGAGGAAAGGAGGCTGATGAACAGAGAGGGAAGGAGGCGGATTGACAGAGAGAGGAGGAGGCGGACAGAGGGAATGAATATAAAGGAGTGAAAGCGAGGTGTGCAGACTGACAGGGCTCTATTCAAATGTTGGAGACAGTTGATTTTTCTGCCGACGTCATTTTTGGGGTGTTAAAGTTAAGAGGTATTTTCATCCATAGGAACTAATGAAAACACCATAAATTGCAATTCAATTGTCTGTGTTAGCTATGAAGATCCGATAAGGGACTGAATTTATTGCAGGAAAGTTAACAACCCATGATGGTCCATGGTTTTTTTTCTGACTTTAGTCCCTTATCGCATCTTCAAACAGCTGACGCCGAACCAGAAAGGGAAATAAATTTAAAAAACCTAAGACCCCAGTGGGTGTATTCATATGGGGCCCTAAGCCCCACATCAATACATCAAAGCACTCCAAAACAATGTCAAATGTTAGTAGAATTAACCCCATGAGTGCCTGCGGGGTATAATCACCCTGCCGGCACTCATAGGGTTAATCCAACTAAGTAAAAAAAAACATCACATTACAAGTAACACTTAGCATTAATCCAGATGTCCAGCAGAGTCCTCAGTATACCGGTCCTCTACTGTCCTTCTTTCTTCTCTTCTATCTTCTCCTCTTTCTTGTCTTCTGTCTTCTTTCCTCTTGCTGTAAAAACCCCCAAGAAAAGTATAAGTACAAGCATGAATATCAGGCACACTATTACATACTTTAACCCTACTGAGCCCCAGAGAGGTATGCAACACATTGCTTTGCAATGTGTTGTGTAACCCTCTGACATTCAAGGGGTTAAACTATGTATTAGTTTGCCAGATATTGCATTGGACTTTTCTGGGTAGTTTTTACAGCAAGAAGACAGAAGCTACAAGACAGTAGAGAAGACAGTAGGAGACAGACAGTGGATGACAGGTAAGTGTAACACTGATTAGTTAACGATTAGTGCTTGACAGTATGTCAGGCACCGATCGTCAGCTTTTTTTCCTTTGAAGTTCCCAATACTGCCACTATTTAGTGGCATTGAAAATTATTCAAACAAATGACTTACATTTTTTATATTTTACACAGGGACAAAGGTGACTCTCCCTTGTGGTGGCAATAAGGCACCCTGCATGCCTATACAACTGTGACACTGGCAGTGTGACTCTGGAAATTAGTCAAACAAATAACTTGTATCTTGTATATTTTTAATAAAACAGACACAGGTGACTCTCCCTTGCAATGGCTTAAAGGCACCCTGCCTGCCTATGCAACTGTGACACTGGCAGTGTGACTCTGGAAATTAGTCTGACAAATAACTTGTAGTTTCTATATTTTTCATAAAACAAACACAGGTGACTCTCCCTTGCGGTGGCAAAAAGGCACCCTGCCTGCCTATACAACTATGACACTGGCAGTGTGACTCTGAAAATTATTCAAACAAATAACTTGCATTTTTAATATTTTTAATAAAACAAACACAGGTGACTCTCCCTTGGGGTGGCTTAAAGGCACCCTGCCTGCCTATACAACTGTCAGACTGGCTGATGTGACACTCTGAAAATTATTCAAAGAAAACCCTAATATTTTTTATATTTTGCACAGGAACAAACATGACTCTCCCTTGCAGTGTATCACGGTGCCCGTGATTGCTGCATTTTCTTGTCTGTCACCAGTAGATGGCTTCTATTGGCTGTCTGCAAATAGCCCGCCTCATATTGCCTATTTAAACCTGGATTGGGCTCCCTTTGATTGCCCTTTCGTGTTGTTTCTGACCTTTTTGCTATCACTATGTCCAGTGATAGCTGGGCCTCTGTTCCAGTGTTCCTGAGTTCCTGATCTCAACTGTTCCAGTGCCTCCTGCTTGCTGAGTTGTTCCAGTCCTGGTTCCGGCCTAGTCTATGGTGATGCAGTTCCTGCTGAACTTCTTCTCTGCTGTTTCCTGACCTGACTGATCGTTGCTGGTTCCTGTCATCTCATCGTCTGTCTCCTGTATCCTGGCGACCTTCTGTCTGGTCGCGTCGGCGACATTGCTTGTTAGTCCCAGCATGCTGACGCTGGTTTGCTCCAAAGCCTTGCGGCTATACGATTCGCTTGTTACTCCAGTGTGCGGACACTGGTTTGCTCCAAAGCCTATCGGCTATACGATTCAGTGTTGGTCCCAGCGTGCGGACGCTGGTTTGCTCCTAAGCCTTGCGGCTATACGATTCGCTTGTTACTCCAGTGTGCGGACACTGGTTTGCTCCAAAGCCTATCGGCTAGACGATTCAGTGTTGGTCCCAGCGTGCAGACGCTGGTTTGCTCCTAAGCCTTGCGGCTATACGATTCGCTTGTTACTCCAGTGTGCGGACACTGGTTTGCTCCAAAGCCTATCGGCTAGACGATTCAGTGTTGGTCCCAGCGTGCGGATGCTGGTTTGCTCCAAAGCCTTGCGGCTACATGATTCACTTGTTACCCCAGTGTGCGGACACTGGTTTGCTCCAAAGCCGTGCGGCTATATGAATTACTTGTTACCCCAGTGTGCGGACACTGGTTTGCTCCAAAGCCTATCGGCTATACGATTCAGTGTTGGTCCCAGCGTGCGGACGCTGGTTTGCTCCTAAGCCTTGCGGCTTTTATAATTCATTTGTTACTCCAGTGTGAGGACATTGGTTTGCTCCTAAGCCTCGCGGCTATACAATTCCCCTGTTGATCTCAGTGTGCGTACACTGGGTTGCTTACAATCCTGTCAATCTGCCATTATCATCAGACTGCTATTACTATCTCTGGGCTGCCCTGCCCGGTATTGGTAAGGCCGGTAGAACCTTTTGCCACATTCCATCTGAGGTTGCCTTACCCGGTATTGGCAGGGCCGGTAGAGCCTACACTGTGTACTTTATGGGGCTGCCTTGCCCGGTAATTTGGTAAGGCCGGTAGAACCGTTATGCTATTCCATCTGCAGGTTGCCTTACCCGGTATTGGCAAGGCCGGTAGAGCCTAATATATATATATATATCTCAGACTGTCCTGTCCGGTATATTGACAGGACCGGTAGAGTCTGCATTCTGTCTGTACTATTTATCATGATTTATATATGTATGTGATGCCATCCTAGTGATCATTTTATTATTTCAATAAAATTTATTTTTTTTACCTAAAACTTGTGTCTGAGAGTCATAACAAACCGTGACAGTACGAAAGGGCCATGACCTCAGACAGCAAATGTGAAGGTAACGCACAGAATATCCATTGGAGGATGGATATGCACGAGCAACGTTTGGATCAGTTGGCGGTTGCAATTCAAACGATCCTTGAACGCACGGTACTCGCTGACAAATCTAGCTCTAGCCCGGTGGTCTCGCCAAGTCAGACACCGGAAAGTGATACCAGGCCCCTAGGGGGTACTGTTAAAGGGTTAACGGCTTCTGCACCCTTGCCGCTAAGATATGATGGTGACCCTAGTCTCTGCAGAGGGTTCATCAACCAACTTGAAATTTTTATGGAATTGACGGCTCACGCATTCCCCAATGATCGTAGTAAAGTGGGGTTCACGATATCGCTGCTCACTAGCAGAGCATTGGCTTGGGCTAACCCCTTGTGGGAGAATGCTAAACCTTGCACTAAGAACTTTAGAGAATTTGTGCAATCCTTTCGAAGAGTGTTTGAGGCTCCTGGTAGAACCACCTCTGCTGCCAAACGCCTTATGGAGATTCAACAGGGCAGGCGTACAGTAGGCGACTATGCCATCGAATTCCGCACATTGGCAGCAGAGGTAGGTTGGAATAACGAGGCATTATTGGCAGCTTTTGCTCAAGGCCTGAATGACCACATTAAAGACGAAATCGCTGCTAAAGATCTACCTATTGACCTAGATGATTACATTGAGTATGTCATGCTAATTGACTCCAGAATACGTGAGAGATCAACTGCCAGAGATCGTAAGATACGGTCAAAAAATAATGAGCCTAGTAGCATGTTTTGCCCACCCATCCCTCCCCTGGTATTGAAGTCTAGTGAACCAGTACGGGAAACAAGTGAACCTATGCAAATAGGTTTCACTAGACTAACCAAGGCAGAGAGACTATATCGCAAGAAACAAGGGTTGTTTTTATACTGCGGTAAAAAAGGGCACTTGCTAAATTCCTGTCCGGTATGTCCGGGAAACGCACACACCTAGGGTACCTTGGGGGACAGGCCCTAGGTGGTGTACAATCGTCCCCAGTGTCGGGCATAATGAAACCCACCATACAGGTGGTATTGTCTTGGGCACAACGCTCTGTGGAGGTTTTGGCCCTGGTCGACTCTGGTGCAGCAGGGTATTTTATGGATAATACCTTTGCTGAATTGCACGGAGTTCCACGCATTGAAAGAGAAAACCCCTTGGCTATTGAAGCAATTGATGGCAGACCCTTAGAACCGCCTCAGGTTATATTTGAAACAATGCCACTGTCTATGACTATTGGGGCACTTCACAGAGAAGAGCAGCAGTTCCAACTGATTAATTCTCCTCACCATGCTGTAATATTGGGTTTTCCGTGGTTACAGTTACATAACCCACAATTTGATTGGAAAAAGTGTGAAATTGCTGCTTGGTCTCCATTTTGTATGGACAAGTGCATCATCCAGCCTGTTAAGGTCCTGTGCACCTCCTCTGCTATACCGGATGTGTACCAACAGTTTGGCGATGTTTTTAGCAAAGGAGAGGCTAGTATGCTACCCCAGCACAGACCTTATGATTGTTGCATTGAATTGCATCCTGGAGCAGTACCTCCAAAGGGACGCACTTATCCATTATCTTGTGAGGAAAATAAGGCTATGGAAGATGACATTTCTGATGCCCTTGCTAGAGGGATCATACGAAAATCTACCTCTCCAGCTGGGGCTGGGTTCTTTTTCGTAAAGAAGAAAAATGGCGAATTAAGACCATGCATTGACTACCGGGGCTTGAATAAACTAATGGCAATAAAAAGCATACCCAATACCACTCATCACCGAGCTTTTTGATAGGCTTAAGGGCGCTTCGATTTTTTCCAAATTGGACCTACGGGCCGCTTACAATCTGGTTCGCATTCGAGCAGGTGATGAGTGGAAAACTGCCTTTAATACTCGATCTGGGCACTACGAGTATCTAGTGATGCCATTTGGGCTGCGTAATGCACCCGCAGTTTTTCAGGAATTGATAAACGATGTTCTGAGAGATATGTTACAGACATGTGTTGTGGTGTACCTTGACGATATACTGATTTACTCCCAAAACATGTCACAGCACATCAAAGATGTATCCGCAGTATTGCTACGACTCCGTGAGAACAAATTATTTTGTAAATTGGAAAAATGTGAGTTTCATAGAACCAGCGTGCCATTCTTGGGGTTCATAATTGGCAATGATGGCATTGCTATGGACAAAGAAAAGTTGTCAGCTGTCCTACAATGGCCAAAACCCAAGGGTCTTAAAGCCATACAGCGTTTCCTGGGTTTCGCTAATTATTATAGGAGGTTTATTAAGAAATTTTCTTCCATTGTCAAACCTCTGTCCGATCTTACGCACAAGGGTGCTAATCCTTCTTGTTGGCCAGTATCTGCTGAGGAAGCCTTTGAGAAATTGAAGCTGGCATTTGCTGCGGCTCCTGTGTTATCCCACCCTAATCCTCTACTTCCATTTACGTTAGAGGTTGATGCCTCAGATATTGGGGTCGGGGCAGTACTTTCGCAACGACACGATAAAGGTGGAACACTCAGACCTTGTGGGTTCTTTTCTAAAAAGTTGACTGTCACTCAAAGCCACTATGAGATAGGTGACAGAGAATTGTAGATTATGTTAGTGTAGTGTACTAATAATCTTAATTTTAGTAATGACAGGAGGCGAATATTTTGCTTATCTTCCTTTACTGAAATCTCCATAGCAGCACAGATCATTTACATAACCAATCAAAAAACAGCAATCAAGGCCATATAAGACCCCAACTCCACCCACTCCTCCTCTTTCTTTGCACAAACAAGCAAACAACATGACATCTAAACATCAGCCACCAACATGACGTCTTCAAGATTCAGCATCACCCTCGGAGCAGCAAAACACGATGCCAGGACCATTCAAGCAAACTGATCTCGCGGTAGGAGAGACACTGAAAGAAAAGAAATGTATGAAAGTACACCAGGAAATATCAATAGACATACCAATAATACATACAAGAAACACAGAAATTATGAATAAACATAAATAAATGTACAGAAACACCCATAACTGAATCCAAACCAAAGTCCACCATTCTTCCCTAATAAATCCTAAAAAACAAAACACACAGGGAGGGAAAAGGGAGGGAAAATATTCGCCTCCTGTCATTACTAAAATTAAGATTATTAGTACACTACGCTAACATAATCTACAATTTTACCACATGACAGGAGGCTTCATATTTTGCTTTTTTAACGCTAAAACATCAAAGAAAAACGAGCATGAAAAGGACGGAAAAAGAAAATGTGAAACAAGTTTTCCCAATACTAGTCTGTCTAAGAAAAAAGGTCCACCACAGCACCTCTGCAAACAGAGCCCACAAAGCAGTTGCTCCCCAAACTGAATGCACACCAAACGAAACATGAACTCCTGCCAGAGTCAAAACCCAACGAAGTCCTTCTAGCTAATGTCACCTAAAACCCTGGGCCTGACCTATGAAACCAAAACCGGACCTGATGGAAACAAACGTGGAGAAGTAGTAACCTCCGCACAACAAAGCAAAACAAGCCTACAAAAAAATCCTACGAATTAGGGTGACAAATAAACCAAACGACAAAGCAGAATCTACCAACAATGTAGACTTGTAACACCCTAGAATTTACAAATAATGAATGTGTAACACACACCCTAAATTACAGACAATGTATACGTGTCAGACACCATAGACTCCATAGCTAATGTAGATGTGTAACACATACAAGAATCTACAGATTATGTATAAATGTAAAAGACACTAGAAACCACAGATAATATATGTGCAATACACACAAGAAACTACAGATAATGTATAAGGGTAATACACACTAGAAACTACAGCTAAGGCATAAGTGTACGACACCCTAGAATCTACAGATAATGTATAAGTGTAATATACACTAGAATCCACAGACAATGTATAAGTGTACTACACACTAGAATGTACAGATAATGTATAATGTACTACACCCTAGAATCTACAGATGATGTATAAGTGTATTACACCCTAGAATCTACAGATAATGTATAAGTGTAATATACACTAGAATCTACAGATAATGTATAAGTGTACTACGCACTAGAATGTATAGATAAGGTATAAGTGTACTACACACTAGAATCTAAAGATACTGTATAAGTGTAATATACGCTAGAATCTACAGCTAATGTATAAGTGTAATATACACTAGAATCTACAGATAATGTATAAGTGTACGACACACTAGAATCCACAGAGAATGTATAAGCGAAATACAAACTAGAATCTCCAGAGACTGAATACGTGTAATACACACTAGTATGTACAGATAGTATATAAGTAAATACAAAGTAGAGGAATGAAGAAGTGAAATACAAGCTAGAATCCACAGAAAATGAATACGTGTAATACCCACTAGAATCTACAGAAAATGAATATGAGTAAAACAAAACCAACATCTACAGATAGTGTATATAAACAATATAATCCCCATAAATACAACCCCCACACAGAAGGGAAATGTGTACACTAGGGTTTGGTACGCATGGACGTTATGTATGATACGTGTACACTGGAGGATAGAAAGCATAGACCCCCGAGGTTGGTACACCAAACACATGAACTAAAGCCGATCCAGACTCCGAAAGAATCACCTGAGTCCCGGAAAAGGAGATATATAGTACAGAACCAAACGGAGTTAAATCCATGGGGCACACCCCAGGTGTACCAGAAAGCGGCCTCCTTAGCGACAGACTCAGTAGTCACAGATATAGAACTACCTATATATAAATATAACCAGTCATAAAAACCACCGCAGAAAATACTATACACACACATATACATACACACATACATATATATACATACACATACATACACAGATACATATACATATATATACACATATACATACACATACACACACACACACATACACAGACACATACACACCTACACATATATGCATACACATATAGATACACACACACATACATAGATGAAACTATAGCCAGGGTGCACTTCCACCTTAAAGGAGCATGGCCAAACTCCAAAGGCAAAATTAACCTGAGAGATCACCTCAGAATGGCCGACTATCTCAGGAGGCCCAAAAATAGTCGCAAATAGAACCTAACAGGGGCTCACCCCCAATAGCCTATAACGTGAAAGAAAGGGCTCACCCTTAAATATTCCCAAAGGGCTCACCCAATTAAAACGTAAATATGGAAAAACCAGAAAGGGGAAAAAACCAACGTCAATGACCAAAAGAAGGAGGGCGCACCCGAGACACCTCAATCCCAAGGAACCTTAATCAAAGAAATATAATGTTTAGCCATCCAAACTATATATGGCCTGCGTTCACCGGAAGTATAGCAGGAACATAGAGTGAACCTCTCAAGAAGGCAGATAAACGCAGAGAAACAGATAAGCAACTGCAAAACAAAGGGCAGAACAAGAACCTAGAAACACCCAATCATAAAGGGGTAAAAGCCAGCCAGGTAACACCGGGGCTCATCCAGAAAAGGACTACCACCACCCCGCAAGGTAAAAGATAAATATCATATAGCAATAAGACAGGGAAAGTGCCCTACTTGCAGCCCAAAAAAAGGAGCCTAAGAGAAAACCAAACAAAGAAGTAACAGAACCAAGGAAAAAAAGGGGGGTCACCCCAAGGACAGAATGGGGCTCACCCAAAGTAATAAACAGGAAGCCCTAATATCCTTAACATGGGGGCTCACCGCAGTGACACCACAGGGCCTCACCCTGACTATCACAAATGCAGAACTGAATTCAGGAACCAGACGCTGGAGCAAGCCAGTCATGGACATCTGGGGTTCACCCAGTGAAAACCCACCCCGAACAGATGGCAGAAATTTGGTCCTTATAATAAAAAGGACCAGACTGACACAGGGAAAGATTGTGCATACACAAATTGAGATTCAAGGGGGGCTCACCCCCAAAGCATGGGCATAGAAGAGGGGCTCACCCTCAGTATATGTATATAAACCAGAGAAGAGAGGGGCTCACCCTCCGCATATCTAAGGTATGTCCGATAAGTGAGGGCTCACCTCAGAGGGCCCAGCAAAAACAGAGAAAGGCATATTCCTCTAACCAAGTAGGTGTAAAAGAAACACAAAGCAGAATTTATTTATTTATTTATTTATTTTTATGCAGCACATGAAAATAGGCCCATCCCACAACAGGATACAATGAGGCTCACCCCAGGGGCACACCAGAACAAAGGCAGGATAGTATGGACCACTAGGATGGGGGCTCACCCCAGAGGTATACACGCCCTAAGGCAGGATAGTAAGGGGCTCACCCTAGATGTAATGCAGGGGCACACCCCAATAGCCACAGAAACTGTAGCAGATAGTTTAAATCACACGGACAAAGAGGGAAAGGAATGGCTTCCTCCAGAATAACCAGAAGTTGGAAATGGGGGCTCACCCCACCCATATAGCTCACTCAACCCTGTTATCAGGAAATAAATGGGGGCTCACTCCAAGTGATCATAACCAACCCGTTCAGTATTTGTTTTTTTTTTTGTTTTTTTCATAATATCCATAACATGGGGGCTCACCCCAGGTGCAGCAGAGGGCACACCCTGCCATTGCAAATATACAAAAATATATAAGGGACAGAGGAAAGTAAAAACTCTCCGAGAGAAAACCCATGTCAAGCATGGAAGAAGACACCTAGCATTAACATGGGGGCTCACCCCAGATACACCTCAGGGGCTCACCCTGGTAAAACCTGCAGACTAATAAATTTGCAGGATAAGTACCTTCCAAAATAAAGAAACCGAAAGGTATAGGGCAAATACCTGCTAAGAACAGCTGGGGCTCACCCAGAATGTGAAGTAAAAGTGTTTTTTTTTTTTTTTTTTTTTTTTTTTTTTAAATGCAGTGGATGATCCAAAAGAATTGCAAATGCTGTCAGAAACCCCTCCAGGGGAAAACCCATGCAAGGCATGGCGCAAGGACTACTCAAAAGTAGCAATGTAAGCAGGGGGCTCACCCCAATCAACAGTGGGGCTCACCCACAATTAAAACTGTAATGAACCAGTGAGGTTTATAACAAGCAAAAACCTTACACTAGTGAGACTGTAATTTACCAATGAGGAGTAGACAGAGGCTGAGCACTCCCCGGTCACACTGGAGCCCCACCCTGACTGAAGGGAGAGACTCCAGAACGACCGAGAACCACTCAGCCAGAAAAGAAAATGGCCGCCGAGATCTCGCGAGATTCGAGATCCAAGATGGCCGCCGAAGCTACGAGTGGGCCACAGACCACCAAGCAACTCCAAAGGGGACACAGAAGAAACTAATGGTCCCAGGCCCTGCTAACCCCGCTAGAAGGGAAACAACGGACCCCACACATACACACACAGCACTTCAGAAATAAGACACGTTGTGTAACAGGATTTTAGGGACGGCAACGCTTTGCGAAAAAATCGCACACAAACATACATATACATGAGCACATTAGAAAAAACAAATTATGTATATATAAGAAAGAAAAACAGAACTTGAGCCCAAAGGTCCCATACTATATCATACCATGAAAACCAATTATAGTGTAAAAGAACATTAGACACACAATGTAAAAACATATAAAGTGAAACAGTACTCTGACCTATGCAGCTTGTGTAAAAACATACAGAGAAGCAGTACTCTGATCTATGCAGCTTGTATAAAAACACATAAAGAGAAACAGTACTCTGACCTATGCAGCCTGTATAAAAACACATAAAGAGAAACAGTACTCTGACCTATGCAGCTTGTGTAAAAAACATATACAGAGAAACAGTACTCTGACCTGTGCAGCTTGTTAGAGCAGCAAGAAAGAGGAGGAGTGGGTGGAGTTGGGGTCTTATATGGCCTTGATTGCTGTTTTTTGATTGGTTATGTAAATGATCTGTGCTGCTATGGAGATTTCAGTAAAGGAAGATAAGCAAAATATGAAGCCTCCTGTCATGTGGTAAAATTATTGGCCATTATTCTCGCTCTTAAGGAATGGCGTCATTTGCTTGAAGGTACTAAGAATCCTGTCTTAATCCTAACAGATCATAAAAATCTGATTTATCTCTTGGAGGCCAAGAGATTGTCCTCTCGTCAGGCCAGATGGGCACTGTTCCTGTCCCGATTTAATTTCATTGTATCATATTTACCGGGATCAAAGAATGTCAGGGCTGATGCACTGTCAAGACAATTTGAGGCCGACAGTGACAGAGTTGAAGCACCAGCACCTATCATCCAACCCGATAGAATACTGGCTACTATACGCACGAGTATCACTTCTCCTTTAGGGGAGGAGATCCTGGCCTCTCAGGGGTCCGCTCCCCATGAAACCCCAGTGGGAAAATGTTTTGTCACTGAACCATTTCGTACTAGGTTGCTCGAAACCTACCATTCCTCTAAGGCTGCGGGACATATTGGTAGAGACCAATTGTTATGGTCCCTTTCTCAGTTATTTTGGTGGCCTTCCATGAGAAATGATTGTGCCGAATTTACGAATGCCTGTGCCACCTGCGCCCGCGCTAAGACCCCGAGACATCTCCCAGTGGGCTTGCTTCAACCGGTGCCTAATGGCGAACGCCCCTGGTCTCATGTTTCCATTGATTTTATGGGAGAATTGCCTATGTCTAAGGGGTATTCCTTTATATTTATGGTGGTGGACAGGTTTTCTAAAATGGCTCATTTCCTTCAGCTAAGGAATTGGCAATTGTGTTCGCCAGAGAAGTATTCCGGTTGCATGGAGTGCCCAGGGTACTGGTGTCTGACAGGGGGAGCCAGTTTGTGTCTAGATTTTAGAGGGCATTTTGCCAACAGATGGGCATACAGCTGTCCTTCTCCTCTGCCTACGATCCCCAGACCAATGGAGCCGCTGAACGAGCTAATCAGGGCTTGGAACAATTTCTCCTTTGTTTCGTTACTGACCATCATGATAATTGGTCCGACTTGTTGCCTTGGGCAGAGTTCGCCAGGAACTGTGCGGTCAATTCTTCATCTGGGAGCTCCCCGTTTCTGATTAATTACGGGTTTCAGCCCTGTTTGCTTCCAGATTCATTTCAGACGTAACAGATTCCAGCTCTGGATGAGCATATCGAGCAACTCCGTTCCACATGGGCACAAGTTCAGAGGGCACTTGGTCAGTCATTTCAGTGTCATCAGCGCCATGCTAATCGCAGAAGGCTTCCAGCGGTTTCCTTTCAGGTTGGGGATAGAGTATGGCTTTCCTCCAGAAATCTCAAGCTGCAGGTTCCGTCTAATAAGTTGGCTCCCCTGTTTATTGGTCCATACAGAGTTATTCGTCAAATTAACCCTGTGTCCTATGCACTGGACATACCTGCATCCATGCATATCCATAATGTGTTCCATGTGTCCCTTCTTAAGCCTCTGGTTTGCAATCGCTATACTACCACACCTGTGGTGCCAGGACCTGTTGAGGTCGAGGGTCAGGAGGAGTACGAGGTTCAGAGCATTATTGATTCCCGTAGGCTTAGAGGAAGGGTACAGTACCTGGTACATTGGAAAGGATACGGTCCTGAAGATCGATCATGGGTGGATAGTAAGGACCTTCATGCACCTAGGCTAACTAGGGTCTTTCATGCCAAATACCCACAGAAACCTAGACCCTATTCTAGGAGAGGGGGTCTTTGAAAGGGGGGTACTATCACGGTGCCCGTGATTGCTGCATTTCCTTGTCTGTCACCAGTAGGGGGCTTCTATTGGCTGTCTGCATATAGCCCGCCTCATATTGTCTATTTAAACCTGGATTGGGCACCCTTTGATTGCCCTTTCGTGTTGTTTCTGACCTTTTTGCTATCACTATGTCCAGTGATAGCTGGGCCTCTGTTCCAGTGTTCCTGAGTTCCTGATCTCAACTGTTCCAGTGCCTCCTGCTTGCTGAGTTGTTCCAGTCCTGATTCCGGCCTAGTCTCTGGTGATGCAGTTCCTGCTGAACTTCTTCTCTGCTGTTTCCTGACCTGACTGATCGTTGCTGGTTCCTGTCATCTCATCGCCTGTCTCCTGTATCCTGGCGACCTTCTGTCTGGTCGCGTCGGCGACATTGCTTGTTAGTCCCAGCGTGCGGACGCTGGTTTGCTCCAAAGCCTTGCGGCTATACGATTCGCTTGTTACTCCAGTGTGCGGACACTGGTTTGCTCCAAAGCCTATCGGCTATACGATTCAGTGTTGGTCACAGCGTGCGGACGCTGGTTTGCTCCAAAGCCTTGCGGCTATACGATTCGCTTGTTACTCCAGTGTGCGGACGCTGGTTTGCTCCAAAGCCTATCGGCTAGACGATTCAGTGTTGGTCCCAGCGTGCGGACGTTGGTTTGCTCCAAAGCCTTGCGGCTATATGATTCAGTGTTGGTCCCAGCGTGCGGACGCTGGTTTGCTCCAAAGCCTTGCGGCTACATGATTCACTTGTTACCCCAGTGTGTGGACACTGGTTTGCTCCAAAGCCGTGCAGCTATATGAATTACTTGTTACCCCAGTGTGCGGACACTGGTTTGCTCCAAAGCCTATCGGCTATACGATTCAGTGTTGGTCCCAGCGTGCGGACGCTGGTTTGCTCCTAAGCCTTGCGGCTTTTATGATTCATTTGTTACTCCAGTGTGAGGACATTGGTTTGCTCCTAAGCCTCGCGGCTATACAATTCCCCTGTTGATCTCAGTGTGCGTACACTGGGTTGCTTACAATCCTGTCAATCTGCCATTATCATCAGACTGCTATTACTATCTCTGGGCTGCCCTGCCCGGTATTGGTAAGGCCGGTAGAACCTTTTGCCACATTCCATCTGAGGTTGCCTTACCTGGTATTGGCAGGGCCGGTAGAGCCTACACTGTGTACTTTATGGGGCTGCCTTGCCCGGTAATTTGGTAAGGCCGGTAGAACCGTTATGCTATTCCATCTGCAGGTTGCTTTACCCGGTATTGGCAAGGCCGGTAGAGCCTAATATATATATATATCTCAGACTGTCCTGTCCGGTATATTGACAGGACCGGTAGAGTCTGCATTCTGTCTGTACTATTTATCATGATTTATATATGTATGTGATGCCATCCTAGTGATCATTTTATTATTTCAATAAAATTGATTTTTTTTACCTAAAACTTGTGTCTGAGAGTCATAACAAACCGTGACACAGTGTCAATAACTAGCACTAATGTTGGCTGCCTGCCTATGCCTAGGCTAATGCTACCTGCCTGCCTACACAACAACTGGACACTCTCTAATCTCTTCTTCTCTCTCTGAGCTCCAACAATGCAATGAGGAAATGCAGGCTGTCTGTCTTGGTGATTGTGTCATTAGTCCAACCCCCATCATGAAACAAAGAAGCTTATTGGAATACAGACAGAAGAGGCAAAGTAGTGCATGAAATGGAGAATGGAATTGGACTAGAGACATGGAGGAAAAAATATGGAGGGAAAGTAATCAAGTGCGTGCAGGTAGTTAAAAAAAGATCCGACTCAGAACAGTCCTGGTCCCAAAGTATTCTAAACTTTCGGAAATTTGTCAAATGTCGAAAATTTCGATGACATTCGGACCAGGGCTGCTCGGAGTCGGATCTTTTTTGTCGAACGATCCTTGCGTGTCAGATGGTCCGAATGTCTCCGAATTACCCCATTTTCGACTAATTCCGAATTTCTCCGAATCAATTCGCACAAGTCTAATATATAGAAAGAAAGATGATTTTAATTTGAATATAAAGAATAAGTATATAGTAAGTGTATAGACAGCAGCAGAGAATGAGAGGGTTCTCCAGTCCCTCAAACCTCAGGCACAGACCCAATGTAAATACAGACAGACAAACCTGTGCTCGTCTATATAAATTTAAATATGTGCCCTTTAATGTAAAAATAAAATATTTCTTAGTAAATATGTGCCCTGTAATGTGCATATATAATATTTCTTAGAAAATCAGCGCAGGTTTGTCTTTTTGTCTGTCTGTTTTCACTTTGGGTCTGTGTCTGAGGTTTGGGGGATTGGAGAACCCTTTCATTTTCTGCTGCTGTCTATATACTTACTCTTTACATTCACATTAAAATGATATTACTATATGGATATGTTATGGTGAGTTGGCTCTGTGAGTTTTCTTTCTTGCTTTTTGTTTTCACTTCTTCCTCACTCATTCTAGCAGCCTTTTCACTTATCCTACTTAATCAAGTATAAATAGCACTAATATTATTGCACTATTTCTAATTTCCTTTTTCACTCTTGCCCTTTAAGGACTAGGCCTATAAGCCTGTCCTAGCTTGCATGCATCTTGTCTGTCTGTAATCATTCACTCCTCACATGAAATGTGGGGGGGTTGATAAAAAGGTACCTTTATGGAGAGGACTGTTGGATCCACAATCCTCTCATACACTCACTTTGCAGACTCATTGAAGTTTTTGCACCAGGTAAGTTCTTTATCTATATGTTTTTATATTGTATGTCTTTTGTTTTTAAATGCACCACACTGGGACCCACAAGCATTGCAAAGAAAGTATTAAAAGGGTCCCCCTCCAACGCGCTTCTTATAATATCTCTTTTTTTAGTTATATTAGAGTAAGACTTGCCACAAGTGAGATACCTTGGCACGGTGGCAAGCTTACCCATGACTTGGCCAAATTTTGAATATTAAAATCTCACTTATTTGCAGGACACATATTTACTAAGAAATATTATATATGCGCATTACAGGACACATATTTAATTTTACATAGACAAGCACAGGTTTGTCTTTTTGTATATATATATATATATCTCAAATAAACTTGGTTTTGCATTAAAGAAAAGATTCCTGAGAGTGCTGATTTTGCTGTTAGTGTTTATTGATCTATACGGCACCCAGGCAATTACTCTTATCGTGAGTGCATCCTTTTCTACAAACTATATATATATATATATATATATATATATATATATATATATATATATATATTTTTTTTTTTATTATTAATTTTTTTTTTCAAATGTAACATTTTGATACAAAGAAAATGTAGACAATATTGAAAACTAGTATCGAAGGGTGCACACAACTCCATAACTCTTATGCATTTTGAACGACACTAGTCCTTAATTATAGGCAAAGCTGCCATGATCTCTGGGAATATTTAAATCATACATATTCCTTCTCGTTGAGTTTTCTAAACAATCAATCATAAAATGAGAAATGGAGTCAATACAATTAAAAAGATTTGCATAAGATTGACTGTCAGAATTAAGTTTTTTTTTTATATATATTTTTGCGCTTACTCATCTCTTTGATGATTATTAGTTATATCCTTCCCACATGTTATTTCCAACCACTTATATACAAGTACGTTAGCCACTCTTATAGTTTATATTTTACGTACTTGTGTGTCGATTGTTATGTGAATCAATGTGTCAACTATCTAGCATCTTATGCAAATCATTTATTCCATTTCTGGTTTTATGATTGATTGTTTAGACAACTCAAATGGGAGGAGTATGTATGGTTTAAATACCCAGGGATCATGGCAGCTTTGCCATGAACCGGTGTGGCCGAAAATCACGTAAGGTGTCATGTGCTCCCTTTGATACATGTTTGTCTCTTCTACAGGAATATTCTTTTTAAATTCTTTGATTTTATATTTTGAATTCCATTCAGTAGGCAATGTTGCAGGTCGATCTGTCTTCATGTATTTGACGTATTAGAATGTTTGGAGGGTGAGTCTCCAGTTCCAGCTATCTAACTTAAAACTTGGATTCATCTGATTGTATTCAAACATCGACCTGGATGAGTAAGTTCCCCATACCTGTTTTGTGAATTATTACTTTCTGACTCTTGCATTTTCATATTAGAAGCACATACAGTGGTATATCTTGCTACAATATTGAAAACTAGACCTGTGCTAGAATATACAGATATTTTCAGAATGTGGTTCTATAAGAAAGACATGTTTTATGTATGTAAAAAGGGGGTTATACACCAGTCCAGCACAATATAATTTTAGATACCTACACATCAATTTCACTCTGTTTCATTGGAAGTAGATGCTACAAAGGATATCTAAGACATTAGATATCTAAGATATCTAATGTCACATAGAGAAAGAAGAAAAGCACTCTAAAATGTATCCTTATTCTTAATCTAGAGGTGACTTCTATAAAATGCATTCTTTATTAATTAACAACAAAAATAGTCTTTCAATCTGCACCCTATTTAAAAATTGCTGTTCTAACAAACTATATTCCCACTGCAAGAATACGTAAATTTATTGTTACACACCAGTTCAAAGCACCTATTTTTTACAAATTATCAGTCAGAGAGAAATATTTTGGAAATAGCATCCAAGTGCAAAAATAAAACGAAAAGAAGACACAAAAGCGGCACAGAAGATCCTCTAAGTGTAGTATACACCTGAAAGGGATCCTTCACCGACATCATGGCAATTTAAACACTACTCACATTCTTAAGAGGCGGTAACCTGCCTCTTAGTATTAACGCATATTCTGGTTTTCACCCCAGTGTGGTATAATCGTTCCTCGGTCTACTCCTTTTTCTCTTCCATTCCGTCAGAGATTCACAATATATGTGGAAACTGCTACTCTAACACAGGGCAAAATATCACCCAGTATTTCTTTGGCAGTACCTATTTATTCTGGAATTACCCTATATCATGTGGAGGAATAGTTAGACCAAAGGCTAAATCGCAATAGTATAAATATTCACTATATTTATTAAAATAACATTAAATAATATCCAAATCTGATATACAATGCCAGACAATAAATGCCCAAAATGAAAGACACACCTGACGTGTTTCATAAAAATAACGTTACTTCATCAGAGGCTTGCATAAATTAATCTTTTCAATGTTCCCGTTATTTGATGCAAGCCTCTGATGGGCTCAATAATTATATTATTTTCTGTGTGGTTTTTTTCCCTTCCTGCTGAGAGGTGCAGCCAGTTGAAGCTAGTGGGTTTCTAATTTTTTGGAGGCACACACTTTTTTCATTTGTTTTTACATTCAAGTGCAAAGCCAACAAGACGACAACAATGTTATAAATATTTGTATCTGAGTCCAAGTCTACTTTTATTAAAAAAATTATTGCTTCACATCAAATATTCTAAAACATTGCTTTTGGGCTTCCACGCCATAGCAGGCACCATTAAATGCTAATCAACAGCCCACAAAGTGGCGAATGCCCCAAACAAAAAATATATAGAAACCAAAAAAACATAAAATTCCTCTATAACAGAAGACAAATTGTGACTTGCACTGGTATATATTATGGGTTAGGGGTTGCAGCTGCACCAGCAGGCACACCGGGAATAAAGCCTATGGACCGTTAACCCTCTCTATAAGTTATTACATCCATTCATCATCATTTTTCACCTTCAAGATATCTTATTTATGCATCAAATTCACCTACTTTGTCCATCATTCATGAACATTTAATTACATAATCATATTATTTTTCATATCTGTTTGCTTTATTGTTCATGGACATTTTATCATTAACGTATCCATATTCATTGATACTTCAGTTTTCTTTGCATATTTATTATGCTTTCATATTATTGTAGTTTGTGGACATTACCTTTAAGTAATTCATTGGTGCTAATTTTTTGGAGCATCTGTCTTTCTACTGTGTGAACATAGAAACCTTCCCATCTCTTCTCTGTCGTCCAGTTGGTTTGTCCCAGAATTACTACACTTTTCATTTGAACATTGAGCCCTTAGTGTCCATTATATTGGTTAGGTACCTATATGTCATTCACCTGATATCATATTTTTTAATTACCACACACTGGTATTTTTCTTTTTCAAGCAGGTTTGGGTAATTTTTTATTTTATTGTGTTTACTATTTTGTGTTGATGTGTACCTACTGTTTTCCAATGAGAATAACCTTTAAGAATAATGTATGATTTGTATTATCCGATGATAAATACTACACTATAACTGATCAAATATTTTGTGAAAGAGAGAGCAATATCTGCATTTTTAGAATGTTTTAGAACATATAGAACATAACTACATGGAAAGCAAAAGTGTACTTTTATTGGTATCATCTAGCACTTTGGTGTGTATCATATCATTTGGGCTTACCAACAGAGTAATACAGATTTCTTATTTTATGCTTTCTCTTTATCTTTTTAAAACATCTCACATGTTTCCCTTTGCTTGTCAAGACAAAGTCACAGATATAGGTAGATGAAATGTTCTGTTTCTGCCAATCATATGCTGAAAATGGAAACTTCTCAATCAGTGGGTGCAATTGTGGAAGTTATATGCATAGCCAAAATGTCAAAATACTGTTTTTAAAGCAGACTTCTACATGAAGAAAGTAACAGACCATGTCTTGGTCTTTTTGTCTGCTTGAAGAGACGATCCAATTGGCATTACAGATTCTTGCATGCTTTTTCTGTTGCTTTTAGAACACAAAACCCAACAATAATATTGTTTCTTCATCCATATTTTACTACACTAAAAAACTATTTAGATGAAAACTAATTATCAGTGTTTAACAAAGTCTATTAATGTAATTATCAATATGAAATAACATATTTCTTCATTTTCATTAAAGAAATGTCTGTTTTATTTTAAAGAGGTATCCTTTGATCTTTTCAAGGTTTAGCAGTTTTCCCTAGAAGATTGACATTTGTCACAGCAATCTGAAAAAGAAAAAAAAAATCAGTGGTCATTGCTTCCCCATTTTTCACTACAATGAACATTGCCCTATGCATCTTCAAAATAGTCTTAAAAATGACAATAATTATATGCATGAAAGATTTCATGAATAGGGACCTCATTATCAATTCTGTATGTCAGTGAGGCTAATGTACTATGGAAAAGTGGAACAATTCCGAATCCAACATAACCACGGGGGACAACTTAAAAAAAAACCCATTGCTTTATATTGGGGCGTTTAACACTTTGAGTGCCAGAGGGGTGCACAATGCATTGCTTTGCTAGAAGAAAAAAATGTAAGCTTGATTCACATGAGACATGACACAACATCAAGCTTATTATGACATGCAAGGACCAGTAACACAAAAATAGAGGAAAGAAGGTACATCATTTTATACTCTCGCTTTTCACACAACTAACAGGTATGTACACCTAGCAAGATTATTTTTATCACAGTAACTCATGTTACTGTTTCTTTAACAGTTCATTTCTAAAACAGTATTATAGTATATCCCCACAACATAAAGAGCCCTATGCCATAATCTGAAGAGATGAAAGTTTGGAGCAAACCAGTCATACCATAGGTGCAGAATAAAAATTCTGAATAAATCTGTCTTTTAAAGGGAAAGTAATGTTTCAAACTAAAAGCCGCTCCAATTAATCTTCATAGTATTTGGGCCATGGAGAGTGTTATTTCAATACTGTCAGAGTTGTAGTTCAAGAGTATTTGAATGATAAAGTATCCCCCTCCTGCCCCTTTCACCTCAGAACAGAAAGGTGGTGTCCAGATAGCCTGCAGAGAGGGACAATCTTCAATTAGCATAAGGGAAAAACCTGAAAAACCTATCAAGGGGGGGTAGGGCTTTCATTGTTCTCACAGTAAGAAGATTGTCCCAGGACCAGATTCCACATCTGAGGGGAGGTGGCTTACACTAAGTAAAATTGGAGCTGCTTTTATTTTGAAACATTACTGTCCCTTTAACTATGTGAATGCTAGAGAGTTCTTAAAATGTTTTGCAATTGCAAAGCAATGCATTTTGGGAAGCTTTACTAGTCTCCTATGGTTCATTTGGTTTGGTCCAGAATTAAACCTCTTTAGCTTACTGCATAAATGCCCAGTGTGTTTTCTCCCTATGGTATTCTTTATTACGTATTATAAATAAGTCTATCCTTAACCCTTTCAGTGCCAGATATATCTCCAACGCATGGCACGTCTTGTTGCTTTAGAAGAAGAAATACAGATTTCTTTTTGACCTTATTAAGGTGTTAATAGATTCATATATTCATTATTGAATATTTACTACATGCCCAGGGGGGAGATTCACTAAGCGGTGATAAAGAGGTGATTAAGTGGAGAAACTTCTCCAGTTTATCACTTCTCCAGTTCCTAGGTTACTCTATGGACCCTATGCACTAAGATTTCTTCAGCTTTGGAGATCTTAGTGAAAATGTTCCATAGAATAACATAGGAACTGGAGAAGTGATACACTGGAGAAGTCATCTCCACTTTATCATCTCTTTATCACTGCTTAGTGAATCTCCCCCCAGGTGTTTCAGAGGCTTGGAGAATGAATCAAAATAACATAAATTATATAAATTTCATAATCTCAGGATATTCTTATGTAAAACATTTTATAAGTAATTGTAATGCAGGTTTTGGAAGCATGGATTCAAATTAAAGCAATGGAACATGTACAACTGATATACATTTAAGCATTGTGAACATAAATAAAGTTAATATATTTATTAAAACACATAAAAAGTGTGCTAACATCTTAACAGCCATATTATTTTGTTTTAGCATGTCATTGTCTGTGCTGTTCTATGTAAAGCTGGGATAGTGAACTGTAGGCCTCATGTGCCACAGTGTGGGTTTTCAAGATATGTCTATTTCGTCTAAACAGTTGAGTTATCCTCCTGTGGTCAAACTGGGATATCTTTTAAACTGGCACTGTTAGAGACACTTAAGACTTGCAGTAGCTACCCCACTCTGAAGGCTCACTACACCAAGACATAAAAAGGGCTAGATGGATGCTAAGTTAACAGTGTAAATAAATAACATATGAGTAATATTTTTGTTCACATATTGAACCTGTTTTTCAAACGCAAATATTCATACTAACTCATAGTAAAATAGTTGCATGCATTTTTTCTTATAAATCATATATTTTTTAACCAGGTTTTCATCAAAATAGAAGGAATAGTATAGATAACTTTCACTAATGCTCTTTAGTACATTGCATCCATTATATAGAGTCTGCACATTAGAACAAGTTTAAGGAAAGATGCTCTATCATCTGCCAACAAGAAAATAATTGATAGTTAATGATCTATGCCATATTTTTAATTAATTAAAAAGGAAAGAGTTGCCAATGTGCTTTGTGAAAATGCTCATCTATCTTCTCTACTTTCACATTGATTAACGTGGTATTTCAAATAATGAAAATGACAAAATATGTGTAAGTGATAATTTCAGGAAATTATCAAACAATCATTCATATTCTATACTGCAACAAATAGGAATTGCTGATGTGCAATAATATATTGTACTGATAAATACAAGCAAGCAGGTGAAGTCAGCAAATACAATTTTGGAAGCTTAAGCACGTCACTTTATCTAAGTAATACAAATGTATGAACATGTCTCAGAAGTGTAGAATCTGATATAAATCAACTTAAAATTGTAATTTAAGTAGACGGAGGCAGGAGCATCATAGCTTTATGACATTGCTCTCTTCACAACAGAGACTTATGTGACTATATTTTCTCACTGTATGTGTAATCTTGCATTCAGTATCAAACAACTTTAAAGGGACAGTAATGTCACAAAATTTTATTTACAGTTATGTAGAGCTTAAAATATGAATCAAATCGCTCCATACCCTTTCTCTCAAACTGCTATGGTTTGAGATTTAAAGGGATTCAAAGTTCCCCACTCCCTCCCCTTCTGATGTCAGCGTCTAGCTGACAGCAGTAGATGCAGGTCTGGGGACCAGCAGGCGGCTCTGCAGCAGAGCCAAAATCGCGGTACTTAAAAAGAATGAATTAATTGGAAAGATCTACAAAGTGTGCTTGCAAACCAGTAGCAAGATTTGGGCTCTGCTGCAGAGCCTCCTCAAGTTGTACGACTCGAATCTCCTGCTGTCAGCTTTACAGCTGACATCAGGGGAAGGGGAGGGAGCGGGGAACTTTGAATCCCCATATCTCTCAGACCATAGTGGTTTGAGAGATATGGTTTGCAGCAATTTGATTAATATTTTAAGCTCTACATAACTGTAAAAAAATTTTTGGGACATTACTGTCCCTTTAAACTGATAGTAATGTCTAAAAAAACTTTTTTGCATTTAGAAGAGCTCAAAAAGCTGATCTGAATGCAAAAAAATGTATCTCTCAAACTGCTATGGTTTAAGAGATACGGGCGTTTGAAGTTTGATTTCTCCTACTGACAGCTGTTAAGATGTCAGCAGGAGATTCGTGTCGGTCGACACGCTGGCGCTTGAGAAGTGCCGGGATCTCGTTACTTACACGGAATCCCTTCATTGGAATGGTCTAAAACATGTGCCTGAACACCAGGCCTGAACACTAGGCACATGTTTTAGACCATTCCAATGAAGGGATTCTGTGTAAGTAACAAGATCCCGGCACTTCTCAAGCGCCACAGTGTCGACCGACACGAATCTCCTGCTGACAGCTTTACAGCTGTCAGTAGGAGAAATCAAACTTCAAACGCCCGTATCTCTTAAACCATAGCAGTTTGAGAGATACGTTTTTTTGCATTTAGATCAGCTTTTTGAGCTCTTCTAAATGCAAAAACGTTTTTTTTAGACATTACTATCACTTTAAGAAGGAAAATTACAAGTAGCTGCAAAAATAAATAAACTTTTTTTTGAGAAAGACTGGAAGTTTAATGTAGAAAATTATATTTTTTTCATTGACAAAGAACTTTTCATGCAAGAATTGCAGTTACAGAGTTTGATGATGCACACACTTTCATCAAAAATGTGTAACAAAGAATTCATATAATTGTATAATTTAAAAACATATTTAATCCCCTCCCAAAAAAAGGCTATAATGTGACTTGTTCTTTTATTGCTTTTTTATTATTTGTATACCTATTATCACTATTATTATTACTTGAATAATTTATTTAACCCCTTTAACCCCTTCCCAACAATGGACTTACCAGGTACGTCCTGCAAAAACTGTCACTTAGTGACAGAGGACGTACCTGGTAAGTCCAGGTCTCTGTGTGGCTGCACGCCGTTTGGGGACTCCGGAATCATTTAGTAAAAAAAAAATGTTAGCCAGTCGTTAAGGTGACAGCCATGTACGCACGCGGCTGTCACTAAGGGGTTAATGACAGAGATTTCTTCAAAGCATTGCAATGCAATTTGTTGGAGATGATTTTAGAATCCAAGGGGCTAATAAAGCACTGAAATATACAGAAATATGTAGAGTTAGAAAGTACCAGTAACACGTCTAGCATACAAAAAATCTTAACCAATAAGACTCTGGGTCTTTCAAAAGAAAAGAGAAGCAAATATGGAGCAAACCAGCTGCACCATAGTGGGCAAAATAAAGAATGCCTGGATTTAAATTGCTCTTTTAACCCCATTGGAGACCTCTCGATCATTTATGAAACTAAAAATCCAAATGTAATGAACACAAATTTGAAATTGTGATTCTACACAGTACTTCCTTACTTTCACAATGTTTCCACAGATTGTGCACATTGTAATTGCTGATGACACTGCTCAGGGAAATAATGATATTCCAACAAACGCATGACATTAGATGAGTGGGGTAGAAAATTAATTTGTTATCTTTTTCTAACTAAATGCACCTGAAGCGGTTGGGGCTTGTTGTGGTGCTGCTGCCTCAATAGCACTAGAGCTTGTGGAAGCATCATCAAATTACTATCTGTCTCATATCACTGCTGATGATCACAGGCACACGGAGTAGCCTAATACTCCTGCTGCTAAGACAACTCAGCAGCAGGAATTACAACAGTAGAAAATGCCAGAATATCAATAGTGGTGAGTGCCACTGGGTGGCATAATTTTTCTGGTGGTGGTTTGTCTGAAGTCTGTAAACATTTTTGTTCCAGAAATCCTGTGAACATTTTATTTTCAAGCATTGACTTTGCCATGAAAACAAATTTATTTTTTCTTGCAAGTCTGAAGGTCGGTTTGTGACCAAAATGTTGACCTGACCTGTTTGTTGTCAATTTACTAATAAATTAGCCCTTGTAGTCTAATATACATAGACAAGACCACCACTAGTTTACGTGAACGGATGGCTAATCATAGATCATACTGATCAAGAGTTCCGTAATTTAACATTGCCACTCCAACTTTGTAGCTCTCTGACACCTTTGTGACCTATGGGAGACGTCCACTCGAAGCACCAGCCTATGGGAAGTTTCTGAGTGATGACATCACCATCTTCATGAGCGACGCCAGGGTACACTGGAGCATAAAGAAGGAGGTGAGTCTCCACATTGGTTGTCTTGAAAAAGGTCTGTTTGTGACCGAAACATTGACCTGACCTATTTGTTGTTAATTTACTAATAAATTAGCCATTGAGAAGTCCCATGGGTGCTGCCCCATTCTTTAACTATTTATAATACTTTTGGGATTGTGCACCTGGGCCAGTTACATACTGAAGAGTGAGTGCTTTCCACCATTTTGTTTCTTTGTATATATATATATATATATATATATATATATATATATATATATATATATATACACACAAAACAACTATCACATCATGCTCCTGGTTCATGAGTGCCAAAATGTGACGGCACTGTTCGACACCCACGGGGATGGCATCTCTGGGATAGATATGGTTGCTAAGCAACCCACATAAGCAATTCATTGCAATGTTCCTCTTGCCTGCTGAGAGAATGGAGAGTTGTTTCTCCATTGGGGGCTAGGGCAGGTTTGCTGCTCTTGCTCTCAGTCGGCAAGAGGAACATCGCAAATAATTGTTTATGTGTGTTGCTTAGCAACCGTATGTTTCCCAATGATGTCATCCACGTGGGTGCTGAACTGCATCACCACATTTTGCCTCTCATGGACCATGAGGATGATATGGTATATATATATATATATATATATATATATATATATATATATATAGATAGATAGATAGATAGATAGATAGATAGATGGGATATTTATGTCTACAAGACATTTGCCCTGAGGAAAGTCCTGAGGGGATCGAAAGCGTTTGGCTACATGTGAATGCAATAAATTCTCCATAATTCTCCATAATGAAGCCATAATGGCGATACGCGTGGGGCAGGTCGGCTGATACAGATAGAACCCAGGATCCTGTAGTCCTTACTCTGTAGCCCGCTGTGAAGCTCTGATTTTTGCTATTGTACGCTAAGTATATTATTTAGTATATGGATTGGTTATCCTTGTTATTTAGGTGCGCTTTATACGCTTCATATTCCTATACTAGGTTTTGTATGGGAGTTGATATATGGTATTAAGTACTTAGTTGATATTGCTTCACGTATAATGGTATGATTTATATATGATTTCATACATTTTGTGATATATATTGCTAACATTATGTGGGCTTATATGTGTTTTTATGGACTTGATATTTTCCTGGTTTTTCTGTTTGACCAATTGTGGTTTTAAATGTTTTTAAATGATTGGTATATTTTCTATTTCCAAATAAAGATGATTTTTTGCAATTGATTTCTAGTGTTTACTATTGAGTGCCTCATTTAAAGAGATACTGTTTGTAGTTACCATAGAGGGATATTTCCTTTTTCTTTCCCTCTTTGGGGTTCTATAATAATAATACTCTTCCTGACTTCAATGTGGTTCTAAATTATAGTCTTTTTTATTCATTGGTTAACATGCCCGCATATATTTTCCTACTGATTCTGCTGGCCCTCTATTATAGATTATTATTTGGGAGTTCCATGTTGCAGTAATTTGATTGACTTTGTTCATATTTTTTCTCTGTTTTGCATTTTTTCAATGTACTATATCTACAAAACTGTTAATGTCATCTGCAGCATAACAAGTGAGGATATAAAAATTAAATACATATCCAAGAATTACAGCCTGTCACCCTCTGTGATACACAGGGTCAGTGAGTGGCTGTGGTGGTTGACATGGAACTTTGATTAAGTAATTAAGTTACAGTGCATCAAGGAAACATTTTTCTGTGCTCCACATTATGTCTTAAGTGACACATACTAATGAGTACAGTGAGAATGGTGTACTAAGAACAGTTCCAAGAGGAAACCATTTGCAATACAGGAACAAATAAAAATGTCCAAAACTGCAATTGATTTAAACAGTTGTTTAACCCATGGAATTGCTCCTCAATTCATTGGAGACCTCTCCAACTTTCAATGACTTCTATGGTGTAGTTGGTTTGCCAAGAACCACTCCAGTTGTTCTAAGTATATCAACCCATGTGTTGCTTCAGGTTTTTGTTCATGTTTATAAAATTTTCCTGTAATGTAGATTTTTATTTTTTTTTACCTTTTTTATCTGAGAGAAAGATATTGCTAGAATAAATCTGTTTGTTATTTGGTGGTGTAAATTCACTAGGCCTTACGTATCAAAGCATAATGCAGCAATTCTGAACCATAGGGAATAAATACAGATTCTTACAATACCCATTCATTTAAATTGGTCTTTTTAACACTTTGACTGCTAGAAAGATATCCAGCCCTTTGCAAAGCAAAACATTCAAGGGCTTAAATGACTCATTCAGATCAGTTTGAGGTTTTATTTCTTCCCTGAGTTGAAGTTGGTTTGTTCCAGCATGGTGTTACTGGGCCCTATTTATTACATATGGTCTGGTCTAACAAAGGTACAGATGTATGAATTCACCATTGAGACCTACTGGTGTTAGCCTAAGTGTCTAAAATTCTGGGTATCTTCTACAGTGTATGACCACTGTAGTGAATGGGAATTCAACATGTAATCCAATGTAATCCATAGCCAAATAAAGTCCAATTAACCCTAAGAAGAAAAGAAAAATAACTCTATATTATTCTTAATATATATATAATATATTTTTTAATATAAAGTGAACATTTGAAAGTAATAGTGTTACTGAAATGCGCAGCAAGGAATGAGAGGGTTCTTCAGACAGACGCCCAAAGTGCAAACACAAAACAAGCTTGCACTCTCCCATTCTAATTATGAATAGTGTGCCCTGTATTAGGCATGTATAATAGCACTATTGATAAATATAAGGTTTTAGTGCTCACATTTTTGGCCAAAAAGGAGGTGTAAGCTTGCCAACCCCGCCAAGGTACCTCAAGTATTGCAAGTACCTACTCTAAACACCTGAAAACCCTACCTAAATAAAAATAAAAAATACAAATTAAAAATAGCCCCGGAAGAGAGATGTTATACTAAACGCATTGGAGGGGGACCTTTTCTTTTTAAATGTTTGGAGGTCCCCAGTGTATGCAATTAAAAACAATTGACAAAACAATATTTTAAAAACGTGTGAAGGAGTACTTTCCCTGTGTGCCTGCATTGAGTGGATACCTATTCACAAAGGACTGTAGCTCTATCAGTCTTTATAGGTAACATGTTACCACCCTCTCAGGCCACATGAGGAATAATAGGTTGCAGAAAGACAGGGTATATAAAAGCCTATATGAACCTCTTAAAGGCCTAGAATGTAATGGAAAGAATAAATGCAATACATCATTTATTAGTGCCCCAAAGATGTGGGCACTAAAGCCTCATATAACCCTATGATGTGGTGATCTGAGATTTTTAATGAAAACCTTTTTTTAGTTACCCACGTAAACTAGTAGAGATTAATCATCTGCCCAGCCCTACTGTTCTATAACTAACATGCTATAGTTGTACATAGCTGTTCATTATGTTAAATACCAGTTTTGTCATTGACTTTATCAAAAGCTAACAGTTTATAATTTGTTACTGTTATCAACAGAAAAAGGAAAATTACCCTCTCAGGTATGGATTTTTGATTATGTGGCTGACCAGTTAAAAAAATTGGATGTCCCTGCTATACAGCATGGCAGAAGACACTCTCCACCATTGTTAGCAAGTCCAGAATGCCAGCTCTGCAGCAAATGTAATGTAAATGTAATGTAAATGTAATGTAAACAGGCAAATGTAATTTTCTTGTCTTGTCTTGGAAATGTCTTGTAATTACTAAAAAATGGATAGAGGAAAGGAACCCCTCAAAAGTCACACAAACTTAGCTTAGTAAACTGAAATTAGACAGGTGTAGAGACTGAACACTGATTCCAGAGCCTGTTAGTGTGCAGTTAAAGCATAGTACTGTGCCATAGAAAAACCAGGAGACTGATAGAGTAGAAAGTATACCTTTATTGGATAACTTAATGGATCTAGGATGCAAGCTTTCAAGACACTAGGGGCTTGATTCAATTACCACGGGTAGTAAAACCAAAATAATGTCAGTAGTTTTAGTCACAGTTTGGTATTCTATTACCTGCACTGTGACATACAGACAGTTAAAAAAACACACACAACAGGAGTAAAATTAGCTCCCACTGGAAAGAATGAAACATCACATGCATTTGCTACTCAGTGCTGGGGACAGCTGCAGTGGCAGCAGCGTCTTTGACAGTGTAATTGCCGGGGTATATTTGAGACTATGGAATGGATGAAATTATTTTTTCATAGGTGGTAACATTTATTCAGTATTGATTGGGACACTATATTTGTTCATTGGCCTCATATTGTTTATTAGGATTGTAATGTTGGCACAGTTTAACCCTTTGAGTGCTGAAGATGTATGCAATGCATTGATCTTCAATGCCTTGTGTACACCTCCATCACTCAAAAGGTTAACATATACATTGCTTGAATACATATGTGTAATGTGGGTTTTTTTTTGCATTTTTACAGGTACTTCTTTAACAATAAAAGAAGATCAGACAGAAGAGAAAGAAGGAAGATAGACAGTGACAGAAGAAGACGGACAGCTGATGATATGTAAGTGTTTCACAGATCTGGATCTTAGACTAGTAGGGGGTAGTAATGTTGCACTTCACTGTTAGGGGTAGTGTAGGGTTAGTGTTTGGGAGGGTGACTGTATGTTGAACTCATGCTTGGTGCTTGACAGTGTGTCAAGCACCAATCATTAGCGCTTTTCCTTTGATATTCCCATTACTCACGCTATTTAGCATGGGTTTTTGGAACTAAAAACACATGATGGACATTGGACCACAAGCCCGTTTGTTGTGGTTTCAAATGATAGGGAAATTGGATACTGACTTAGACAAATTGTTTCTACGGTCAGTATCCATTTTTGCCATACCAGCTGTTTTACCAGCCACATTTGAATCAAGATTTTACAGCATTAAGTAGTTTCCTTTGATGTTCCCATTATTCATGCTATTTGAGGAAAAAAAAAACTGCAACAAATGTTAGTCGGCAAGTCAAGTCGGCGACCAACATTCGTTGTTGTTCATGCTGGACAGGCAATTGAAGTCTGATGATATAACTATGTGTGTAAATAAGAATTAAATTTTACAGAGTCTCCTCAATTTTTAGGGACTCTGGCTTAATATCATTATAAACTGCTGAGTTCATTATGTATGAAGTATGTTGTGTAATGAAAAACCGAATCATTTAGATCAGTGGTTCTCAACCTTTTTTTGGTCAAGGCACCCCTAACATGCAGTCTGGAAGATTCGAGACACACTTAACATTTTATAGGTAATTTGATCAGCAAGTAATGTAGGCTACAGATTCAGTTCTTATTAGGTCTCACAATCAGAATAACAGAAACAAACATATTGTGTAGAAAAATGTCCAGACATATACAGCTGAAACTCAGTACTAATATTTTATAAAAATCTTTAAAGTAAAGATGGCGCACACTAAGTACATGCCCCTGGCACTCCAAAGTGCCACGGCACCCTGGTTGAGAATCACTGATTTAAATTGTAAGCTTTTGGGAAGGTACCTCACTTGCAGTGTTTCACTTTGCAAAGCACTTGTAACCCTGTATTGTCTAAACCCTTGAATTGTAAAGTGCCACGTACTCTTGTAGCACTATATAAATAAACATATTCATTAATTCAATTACATAACTTCAAATTTGTGTTTTATGGGTAACTTTGGCTTCATTTGCATTTTGGGCTGTTATCTCTCATTTAACCCTGTGAGTGTCAGAGGGGCATACAAAAATCAATGTGCTGGTTACACCTCTGGCACTCAAAAGGCTTAAAAGAAAATCAGTACCTGTATTTTTTAGACTTATATCTTGCCCTCCATTCTATCATTGGTATCAAACCATGGGCACTAGAAACAACACAAACTTTGTGTTGAGTGGTGTACAATTCACTGGATAGCAATGCATTGCTTGCTATTCTGTTCCTTAAAGTGTTAACAATTCTGGTGCATAACAACTGCACTATGTGAATAACAGAAAGGGCTCTTTGAAGCCATGAAGAAAAAATATTTGTTACATATGGTGGTTACTTTGTAACAGAACATTTACATTGGAAAATAGGCTACATTCATGGCTAAAATGCAAAATAAGTACAAGATAATGGTATATCTGCATTTGAAGAGGTGACATAATCAAAATGATTGAGCTAGTGATCTAAATACCTGTGCAACATTATCCTTGAATGAGTGCCAGATGGGTGACAAATACACTTAGAGTGGCAAAATCAGAGTAGTTTTGGTCATGTACAATTTTTCCTCACTGATAAGTCCTGCACAATATCTGTTGCTTATGTTACAGCATGTTCCCCAATTATCATTGTTTCACCAAGGGATAGATAAAATGGCTGAAGCTGGTAAAGTGACTGAGCAACAATGAATAGGTAATGCTGTATAAAGCCTTGTCTGATAGAAATGGAAGATAACAGAAAGAATGATGGACTTTGTAATTCAGGCAAGCAGTTAGCAATTCCAATTTCAGCAATAACTGTCAATGAAACATTTGGCTAAGGTGCGTTTGCAAAATGTTGTCTTGTCTGACAGGGTAAATGGATACTAAAACATAATCTCTATCTAGATGATTCAGAAAAACTTATGTGAATGTTACCTTTAAAGTCAAAAACTGAAAGAATCCCATAAAATGTTGCAAGACAAAATGGATCATATGTTTTTTATAGAGAATCATAATGTGGCATTTTGACAACCCAGAATCAACCTGAGAAAAATTGTGAGGACTTATTGTGCTAGAAAATTACATATTACTTTACCTAGATTCCATTTACTTGCTTTTAAAATGGATCCATCAATTGAAATATGATCATTTATAGACATATTTTAAGATTCTGTTTTGTCAATATAATGTAAATTATTTTAAACAATGCCAATGTGGGATTCTTAAAATGTGATGTATCAGACATATTTCTTAACTTAGTATAATTTTTTTATACAATTGTACTTGTTTTCTTCACAATAGGTTCTTATCACAAATGCTAGACGTTAAACATGAATGCTAAAACAAATGTGAAAGTCTCAACATTTGCAATCATTGAGCTTGAATTCAATTAGACGTGACAAAACGTACTGTAGTATTTTTGTGACGAGTCTTTTGTGTAAAGGATGTTATTCAGATACAGTGAGCGTTTTCCAACAGCATGTAGAATTCTCACTTTCATTTGATATATTAACCCACACAGAGCAAACTCAGTAATGTATATTCCTCTTTAATTGCAGGTGAAAGATTTCCGTGTCAAAGAATACTTTGAAACTGACTTACTGAATTACTGTTTCTTTGAAAACGTCAGTGATAATAGCCCAGGGCATAGTAATTTATCCTACAACTTATTTTTATTAAAGTATCCCCAAGTAACATATTATTAAAGGGATAACTTTGTTTTAACTTTAATTTATTTTGTAGGCATTAAAAAAACATGAAGAATGATATAATTCTTATCTCTCAAACCTTTATGGTTTAAGAGATATTCACAAGCAAAGTTTCCCCCTCCCGCCCCTTTTTCCAAGTGTAAGCCATCTCTTCTCAGATGTGAATCTGGTTGTAAGACCAGACAGATAACAGCAGGGGACAATCTTCTTTGTATGAAAACAATGAAAGCCCTTCCCCCATTGACAAGTTTTTCAGCTTTTTCCCTTATCTTAATTGAAGATTGTCCCTCTCTGCAGTCTACCTGGGTACCTCCCTTCTGATCTGGCTGAACGGGGGGGGGGGATACTTTGCTTGTGAATATCTCTTAAACCATAAAGGTTTGAGAGATAAGACTTATATCGTTCTTCATGTTTTTTAATGCCTACAAAATAAAATAAAGATAAAACGAAGTATTACTATCCCTTTAAGCCCCATTCCACCTTTTCACCCACAATGCTTCCTATTAGACGCTATATTGCTCGATTGACTTGAAACCCTTTGGAGAGTATTTTTTTACCCTTACAGCAACTAATAGTCTATCAAAAAATATGTTTATTTGTAAAAAAAATAGATTTGTAGGACATCAAGTGTATCTAACCCAAATGTGGAGACAGGGGTAAAGAGGCTCTTACCTGCCTACTCCACCCAAGCTGATGTTGGGAGTGTTAAGACATATCAACTATGTGGTTAGTATTTAAGACCCCATAATTAATATATATTAACTGTACCCACCTGAAGTTTTCCAGAGGATCACCCTCTAAACCCACATATTCTATAGGAGGAAGTTCAATTATTTATAAATCAGTACTTAGATCCCAGTACTCCCTAACTGGTTTAATATTTCCAAGGATCTACTGCCCTCCCCTTTTCCCACCCTATTATATATAAGGAGGGGTTATTTATTTGTATTGTGGTGACACTAGATCTCACAACCCCAAAGCTGGGTTAGTTTGGTTAAGGCAGATCTAATGACCCCCTCTACCCCAACTAATTGTTTACTATACAGACAAGTGAAGACACAGGGTATTTGCTGATTATCATACATCAAGGATTTGTAAGGGAAGAGTACTAATAATAATAATTTTATAGTTGTGGTGCATACTTTGGCCTCACCTCAAAGTGCATGAGGTAGAAGCTTAATTAGGGACTTGTCTAAAATTAGGATGTGTCAAATAAAACTGAATTAACATTTGGATATGGTCAAAAAATATATGCTATACAGAGGTTCACTATAACTTTTTGAGAACCAGCGTGGTGTGCAATGCATTGTAAAGCAATGTGTTTCACATGTCTCTGGTTCTCAATGGATTAAAGGAATCACTTTGGAGTAGTATATTTTTTTATTTCCTTCATGGTATACCTGATTATATTTAGGGAAATGCTTCTGTGTTATCTACTTGCATTGGAGATGCCAAAAAAATATTAGTTAGTCCACACTTGTCAGTAGCTGATAATTAGGGTGGGATGAGAGAAAAGTCCCGTGTTATTCTTGCAGAAATATTCGGCAAAAAAAAAAAAAAAAAAAGTTTTCCTCTTTTTCACAGATATAACATCAATTAAAAATTCTGCCTTTTTTCTAAGATCAATGAAATTCAATATGTGCTGTAGATGGGTATGAGATTCCTGATGAAAAACCCCAAACTGTCCACCAAGCTACTAAGTTTTAGCACTCTGTATGCTGTCTGTGCATCCTGTCTGTGTATATAACTTGTATTCTGGCCACTTGTCCACATATATTATCATGTACATTTTCTTGTCATATCATGATTCCAGCTCTCTGCCCATGACAATAACCACCTGCTTGTACAACTCTGGCACAGATGTTCTTGAAAAAATACCTTCAGCTTGGGATATGCCAGTAAGGTTGCAACACATAACATCAGTTCTTTATAAGTTCTGCTTGTTACAAAACAATAGGCAGCCTGTCAACCACCAACAATTTGGCAAGTTTGCCATTCATTATTTTTATGTGCATTGGCAGCACATAGAAGAACTGCGTAGCTCAATTGTTTAGGTGGTGGAGGTGGAGTGAGTTGGTGGTGGCAGGTGTAGCAATTTTGAGGACTCTGAGTTTTGTCACCTCTATCTCAGTCTGAGAGTCATCCTCCTCAGCAGTAGGAGGCATGGGTGTTATAGTTACTGAGGAAAATGTTGTCCCATTTACAGAGACAATAAGAATATTACTATTATGTCCCACATGGCCCTGTGTACCTTTAAGAGTACTGCTACTGCTGCTAATTGTTGCACCTTTGACATACTTCCAGTGTGTCTCCCAATCAGACCCAACTTTCAGGAGATTCAGGTGAGTGTGAATAGATATGAGGGTGTGCGTAGATATGATTTTGATTTTCCCTGCTTGCATAATTTTTAAATATAGTAACATATTTAGCTATTGAATCCATGATTTAGATTTTTGAGGGACTACTATATCATTGTACAATAGGGGCTAGATACTGCAATAGTACTAGTAGTAGTAGGCAGCAATGGGGGTGCACCATGAACAAGAGCAGAAGCATTCACAGTTAGGGTTCTTGAAATATGTTGCTTCTTACTCTGAAAGCAGTGACATTGATGATGATTGAAATGAAATGTGCATTTTTAGTAAAGTTAGTAGATTTTACAGTTAATCTCTCAAAGAGGTTATAAATAGCATTTTTATTTGCAGGTACAGCTGATTTTTTTTTGTTTGCCATATCATAATTACTCTCTTCTTGATCTGGATCATAAGCAGGGGAGGAGCATGAAGGCACATATTCTAATTCAACATCAACAATGCATGCACGTTCCACTACATACTAAAGGTCAGTGCATGGAGGTGAGGGGCTGAGATATGAGCTCAAATTAAAATCTCCCCCACCTCCATACTCTGACCTGTATACTATAGTATAGTGGAATGTCAGTATGAACATTATATTTTGTTGATTCAGAATATGTCCCTCCACAGCCCTCCCCTTCTTTTGAGACAGATCCTATAAACCCATTAATATAATCCCTTTCCAACAAGGAGTGACATGAAGAGGTTAATGCTAGGTGATCATGTGATCATTTGCCATTATTTTTGTGCTTCTAGCACCCTCTTTGGTATGTCAACTATTACCAGTGGTGTGTTATTTCTATTAGGAGAGGAGCTGTTAACAAATACTGTATGATCTACATAAATGGGGTAACAAAGGTTCAATCAACCACCCCCAAAAACCACATCTCATGGAGTAGTAACACAACTGCTTAGAGCTTTTGGGGCAAATGGATGTTATCATTCAGCACTTGAGATCAGCCTATCTGATCAGCTTCTGTCAATCAAATCTAATTATTAACACATACTTTTAAAGGGCTTGCTATTACTATGATCCCCTGTTTAAAAGCAAAGAAACGATCACATTGATTAACTCAACTTATGCTTAAAAATAAGAAATGCTTAAAAAGTTTAATAAATCTCACCAGAAGTTTTTGAATTAATAAAAAAATAAATAAACAATAATAGCTATAGTGTTTATTTCGCACATGCATAAACAGGATATATGTACATAACAGAAATTGCATATGAAATAAATAAATTGCATGGTTATAAATTTATACTCTTACATTAATAGTGTCAGAATGATTTACAGCGATAATTGGTTAAACATTGACTTAATCTCATCCGTGTCTATTTAGTCACTCTACATTTCACATTTCAAGTTAAATTATATTATAGAGTTACCTATCTTTGAAGACCAGGCTACATGTGTCAAAATGAAATTGGCACATTTCAAAGTGAAGACTTTGTATTCCTGACAGTGACAGTGCGACTGATACCTCTGAGAGAAGGCTCAGCTGTCATTCAGTGACCCAATAATGCAATGGTTCTATCGCCTGAGTCATATTCTTGCTTCACACATACCAGGATACAGCTCCCTTGAGATTCTGAATGCCAGTAGGAATGGAAAGACAACAGCAGTGAAAGTGTATCTATCAAACATGTGCAATTCACGGCTTAGACAGCATAGCAAATTTCCCTTATTCCTAAACTGAGAAATGCAAATGCTGCATTATTTCTATTGGCACTTATAAATGAAATACACAAATATATTGCATTGTATATTAATGCACCGAATCCAAATTAAAAAACCATTAGATTAAATGAATGCACCAAAATCACCAAATTAAAAAACCATTAGATTAAATTGAAGCATATTAGACATTATTTAGCCATCCCTAGTCTAGAGACTGTAGGATTGCAACAACTACATGTGCTATCCCATCATGGACTTTGATTTGGAGGATTGTAACTGAAGTTGCTTATGTTAAAGGGATAGTAATACTTCATTTTATCTTTATTTTATTTTGTAGGCATTAAAAAAATATGAAGAACGATATAAGTCTTATCTGTCAAACCTTTATGGTTTAAGAGATATTCACAAGCAAAGTATCTCCCCCCCTGTTCAGCCAGATCAGAAGGGAGGTGCCCAGGTAGACTGCAGAGAGGGACAATCTTCAATTAAGATAAGGGAAAAAGCTGAAAAACTTGTCAAGGGGGGAAGGGCTTTCATTGATTTCATACAAAGAAGATTGTCCCCTGCTGTTATCTGTCTGGTCATACAACCAGATTCACATCTGAGAAGAGATTGCTTACACTAGGTAAAAGGGGCGGGAGGGGGAAACTTTGCTTGTGAATATCTCTTAAACCATAAAGGTTTGAGAGATAAGACATATATCATTCTTCATGTTTTTTAATGTCTACAAAATAAAATAAAGTTAAAATGAAGTATTACTATCCCTTTAAATGCTTGTGGAATGAGAGGGGTGAACAATGCACTGGAAAGCAATGCTTTGCACACTATTCTGGGAGCAATGCATTGCATACTTCTGTGGTCTTCCAGCTGTGTAAGTCACAAATGTGGAAGGTGAGACAAACGTTCAAAACTGTGCTTAAAAATTACAGGAAAAATAGGTTGAATGCACTTAATGTATTTATTCATTTTGCACCAGTTGTGCTTTTATTAATACATTCAAGAAGTCTAATTGCTTCTAAAACAATTACATGGCTTCCAAATATTTGTACATATAAAACATGCAGCTTTAGATGCTAATTTTTCCTTTGTACCTTTAAAATTCACTTTTTCTAAAAGTGACTGTAAAGAACCAGGGGGTTCACCACAGGTGGAGCAAGCACCAACCAGAAACAGTAAGCTAAATAAATGAATATTTATTGCTGAACAGTACTCAGTGAAATAAACAAACACTGAGGAACCAATGCAAATGTTGGAGACGGCTGTTTTTTCTGCCTATGGAATTTTTTTAAGCAGAGTAAGACAGTCAAATGCCTGTACTGTGAAAAAATACAGACAAAAAAGAAAAAAATCTGTTGGGTGATAAAGTTAAGAGGTGTTTTCAGCCATAGCAAATAATGAAAACACTTTATCAATTCAAATGTCTGCTTTAGCCATGAAGATTCGATAAGGGACTCATTTTATCGCAGGAAATTTAAGACCCATTTTTTTGGGGACTAGAGTCACTTATCGGATCTTAAAATAGCCAAAGCAGAAACTGAAAGTAAAAAAAAAATTTTAAAAACCTAAGCCCACAGTGGATGTACTGATATGGGGCCCTAAGCCCCACAATAATTCCAAAATATCTAAAATGTGTCCAATGTTAGTAAAATTAACCCTATGAGTATCATTGGGGTATAATTAACCCACTGGCACTCATAGGGTTAATCCGACTAAGTAGCAAGCCAACATCGCATTACAAGTAACACTTACCATTAATCCTGATGTGCAGCAGAGTCCTCATCATGCTGGTCATCTTCTGTTCTTCTTTATTCTCTTCAGCCTTCTCTTCTTCCTTCTCTTCTTTCTTCCTGCTGTTAAAAACATACATGTATTGTGTACCCCTTTTACACTAAAGGGGTTAAATTATGTTTTATTGTGGTTAATATTTCTGCATTATACTTATACTTTTGATTTTTTTTTTTTACAGCAAGAAAGAAGAGAAGAATGAAGAGAAGGCTGAAGAGAAGACTGAGGAGAAGGATGAAGGGAAGACTGAAGGCGAAGGACAATGGATGACAGGTAAGTGTATCACAGTTTAGTTAACGATCGGTGCTTGGCAGTATGTCAGGAACCGATCATTAGCTTTTTTTCATTTGAAGTTCCCAATACTGCCGCTATTTACTGGTGTATCCATTTTGCCCTACCAGCTTTTTTAGCGCAAACGTTTGCATCAAGCCCTGAATGTGCAGTTCCCTTAAATAATCACCTATTCAATACACATTTACTATTCATGGATATGCATTAGGTAAAAAAAACCTGATCATGGACAAAATCTCATTGAAAACTATTAATCATATGCATGTTGAACCTTGTCCTTTTTCTATGTAATAAAATAATTTATACCTCCTGTCTAACTGTATAGTTTCCAAATTTCTAATCTAAGTGTTTTGGAGTAAGAACTTTGTAGTTTATTTTTGCAATTTTTTAATTATTTTTATTTTACATGTGCATGGAAGGTTTTATTAAATACAATTTTTAGAGGGGTGAGATTGATGAGGCAAGCAAATTAACATTGACTTGTAGTTATAAGGCTCAATCCAAAAATATTGTTCTTTGTCTGTTAGTTCCTGGTTCAGAACAGCATATGCAGAAGGGTCTGAAAGGTAATTGGCAATTTGAGTAAAAACTAACTTTTTTTCCTATATATTAAATCCTAATCTCTTTCTATTTTAAAAAAGACATTATGAGTTTTTTTTACAAGCAAAAAAGGATTGTACAAAGTATGTATTCATAATTGAGGGTAGGTTAAAATGGTTTATTTTCTGTTTAATAAAATTAACTTCCCTTAGCTTCTTATTCTTGAAAATAGAATAGAGGTTTATTCAAACAGAAAAAAAAAAGTTTAATTAAAAGTGCGATTTGGGACCTTTACACAGAAAAAATTCCTATGTCCCTGTCCCAGAACAAACTTCCTGCACAATGTGTCAATTACTTGGAGTAAATTCAATATTATAGCGATACCAGTTACATCAATTGTACTTATCCAAAAACCTCACAGTCATAGTCCTTATGGATTAGATGAATAATGAAATTAAGATGATAAATGAGTGTATGAATGTATATCACAGTCAAAATATCCTCCAGAAGAAAAGAATAAGAATGAAATTGTACTTATCTAAATGAACCAGATACAAACATTGATGAAACGATGAGGATGAAAAGGAGATTAATGATGACAACAGACAAAAGATGTAACAAACTGTCAGTCCAGTCTTTTCTGTGCTTTTAATATTAGGCCTATTCAGATGCAGCTCCCCAACTAGGACATACTCTACCACAGAAGACTCAGGTGTGTGCAAACTCCCTTCGCATTTTCTCTGGCCAAGTATAGAGAACCATGCATGCTATACCCAAACAGAAGCTCAAAAGAAACCTGTGGATTCCTTGGGTACCTCCATATAGGAAAACAAAAGACAGGGTAGATACGTCTCCCAGGTGTTTCTATGGGACTCTACAAAGGACTTAACTTGTCTTAGAGTCCCATTAACTCTTTCACCCAGACCATTAGTTTGGGGGTGATAGAGACGGGTCACAAGGTGCAGCACTATTCACCTTCTTACATAGACTCTTCTGCATCAGGGAGGACATAAACTGAGTTCTATGATCAGCAAGCATTTCTTTAAGAATGTCCAACTTCTAAAATATGTAAAGTAGGAGTCAGAGACTCTCAGCTAGGAACAAGCCTACAATAGAAAACTTGCAGGTTCTCTAGGAATGGTGCCCTACCCAGGGTGCAGTCTCTTTTAGCCCACTAGTGCCTTTCACAGAGAGGAAATATCCTAAAGCATATCATATTGGTCCTGCCAAAATATCAACCCAGCCACGAAATGCCAGGCAACTCCTGACTGAGGAAGACTTGATAGACAGCAGATAACATTGTGAATTTTGTTGAGGGCTAAGGCAAGACATCACACTCCATCAGTTGTGTACTGCAGAGAGTAAAAACACACACAGTAGTTGAGTAATGTCCAGCAAATGCACAAGGGGCAGAGGGAGATAAAAAGGTGGAACAGTGCAGGGAAGTGGGAGTAAAGTGGTAGTTCAAAAAGTGACTGCAGCAATGGTTGATGCAGGATGTGCAATAAATGATGACGATCCCTCTCCTCCAGGGGTGGGTGAGGTTTGGCAAAGACCCACCAGTCACACAATGCCAGTTCCCCACCACCATTACCTTACACATCTGCCACATTATAGGTTGTACACTAGATTGCTGAAGTAGGAAGTTAGTGTTGTGGGCAAATGACATGTGCACTTTGCATGCTAACACATTTTTCAAGGTATACATTGCTGTAGGATTCACAGCTTTGACTTTCAGCTACTCATTTCTCCACTATAGCTCTGAAAATAAGTAATTTTGTGCTGGGAAATTTGGCACCATAGGAAAAATAGGTGAAAAATGTGTTGGAATAGGAGAAAATGTGTTGAAAAGGAGAAAATGTGTTAAAATAGGAGACATATGTGTTGCAATAGGCAAAATATTTGCTGGAATAGACAAGAAAGTAGGAACATCTTGCAACGGAGAAAAGAAGAAATCTTTTGCAACAAAAAGTCATGCAGGAAATTTTTCTCACTCTTTGCCCACTCCTACTATTTACCAGAGGTGTTGAATATAACTAAGGAACCCACCGATACAAAATGTTTTCCCTATGATTGGAAGGGACTCTGTAGGGGCATACTTCACATACCCTGATTTTGCCACCATTTGACAGGCAGTACAAAAGTAACAATAATTTGCTGTGGCTGTGCACATTCCAAACCAAAACCCACAAAGATTGTGATGCGACAAGCCCACACCTAAAACAAGCAAAAAATTGTGTTTTGTTCTGAGAAAATAAATTTCTATAACCATATCAGACTGGTCCAACCCACAGTTCAGCTTGGAAATGTCAGGCAAATTCCGTCCACATTAAAGAAACAGCACAACCACAGAAGTACTTTTCACCCTATGTGAGCCTCATCAGTGTAGTGTGGCTTATTGCTTCTAGGCCCATGGATGCCAAGGGCCCATGTCTGTGATGCCCTTTAAACCTAAGGAGAACTGAAAACAAAGTTGCCAGAGTGTGTACTTATGAATCGTTTTCTCCAGTTACAGCAACCGCTCCCTCACCTTTCCTAAACTTGGCAAGCTGATGGTGGGTTATCAAAACCACAGTGGAAATATATTCCTGTCTGACCTTCCCCCCTCCATACACACACCACACACATACATATAACATAATCAGAATCATTAAAACTGCTAACAGGGAGAGAACCTCTCTCAGATTCCAGCTGGCTAGACTTAACTGGTTCTAGCACAGACAAGCTTTCTATTACCCTTTGCCCTCCCTCCCAGTCTTGCAAATTCTTTGCATAGTTCCTTTGCCACCTTCAATCCATCATGTTCATAAGGGTTGTCCGTGGAGACATACCGAGAAAGCAAATAGCCAAAATCCTTTTCCAATAAAAATTAATAGATATATCTTCAGACACTCCCACATTCCATAAATCCCTCCCTACACCCCAATCCAGGTACACACATGTCATAGACACTGCAGAGAGAACCCCACCAATTTCTTAGATGCACATAGTTTTCCCAGGATTTATATTTTATGAGCTCACTAGTATCAATAGTATCAGGGTGACAGCAGCGCCACCATCTGTGAGCCTCACTGCCACCTATTCAGCCACAGTGACAGACTGCAGGTTCCCCTCTTGCTCACTCCTCTCAGCTGAAATTAATTCAGTAAAACAACAACCAAAAATAAAAGTGGAAATACTGTTGTTTTACCCATCAGGAATATCTATCTAGTTATCTATGTATCTATGTATCTATCTATCTATCTATCTATTTATCTATCTATCTATCTATCTATCTATCTATCTATCTATCTATCTATCTTTTTAAGGAACTTTTTAATGAAAAAAGTTACTGCAAGGTATTTAATTCAATATTATTGCTGTTCTCACAGCTAATGGAGTTTTGCCTTCTGTGCGAGGTAGTATGTCTGAAGTATATGTGAGGAAGCAGATAATGCAGGTAATGATGCATTAAGTTTTACTGGTAACTGTTTGTCTCAGTCTGCTTTCTTACCTTACACTGAGGGAAATGGATAATTGGAATTTAAATGTGCTGTATAACTATTCAAGAAGAAAAGCGGTAAATACAGTTTAAAGTCATATATAAATCGAATGTTCTGATGATTTTTAACAAAATGTGTTCTGTACACTATAGGAAACAAAGACCTTGAAATAAATGCTCATCTCTGAAATGTTATCGGTAACATCACAATGTAGACTGAAAATTATATACTAACTTGTAAAATGCTGCAAGACAGCAGATGACCTGTGGGACATTAATTTTCTTATGTTTATCACTGAAGTGTGGTAGATTTATGAAAGTCTCTAGTTTTAACAGATTTATGCTGTTTTCAACAAACGTTCTTTACACTACATGATAGAAACTTTAGAATACATTGTTCCAGTTCAGATAACACATAAATCTAGAAATGAAAACCATAAAGTTTAGAACAGGAGATAAAAATAGTCACTGTATGAGTATTTGCACAGCAAAATATGAGGAAAAGCAAAGTTGATTACATTCAGTAATGTATTCAGCCCGATTAATCATTTTCATTTGCATTTTTACTGTAACATATGCACATGAGAGGGAAGATGTACTAAGGTGAGATAAACTGCCAAGTAAAATAAACTAATTCCTATTTTTTTCCATGTATCCAATACATTAAGGTATCTCCAACTTCTCTCCATAGCATATCACAGAAGATAGAGATTTTAGTCTCAGTGCATAGTTTATCTCACCTTAGTGTATAACCCCCAGGAAATAGTTTCCTGGTCAGAGACTCTTTGATCTAAGGTTCGATAAATCTTTCATAGAGGAGATAACCTTTCTTGCATGATAAACTCTCAAATTCTATTCTTAACTTATTCTGAAGACCTCACACTCTAAGATTTCTCAACCTGTTGACTTCTTTGTGTAAAGGCTCCAAAGAATATCAAAGGAAATTGATAATTTATCACACTGGAGATGTTATCTCTTCTTTGTTACACCTTAGTGAATAACCACTGGGGAAAGGGACATTTAGGTGAGGGAAAGGGAAGAGAAGTAACTCCAGTGAGATAAATCTTTCATATTTCTATGGTGTCATCCTGGAGCCCTTTTCTGTACATGTCAATGATTATGCAAATAATCTTGTCTGGTTCTGGATCAGCCTACTTACAAAAATTCTTTAACTTTGAACATGTGTGTTGCAATTGGAGAACGTGTCTAGTATGTATACATCTTACCAAGGATATTGAATGGGTCAATTGGTCGTAGGCTATTGGTAACTGTCAGTTCCTAAATAAATTGGTCTGGAGAGGACCATCACTGTCAACAAATAAGTAAGGATTGAAGAATGTTAACTTATTCATTTAAGAGATCCATGATGAATTGCTCACACAATTCCTCATCTCAGTTAAACAATGCATTATCAATATACTGAATCAACATAGTAATGTGGTCAGTATGCTGAGACAGATTGTTTAAGAAGAGCACCCCACCAGCCTAGATATAAAATGGCATAGGTGGGAATGAATGCTGTTCATATTTCAGGACTAGAATGGGCAACATTTTTCAGCTCAAAAGCAAAACAGGTGAAAAATGGCACATCCTCATGAGCAGGATATTTTGCAGAAAAAAATTCAAATTTACTTCTTTTTCCATTTAGATTATTACATTGAAATCAAGGTAAGGCTGAATCACCCTCCACCACCACTACCACCATTTGATACATTACCCTTTTTCCCTCAGGATAACATAAAAGTATTGTTAGGTTTCTGCAGAATTTAATTCTGTGTTTGTTAGAGAGTGTGAGAGAGAGAACTTGTTAATATAGGCAAACAAAGTGAAGTTGCTGTAATATAGCAATTGAGAGCAAGGAAATCCTAAACAATTCAACAAGTATGTTAATAACAAAACAATTAAGGTTAATATTGGTCCTCTTAAGGCTACAGGCTCTTAAGTGCTACAAGGGATTATCAAGGCATCACTCAACAATGCTGTGGCAACTCCTCTGGTACTCAAAGGGTTAACCATACAACAAACAAGTTGATAGGATAACGATCACATGCTACACAGGGGACATTCACTAAGTGGTGACAAAGAGATGGTGGAGAGATATCAACCCTTACATACCCTCACTTCACCAATCCCAATGTTAGTCCATGGAGAATAATCAATTACATGAATCAATTTGCTAAGATCCCATTGTATAGACTCCATGGAAAACATTGGAAATGGGTAAATGAGATCACTGGAGAAAGCAGCATGATGTTCAGTTCAACAGGTCTTCATTACCGCTTACTGAATCACAAAAAGGATGGATCAGGTCACACATCACAGTGCCACTGAGAATAACTGGTTGTATGTGCAACACACAGGCCAAAACTAATTCCCCATAATTAAAGGTGAAAGAAGTAGGCCTTGGTGTTGTGTCTGCAATCATTTGCTCTAACTTGAAATGACATATCTCACATTTGATTCCCACATGGATCCTCAGGGGTGCTAATGCCATGGATGGATGTTACACCAGCCACTATTTGCAGGATACACATAGGAACCAAATATGAACCATTTTAGCTTGGTCTCCAATAGGCCATGAATCATGGATATCTCAGATTGAGTATGGTTGTCTCACTCAGAAGGATGGATGGGCTCATCCAGAAAAAAAACATGCCTCAAACAAAGATATCCTTCACTACTGGCTTGATTGTTGCCCTTCAGGATTCAACTGGAACACACCTCATAGACAGGATCCTGCCCAGTTCATCAATCTCTGATTGCCAGGGTGGTATCCCATGCATCACAATGCAATGCATAGGATACCAACATGACAACCAGAGAGTCACCTGTAAAATAATGCAAAATCGTGCATTGTACGGGATCATCTAATAAGATAGGGTTGAATAACACTTGAATCCTACTGCAGATCTGTTCAAAAAAGATATGTACACAATGAAAAACAGTCAGAAATGTATGTGGATACGTACCTTTCAGATGGGTCCAAATATGTCCCAACACAATGTGAACCCAGAGGTCAGTTCACTATGTGTGATTGCCTTACTGGGCATATATGTGCACCAATCAAAAACAAATTTTTATTGATATCATCAAAATACACATACCTAGTATATCCCACCCTACTTAGATGGGATAAACGAGGTATGTTTATATTTAAGTTAGTTTTTGATGGGTGCACATATATAGCCAGTAAGGCAATTACATTTACTGACTGGTGTCTGGCTACGTATCTTGTAAGGATATATGTGTATCCGTATGCAAGGTACATATCCACATACATATCAGACCATTTCTCCTTCTGTGTACCTTTAACGGGATAGCAATGGTTTCATCTTGATGTAATATTGTAGGCATTGTAAAAAGATGTGGATCGATGTTAGTCATATCCCTCAAACCCTCATAGTTAGACAGATATTGCTCTGTGTGACAGCTGGAGATAGCAGTCATTTGACCACACCGTGGCTCTTCAGCAGAGCCAACATTTTCCCATTTAGAGATAAATACTTCTTTGGAATGGTCTACAAAATGTGCCTGGTTTGCAAGCACACTTTGTGGACCATTCCAAAGAAGTATTTATCTCTAAATGGGGCAATTTTGGCTCTGCTGAAGAGCCTCCATGTGGTCAAAAGACTGATATTTCCAGCTGTCACATAGAGCAATATCTGTCTAACCATGAGGGTTTGAGGGATAGGACTAACATCTATCCACATCTTTTTACAATGCCTACAATATTACATCAAGGTGAAATTAACCATTGCCATCCCGTTAAAGGTATAGTAATACTCCAAGTGTGAGAGGAAAAATAGATGTTGTAGGGTTTAGCCCCCGAGTAAAACAAGGGTATTCCCACTGCTGATAGGTGTTGTATTCAAAAAGTCTTACAGCTCAAAATTGAATATTTTAGGGGCAATATCCCAGTGGCCTGAAATTGTACAGTGGTGCTGTTGCTACACCATCCTATGGACAGCTCTGGTCCCGGGACCAGAAATATCCATGGGATGATGTAGCAACAGCACCAATGTACAATTTCAGGCCACTGGGATATTGCACCAAAGAAATTCAACTTTGAGCTGCGATACGTTACGAATGAGACACCCTTCAGCAGTGGGAGTATCCTTGTTTTACTCAGGGGGATACACCCTACAACATATATTTTTCTTTTCACATATTAAGTATTAATATCCCTTTAATCCTATCATGGCTACATTTCACACAATCTCATTTCTCCACACAGCTTATGGGCCTCCAGCACAGCAGGACGACTGTGGAGGAGGCTACCTGACCACCCAGTTTGGAGTATACAGAGGAGGGGACCAGCCGGTAGCCACCGTACTCACCACCCACACCTCCTCCACAGCTGGCTGCTCCCCAACTGGCTGCACCACCACAGGATGCTCCCCAACTGGCTGCACCACCACATTATGCTCCACCCCATTACAGTGCCTGGATGCAACAGGAGGAGAGGTGGATGCATCCCACCACCTCCAGGAGCTACTACCCTCCAGCAGCACCACCACCAGTAAAGCAATGGACTGTGGCCACCACCTAATATGGGCCATATTCCTCCCAGATGGACCTACCCTCCTGGATGGCTCCCCAGCATGGCCCCAGGTATGATCCTAGGTGGGGGCCAATCACCTACCAGTGGCCAAGGTATGACCCTTGGTCACTCGACTACCAAACCCTGGGCCTGATTGGGGAACCCCAGCTCCCTCTACCGAGGGAATTCTTTACTCCACCACCAGCACAGACATCAGTGGGCAGCAGTGAGTCACTTGATGTGGTGGGCATATACCCATCATCTGCAGCAGCCACTCTACCAGCTGTCACAGCAGCAGCAGCCACAGCACACTCAGCAGCAGCAGAGGACACAGCAGCAGCAGAGGACACATAAGCAGTTGAGGACACAGCAGCAACAGAGAACACAGAAGCAGCTGAGGATACAGCAGCAACAGAGGACACAGCATCAGCTGAGGACACAGCAGCAGCTGCCACAGCAGCAGAGGATTCTGACACAGCAGGAACCCCACCAGCAGAGTCACAGGGCACATTCACCTCAAGCATTGCACATCCCACGGGGATGGAGGCAGAGTGCATAGCCCTAAAAAGGAGACTACTCTGGGCATGCCGCAGTACAGACCAGAACATCTCAAGGAGCCGGAGGGAATCCCAGATGAACACTACCAGGATAGAGGCAAGGATCCATGCCTTGGAGTTGGGGGTGACAAGGATCAACACACAACTCCATTAGTACCACACGGAGATGATGGACATGTTTGGACAGGTGCTGGTGGAGTTGTGAGACCACAACCGCGGGGAGAACCTGTGTGTAGAGAGAAAGCTGCGGTCCACAGAGGGGTCCACTGCACCCATCACTCCTTCCAGTGTGACCCCTGAAGCCACACCTAGGGTTCAAAGGATGACCAGGCAATCAGCCAGGGCATCCACCTCTGGCACCCAGTCAAAGGTCCCCCCCCAAAAAAAATAAACTGCCCAACTTGTTATGTTCCCCCTTAATAAACAAAACATTGTGCTTTTAAATCCTGTTTGATATGCTTTGTGTTTAGTGATAGCTTGGGTGGCAGAGTTGTCTCCAATGCATTGCCAAGCAATGCAATGAACACAAATGTCTGCCTAGGTAACATGTTTGTGGAATGTTACAACATGGGTTCACGCACACACAAACCACTGTACAAATTCAACTGGCAATCACCCATCCCTGGAGCCATATAACATGAAAGTGTTATATGGCAATGTTGTGGGTTGAATTTGAACAACAAAACATAACCCTTAGCACAACAACTGGTGCAACACTGAACATTTGTCTGCATAAATTGTTGTATTTAAGGGGTTAACCAAACAAACAGCTATTTGACTTAGTAGAGAACTAACAAGCAGGACAGATGGAACATGCAGCAAAATAGTCTTTGATTCACGCTATTATTGTGAAACTGACTTACTGGGGCACCCAATGTTCATGCTAGGATTTCAATGTGTAGCACACACATTGTAATCCTGGGGTGAGCATTGGGTTCTCCAGTAAGCTGAGTTGTTGTTTTACTAAGGATGTAACAGACTTCACCAGTGATAACACTTGTCCGTTTAGTCTGGTTGTTTGTTGATGTAGCCCATGTACTGAGATATGTCAAACTAAAGCAATCTCAGAACATTGATTATATTGAGCAACACAGAAACCATGGACATGAAATCACTGTGGAAGTATGTCCCCTGTATCACCACTTTATCAATCCCAACACACATGAGTGTATCACTGCCATCATCTGTTTGCATGAATACATTACAGAGTCCACTCACTGCGAAACAAGTAGTGGGCTCCTGTGATGAAGGTCATGCCTTCCCATGTATGGGGGATACTCTAGCCTTGAGTGTGTTTCTGCATTGACAAATGTGTAATCCAACATTTCTTCATACAGACACAGATTGAATAGTGATGGTTCTTCTTTATTGTGACTCAAAGTACATTAGAACGTACATGTGTTTTCTGGGGATATTGCCTATATGCATTAAACACTTGTATGAGCACACTAAATATACTTTGAAAATAAATATGAATATTTTAGAAACACTACTGTCCTGCTCATGTGTTTTCCACAAGGTCTGACAACTCTGTAGATGAGTATTCTAACTGTACAGGATTGATACTTGGATATTAGTACACACATGAATTTGTGTTTTCTGTGTCTATATGAGAATATTTCAGTAGAGGTTGCTATGAACATCAGGTTAAACATTGGATCACCAACACAATTACTTGAAACACCAAGGGGTGAGCTTCATAGAAGTGTTGTCAAGACATTAGTCCAGTCACATGGAAAATCTTCAGTTTAAGGATAGATCATGCTATGGATGCCTATGGGACAAGAGGACAGGATTTGGAGCAGCACCCTCAAAGTGATCATCATACAACAACTTCAACTTCATAATCCCCTAAATATTTTTTGTTACAGGTGAGTACACAAACCATTGCTTTGTAATGTGTTGTGTACTCGTCTGTAACCCATTATGTAGAGAAATAAGGGAATGTGAACCAGGCTTAAGGATATGTGCCACTGACATGAATACACAGATCAACAAATATGTTCTGAGAGCTCTATGAGTTTGGGCTGACACTGTGAGAGTGACATTGGCAGCCCAATTTTATTTGTTTCATGGAACTATTAGGACATATTTGTTGATGTGTGTATTCATGTCAGGGACACATATCACTGCACACTCACAGGTCAGTATGGTGTCCCTGGAGATCTGATCCACATTTCATGACCTCTATGTTGTGTAACAATACCACTGTAGATCCCTCTGCTGCTCTAGCAAACTACAGGTCCCATGTTGACTCTAATGGCCCTTTAACCCCTGATGTGACAGAGTGTTATTCAATGCATTGCATTGGATAACACTCTTTCGCTACAAGGGTACCATGGTTGCTCTGGCTATGATCATGGCAAATCACGTTAGTTGCTGTCAATCAAGTCCTGGAAGATGCTGAACATGGGTTATGTGTTGTACCTTGTTTCTCCTGGGGTATGCATGATATCCTTGAGGTAGCAATGTCAAAATGTAGAAGGGAATGGAAGATGTTTTTGGAATCCCCACACACAATGTCCCACGTCCATGGTATGGATGATGTTTGGGGCCATACTGCTGCCAGTGCAGTGCTGTGTCAATGATCCTGTGGGGTGAAACAGAACATCATGTGCGGTGAGGTTAATGTGTTGACACCAATTCACAGGACTGATGGAGGACTTGCATGGATTATTTGAATGCCTGTGTTATACTCACAGCTAAAGTGGTCTGTGATGAGCCTATCTCTGATCTGCCCCCCTCTTAGGGACTCCTCAACATGGCCGGTGTCCATGGGCACTTCAGGTATGGGGGGCCCTGGATATCATCCACCAGCCTGGTGTCCACTGCGATTTTGTGCAGTACTGCACACACCATTATGATGTGACACACTTTTCCTGGGGCATACTGCAGTGTTCCCCCCGATTGGTCCAAACATTGGAATCGAAACTTAAGGAGGCCAAAGGGCCGCTCAATGTGTGTTGGACATACTAGCTGTTACTCAGGGGCATGCTGAGCAGTGTTGTGTGTACGCCTGTGGATGTGGTGTGATTTTGTATTATGAACTCACCCAGAAGCCATCCCCCTGTATAAGTTCCATTCTCAAAATCTCTGTGGACTGAGGAGTTTTGGAGAATATATGAATCATGAGAGCTGCCAGGATATTTTGCACAGACATTCATAATCCTCATGTTGCTGTCACACACCATCTACATGGTCATGGAGTGGAAGTTCTTCCTGTTGATATGTGCATTACGTGCTGGGACTTTGATACGGACATGGATGCAATCTATAGCACCCATGACCCTGGGCATGCCTCCCCTTGCATAAAAGCCCTGCTTGAGATGTATCCACTCCATGTTGCTGGTGGGGAAATGCATGTAGGTACCGGCCTTGCTTTTGAGGGCTGGCAAGACCTGAGCCAGCACTCTAGAGAATGTGGCCTGTGACATGCCAGATGCGTAACCTTCAATGAACTGGAAGGCGTCACTTGCCATGACGTGTATGGCACACAGGAGATTTTGCAGGCCAGTGAGGGCATGGTTGTGGATGTAAATGGGATCCACCTGATCCTTGATGACTTCATACAAGGCAATGATGCTGTGCAGCCTCAACCTGTAGCTATCAATCACCTCATCATTGGTCATTCCATAGATAGTGACCCTTAGGCGGTATACTCTTGGCCTTGGTGGTCATCTATACATCCTCCACTGCTGCAGGGGTCCTGTTGCTGTGGAGCATCCTGTTGCTACAGCTGTGCATCTGCAGGCAGGTGCTGTCCTCCAGGTGGGGATGGGCTCCTGTGTGGCTCTTGAGCAAGAGCCTCCTCACTCGCAACAGGTGAAGGCTGTTGATCAGGTGTGCCTGGGGCTTGCTGGTGTTCCCTAGCGCTCACCCTTGCATGCCTTCTCCGCAGTATTCTTATCAATACGTATCTCAACATACTTATTGTACTCTCTCTCTCTCTCTCTCTCTATATATATATATATATATATATATATATAGATGCATATATTTAAAGAGGCACTCACGCTTCCAGGGTCCATTGCCTGGGTGCTAAATTCCAGCCATATTTGTATCAAAGTCAAATAGAAAAGCACTCTCAGGACTTGTAAATCAGTGAAAAGGAAGGTTCAGTTTCTTGTATTACATCCTTGATGAAGGTTACTATGAGATAACCGAAACGTTGATTTTCTTGTAAATAAACCCACTTTTCACTGATTTACAAGTCCTGAGAGTGCTTTTCTGTTTGACTTTGATAGGTAGGTGATGAGGTGAGTGCTGACCAATGGGAAGTTGTTTATTGTCCAGGTAAGTGTTTGCAGGTGTGTGTGTGTGTTTTAAGATGCGGTGTGTTGTGACTGGTAGTTGCCAGTTGTAGGTGTGAAGTTGTGGGGTGCAGGTTGTGTCTGGATCGTGTGGTGATGTTGCACAGGTGAGCTTGTTTTGTACTGGCAGGTGTCCAGGTTGTGTGATAACCCCCATTGTTCCGTGCCATGTTGTGTTGGTGTTTTTTTTTTGTAGGTCCTTGTCCCTGTGGTGTTGCTTGTTGTTGTGTGTGAGAGTGATTTGTGTTGTCTGGCCATGTTTTTGTGTTCTTTTGGCATTGCACAGGTTAATTATGTCATTTACATGCTTGTGCGGTAAGCATTTTGTCTGTTTTCCTATGTAACGGATGTTTTTTTTGACCGTTAAGTGTCTAACGGCTAAGAAAAGTGGGTCTTAACTTTTGTCCGTTAGGTTTATCTTTTTTTCAGACGTTAACCGCAATCCTTTGAATGGCACTGGGGATTCTTGTTCCATGCATCTCAATGCACTTAAGTGTACCAGCCGTAAGGATTATCAAACTGCCGATAGTTCTTTAGACGGATCTTTAAATTGCTAAATACATCTTAACGCACCCGGTACTGTTGTTTTTTTTTTTTTTGCTAACGGCTGCCTTTAAATCTACCCCTAAGCTTGGTAAAGAAATACTTACGAGCTGGATGTTTCTTCTCTGCAGAATGATTTAGTGTGAATGGGCAGAGACTTTGCAGATGACATTTAATGTAGATATATGTAAGGTTACACATTTGGGCTGTAGAACCAAACATTCTACATATACACTAAATGGGAAACTACTTTGGGAATCCTCACTAGAAAAAGAACAAATAGAGTACTATCCAGCATAAATAGTACAGGTTTGGGCACCAGTTCGTAAATAGAACATGATTCAACTGGAAAAAGTGCAGAGACTTGCAAAAAAACTGATAAAATGATTGGAGGGTCTGAGTTTTAAAGAGAGACTGGCCAAATTGGGTTTGTCTAAGGGTAATATGATTACCATCTACAATTATATTCAAGGTCAATGCAAATAACTCTCCAATTAATTATTTACTCAAAGAGCTGAGCTAAGAACGAGAGGTCATCTATTAAGAGGAAAGGATTTTTTGACTAAAACAAAAGCAAGGATTTTTTACAGTAAGGGTGTTAAAGCTATGGAATTCTTTGCCTCAGGATACTGTGCTTGCAGTTACTGTAACTCATAAAAAAAGTAATGGATACTTATCAAGCACAGAACAATATTGAGAATCATGACAGTTGGCTTCATATGGTATTGATCCAAGGAACTATCTGGCTGCCATTTGGAGTCACAAAGGGATTTTTTCTACCCACTTGGAGGATAATTGGAAATGGCTTCAATGTTGTTTTTTTCCCCTTCCTCTGGATTAACATGGGTGATTTGCCATGGGCTGATATTGTTGGATGCAAGTGTTTTTTCAGCCTCATAAATCGTGTTACTATGCAATTTAGGGAGTCTTTTGGATGGTATTTGTACCTATGTAAGAGGAATATGGGCTACTGTTGAGGGAGAAAGGAAATTTACCCAAAATGCCCCCCAATATTTTTTGACTGAAACAGGCAGGTAACAAAAATTCCTTCCTAAGCTAGCTGTTCTTTGTTATTGGAGACTAGGGTTGGAGACTAGGGGTGCGTAAAGGGAGAAATGAGATTTACCCTGAATACCTCAAAATCTTGTGTGACTAAGAAAAGGCAGTCGGGTGATCCAAGTTCCTGTCACTTACTGAATGTTTAGCACATTGAACTGACACAGAATCCTTCAGCAGCCAGAAAAGTGGCCTGCATAGTTATTCTATCATCATCTGTGTGATAAAAAAAAATATAAAAATAAAGATTGCAGTGACATTGGGAAAGGGAGAAATCAGCAGCTGAAATGCACAATACACAAGCTACATAATAAAGGAGAAGAAGCAATTGCAAATAGAGTTTTTTTTAGATGGTGATGGAATGATTAATTAAAAATATGTAAAACAGTTTGACGGCTAAGTGAAAGAAACAGGGAGGGAACTTGGCTTGAGCTGTGACTGAGGCAGACATATATTAAAAGAGATAACATATTTTGTAAACATAAATGTATCACACACAATCAGATCTGTTGTGTAAGCCACTAGTATAATTGAAACTAATAATGTTCTAGGGGCATGGGTATGAGGAAAGGATTAGGGCCAGTGCAAGGATGTGTAGTAAAGTGGTTGTCCAAAAACTGACTGCAGCCATGGTTGCTGCAGTGTGTGCAATAAATGATGGCGATCCTTCACTTTCTGAGGAGGATGCAGCACCACCAGTGCCAGTACTATTACAAAAATCTAAGAACACTGAAGACAAGAACAAATCACATTCTGGTGTTGATGGTTGAATGGAAGAAGGTCTAGCAGCTCAACCAAATGCTGCATCTGATAGTGGGACAAACAAGCATAAAAAACCTGTCTTCATATTATTAGTGAACATTGTGAAAGTAAAAATAAATTCATTGAGACCTCTATATGCCTAGAATAATATAAAGGTAGTGTATATAGATAAATGGCAATGATGATGATGTTGATCAAGAATATATCTTTCCAGCAACCTCCTTTCCTTAATGTACATATGAGGTTTAAAGTGTGAGAGATGATGAGGACACTGAGAGAAATTGAGCTGAAAGGCAAATGCTTAATCTTCCACCAGTGAAAAAGAGGACTGTGCCTTTCTATTAAGTGTTTGAGAAAGCAGTTGGAAAGTCTGACACAGGACAAATAAAGTTGACAAAACATACACAGTCATTCTGTCAGTCCTCATCAGCATTGTCAATTCCCACTGAGCCATAAGCATACTACTGATGTTGAGTAACAACACATTTTATCAACATCTACAACTTTAGCTATAATGAGTGCCTCTGCTGCTGTTGGAAGTTCAGCACCTTTGACAACTAGTAGTAGTAGTAGTAGTAGTAGTAGTAGTACAATTTCAGCAACATCTAGCAGCCCTTCAGGAACCCCACAGTCTATGAGATCCATAGTATGGAGATATTTCACTCCTGGTTCAAAAGCTAATCATGTTGTCTGTGTAAGAAGCATGGGAGTAGGGGGAAAGCAGGCTCCTACCTAGGCACCTCCTCAATGAGATCCCACCTGAAGTTAAACCGCAAGTCTGATTGGGAGACACACCATCAACAGGTCTGAAAAGTTCTTTTAAAAGTTCCTGGGTCTCTGGGGTACATAACAGAAGTGTTGTTGATGTATCAGAGAATGTGAAAAGCTTTTCTACTCCTTTTGCAGAGGAGTTCGTTTTTTGAGATGACAAGAGTCATAGAGTGTCCACATATAACCTCCACCACCCCCACCACCTCCACAAGTGATGCTGTTAAAGCACAGTTCTTCCACTATGTGCTGCCATCCCACACTTACTAAGTTCTTAGAAGTTAAAAACTGCATCAAAAAATGCAAACATGTGCCTGTGGAAGAGTAGACTTGCAAAAATGTTGCCCTTGCACTTTTCTTTTGTTGAAAATAGACGCTTCAAAGAACTGATGTCATGTTTTGCACCTTGATGGAATATCTCAAGCTGCAATTATTTTTCAAGGATGGTTGTGACTGTTACTTAAGCAGGAAGTTAGTTTTGTGGACAAAGGACAAAGGCACCCTGCCTGCTAACAATTTTTTTGCAGCATATGTTGTGTTAGGACTCACAACTTTAACTGTCAGCTATTTATTTCTTAACTTCATCCCTCCAGAGAAGTAATATTGTGCTGGTAAATCTTGCAGTCATAGAAAACATAGTTAAAATATTGCAAAGTCCCCACAGAAATGTATTGGCAGTAGCAAAAAGTAAGAAATGTTACGTATTTTCTGTTAGCTGAAAATCATTGTTTTTCCTGTGAAAATTCCAACTGGAAATGTTCCTGACTTTTTGCCCATCCCTGACCACTAGTCTTGTGTAGTTCTATTGGACTTCTTCCTGAAGACAACTGTGATAGAGGGTCCCCTGCTTTCCCAGTTCCCATTACCTCAGAAGGTGGTACACTGACAGCAGCAGGCACAGGCAGCTGACTTGTGTTGCTTATACTTCTATCCAGAGCCCTAGGGAAGTGGTTGAAAATATAGGCAGAAAATTGAACCTTTCTTGCAGGAAAATCTGTGGTGTATTAATTTTACCATATAATAAAGATTGAGAATAGGGATACAGATTGCAATTAAAGTGCACAGTACAGCAGATGATGCAGGCATGCAACACCTTCACACATCAGTCCCTTTTGCTCTAGTGTGTGTATGAGTGTGTGTGTGTGCTTAACTACACACAGTCAAGTTGTATAAATGTTTTTTTTTCTTGAATGTATGATGTATTTATGTATGCCTGTGAAGTATCTGTCACTCAGTCTCAGCAGAGGCTCACCCAGCTCAGGTTGAATCACCTCACTTTATATTCCATACAAGAGTGTAACAACCCACCCCATTACCATCTGAAAATGGAGGTCCCTACCAGGTGGAATTCCATATTGTACATGCTAGGCAACTTATGTGCAATGTATGTAACCTTCTGAAACCTTTTGAAGAGGCAACCATGCTGATTAGTCGCGTTGGAGCAGGAATTAGTGAAAAACTGAAAGGCATGGCTGAGGAATATTATCATAATGACAACACAGACATGCAACATCTAGTCAAGGATATGCTTTGGCAAGATCCTTGCATAGTGTGCATTAAAAGCAATGAGCAATACACTCTTGCTGGACCACAGCTTTAAACACAAAATTACAGAATTTCTGCAAAAGCTTCATCATTGCTTTGTGACAACAAGGAGTCATGATGATCAGCAGCATCTCTCTGAGGAATTGGATTCTGTCAAGGGATGTCAAGATATGCTTATTGATTGAGTGGAGTGTTGCATTGTGGAGGATGAGAGAGAGAAAGTTGGTGCCAAAAAACTGCTAGACAGCATAGTGAAAAGAAAGGCAGCAAAGGGTTTATACTAGCAGCAGGAGAAGCAACATAAACCAGAACATCCCATTCCCATTCTGAACACAGATATATTCTTGTGTCTCAGGGGAGGCAAATATCCAACAATGGTGGTGGTGGCAGCACTGGTGGTGACATATCTCTATCAGACTTTGTCCCAGAATATGGATTGGTAACTGATGCACAGGAACAGTTCTCCAGTTGGATAAAAGTGATAAGTGGAGTACCTCAGGGATCTGTCCTGGGTCCTCTTCTTTTAATTTGTTTATTAATCTCCCAGAGGGCATAGGGAGCCATGTATCAGTGTTTGCCGATGACACAAAATTAAGTAAGGTAATAAAGTCTGAACTGGATGTGACTTCATTACAAGAGGATTTGGACAAATTGAGTAACTGGGCAGGCAAATGGCAAATGAGATTCAATATAGACAAGTGTAAAGTTATGCATTTTGGGTATAATAATAAAAATGCAACATATAGTTTAAATGGTGTTTCTCTGGGGAAATCTACTAATGAAAAGGATTTGGGAGTAATGGTAGACAATAGACTTAGCTGTAGCGTGCAGTGCCAGCTGGCAGCTGCAAAGGCCAATAAGATATTGGCATGTATTAAAAGGGGTATTGACTCAAGGGAGAAGATATAATTATGCCTCTTTACAGGTCCATGGTAAGACCCCACCTAGAATATGCTGTTCAATTCTGGGAGCCCTTTCTGAAAAAGGACATTATGGAACTAGAGAGAGTGCAGAGGAGGGCTACAAAACTAGTAAGGGGAATGGAAAGTTTTAGTTATAAAGAGAGGCTAGAAAAATTAAACTTGTACACACTAGAGAAACGGTGTCTTAGAGGGGATATGATAACACTATATAAGTATGTTCAAGGTCCATATAAAGGGCTCTCCAAAGACCTGTTCATTAACAGAACAGTACACAGGACAAGGGGCCACCCGCTTAGACTTCAGGAAAGGAGATTTAATCTACAACAGCGGAAGGGTTTCTTTACAGTAAGGACAATAAAGGTATGGAATTCACTTCCTGAGGAGGTGGTGCTATCAAGTACATTAGATGCCTTTAAAAGGGGCCTGGATACTTATTTAAAACAGCATAACATAGAGGGCTATGTACGTTAGTATTGGGATTAATATTTAGTTAGGGCTTGTTGATCCAGGGAGAAATCTCTTCTTTTGGATCAACGATGGTAAACAGGAATAGAAAAAGGGTTGAACTAGATGGACGCAAGTCTTTTTTCAACCTAAAATACTATGTTACTATGTTATGTATGTAACACAGTGTTGCTCCTAGGAGTGGGAGATACGTTCAGCACTCTTGTAGGGTAGCTCTGTTCTCGGCAGAAGAAAATACCCCATGGACTACTGTCAAACAAAACAATGTATGTGTGGCTAGCACTGACACTTACCACTGTGAAAACTCTTAGTTGCCTCCAGCAAGTGTCTGAGTGGGTTTTCAGTGCTGTGAGTTATATTGTAAATGACTGTAGGATGCAGCTATCAAGCAATGTTGGGAGACTAGTATTCGTAAAACTGAAAAAACATCTATTACCATTTGAGTATCAGGTAGCAGAAGTGGACAAAACCACACATGACAGAGAAAGTCAGGAAACATTTATTAGTAACAGCAGCAGCAGGTGATAATGATGATGAGGAGGAGGGATGTGAAAGGTTGCTATTTGCTACCATCTACCACTCTGACCAATGATTAATATGTGTCAATAATCTGAGAATAATTATAGCAATTATACATTGCTATACATTTGACACAAACATGATAGTAGTAAATGCTGTAGGGATCATGAAAATGTATATATATATACACACATCAATTACACCATCACCAGTCTCATCTGCCACATTCATTGTAGTATGTACCCATTTTTTTAATCTCTTTTAAAATAATGATTAGACATCATAGCAGCAGACTTACACAGAGAACAGCCATATTAGCCAAACAAAAGCCCAGAGTAAATCATTTTTGCATGACTCAAGCTTGCCAAAAACAAGCTCTGAGGAAATAATTATTTGCAGGAGTAAGGCATGCAACATATACAAGGCCAGATGAATAGTTTTCTTAATCAGGGCTTGTATTGTGCCAAGGTTTGTCCCCTCCTTTCCTTTTTTTCACTACCCTGTCACAATCACAAATAGTGTACAGAACAGTTGCTGATGACTGCATCACCCATGATTTCAAAGAGGTGAGAAGAATGGCCTTCACTGGCTGTCGCAATATCATCACTGCAGCTAGGACCAGGATTAATGGTGGCAAGTGGAGCAAGTGGTCTCATATTGCTGCTGGAAGAAGCCAGTCCCATGGTGCTCAGACTGTAGCATGCTAGCCCTCTCATTATCATCCTGCTTCTGAGACAGATGAAGGTCTGTAGCCCCCAGATTACAAGGGAGGGAAGACGTTGGAGAACATGATCACATTGGGTCTGGGGAATTTGGGCTCTCAGTCCCTTAAGCACTGGTGGTGTAACTGCTAGTGTTAGTGACACCTTCTGCTCAGTGGAAGAATTTTCCTGAATTTTTGTGTGCTCCTAGTGAAAAGGCAGTTTCTCTATGGCTGAAATTTTCTGCCAATATTTCTGCCATATTTTTCAGCCAATCTCAAACTGTTGAAAGCGAATAAGATTACTATATAAAGGCCACAATGTAAAGGTGACTGCCCTTTAAGGGTGACATGCATAAGGGGTTCAGCATTCTAAGTGAAGCATTCCAACCATGGTTGTTCTTAAAACAGGATGTGGAGAAGGAAGGGTCAAGAGAAGGAAATTAGGATCCATTGGAGAAACATCTCATAAATCAGTTCTGCAAGCAAAGCTCAAAAGCATATACTTGAAAATGAGAACTCCACTGTCATCTTAAAGTGCCAGCTTCACAATTCAACATCAGCTTCTGGGGGATGATAAAAACTAAAGCTGACTCTGTTCCATAAGCATATCACCATACTGAGAAGTTGCCATTTGCCCATTCCTATGTATTATAACTCCTCCTTTTACCCCATCAATGCTGAAATACCTCCCATTCTTTATCTCTAAAACTGCACTCCTAACAAAAATGTCTGGCTCCTTTTACCTCCCATCCTCCCCGCCCTTCTCTGTTCACATTTCTCATTCAATTCTCTATTTCACACTCACCTTTACTCACCAAATCCTCACATTTCTCTTCTCCTGTATTCCCACACTCTACACAATCTGGAAACCAAATGAACACAAAACATTATCTCATTTCAGGCTAGATTACAGATGCTAATTTTATTACTTCTTTTATTTCCAGTTTTCCCCATAGACTTCAATGGGAAAATGTTTGATAAAACAGGAGTTAACATTTAGCACCTGCAATAAAATATAGCCCCTCCTGTCTTTTTGTCTTCTGTCATCAGACACACGCTGCTGTCATCAGACACACAGCTATTTGTTTCGCTCATCATCGAACTGCCAGCCTCTGCTTAGGTTTCTCTATTCTTCCTCTTCTTTGATCTCCACATCGCCTCTTGTTGCCTTTCTGGAGAGTCAGGGGGTACAGCAACAGCAGTGCCCGATTTCTTTGGTGGGTGTTTGGCTTTAACATGTTTCACATAAATGTCATGGTGTCTGTGTCTCATGTGTCTTATAAGGGTGGTTGTACCAAGGTTTGTTCCCTCCTTTTCCCTTCTCACTGACTTGTCACAAATTGTGCACAATGCCGTTGGTGATGACTGCACTGTGCCTGCTCCAAGAGAAAAATAGTCCCACACCCATGACTTCAGGGGGAGGGACCAGCTTATCCTCCACATTCCCCTTCACTGGCTGGGTAAGAGGATGATGTTGCTGCTGTTGCTGCTACTGCCTCAGAATCAGCACTGCAGTTAGGACCAGGAGTATTGCTGCTGCTGGCAAGCGGAACCTGTCCTAATCCCACATCACTTGTTCACCACATTCCCACTGTGTTCACAGTGGTTTGTGTGGCAAACTAGCCTGCTCCTCAGCAGCAGCAGGAATTAGATCACTTGCAAATTCCAAAAGCTCACTGCTGGTGGTGTTGCCCATCCCCATGCCTGTCTCCCATTCCTTCTCAGTTTGGGCTGAAAAGGCCATCATTGTCTGTTCCACAGGAGCTTTTCCTCCATCATCATCACCAACACCACTAGTCCCTCCATGCTGCTCTATTACAAACAACTCACTGCTGGTTGGAGGAGCTGATAAGAAATGTCACATTTACCATTTCTTGGTGACCTGAAGAAGGCAGACTGGCAGCACTAGCAGCAGGCACAGTCAGCTGATCTGTTCTCCTGGTGGTGGTATTGCTGTTACCAGGTAACAATTCTGTCTTCTTCAGGATCATGGTCAATGCCATGGGGGGATCAGGACTCCCAGGATAAGGGGCATGGTGTGGGCTCCCTTGACTGCTAGTCTTGACGCTCTGTATTGCTTCCTCTACCACTCCCCTAATGCTATTCCCGTCAGCTGCTTCACCATTACTGTTACTACTACTAACACCAACCACATCAATTTCAGCCCCTGAGTCTTCCTCCTCACAGTCACTAGCAATATGATAATTACCCCTCCTTCATTCCTAACACTAACAAGCTGCTGGACCTTCTTAGTAGCAGTATAAGCACTGGCGGGACTGCTTGGGAATGCCAAGTGTGACTTAGGGTCCCCTGCTATCACACTTGACATCATCTTCTCCCTTCATCTGTGAAGCAGGTTCAGCACTGGCAGCAGGGACAGCAATAGGGGCATCACATCTGACAGCAAGCACAGCACTGGTGGCAACACGTCTGACAGCAGGCACAGTTCTGGTGGCAGCAGAGGCAGCATTTCTGACAGAAGGCACAGTACTGGTGGCAGCAGGGGCAGCACTGGCAGTAGGCACAGCACTGGTGGCAACCGGGGCAGCACGTCTGACAGCAGGCACAGCAATGGTGGCATCAGGGGCAGCACGTCTGGCAGCAGGCACAGGAAGCTGGTTTGTCCTGCTGTCATTACTATCCACCTCTTCATCCTTTGACATTAATTTCCCCAAGATCCCTAATGGTGATTTAGGGGGCCTGGCTAGAATTGGTTCTGTAGTGGTCACTTCCTTCACCTCCTCAGACTCAGTAAACACATAAAGGTCTTTCCAGTTTCTAATTTTATTAGTTTTAAACTTTCTCATGGTGATAACAGTCAGTATGAGACTCTCCTGCCTCAATTTTTCAAAAAGATCAGAGCAGAATAGTATAGCACATGTACCTCACTCTGTAGCTATTTCTATTGTGTTTCACTTCCTGGAATACATCATGTTTTTATAGCGAAAAGGAAAAAAACATGTAAATTAATGGGCAGAAACTTTCTAGCCATTGAAAAATGGTGAAGAATTTTTGCCAATTTGTAAAGATTTTAATCAATATTTGTAAAGAGGATTTTTCCATGAAAAAGCGGCCAACAATGGATTTTTTCACAGGAATACGACGGGACCTTTCTCCCATCCCGATTGTTGGGGTTGTTGACCTTAAATATGTATTATTATTATTATCATCATCATATAATGTTCCCACTTTTTAGTAAAACTTCTATTTTTACTATAATAACTGGATGAGACACAAGGATGAAATTAAAGTTGTTTAATGAAAGCTTGTTGAAGAATGCAATATACATACAGTATTATACATTAATCAAACTCAGAAATGTAGCATAAGCAATACTGTCATTTTTTTTTTCATGGGAAAATGGTATGTGTTTTCATTAACTATTTTGTCTTTGAATATTTATCATAGATGTGGTAAAGCTATACAGAAATCAAGAAAATGATTAAGTAAAAAATATATACACATTAATTATATTGTAACGTAATTTCAGAGTTGCAAACCACATCAGCCATGAGAACTGTTGTGGGAGTTAAGTTCGAAATATATTTTGTTACTAGGAAAAATAGATTTTATAATTAATCTAATGAGACTTCATTGTTGAATAACTTTCACTGTTTACTTATCTAAAAGATCATCAGAAAGACCTTTCATATACATTTCATATTGGACACTTTTTCCCCATGCTAACAATTATACCTCAATTCTTTTTATTGTTGGAGCTATATAAAGAAAATGAAAGATATAGTTGTATTCAAAAATATTGTATTTTTTATGAAAAGGTGAAATGGGGGGGTATTCAAACTAACATTTTAATGTTATATTTAAAGGACAAGAATTGTATAAAAAAGTTATTATACATAAGATCTGCTTTCATAATACTAGGGGTGTGTGCAAATTATATCAAATCGTTATAGTATTTAGCATTCTGGATTTATTAAAATGTATTCTGACCTGATAAGCTACCCGTTTGCTTTTTATTTCACATGATAGATTATTTTGCTTAAGATCTGGTCTAAAATTGCAGGCAGAGAACAGACTGCTCTGTGATTAGTTTAATAATATTAATTTCTCTACTGATCCCTTTCTGTAAAACACAGGTATTTAATTCTAAAATAGATGTATTACCAATAACAGATTTAGAGTGGGGTAACTACTAACTGGGTTTTACTTATTCTAGGTTTGTAATATTGTGAATAGTTTGCTTTGGCCATTTTATTAGGTTATCTAACATAATATTAAACAAAGTCTAATATAGCTGTTAGTAAAGCCTCCAGTCTTTGGGACATGTAGTGGTAAGGAATGGAGGAGTTGTTACACAGGGATGAGGGCCCATGCATACTTGATCAAATTCCATAATAACTACCACACATTTATTGTGGTAGATCTTTAATGTGAACAGTCTGCTCCACCACATCAAACAGATGCTGAAATTAGTTGAGATCTAATGACTATGACAGCCAGTAAAGTATGCTAAAGAAATCCACATGCTCCTGGAACCATTAACTTGCACTCTGTACCTTGTTGTGACTAAGGATGGGTGAAAAAGTTTGCCTCAAATTAAAACAGGTAAAAAATGGTACTTCACGTGAGTGGGAAATTTCCAGTGAAAATGATTGCTTTTTTCCACTAGCTCATTACATTGAAATCAATGATAAGACTGAATTTCCCAACCACTTGGAAATTGATTTTATTTTCCATGCGGTATAATATGAAAGGTGTATCAGATTCTTGCAGTAAGTCATTCATTGTTTCCAGCTCATAAAAATTGGCAAATAAAGTGAAGATAGAGTTTAGTTTAATATTGTGGGCAGGCAATTTTTTCTCTGTGTTAGGGGAGTAAGGGGGACTCTTGGGGGAGTGTGAAGGGAGAAAGGAGATTTAACTACAACCTTGGTTGACTGAGAAAAGCAGCTGTGATCCAAGTTGCTTTCTGAGCTGACCATTATCTCTGTACTGGGGGTGCATCAACAGAACAAAGGAGATTTACCTCAAAAACCCCAACACTTTGAGTCTCTGACAAGATAAAAGGCAGCTGTGATCAAAGTTCTTTTCTGCTGGCTGTTCTATGTCTTAGGCAAGTGTGGGGGAGGAAGCAGTTGCACAGTGAGTGTGTTTTTTATGTTGAATTCAATTGAGCCCTAGGTGGACTCAGAGAAAATGAAACTCCTCTCCCCCTCCCGTCCATATACCTGTCTGGCCGTCTCCCAAGCCAGATTGAAGGAAATTTATATATAAATGCCAGTATCTGTTTATAATGTTTCCCAGGTTTCCATTGTTTGGGATGTGTGCTTACCCCCCAGCTAAGCAGATTCAAGCAGGTTTTGTTATCCCTTCCACTTGAAGCTGATTGGCTGGGATGTGCTTAAGCCCACATTCTACCCAGTGGAAGTCTGGGAACAATTTTGAACATAGACTTGCCATATGAAAAACAATTTCTGTTCAAGTGTCCCTCAGTCTGGCTTGGGAAACGGCCCGAGAGGTATATGAATGGGGGGGGGGGTTAATGCTCTGAGGCCATCTAGGGCTCAATTCAATTGCCACCTAAAAAAAAAATTAGCCAACAGTTTTCCAAGCATAGTAAGCCATCCAAATACCTGTGCTGTGACAAACTACTGAACGAAAAAACACATTGGAGCTAAATTTGTGCCCATTGGAAGCAATGAAAAAAAATTCGAAATTGTGATTCCATTCCATGTGTTGGTTGGTAACATGCATTAAGGGACCACTTAATCGCTAAAAATCTGAGCCTACCAAAAGCAGGCGCTAAGTCCCTAACACATGTTCAAAACCACTGACACTGGAATTAAAGTTGAAAAAGCTAAGTGACCATTGGATGTATTGATATGGGGTCCAAATCCCTTCCCCCCTATATATCTCTTAAGCCATTGCCTGAGCCAGAGGGAAATTTGAACAGCGACTGGCTTTTATATGGCCATTCTCTGTTCAAAATGGTTCCCAGGCTTCCATTGGCTGGGATGTGTGCTTACACACCTCCCAGCCAATCAGCTTCGATCGAATTTTGTCATCCCTCCCACCCAAAGCTGATTGGTGCTGCCAGTAGTGGTAGTGGTATTGGCAACATACATTTATTGCACATTGAACGTTGGGGGCTTACAGATTATTAACATTTAGTTATTTCTTTATTGCATAACACTATATCATCGTTATAAAGGCATACATTACCTTGAAAACCTTTTGTTTTATCAGTAATAAAAATAGTAAAAGAATGGGTCCCAGTACAGATACCTGAGAAAGCTCACTAGAAACATAAACTATTCCTTTTTTCTTAGAGAGGTTTCTTCCCTTCACCTTCCTCTTTAAAATGTGAACAGAAATATTCACTGAGACAGTCAGCTAAACTTTTATCCTCAGTTAATATCTCCTTTCTATTGTCGTCAGTTTAACTATTCCTCAGGGGAGATGCATTAAGGAATGATAAAGAGGTAATAAAGTGGAGATGACTTCTCCAGTGATATCACTTCTCCATGTCCTGTGTTATTATATGGAACCAATGTACTAAGATATATCCAACTCATGGTTGAACCTGCAACTTGTTTTTTACAGTCCATATCATTCAAATACACGTCTACTGTAATGATAACCTTACCTTTCATTGTCATATTAGTTAATTTCCCAACCAGCAACTAATCTAAAGCCTCTACTTGTCCAGGGGGGTCGATATATTGCCCAGTAAGTGGACCCCTCTCTTGCTTATGATCCTGGATACTCTGTATCAGGCAAGAACAGGCAGGAACAGATAGTCACCACTCACCAGTAGACCAGTAAGTCAAGTGAATTTAGCTCTTGCAGTGGTGGGATGAAGATCACCAGCCAACTCCCCCCAGGAATCCCTTCCAGAAATACAGCTGAAACTCGTTTAGTGTAGGGTAAAACATAACTGATTTTATTAAAGACAAACACAGATTTTATACACTTTCAACTGGCCTCCTTGTGTACATAGTCAAATTAAGGCTCCGGACAGTGCTGACACAGTGCCCATTCAGGAGGAGCCCCAGGGAACCAGTCAGAGGCCCTCTTTGCAACCCAGGAAAAAGTCCTTGAAACACAGCTTCACTGATAGCAGGAGTCAATAAGTATTCCTTTGTTTCCACTCTGCAGTGGGCTTTGTGTCCCAAGCCCTAGACTTCAGAATCCTATATACACAGAATGCACAGCAAAATACAGTACAGAAGTACAAAGGTAAATAACACAGGACACAAAACATTCAAATCAAAACATAGGGGATACAACATAGTGGACAATGCTTGCAGTGGGAGATTCAAGGGGCTCACCTCCTGTTTCTCCACACACCCTTAAGCAATTCACCATCTTATTTTCATATGCTAAAGTTATCAGGTTAACATTCTATTTTCACGGAAATGCCATCCCCTCCTACTTTTCTACTTCTCCACTTTTCTACATCCCAGTATTTTTCATTGTACCAGATCCTGGTAATTCCCATTAAATCCACATCTTCACTCATTATTATTGTAGCAAGTTCAGGGCTTTTATTCCCTAAACTGAAGGAATTTGTACACGACTTAAAGCGTATTGATTTTTGACCAGGCATACCTTGTCCACATCCATCTGCACAATGCTTCAGGGGTCAGTGGATTTAACCTGCATAATTCCATTGCTTTCCTGTCCTAGTTTAAATAATTATTAATAAAACTTACTGAACTGAACAGCTTGCTGCGAATCTATGTTGCCGTTTGAGAAAGATGTAATCCATCTTTTTTGTACAGTTCGGTTGGCGTATGAAAACAAAACCAAATCTGTGTTCTTGACCATATTTTGCTACGCATGAATTAAAGTCTCTAGTTTGTAGAATCCTACCATTCTGTTCCTTATACACTTGTACAACCTCTGAAAAAGATAATGTGGATGCAACAAGCAACAAGCACTAGTTTATTAAAAACATCTTTTATCACATTAACCATATTATAAACCAAAGCATTAGTCCCTAAATAATCTATTACATCCAACTCTCCATCCTGTCTTGCTTCTGGAATAATTTTTTAAATGCATCTTCTATCTCTGTGAGCTGTAGCTCCAGGAAGACACCTGACTTGTTTGCAGACTAGCCTCCAAAATAACAAATCTTAATTCATAGTCGACCCCAATATTAGATGCTTCTTCTCACAGGAGTTTGCACTTCTTACCATTATTTCAGTAGTTTAAATCTTATTTACCTGTGAATTTGAAGTTGGGCACCCAACCTCAAGAGTTGTCCCAGTACTTAGGCTGTGTTCTGAAATGCAGCAAAAGAATTATAAAAAGAGACAGATTATGAGACATGTTTCTTGTCCACAACCCTTAGTAGTGGCACTTGATTATTTTGCATCTGAATCCTTCTTATTAATAGTAGAAATTAACAAAATGCCAGTGATTCGATTCATAGATCAATTTGGAGGTCCTGAAATATACTATGTCTGTCCAAATCAATACAGAATAAATTACTGAGGGAAAGGGAGAAAGCTGGAAAAGGTAATGGAGGAACAGGCAAATATTTGAGAAGCAGAGAAGGACCTTGGCAGTGCTGGACAGAAAGGGGCAGGAGTGAGTGTGGGGGTGAGAGTTAGAGAAGACAGGACAAAGGCAGAGAGTGATATAGAGAGAGGGAGAGAGAGAAAAGAGAAAGGAGATAAATTAGTGGAAATCAGGAAAGAGAAGAAGGGAAGAGACAAACAGCAGGCCTGCCTGAAAATATTATTTTACCTTACTCAGAGGGAACAACTTATTGATCAATTCCATTGTCCCATTATAGATATAGGCATGGTATATATTATAATGGTACCAGCCTGTTATGTCAATGTGCATTCATGTAATAAAAGTAATTCTATATAGTGTGACAGCAATCTTCATAATAGTGTTTGAGTTTATGTCTTGTGATTTATGATTTTTTTGTATATATATTTATGAAATGTGTATGAACGCTAGTGTATTTAACAAAAAAAGTAATTGCCTAGCAGTTTTGATTAGGAAGGCATACTCATCAGTTTCTTGTTCTACAGATTGTCCGCTTTGTGTTAATTTATTTTACTGTTATGCAGTAGGCAAGACTTCTAAATATATTCTACATAATTCAGTTAGAGTCATAAGAAGAAAAACTCGGATGCAATAATGCCAGTTTGAACAAGCCACAGAAATTTGTGAACCAATGCATATGTTGTATAAGTATATTCCTGGTTTATGTGTCAATAGAAACTGAAATTTTTGTTTAACTAAGCTTGAATAAGTTGATGTTCTATGAATTTTAACCCTTTTAGTTGCATTCATCTCTTTATATAAGAAGTCTGACTTTTTTTTAACCCCTTAAGGACAGGCGCGTTCATGGTAGGCACTTAAAGCAGAACTACCTCCCCTTACAAACATGGCTCCAAATAATTACCCATCTGGCGACTAGCTGCTCAGTAGCGCTAGTCACCAGAATTATTACCACGTTAATGAGAATTATACACTGATCCCAGACTGACAGCCAGGAAACAGCGCAGACATCTTTGCATAGTGATGTCTACACGTCTGCTCTGTCAGTCCTTTCTGTACCTTAAGGTCCCAAGCAATGCCTCTTACAGCGGACTGGGACTGGCAGCGCAGGCCCGCAGAAGTCACTGTGGAAAGATGTCTGCACTCTTTCCTGCCTGTCAGTCCGGAGCATTTCTTTTTTTTTTGTGAAACTGATTCAGGGCTCCCCGAGTGGCATGCATCCACACAGGGAGCCCTGAATTCCATGATGTGCTAGGACCATCACTGGTCCTTAAGTGCTGGACAGCTGTCACAGTCCTGGCATGGCATTGCCCATTAAGGGGTTCATTCTCTAGTATGTCTACTTTCAAGATATGTTTGTGTTTATGGAGTTTTGATGTTATTGGTAAGTATTCCTTTTAAAACACGTTTAGTTTGTTTTGGATATCTCCACGAAAACCTAATCATATATTTTGTTATAAGATATAGCAAGTTTGGGGACCTTTAGTAATTTAGACTTTCATTACATACTTTAACATGTTTTGGAATATAGTTTGTGAAATTAGCAGAATACATATTTTTTATTTATTTATTTATATTTTAACAATAGCATATCTTATCCATGACACCAAAAATCCCCCAAGTCAAATATGGGAATGGGTGACAGACATCAAGATTTACCTCTTAGAGCATTTTCCAGCACTTTTTGGGACATGTAAATTAATTTAGAAATCATAGCAACAATAATTGTGTTCATTGCATTTTTACTGATCAAAGTAGAGTGAATGTTTTAACTACTGCTATGTTTAATTTAGGTATGATCAAGTTTTATCCTGCGGTGTTTGGAGGTAAATATGTGCATTTTCTAATCTAATCTGCAGCTAGATATAATTGATTTTAAAGCATAACTACCAACTATTTTAAACTTTATGTCAAATAATTCCCCATCTGGCAACTATCTGCTCAGTAGTGCTAGCTGCCAGAATAATTACCTGGTTAAATAGTATGATACCCTGCTCCGGGGCTGACAGGCAGTAGAGAGCGCAGACATCATTCCATAGTGATGTCTGCGTGCCTGTGCTGTCAGTCCCTTTAGGAGCCGAACAGCTCCCTGCAACACCTCCTAGAGCCGGCTGGGACTGAAAGCGCAGGTGCTCAGACATCACTATGGAAAGATGTCTGTGCTCTCTAATGCCTGTCAGCCCTGGAGCAGGGTATCATTCTATTTAACCAGGTAATTATTCTGGTGACTAGCTGCTCAGCTAGTCGCCAGGTGGGGAATTATTTGACATAAAGTTTGAAATAGGTGGTAGTTCTGCTTTAATATTTGTAGAGCTGTAGGGACAGTTGCATTTGATAAGTACACTGAGGAGAAGGTACAAATGTTCTTTTGAGATAATATAGGTGCAAGGGACCTGTTTTTCTATTTGCTGTATTAGAGCTTGCTCTCATTAAACCTTACATTAGCTGAGATGTGTGTTCCTCTCAAAGTCCCTGATAAATACCATCATATGCCCTTTGCAATAGAAACAAGCAAACCAATTACTGTGAGGACTACAAACTGGTTTGCTGAATCATTTGGCCAATTCAGTACTGAACTTGAGAAATATGAAATAAAATCCAAAGGGAAAAATGTAAACGTAAAAAGATTAACTATTCATTTTTCAAAATGACTCTAAGACTAATATATGTGACAGGCAAACAGTCCATAATAAGGCTAGGTTGACAGGGTGGCATTAGCTATTGATATATTATACACATATAGATCAACTTGCTGTCTGTTGGGTTGTTCACACTGGTGACTATTGCACTTGCATGATGCAGCCCCAATGCATCACACTGTATTCTGCATATAATGCAGTACACAGTGAATATGCATCAGAGCTGATCTAAATGACAGTCTATGGGTCCACCACCATATATATAGTGGTTGTGATCCATGTAGGTGACAGCCAATCATGTTTAGTTGGTGTTAATGGGTCCCTCACATGTGCCGTAGCTACGGCATACCTCTCATGAAGGGATCATCAAGGAGCTGATTAAAGAAGGTGAGTTGGCTTGAGCATTGTTGAGTCCCCTGAGTGAAACAAGCCTATGATTCATTGGCTGGTTTCTACTGACCACAAACCGATCATTTTGGTTGAACTCTGCAAAGCTTTTGAGTGACATGTTATCCAAATAAGTTAAATTCTGTGGCGGAAGATCATTTGAAAATCATATATGACATACCAAATGTATCACTGGTGTCAAATTATATACCTGATTTAAATGGTGCATTTCTCACTTTCAAGGGGTCTCTCAGAATTGCAAAACAATGCTTTGGTGATCTGTCTGGATTTCATTTATATCAATGGAAACTTTGACATTTTTATATGTGTTGATTTGGTTTGCCCCAGTGTTACTCTGTATACTTACTACTTCATCCTCAGCGTGTCATTTGTTGTCAATTTTACCTTAAAGGGATAATAATGTTCCAATAATCTTCGTAGTATTTGGGCCATGGAGAGTGTTATTTCAATACTGTCAAAGTTGAAGTTCAAGAGTAATTGAATGATAAAGTAATCCCCCCTCCCACCCTTTAACCTAGTTTAAGCCACCTCCCCTCAGATGTGGAATCTGGTCACTTGACCGGACAAGTCACAGCAATGGACAATCTTCTTACTGTGAGCATAAGGAAAACCCTGCCCCATTTGACATGGTTTTCAGGTTTTTTTCCTTATGCTCACTGAAGATTGTCCCTCTCTGTGATCCATCCTGACAGTCTTGCTGCTCTGAGGTGAGCAGTGTTACATCAGTAAAAGCGGAGGGAAGAGGATACTTTATCATTCAATTACTCTTGAACTACAACTCTGACAGTATTGAAATAACACTCTCCATGGCACAAATACTATGAAGATTAATTGGAGCTGCTTTAATTGTGAAATGTTACTATCCCTTTAACCATTTTTAGTGTCACTGGGATTACAACACATTTCAGAGCAATGAATTGCACATGCCACAGGCACTCAAAGGGTTAAAGAGATCAAAAGAATAGAACAATGTTATTCAAAAGACTGGATTAGCCAATATATTTTTTTCTGCATGTCATTTGCATGATTCACAGATGTCAAACAGAGAATCTTTTGTTTTCAGTACAATTCTATCCTCTTTAACAGCTATAATTGTGCTGCTATGGTGATAAACTGGTAGGTAAATTATTTGGAAATATAACAGGAATGATAATGTCATTCCAGGCTCTAGACGTTATATTTATTCAAATATAAGGTTTACAAATGTTTCTTAATTTAAAATACTAGTACACAATAAAATACACATGTTCAAACGTAAAAGTGTCAACATATGTCAAACAACTAATAAAACTTCAAAATATTATGAATAAATTCCCATTTAACACTTTGAGATCCAGATCACTGTTTTAGGCAAGCAACAGATGGAGAGCCATGTGTTGCCTACTTCCAATTTAACCCTTTGAATGCCAGATAGGTATCCAACGCATTGCATTGCAATGCGTTGGATAACTCTCTGCCACTCAAAGGGTTAAAATGAACAAGTAAAATATTTTATATAGTCTAGTTGCTGCTGTATTGTAAAGGGTACAAACAATATTTAATAAAAATGTCTTGTTCAGTGTAACAAGTGTATACGTTTATTGAGTACTCTTAAAGATTCACACTTGTAGTGCTTTATAGAATAAATGAAATTGTCTGTATTCCAGAACTTGCAACTAACTTGGGAACTCTGTCTTAAGTTGTGATTACAGTATATTAGAATTGTTTTGTACAGTAAGAACTGGTGAAACTTAAAGGGATAGTAACATTTCATAATAAAAGCAGCTCTAATTAATCATCATAGTATTTGGACTTTGGAGAGTGTTATTTCAATTCTGTCAGAGTTATAGTTCAAGAGTAATTCAATGACAAAGTGTCCCCCTCCCACCCCTTTTACAGATGTAACACTGTTCAGCCAGAGTAGAAGGGAGGTGCCCAGGTAGATTGCAGAGAGGGACAATCTTCAATTAAGATAAGAGAAAAAGCTGAAAAGCTTGTCAAGGGGGGCAGGGCTTTCATTGTTTTCATTGTAAGAAGCTTGTCCCCTGCTGTTATCTGTCTGGTCTTACAACCAGATTCCACATCTGAGAAGAGATGGCTTACACTAGGTAAAAGGGGCAGGATGGGAAACTTTGCTTGTGAATATCTCTTAAACCATAAAGGTTTGAGAGATAAGACTTATATCATTCTTCATATTTTTTTAATGCCTACAAAATAAAATGAAGTTAAAACGAAGTGTTACTATCCCTTTAAAGGGATAGTAATGTTTCACAATAAAAGCAGTTGCAATTAGTCTTCATAGCATTTGGGCCATGGAGAGTATGATTTCAATATTGTCAGAGTTGTAGTTCAAGAGTAATTGAATGATAAATTATCCTCCTCCTGCCCCTTTTACTGATGTAACACTGCTCACCTCAGAGCAGCAAGACTGTCCAAATGGGTCACAGAGAGGTACAATCTTCATTGAGGATAAAGAAAAACCTGTCAAGGGGGTAGGGTTTTCCTTATGCTCACAGTAAGATGATTGTCCCTTTCTGTGATCTGTCTGGTCAAGTGACTAGATTCCACATCTGAGGGGAGGTAGCTTACACTAGGTAAAAGGGGCGAGAGGGGGATACTTTATCATTCAATTTCTATTGAACTGCAACTCTATTAAAATAAGACTCTCCATGGCCCAAATACTATTAAGATTATTTGAAGCTGCTGTTTTTGTGAAACATTACTATCCCTTTAATACATATGAGAGTTTCCTCACAACTTAGGACCTTATGCACAAAGATATCTGAGACAAACCAGTTGTACCATAGAGGACAAACAAAACATCTGCATGATGGTGAGATGCCTCAGTTGGTTAAGGCACCAGCTGTAGAATCTGTTCAAACCTCAAAGTCACAGGCTCTAGTTCCAGCATTTTATCCTTCTGAGGTACATAAAATGAGTACCATTAAATTGGGTAATAATATCTATACTCCCATGACATACTTGAAAATGAGAGACAATTTAAATTTATCCTTCCTTGTAAAATACTTTGATATTATTATTTTAATGGTGTTTTAACACCTTAAATGCTAGAGAAGTCTCTACACATTGCTTTTGTGTTGGAGACTAGTGTTGAGCGAGCACCGCGATGCTCGGGTGCTCGGGTGCTCTGACCGAGCACCCCCTGCTGCTCGAGTGCTCGGCCGAGCACCCGAGCCCCATTCAAATGAATGGGAGCACTCGAGCATCAAACCAGGCACCCCCTGCTCTGATGAGCGGAGGGTGCCTGGTCAATGTCCCCCTTCATCTCCGCTATGCCCCTCTTCCACAATGTCCCCCTTCATCTCCTCTATGCCATAGAGGAGATGAAGGGGGACATTGTGGAAGAGGGGCATAGCGGAGATGAAGGGGGACATTGTGGAAGAGGGGCATAGACTCTATGCCCCTCTTCCACAATGTCCCCCTTCATCTCCGCTATGCCCCTCTTCCACAATGTCCCCCTTCATCTCCTCTATGGCATAGAGGAGATGAAGGGGGACATTGTGGAAGAGGGGCATAGCGGAGATGAAGGGGCACATTGTGACAGACGGGCATAGCGGAGATGAAGGGGGACATTGTGGAAGAGGGGCATAGAGTCTATGCCCCTCTTCCACAATGTCCCCCTTCATCTCCGCTATGCCCCCTTCATCTCCGCAATGCCCCTGTACCTCCATTCCCTGGTGGTCCAGCGGAGCGTCTTCGGATCTGTGCCTCTTCCGGCACAGATCCCCGCAACCCGAACATGTCGGGCGAGCACATGGCGGTACTCGTACGAGTACCGCCATGTGCCGAGCAGAGCGATGCTCGAGCCGATCCGAGCATCGGCCGAGCACGCTCGCTCAACATTATTGGAGACCTTTCTAACATTCAAAGTGTTAAAATCCCCAATTAAATCACTAAGAGTTTGTTTTACAACCCTATGATGCAGCTGGTTTGCTCCAGAATTGGCCCACTCTTTTTATGCAAAAGACATTTAACCCTTTGAGTACCAGAGATGTAAGCAACGCATTCTAGAGCAAACCAGCTGCATAATAGGGTTGTAAAACAAACTCTTAGTGATTTAATTGGGGGTTTTAACACTTTTAATGTTAGAAAGGTCTCCAACACAAAAGCAATGTGTAGAGACTTCTCTAACATTTAAGGTGTTAAAACCCCATTAAAATAATAATATCAAAGTATTTTACCAGGAAGGACTCAAAGGGTTAAAGCCTTATACAAACAGAACAATCAAATTAGCATAGATAGGTAAACAAATTATGATGCTTCAAAGTGTAACAAATACTGAAAATGACCAGTTAATCATAGATATTGCCATATGTCCAATTATGTGGTAGGGGTGTGTCCTTACCCCCTGATAGCGCTGCCTCCTATTGAGACCATAAGTCATGGCTGACTGAGAAGCCCGTCAGGGGGACTTCCTGTTTTCCCTTTGATATGCCATTTTAACCTCTTAATGCCCAATGACGTGCCAGGACCATCACTGCTGTTCTGGCATTAAAGACCATCGCTGGTCATGGCACATGATGGAAGTTTGTAATCACAGTGTGTCTGCACACCGCTCTTTGACCACAGATCAATTCCACGTATAAAAGAAGTGACCTGGTCCTCCAGAGCTCCCAACTCCCGTGCAGTCCTTAAGGGGTTAAGCTTAGAGACAGTGACACCAAACTATATTGCAGATAACTATTTCACTTCAGTGAAGCAGAATTTGAAATGTCATTAAAATATAACGTATTGAAGAATGAGACTTATGCATATAGAAAAATATATACTACGCAGAAACCTCTGGATCAATATATCCAGTAACAAGCACAATGTAAGTTACTAGAACACAGTAAGCAAGTGTGCAAAACCAAGGCAAAATAAAAAAAAACTCATGTGAAAGAATTCAGCCATTGGAGAGGATCTGGAGCAGGATCCTGTTGCTTAGATCGTGATAAGGTTGTATTTGATTGTTGCTTGAGTTAACCTTTAGGGTCTTCCATCCCATAATCCCAGTGAATTATATCCCATGAAATAAAAAGCAGTATCAGTATAGATGGACACATACAACTATACTTTAGGCATTGCAAGCCTATGTGCGCAATCAATAAGAAAATTCGCCAGTAGGGAATTGTCAATTACTGATGAGAATAGGTGTGTGTGGTAGGAGATGATATCTTCCAACTTAAAATATTCCAGGGCCTATATGATAAATTAGTTAGTGGATAATTCTGTACTTCTTGGTGTACTATTTTTGTTTATTTTAACCATTTGAGTGTCGTGGGGTGAGAAATGCACATCCCTATGTCATTCAAAGCTGTCCTTGGTGCTGAAAGCCTTCTCTTTATTCCCCTACTGGCCAAGTAGGGAAGCACAGAGAGAATGCCGTTCAACTTCAGAATTGTTGTAGTGTTGGAGATGTGTGAAGGGAGGACATCCCTTCCACATCGGCAGCACTGTGAAAATCCTGTATGTTAATAGGGACCTTCTCCAAATCTCCCCTTCCATCCGACAGTTTTGGTGAATATGTCGATGTGTGTACAGATCGAATTGTCGGAGTGATTCGAACACATCTACAAGATCATACTGACTTTTTTATTAACTTATTTTGTTGTTATTGAACTAACTTATTTTAAAGCCTCTCTAAGATGTTATTTATTTATTCAGAACATTTTACCAGGAAGAATAGACTGAGATTTCTGTAATTTTCAAGTATGTTGTGGTCTGGACAGCATTTACAGTAAAAAGTTACATATTTATACAAACAGAGAAGCAATATACACACAGATATACAAATAAAAATACAAAACAATTGTTCAATTACATACTGTTTTTAGATATAAAGAAGCATTTTATTTTTAAGGATTTTAGTCTGGGAGAAGATCCGATTTTTTTCGGGCAGGTTATTCCAGGTTTGCGAAGCTCTGCAGGAGAAGGCAGATCGATCAGCATCTTTCTTTTAGTGTGGAATACTCTGTTAGCAGTAGAGTAGAGGTTATAGTTAGTATTGACAGCTGGAGTGAGCATACTGCTCAGGTAGTCTGGTAACTTTCCAAAGAAAGGGTTATAAACTAGGTAAGAAAGGTGAAGGGCACATCTAGATTTGAGAGTTAGCCAACAAAAAATATTAATGAGAAACAGGTTCTCCCATTTAAATTACAATTTAGTCCAAAAGTTGTGTTAATATATTCTGCATATAGTGACTTGCTGTCACAAATAATGAACATATAATAAAATATGTAATGGCAAATTAATGCTTCATTCTTTAAAGCTAAATAAACCAATACTGACTTCAAGGTAAATATATGACAACCTATTTGACCTCTGTGCTCTAATGGCTTTATGCACAAAGTAAAATAGTAGCAATTCTGGAGCATATCAATTGCATCATAAAATGGGAATTTTAACCTCTTGCATGCTAGAGAGGTCTCCAATGCATTGTTTCACAATGTATTTGAGATCTCTCTAGCATTCAGTGAATTAAAACCCCCATTTAATTTTAAAAAGGAGAAACATTTCTCTTTAACACTTTGTTCCTCATCCCTCCTCCATGGTGTACTTGGTTTGCTCAAAAAAAGTCACTCTCTTACTTTCTGCATAGGGCTCTATGTTTTTAAGACCTGACTTTTAGGTCATGGGAATAACATTGTGTCATAGAAACCTACTGCTGAGAACATTATAAAGAAAAAGCTAGAATAAAAGAGGTTTGTCAGCTGCGCATTAAAAAAAAATGATATAACCTTATTGCACAGATGCACAGTGAAAACATTTCATGATCTTTGGATTTCTTCCAGCCCCTATATTGTTCCTTTGAAATATATGTATTCAATGAAAGAGTCAGTCACTGTGCCAGGCATATGTTAATTAATACAATTTTGAGTGAATTGACTAAAAATGTCATGAAAAAAAGAAGTATTTTCCCATTGAGACTAGATTTCTATGTAATCACTAATTAGAGAAGATTCATTCTGTAGCTCTTACAATTTAAGAAGCAGGTGGTAGCTTCATCTCAGGTTATAAGGAAAGTCTGTCTGGTAAAACATTATGTGTTTAGAACTATTAGTTATAATATCTGTTTAACAAGCAGCAATGTATCATCTACTACTCTCCATGAGGATTTAAAGAGAGCATTTGGGCTTCAAAAGCAATGACATGTTACCCTCTACATAGTTTTTTTTGTCCTGGCAAAGAAAACAGCAACCACTCTAAAAGCACAGCATGCCATTTTTTAATTTACACTCAGATTTCCACTTGAAGAGACAAGCCAAAACAAACTATTCTTCCATAAAAAGCACCATGGGAATAGTTGCCTCCTAACATTAATAAATATAAAAAAGTGCAGTTCTGCTCTCATACTCTGTTTGTAGCCTAGCCTCCTGTCTGTCTATGGACTGTTCATTAGGACATGGTTGGTTTTTGCACTCATTTGCATAATTCGCAGATGTCAATTTGCTGGCCCACTGTGTCCCTCTGAATTATTGCCTTTTGTTTTCTTTAAAAACCTATCCCCCTCCATAGCCATAATTAGTGCTACTGTTGGATTAAAATTGTTAGGTGAAGATCAGTAATCATCAGTCTATAAATGATATAGGAATTTTAATTACTCCCTGAAGCTATAATTGCTTTTTCTTTTCAATCTGGAACTATTTGAATAATTTTTGCCTGTGTAGATGACGATGTGTATTCAAAATGGCATTTAACAATAATAGTTTGAAGCAAATAGTTTGAAACACATTTTGCTTTATTCATTTGAATGTTTGAATAAGTGCATCAAGTAAATGCTCATTTTGGGAAACTAAAAAATGTTGCATTTGAGGATATAAAAATAACAATTGCAGAAGCATTAACTCCTTTAAACCAAATCATGCTATAGAATATTAAGGAGAATAAGCTATATCATATAGTAGATGACCAGTATACCTCTACACTGTGGCTTGTTTTGAATTTGGGATATATTACCTTTATTTGTTAAATCAGTAATAGATCATAATTGATAAGGATATTTAAGTGAATATAACCCCAGTTCATTTTAAGGCTTAGTGTTCCTTTAAATGTCCTATGTTGACAATCTGTGTCACTTATAGTAGAGTTGTAACATCCTAAGAATGGCTGCAGGTGCTACTTTGCTGACATTGACCATCATTCCATTGTTGTTGAAATATCTATAAAGGGGTTTATCTAAAAATGTATCCATACACCGAAGTGATACTTTACTGGGCATCCCTATGGCACTCAAAGGATTGAATGGTGATATAGCTGTGAAAATAAAGAATTGTGACATATCTCAAGTCTAACGAATTGCAAGATCTATAGCAGGAAGATCTAGTTTCATTTTTTAACTGTGTTACTCAAATGAAAAACAAGAGTGGGCAATAAATTTATCTTATGTAAAGCTTTTGGCACTGTCCCACGTAGTAGTTTGATAGTTTATTGTATAAGAAACTGGCTGAAGGACAGGCAACACTGTGTCATAGCCAATGGAATACTTTGAGAGGAAGTATGTGTTACTAGTGGGGTGCATCAGGAGTCAGTTATTGTTTCACTTATCTTTAATATTTTTATTCGTAAAATTTTGTAATGTGTTCAATACAAGGTTTGGCTATTTGCAGATGATACAAACATTAATTACAGGGCTGATACTGCAGGGGAAATAGATGGTTTGTGGGACCCCTTTCCAGTCTTATTGCAACTTCTCCTCACTCTGTCAGTACATTGCATCCTTTTGTGTTTTTTATGATATGAATAAAGCGTTATGAAGTTTTAATTGGACTTTCGTTTCAAGTAGGTGTGCGACTGTCTCTTCATGTTGATACAATCTGTTATGCTCCGGAAGAGAGACCTGGAGTTTTGTTTCGCACCCACGGCATGACGGTGAGTTTTGTTTTAATTCAAGATATTCATTTATCAGTTGTATCAAGGACTGTATGAGCACCGTTTTTTCTTTTGATTAAAGTCTGCAGGGGAAATAAGACAAATGCATAATGAAATTCAGACACAAAAAAAAAAACAAAGAAAAAACAATAAATGGATTAAGGGCATAATAGTACTTTTCTGACAACAATAGCAGAATGAGGCTTGGGAGTTATTATTTTAGATGACTTTAATGTAGGCAATCAGTACAATAAAGCAGAATGAAATGCTAACTGGATTCCTAGAGGATAGGAAGAGGTAATAGCCAATAGCCACTGAAAAGTAAAATTATTCATACTAGTTTATAGATCACTGGTAAAGTCTCATCTGGTGTATTGTGTACAGTTATGGAGACCACATCTCCACAAGGACATTAAAAATTGGACTCATTTCAGTTTCAAAGAAGAGCCACTAAAATAGTGCAAGGCTTTTATGAGAAAACTTATCAGTATTGACTCAAAGACCTTGATATGTCTATTTTGGAAGAGATGAGGGAAAGGGGCATACGATAGAAACCTTTAAATATAGGATTTAAAGGGTCAGTAATGCCCATATTTAAGTTTATTCAATATTATAGATGTTAAAAAAATAAAGGATATGGAGAAAGTCCCATCTCTCAAACCTTTATGGTTTGAGAGATGTTCGCCACTAAAGTTTGGGCAGACTAGAGGAGGCTCTTCAGCAGAGCCGAAATAGCAATATCTAAAAAGAACTACTTGGAACGGTCTATAAAGTGTGCTTGCAAACCAGGCACACTTTGTAGACCGTTCCATTTAAGTAATTCTTTTCAAAGATCGCTATTTTGGCTCTGCTGAAGAGCTACCTCTTGGTCTTAGGAGGGGATCTCCTGCTGTCATTAGAGCTCTGATGTCAGGAGAAGGGAAGGGAGGGGAGAACTTTAGTGGCAAATATCTCTCAAACCATGAAGGTTTGAGAGATAGGACTTTTTCCATATACTTTTTTTTTAACATCTACAATACTGAATAAACTTAAATATGGGCATTACTAACCATTTAATAAAGCTCTGGAGGGAAACTTTTTTCAGAACAAGAAAAACAATATGAAAAGGAGACATAAGTAATAGATCACATGTAAGACCACAGCTGGATTACTGTGTAAAGTTCTGTTCACCGCATATCCAGAATTAAGACATTGGAAATGGTTCAAATTAGAGCCACCAAAATGTTAAGGGTCTTTATGACACAGGTTACCAGAGTACCAGAATAAGGAACGTATTATACGTAACTTGGAAGAAAGGAGGGAAGGGGTGATTTTATAGAAGGCATTGGATATATAAAATGATTTAATATAGTTCCATAAGAAAACATTTTTCATAGAAAGAGGAATACTAGTGCAAGAGATCATGAATGTAAGTTAGAAGGTAGAAAATGTAATGTAAGTAATGTGGATAAGTATTACTTTACAGAAAGGGTAATAGATGCATAGCACAGCCTCCCTGCAGTTGTATGGACAAAGACTGTTAAGGAATTCAAAAATGCCTGGGGTATTAAAATATTTTTACTTTGAATCCATTTGGGAGAAAAACTCTATATAAATACATTATTATTAAAATCAACATGCCCTTTCAAGTAAAGGGCCAGGGCAGAATTACAGAAGTATACAAATACCCAGAATACTCAAAATATTGTTTGTATAGCTGTCATGTTCTCCGGTTTTTGCTGGCATTTTTTTCATTTTTTCTTCTTTCTCTGCCTAGTTGTTGTAATGCCCTTGTTTGGGCCTTTATCAAGTGGCAGCACTCTTTTGTCAGTGCACGATCAAATCATTCCTGTTATCAAGTTCCTTGTGTTCCTATTGTTCCAGTTATTCTAGTGTTTTGATCTGACTTTCCTCCACTACGTCTTTTGTCTCCTGATTCTGCTTCAACTTACTGTATTGATTCTGACCTTGGCCTGTTTATACGACTTCACTTCTGCCTGCTGATTTGTACTGGTTTGCTCGACTGGTTTTGACCCTGGCATGTTCGGCTATTCTTCTGCCAAATTCCTGGTATCTTATTTGCCCGCCTGTTACCAGCTTTGCTTGTCTTCGAGAGTTCCCCTGTTCCCAGTGTGTCATGTTCGACGTTGGTGACCATTCAGTCGAGTATCTCTGGTTCGACCCCCTGACAGATGGTAACCTTGTGACCCTTGATTGTATAACTTCTGTTCCAGTTCCTGCCTTTGTCAGAGACAACTATACTGGCGGTAGGTTAAATAAGCTGATTCCTGACTCAGTGAGTAATTGTCTGTGTCCTAGGTTGTCCTCCTGCTATCAGGCTTCGTGGCCTGCACCTCTAACATGGCTTAGACAGCAGCAAGGCTTACTTGGAACAGCCACCACTTGCTAGCTTTGCTCTCCAACCAGTGAACTCTAGCCCCTGGCTCATTGAGGCCTACTGAGTAAGTATCACTGTATTGCTCTCTGTTTTCTATACTTATACTTATTAAACAGCAGTCTGTTATTCCTTTGTGTGTTTCTCCTCTGCAAAGTACATCTCAGACAGCTTACATTGGGGGGTCCCGGTCAGATCACCACAAAGGTGGATGAAAATATTATAGACAGGAATAGGGTATATACAGCATAAATAGTGACATTTACTAGATATTTGGCCTGCTTGTTTAAGACAGAAATAATGGGAAGGCACCAAAGATCAAACCAATACTAAAATATCAAGCAGTGAACAATACATTATACAGTGCAGATCATTTATAGCTACAGTATGTCTGAATACTAGGTGGTCTCTGGAGTCTCTTCCCCTTAAAAGTACTGGCATTCTACATCATGTATATTTGTGTATTCGTTTACAAAATGTAACAAAAATTGCATGTTTAGTGTTCTTTGGATTTAGATAAGAATAGAATGACATGGATGACACTATTACAGAAACACTAATGAAACACTCAAGGTTTTCGAACACATATATTAGTTTCATTCAGGTACATTTTCAGATGTAAGGGAAAAGAAGAAAGGTGTAGTATGAAAAGTAACCCCTAACTTGCACTATGACTTCTTTAGGAGTATAGTGTTTCCAGTCTTCTTTTCTGACTATTACTGAAAATGTACCCAATCACATACCCAAAAAAGTACCTAACCAGGTCAATATTTTCTTATTCTAATCATTGGTTCCAACATGGAAATAAGGATGGTGCACGGTGCATGTGCATTGATTTAATATGGTACTTTACTTACGCATTATATAAACAAATTCTGTCTGTGTCTATAATACACTTAATTATTGATTCAATGCTTTGTGTCATTATAACATATAGATTTAGAAAATTATACGCAATTAGTGTTTTGGGTGGTATTAGAACCCTTTACTGCTAATAAGTTTTTAATGCAATGACTGCAGTGAGCTCAGTCGTTGCAGTATTTTTAATAAAATTCTCCTCTGACACCACAAACAAGGAGAACTAATAATAAATGTTACGTTTCAAATGAACTAACAAAAGTTGAGTTTAAACACAACACTTTGGTAATTAAATTGTATGTAATGCTACAACTGAGAACAATGATACAGCTCTGAACTGGTTTATGGCTGGCTACGTTTTGGTAGGCATAAACTAAACAGCTTCTCTACTCTTAGTCAGATTTTTCTTTCCTCTTGATTTATCTAAGTCAAAAGCTGGATAATGTGATTAGATTAATATAGTAGGTCCTTGCGTCCTCTACTTTTGCAGTGTGGATCTGGCAGTCCCGCTGCAGTTGTTAATGGTTGTTCACTTCACACTATGTCTAGTGATCTTCCGTCTTGCTCACACATGACATGAGTCCATGACATCACTGATGTTAGCCCAGGCAGTGTGGGAAAGACTGGTCTGATGATACATGGTACAAGACGGATCATTTTAATGAATGCATTACACATTACAGGGTTGTGAAATTGTGAGATGACACTTCTGCAAGGCCACTGACAGGCTACCCTAAAAAATCTGGTGCCCTAAGCAAGTATCTAGGATGCATATTGGTAAATCTGGCCCTGGTTACAGTGTCTGTATTAGTACAGAATCATATTAGTAAATCCCTCCAATATATTTTATATTCAGAAAGCATACAGTACTACAATGATAAAAGATCCATCTCACAGAAAAATTTATGGAAAAAAAAATGTGTTTAAACTGACCACTGCCATATTCTTATGTTACATTTTATTGTTAAATACATGGGATGAAAAAGTTTATTTACACAGTAAAATGACCATAACTAAACTTTCTTAACAATGTCCCAATAACTAATTAAGAAACAGCCAGTAAATCAGGATCAATTACTTTTGAGATATGAGTATGCAAATGCAATGCATGTGTGCCTGGGTGTTACAACTTTGCTTTTTTATTCATCCAGTGTAACAGTTTCTCATTTTTACAAATGCTTACGTTTTAAAGAAAACAATATATGTGGGATGGGCAACACATTTATAGTAACTGATAATTACATTGATGAGTAAGGTGCCATTGCTGAATAGACTATTTTCCTATACACTGTGATCACCTTTAATGGTGTAGAAATCCTCTGGTCCTAGCTGAAGGGAGCAAAGTATTCTTGACTTTTGAGATGATCCTTGCAGGATACATTAAAAGAAAACACAATTCAGCATAACCTTCAGTAATTGATTTTTGCTTTGCTATTTTTTAAATATAATTAAGTGAGGGGGATGCTTGGTTACAACAAGCAAATTATATTTATAATTCACTATGATCTCTTTGTTTGTCTTAGCGAACATATTATCTTTTTTCCCATATTCTTTCTTCAAAGAACATTCAAGTTTCAAAAGTAGTCAGTTTAAGAAACATTAGAGTGGGACTAGGAGGAAAGTATACAGCTCCATAAATCTTTGCTTATCTTTATTCAGAATGCTTTCTCAAGCCAAGAGTTCTGGGTTTCATTGTCCATAAATCTTTTTGTGTCTTCTGTAAATTGATTATTGCTGTTTTGAATCTTCTACAATAACATAACCAGAAGAATTATGGGATTCTTTAATGGGTTTAACTTGAAAGGAGTGCTTTATAAAAAGGCAAATAACAGCTGCTTTAACATTTACAGTTTGGAGTATAGCACTTAAAATAGTGAGGTTTAAATGTAGTATAATTATTTTCTCCCCCTTAATTCTGCTAGGGGACAATCAAAACATTGCAGAGGAGGCTCAGGAAATCTGGATTAATGAGCAGATAGAAGTAGATTTATTAAAAGTCCTTATCAAAATGTGACAGCCTGTGTTTATTAAGCAGATTTTGCTAGAACTATTCTTGTACATTCCCATGCATATATATATATATATAAAGTAATGCATATTTCAAAACAAGTCTCAAGCTGACCTTAGACATTAGTAAGAAACTTGTTGCTTTCCCTGGATGCTATATGTGATTTAAATGTGTACTCATATACTTAATGTTAAAGCTAAATGTTCTTATCAAATAAAAGGTTTAGCACTTGGAACAGCATTTCATTTAAGGCAGCAGTTTATATAATTTCTTCTTCTGCACCCTCATTTATCATCATGACTAATTACCTTACCCCCAATATGCAGTCACCCCTACCTGTACCTTTAGAGCCTTTCATAGCTTAATCTTCTAGTTTAATAATATCATTCTAAACCCTTTCACACTCATGAGCACCCATGGAGTAGAAAAATATAGTTAGTAACACATGTACTCTGTGCTTAACCCTTTGAGTGCCAGAGGGATGAGCAATGCTCAAATGGTTAAGAAACCCTAGTCTGATATGCTAAGAGAATTGGAGCAAATTAGGATCAAACAACCTGTTATATAGGTGACAACTACAAATTCCCCAAGTTATGATTGATTTAAATGGGACCTTTAACCTCTGTAATGAAAGAGTGGTGTCCAAAACATTGCAGAAGCATTCAAGTGGTTTAAAACCCTGCATATATCAATTACCTTCCATGATCCAGTTTGTTTGGCATAATATTGCTCCAGTTTTTCTAAGTACATCAGCCTCAGGGTGCCAGTAGACCAAGAATAAAAAAGGTTAACCCTATGACTGCCAAAAGGCTACTCATCACATTGCAAGACAATGCTTTGTGTACCCCTTTGGCACTCACAGGGTTAAACAGTGGAATAAAATAAAACCAGTAAACAATTTAAAAACAAAACAAACAAAAAAACTAAAAATCTTTGTAAAGGAATTGAACTGTAGACATAGGGCCATATGTTCAAAAGAAAAGTGGAAGTGTTCTGAGGCATACCATTTGTAATATAGGGGAGAACCTAAAATTTGCATTGAGTTAAATGGGATTTTAACTTCATAAATGTTAGAGGTCTCTAACGCAAAGTATTGGAGGCCTCTCTAGCATACAAGAGATTAAAATCCCCATTTAAATCAACGGGAAGTTTTTGTTCTCCCTTATAGTTCAAATGGCTTGCTCCATAACGCTTCCACTTTTCTTTTTACCATCCGGCCCATAGACCAATTAGGCTTAAGTCCTTAGCAGACTTAATGAAAGTGAAGTATACTTTCTGTGCATATACTTCCTATTGTAGTAGACACCAATGAGGGCAGGAAACTATGAGCAGAAGTGCTGGTGTGCACTGTGAGTGTGACGCACTAAAAAGTGTAGCAATTCTGGAGTAGACCAACTGAAACATAGTGAACAAATAAAAACTGTCCCAAAGTTCCCACTGATTTAAAAGGGGCGTTTAATCCCTTTAATGCTAGATAGGTCTTCTAAGCATTGTGAAAAAGTGGGGAAATGTACAACTACCAGTGAAGATAATTTTCTGGCCATAAAAATCATATGACTGAACGTTAGGGTATGTATGAACCATTATGTTTGCTTTAATGCATACAGATACACACACACTGCCATTGTTAAGACTTTAATGTGAGCAGACCTCAAAGTTAATTACTATAGCAAGTGCAGGAGAATGGGCCAATTAAACAGTGTACTTTGATGGTAGACAAAGAGAAACAAGGTGCAAAGGAAAGAAAGGCCCTGAAATTCCCATACACTACCCTACCCTTCACATAACCTATGAGTAGAGAAGATTTAAGTTAAGATTAGATACCTTACTACATAGATTTTAAGTGGGTGAAGCACAAAAAAATGTTTCCTTTGCCTATTTATGAAGGAATCATATTAATGCTATATATATAAAGAATAATAATAATAACACATTCCTTAAGTGAGTTGGAGACCTCTCTAGAATTCAGGGGATTAAAAGCCTCAATTAAATAGAAAAGGAATTTTTATATTTTTCCTACAGCACAGCTGGTTTGCTCCAGAAGTAGTCTTCTTTTAGGTAGTAGATTAGCATTGGATTATTTGCAGCCTTGCATTGAGAGCTCCTTTGACTGCATGTTGTATATTCACAGCAACAGCTTCCAAATGCGAATGCCACACCTGGAATAAACTCCAGACCTTTTACCTGCTTAATTGATGAAGAAATAATGAAGGAATAGCGCACACCTGTCCATGAAACAGCTTTTGAGTCAATTGTCTAAATACTTTTGGTTCCTTGAAAAAGAGGGTGCTACATATTAAAGAGCTGTAATTCCTAAACCCTTCCTCCATTTTGATGTGAATACCCTCAAATTAAAGCTGAAAGACTGCACTTTAAGCCCATATTCATTATTTTATTGTAACTTGAATTTATTATTGGAAACAGTGTGTCAGTGTTCAAATATTTCTGGACCTAGCTGTATGTTGTGTGTTAGAAAATGCTGTTTAGTTCTCCCGTGGAACCGTTAATATGTCCACTGTGTGACCAGAATTCACGTAATGACCCCTTAAAAAGCATGTTTGGTTGGCTGCTCTCCTGTACCAGGAAAATATATCACCGTACATTAACAAAAAATTAACAAAATAATGTTTGGCATTAAACCTTTCAATACCATCAGAAGACAACCTTCTGGGGCTTGCCTTTAATATGACATGGCTCATATACAGTACAGCTCTTGAAGCAAATCACCTTGGAAGAGGAAATATACAAGTACTCCATCCAAATAGTAGGAAAGACAATCCAGAAAATATATTGATTGGATCAAAGTCAAGAGTTAGAGCAGGCTGCAAATAGAAGAAAGTTCCAAAGTGAAAGCAAAAGGCAGGTACAAGCAATATAAGATCCACGTAAGGAAAGAGGATTTTTGGAAAGAGAGATTAATGTGAGGGAAAGGACAGATAAATAATAAAATAAAAGTGTTAGTGACTATATAATGGTTATTGCATTTTATTCTGTGTGAATTTTCAAGAAATACATGAGTTACTATGATATATAGGCCTTGGATATGATTACATTCATGCTGTATTTGCTACATGCTATCCCATAGATATACATTACATAATCTCTATGGGATCCCTTTAAAGGGATAGTAATGTTTCATAATAAAAGCAGCTCCAATTAATTTTCATAGTATTTGGGCCATGGAAAGAGTTATTTCAATACTGTCAGAGTTGTAGTTCAAGAGTAACTGAATGATAAAGTATCCCCCTCCCGACCCTTTTACTGATGTAACACTGCTCAGCTCAGAGCAGCAGGGTGGTGTCCAGGTGGATCGCAGGGAAGGACAATCTTTAATTAACATAGGGGAAAAACCTGTCAATGGGGACAGGGCTTATATTGTTCTCACAATAAGAAAACTGACTCTTGCTGTGAGCTGTTTGGTCTATGGACCAGATTCCACATCTGAGGGGAGGTGGCTTACACTAGGTAAAAGGGGCGGGAAGGGGATACTTTATCATTCAATTACTGTTGAACCACAACTCTGACATTATTGCAATAACTCTCTCTATGGCTAAAATACTATGAAGATTAATTGGAGCTGCTGTTTCTGTGAAACATTAATACTGTGCATTGATTTTCTTTTGTTGTTATCATTATGATTTGTTTTTAATTTTTGTTCTAAGAAACATATTTGTAAGGTTGGCTGGGTGGGTAAGGCCAGTGTTCACTAAACACTGGACACTTCTCCCAACCAAATATATTTGATTGCTCTTTATATCCACTTCCATCTGAGGGTTATTGATCTTTCTGTTTGTCTCAGGGTCTGGTGGTGAGGTGTCTGGTGGGTGTGATCTTGGGGGCGCAATGTAGTCTACCCACATTATTATTTATTTGTTTGAAGTACATAATATTTGGTTAGGGTTCCTAGTTTTTGGTGCACTGTTTTCTACTTATGTGCTTCCCATTGTATTGCTTGGGGTGTTTTCCATCTTTGTACTTGTTCTTTACTGTTTGTCCTGTAGCCCTCATTATGTTTCTGTGTGTGTGTAAGGGGGGGTGGCATACCAGCTTTTCACTCATTGTTAGGATTTTACAGGGTTACTGGCCTCCTATAAACTGGTCTCTGCATATTTTTTCCTGTGGATTCAAGTGTGGGGGCTGTAGGTATGAACTGTGGACTGTGGCGGTTAGCCTAAGTTTATAATTTTGGGTTGCCTGTCTGTGATATCAAGTAATCTGTCTGAACCTTTCCAAACCCCTCTCCTGGGATCCTAACCTAACCAAAACACTCTGGACTTCCTATGCTTTCCTCTTCAGACCAGCAGGTTTGATTGTATTAAAATTGTTATAGGAAAGGTCATTTGTGAATTGCGATTATCACTTTGTATCATTATTTTTCTAATACTATGAATAAAATGATCATCTGTGTTCAAACTCAGTCTGAGGAATATTTCATTATGATACTTCCTTTAGGGAAAGATCATTTCTGATAAGTGCTATGAGATTAATTGTACTTTTTAACTAACAAGAAAAAATGCAGGATATTTAGATTTTGATTCTGCTAAGGCAATATGTGTTAAATTAGCAATGATTATTCTCCAATAATAATCTCCAAATACTGATTATGAACAGATATTAAAAAGTTGAGATATCCTTCTCTAGAAATTTGTGAACTTTTTGCTTTGACATTTCATAACTCATAGAACAGAAAGGGACACTTTCAAAACAGTGGATAAAATGACCTTTCACCCTCACAAAGGCATGTTTCCTTTTTTCTTCTAAAAGAAAGTTCAGTGCCAAAAATCTGAAAAGTGTTTGGTTACAGTTGTTGCCTAATGCATTCTCTTTTTACTGATGTAGTAATGATTTTTTTTTACATTTAATATGAAACAAAACAAAGCTGTAACATCTTCAATATAATTATGAAGCATATACAGCATCTTCAGAATTCTTTTTAACTAAATATCACTTCAGTTTGTTTCAAGATATCACCTAACAAAAGAAACTCTTCAAATCTGTAAGTAAAATGACTGTCAAGAATAAATGAAAAGGAAAAGTTCAAAGAGATATGTAAGCTCTTCATAGGTGACATGGCCACCTGAAGTGTGAAAACTTTCCTTCTAATTAAAGCTCTGTATTATATATTACTATTTTGGAATAAATGTGAAGGTTTTGTAGCAGAGAATATTTCATCTTTTTTTTTGTCCATGATAGCTATTCTAAATACTATACAATTTATTTTCACTACTAGTACTTATCGCCTTCGGGAGGGCACAAACTGATTGTTTTTCACTTCTGTCACTAGACCAACATAGCTGGGAACTCTCTGGTTTTGCCCGGAGACTCCGGTTTTTGCAGCTAATTACCTGGTTTCTGAGGGGGAAGGCTGATTCTCCATATGTGATGAGTTTCTAAAGAAACTCTGCCCACTTCTGCTACTTCCCTGTGTTTTCCTCCCATTCCCCACCCTCTCCTCCTACTTCACCAGCCTATTCATTGTACTTTTTCCTTATTTCCTAAGCTCTGCCCCCACTCATGATTAAGTCCTGCCCATTTTGACACAAATCGTGTAATTTTTCTCCCCCTGCAGTACCACAGGACTCCCCTCTCCGGGGAGTCCACAACAAAGCGTTCACAGGTGGTTCCCAACCCATGACCTCAAGGCCCACTAACAGGCAAGGATTTGAGGCTTTTCTTTTGAAGATCATCTTTAAATCCTGGCCTGTTAGGCATGGAAACCACTGTACTAGGCCAAATTTGACTACTGACCAAACCAGTTTTAGGTGCTGTGTTTGGACCTTTCATAAGCCAGTTTAACCCCTTTCACACAAAACACATTCTAAACACAAGGAAAAAACTGTTCATACCTTCTTAAAGGCAAAGCTCCAACTGATACTGTATTCTAAATGGCCAGCCCAGTTTCAAGTATCCAAAACATGTATGCATTAAGGTTGAGATTCCATGGGAACTAATTACTGCATCAGTCATGTTTTTATTTTACTTTTGTAGCTATATTATGGCCGAAGAATGTATATTTTCACTATTTCAGTTGTAATCACATAATAGAAAACGAATACTGTTGGCGTCAGTCTACAGCGGTTGAAATAGTCAGCCATGGTCTTTACAGTTGTTTGGGCCTGCAACTCACAGCCTCCCAAACTAGCCATTGGCTAACTGGAGATGCTTTGAGTTGTAGTTCTCAACAGTTATAAAGCACAAGGCTGATTGGCCAAACCTAATGTAAAAACAGGCCATATGTACTAAGGGCCCAAATCAGTGAGCAGTCAGTCATGGTCTCTACATCTGTTGGGGCCCATGACTCCCAGGTCCCCTGCTAGTCAGCACCTAACCGGGGATGCTGGGAGTCATATGCCCTGTCAGCTGGTGAGCCCACAGCTGACTACAACCTAACATTGACCCTTAGTACATATAGTAAATTGTTATGTTAGGGAAGGGGTCAGACTTGGACTCCTTACAATTCCTACCAGCTACCAGCAGCTTGAAAGCCAATGGTTCAATACACCCTGACTTAGGCTTTTATATATCACCTATTCCTGAGTCAGGGTTAATTCAGCCTTTAGCTCCCTAGATGTTAAAGCCTAAAGCTCCCAGCATCAACTAATAGGTACTGGCTACCTCAGGATGTAGGTAGTCCTAGGACCCAACAGCTGCAAATTCCAAGGTTGAATATACCCTGAGTCAACAATACTCCATATGTACTAAAAGGCACAATACATGGTTTATTCATCTGTCATGGCACAGGACTCCAACCCAGCATTCTCAGCTACACAATAGCTATCTGGGGATGTTGGAAATCATAGAATCCAACAGCTGCATTGCCCACAGCTGACAATACACTGACATTGACCCTTAGTATATATGACCTATATACAACCTTGTGCTCCCCAGCTGTTGAGGCCTAACCCCCCCCCCCAACATCCTCTAACTAGCCAATGTAAAACTGGTGATTATATGAGTTGTAGGCCCCAAGAGCTGGATAGCCCATGGCTGACTACACCCTGACGTGAGCCCTTATTAGTAGTTCAAATTGCCTATTCCTAAGTCAAAGTGTATTCATTTGTATTCACCTATGGTCTCTCTAGCTGTTGGTGCTTAACTGCTTATGTCTCTCAACCAGCCATTCCATAGTAGGGGAAGTTAATAGTTTTGGGTCCCACCGGCTAGAGAGCACATGGTGGAAAACACCTTAACTTAGGAATTGGCCATATTTGTAAAGGCCAAAATTAGTGTATATTTAGCTGTGTGTTCTCAAGCGGTTGTGGACTACAACTCCCAGAATCCTCAACAAGCCATTGTTTACTTGAGTAAGCTGGGAGTTCTGGGCAACAATAGTAGAAAGCACACCAATGAATAAAGCCTGTATTTGTCCCTTAGTACATATGTATTATTTCTGAGTAAGGGATATTTGTTCTTGAGATGAGTGAAATATTCTAAATAGGAGGCACTATGGATATAGATAAAATATGTGCTAAATAATAATATTGTATATCGATGTTTATGAAACTACATTATTAGCAGCACTAAGGGCTCAATCCAAATGTTGACGGCAGCAGAAAAAACTGGCAATGGTGGTTTTTTATGTCAAGCATGTGATACAAATGTTCCCACATGTAAGAAATAACATCAGTTTTGAAAACACGACGCTCGTTGCCAAAAGATCAAAATATCTCTCTTTGAGGACAATGTAAAAGCTAACCCCAGAGCCATTCAAATGTTGGAGTTAGGAATAACGTGAGTTACATTGCAACATTTTCCTCCAGAAAACTAACACCCATTTTTTTAGCCGTACATTACAAAACTCTGAGTAAAAACCACCATAGAGGAAAACAAAACAGGAGTTAAATTGCAACAAAGCAGGAGTTAAATTGCAACATTTTCTGACTAAAATATAACACCTACTTTTTTAGCACACAACTCAGAGTAGAAAACCATTGTAACGAGGAATAATATTTTGTGTCAGTGTAAGGAAAACACTGCCCCCTTGCCGAAAGAGGGCACAATATTTTCCCTCATTGCCATCCGTCCAGACTGGCTTTCTGATCTGAGTGAAGTTGGACTCCGCAGCATGATGTGCTAAAAAGTGGAAAACTTTTTATTGGATTTTCAAACTAAAGGTTAAGGATTTTCAGAACATTCATTATAGAAAATGAAACTGAACAAATCAGATGTACATTTGTTTTTTGATACCATCTATGGCAGTGATGGCAAACCTTTTTGGGCCCGAGTGCCCTGTTTGCAGCACAGGGAGAAGGTTGGAGATTGCAAATTGCAAGTACTGAAAATTTACCATGGAAAGGAGGTTTTTGGTGCATACATAAGTGAAAAGACAGCTATATACAGTTGTGTGTTCCCTTTTATGTTATTAGACAGATGGAAATTGTGCTTGTTCTAAGAATAAAAATGCATGAAACAAATATCTTAGAACTGTTATTAATCATACCACAAAGCTTACAATTAAAATTGTGCTACACTAGTGATACCACAGAGCTTACAACTGAAATGGAGCTACACTAGTAATACCACATAGCTTACAGTTGAAATGGTGCTACTCTAGTGATAACATATAGTTTAAAATTGAGATGGTGCTACACTAGTGATACCACAGAGCTTAACATTGAAATGGAGCAACACTAGTGTCACCACAGAGCTCAAAATTATAATGGAACTACAGATGATACCACAGAGCCTACAATTAAAATAAAGCTGACCTAGTGTTAGCACTGAAATGAAGATACACTAGTGATACCACAGCGCTTACAATTCTATGACTACTAACAGGCAATATCATGGCATCAAGCTTTTGATCTAGAGTCTGTAGATGTGATGCATGAGAAGACAAGATCTTCTCCTGCTGTTCATATTTAGTTGAGCTATGGGAAACCTTTGAAGAATCCATAAGTATGACTCGATCTTATTGTCAAAAGCCAGATGATAAAGGAGTGAGATGGGCAACCCAGAAGCTTTAGAGCATGGATTGGAGTGTTAAGCTTGGGTGCAGAGGCAGGTACTGGAGAGTCCTTGCTGTGGCCTAGGCCAAGAAAGAAGTGCTGGCCATGAAGGATAGACCTCTCCAGAGACTGCTAGGGGATGCCCAACTCACAAACAGCGGAGGATTCTAATAAGCAGAAGTAGAGTCTTAGAGCAGGATGAAAACACAGCTAGCCTGACTGAGAAGGGTGAAGTCTAGTGATAAGGTCAATATTGGTTCAGGCAGAGTCAGGGAGTCAGAAGATATTGAGTCCGGAAGCCGGATTGGTTGTAGCAAATTCGTCGTAGTTGGATGTTAGCTACCCCGAAAGTATCACAAGCCGGAGGAGGGACACATGAAAAGAGTTGGCCACTCTCATAAGTAAGGCAGGGTGAGAGCTGTTGTGGTTGTTTAAGATGGAGATGCTGTGTAGACAACCAGACCTGGTATCACGGTGCCCGTGCTTTCCTATTCTGAACGGCGACATTATTATCTCTGCCATTCTCTGACTGGCTGGGTTTAATTGCTACCACTAGGGCTTGCCTTTATATACCCTGGGATGTCCTCCCCTTAGGCGCCCTTTCGTGGTGTACAAGTTCCTGAGTCTATTCTGTGTTTATGCTGATTCATGTATGACCTGGCCTGCCTGACTACGAGTTTGTTCCTGAGTTCCTGTTGCTACACTCCGTTGCTGACTGTATCCTGGCTAAGAACCCGCTCCATTGCTGACCGTATCCTGGCTGAGAACCCACTCCATTGCAGATCGTATCCTGGCTGAGAACCCGCTCCGTTGCAGACTGTATCCTGGCTGAGAACCCGTTCCGTTGCAGACTGTATCCTGGCTGAGAACCAGCTCCGTTGCTGACAGTATCCTGACTGAGAACCCGCTTTGTTGCTGAGACCTTCTTGCTGAAGAACCCGCTCCAGTCCTGACAGTATCCTGGCTGAGAAACCGCTCTGTCGCTGACAGTACCTCACTGAGGACCTGCTCCGTTGCTGACCGTATCCTGGCTGTAGTACCCGCTCCATTGCTGACTGTGTTAGGCTGCCTTTCGTGCTGTGGCCGTTGCTCACCGTGGATTCCCATCCACGGGATTACAGTGTCTAGTCTGAGCCTCTAGGTGACCCCGTAAGGTCACCTGTTTCCAGTGCATTGCAGCTATTTTCAGTGTGCGTCACGAGGTGCTGTTTCTGTCGACCTAAGGCTGAGCCTTGCTCTTAAGCTGCTCTACTGCCATCCGGTGGTGTGTACAATCGAAGTACAGGTACGGTGTTGGACACACCGACTGTGTTACTCTGATCACTCTCTGTGTCTGCCTCCCTAGTAGCGCAGGGCTCACTCCCTATGGGAGTTTCAGTTAATTTGGGCGTTGTCGTTTAACCCTGTATGTACCTGGGGAGGCTTCCAGGTATTAGTGCGTTACCGTTTCTGACTGCAGAGCCTTGGTCTCAAGAGCCAGCGTTGCATTTCTAGCTTGCAAGCTGAGAGACTCTGGTTGCATTCCTGTACTTACCTCTTCTCCATCCACCCCTAGCGTACTAGGGTTTCCCAGTAGCAGCTGCCTAGGTATCCGTTAACCCTTTGAGGGTTGGCCTGTTTCTACATGGTTGCTCCTTGCCAGTGGGCTAAGACCTTGGTCAGTGTTGCCTCGCTACAATCGGGTCAGTACCCAGGCGTCTGGGTTGTGCCAGTCCTCTACTGTGGGATCCTTGCCAATGTAGTCCCGTTGCCATCCCAGGACTGTGTACTCATTTCCTTGCCAGTTCTGCCAGTATTCTGTATTGTCAGTCGACACCAGTTCTTTCCACTTGTCCGTACGTGTTCCAGTACCCAGGCGACTGGGTCTGTCTGTTCTATTCCTGTACCTCCTGTGTTGGCACCCTATCATCTGATTTGGACTGTCCATTACCTCACCAGGTGTGCCAGATACTGTTTAATGTATTGTCAGTATTCTACTGTCTTGTGCAGACCTTATTACTGTACTCCAGATTTATGTTCCTGTTCTGTTGTAGGTATATAGCCTACACCATTGTATGCACTTTATTCTAATAAAGTTATTTTAACCTTACCATTCTGTCTGAGTGTTCATCTAAAACCGTGACACCTGGTCTCCTGGCTGATATAGAGGAGCCAGCCACCTACTCCTATCTGCAGTGCTCTTGAATCTGGTAGATGTGGTCTGCAAGGACCAGCGAACAGAAGACCAGTGTAGCTGAAGATCTTTCACCCTAGCATCTGCTACAGGAATATACGTTGGAAGGAGGATTGCGAGTATCTGGGGATAATAACATAGAGCTGAGTAGAAGGGTGAGCATTTGGTGGAGGATTGGTACAGATTGGTGAAGGATGACTCTGCTAGAGGAAACCATACCCAGTTATTGTGATGGGTGTTGACATAATGATGAAGAAATATCTCCAGAGATTGGTTAGTCCTCTGTGTCTTGGCATGGGACTGAGGATAGTATGAAGAGGAGAAATTCAGCCGAATACCCAGACGAGTCTTCCAAAACCGAGATGTAAATTGTGTACCTCTGTTGGAGATGACTTGAAGTGGAACTCCATGTAGGTGGAAGACATCTTTGAGACAGACGTCTGCCAGAGCTTGTAAAGTGGGTAACCCCTAAGGGGAATTAAGTGAGCTTGCTTGGAGAGGCAATCAATCAACCAATACGAGGATCATGGTACATTGATCAGAGACTGGTAAATCAGTGATTAATCCATTGCTATATGGGTCCATGGAACACTGGGGGCAGGAAGTGGTATAAGAGTCCTGCAGGTCTTTGATTAGAAGGCTTATTCTGAGCACAGAGAGTGCAAGCTTTAACATAGGATTGCACACCCTGATTAAGGGAAGGCCACCAGAACTGGTGGAGGAGTAGTTCTATGTTTTTGGTGATTCCTGGATGACTAAACATAGCAGAGAGAGGGAGATGGAGAAAGAGAGAGGCAAGAAGGGGAAAAACATAGGCAAGATCATAGCATCAAGCTTATGATCTAGAGTCTGTAAATGTGATGCTTGAGAAGACATAATCTCTTCCTGCCATTCTTGTCTAGTTGAGATACAGCAAATCTCTGTAGAATTCATTAGTATGGCTTGATCTTACTCTCAAAGGCCGAATTATAGAGGAGTGCAAAGGGCAAGTGCAAAGCTTGGGTGCGGAGGCAGTAACTGGAGGGTCCTTGCTGGGGTTTAGGCCATGAAGCCAGATAACAGAATAGCCCTTTCCAGAGACTGCTAGGGGATGCCCAACTCACAAACAGCGGAGTATTCTAGTGACCAGAGGTAGAGTCTTAGAACAGGATGTATATACATCTAGCTTGACCAAGAAGGGTGGAGTGGAGTGATAATGTCAGAGTTAACCAGCTCATGCAGAGTCAGGCAGGCGGAAGATATCCAGATGAAAGTTTTGACAGCAGGATTGGTCTTAGAAGATCTGTTAGAGTTGATTGTTATGGACCCCAAAAGTATAGGCAACAGGATTTGTTACAGCAGATCTGTCATATTTGGATATATTTGACTCTGGAAGTACCGATTACTGACTGATTAGGTCACAGCAGACCTGCCGTAGTTGGATGCTATCAATTACTGGCAGGAGGCTGAGGAAGGAGTCTCTAAATACCTGGAGTAACAGGTCAGGAGGTTGAGCAGGCCAAGGTCGTCTTTACTCCAGCAATGAAAAATCAAAAGCATGAGGCAGGATAAGGTCAGAAGACAAGCCAGAGTCTTTAGCCAGGATGCAGAAGTATCAGTAAGAGGAATCTGAGTCAGATGGTAGCTGGGTCAAAGCCAAAGGTAAGTTAGGTCAAAATGTGGGCAGTGGGGAGACAGAGTCAAAAGCATTTGGCAGTCATTAAGGAGCTCTCAGACTTTCAATCTGTACCTTGGCTGCATGCCACTTTAAAGGCCACTGCATGCCAGGGATGGCACATGTGCCATAGGTTCACTGATCTATGGTAATCATTAAGTGATGTACTATAATCTAGAAAAAATAGGATGCAGAACTGAGCAAGAACATTATACATCCAGTTTCCAAATGAAAGGCAACAAAACCAACATTTTTAAATTGATCACGCAATGCAGTTGTCTATAGAAAACAATCTATACATGAACATGGTTGTGTGTTTATACAGCCTATGTGTTACTCTTGTGTATTCATTTAGGAATGAATGCAAAATTGAATGATTATTGCTTGTTTTGTGTCATTCAGATTTAATTAAGAACTGAACATGAAACACACAGTATCAGAAACATGAATGACACTCCGCACTTTAGTGAACATTCGTTAATTTAATCTGTTTCATTTGTTTTCATTCACATACCTACTGGCATGATTACACCATTCACACCAAGTAATATACTTACCTTCATGTGAAAGGTCCAGTGTTGTTCATACTACCCTGGTCCTTCAGTATATGAAATTAAAAAATGTTAAAACTACTACCCTGCTTCCACCATCCCCTCTGCATTCTATAATAAAGGCTGTTGCCCAAGCCAGAATGAAGGGATGCCTGTTCAAATAAGTTCCCACATTCCCATTGAATGGGACTGTGGGGTTACACAAGGCATGGAATGTGCCCTGCATTAACATCCCAGCCGGTCAGCATCTAGCTGGAAAGATCATAGATATATGTAATGTCACCCATCCAGCTAGCTAATCATTCAAGCAGGGTGTGTGGGGGCATTTTCTTTATTATAGGCTGTAGCAGAGGAGATGGTGGTGGTGGTGGGCTAGTAGGGTTTATTATTATTTAACATTTTTTTATTACAGATGATGGAGGACCAGTGAGATGAGGAGACCGCAGGAATCCCCACCACCACCACCACATCAAGATAATTGTTATAGTTATAATAATTATTATAGTATAATTATTGTGAAAAAAATGAGTTTATTAAATCTGTACCAAAATGTTGCCTAACCAAATGGGGAGTCAACAATATTTGTTTTATCCAAATGGGGTAAAAAAAAATTACCAGATCATTCAGGAGAAACAAATGTTTTTGCCATGCACAACTCTACTATGTATTGATAAACATTATTAAACATTTTTTGTAAGTGAATTCTAGAAACTAGTTTAAATTATAATTAGTGAAAAGTTATACAAACACCTACATTTACAATATTGATTCTGTACAGCTAACATTCTTCAGTCTCATTACTTTCTAAAATTTTAGGTGATATATTTAAGAAGAAATATTCATAAAATCACTCTCCTTGTACATAATGATTTCCTTGAATTTGCAGATCAAAAATCAACACTTATTGGCAGGCGCCATATACATTTTTATTGTATCAACCACTTAAAGACCAATGATATGCAAGGACCATCACATAATTCAGCCCTTAAAGGACCATTGAAGGTCCTGGCATAGGTTAATGACCACAATGTGGTTATTGTGGGGATTCCATAACTGACTGCTCTAGCACCAGAGCAGTTAGTTTCAGACTTTCCCCAGTGGCTCCGCACATGTGTTCACATGTGCCAGAGGAACCACATCAAAAGGGCATTATGAACATACATTGCTTTTGTCAGTATTCCCTGAAGAGAACTGAGGCCCTAACATGTCAAATAGTGAAAGAGGGGGGAACATTTATTTAATGTAGGGGTGCTGGGGGCTGGACTGGTGGGTAGAGCTTGTTTATTATTACTTCTTGACCTATTGACACCTTTGTGTAAATGAAAAAATTATTTAGAGCAGTGTGTCCAAACTCAGTCTTCAAGGGCCATCAACAGGCTAGGATTGAAGGATTTTCCTAATTAAGCACAGGTGATTAATCAGGAAAATCCTTCAATCCTCGCCTGTTAGGGGCCCTTGAAGACTGAACTTGGACAACCCTGATTTAGAGACTTAGTCATCTCTGCCAGGCACCATAACACCCTCCTTGATTATAAAGTTTTGCTGGGGCCTAAAGAGTATAATTTAATAAAAAAAAAACAACAGCTGGTGTTGTGTATGTTGCTTTGTGCAGTAGGTCCTAAACTATATAAACACAACCAAAACAGAAATGCAGTTATCTTTCACTTATTTTTGTGGACCAATTATCACGGTGCCCGTGATTGCTTGTCTTTCCTGGCAGTTAGCAATGGGTGCTTCCCATGTGTTGTCTGTGGTTAGCCCGCACAGCATTGCCTATATAGACTGGGCTCCTGCACCCTTTCACTGCCCTTTTGTGGTGTTTCTATGCCAGTACAACGCCTGTCTGTGGATTCCAGTGTACTTCCTTGGCCTGCCTGACTTCTCTCCTGTTCCTGCGCCTTCTGTATTGTTCCTGTGTACCGTTCTGGCCTGGCTGACGTTCCAGCTCCCGTATCCGACCTGGTTTGGCTGACGTTCCTGCTCCAGTATCCTGACCCGGCCTGGCTGACGTTCCTGTTCCTGGATCCCGACTTGGCTGTTCCACTTTGACTCTGGTCGCCTCGGCGGCATTCTGACTTCCGGTACCTTCCTGGTTTGGCACCGCTGCCCACAGGCTTGTCTTGCCTCCGTGATTGCACTGGTATTCAGTAGTTGGTTTGCTTCTCTCAGTCACAGGTTGCTAGTGCTGCCTCTGTTATAGCACCGGTAGGGCCTTCGTGTTTGTCCAGTACGTGGTACTGGTTAGCTCCACTCAGACATTCCAGTCGCAAGAGTTGCCTCCGTGATTGCACTGGTATTCAGTAGTTGGTGTGCTCCACTCAGTCACCGGTTGCTAGTGCTGCCTCCGTTATAGCACCGGTAGGGCCTTCGTGTTTGTCCAGTACGTGGTACTGGTTTGCTCCACTCTGACCTTCCAGTCACAAGAGTTGCCTCCGTGATTGCACTGGTATTCAGTAGTTTGTTTTCTCCACTCAGTCACCGGTTGCTAGTGCTGCCTCCGTTATAGCACCAGTAGGGCCTTCGTGTTTGTCTAGTACGTGGTACTGGTTCACTCCAATCTGTCCTTCCAGTTGCAAGTGTTGCCTCCGTGATTGTGTTGGTATACCGTAGTTGGTTTGCTCCACTCAGACACCGGTTGCTTGTGCTGCCTCCGTTATAGCACCGATAGGGCCTCCATATTTGTCCAGTACATGGTACTGGTTCACTCCACTCTGTCCTTCCAGTCTCAAGTGTTGCCTCCATGATTGCGCTGGTATACAGTAATTGGTTTGCTCCACTCTGACACCGGTTGCTAGTGCTGCCTCCGTTATAGTACCGGTAGGGCCTCCGTGTTGCTCAGTTTATGGCACTGGTTCGCTCCACTCTGAACCTCCAGTCGCATGTGTTGCCTCCATGAATGCGCTGGTATACAGTAGTTGGTTGCTCCACTCCATCTAACCGGCTGCTTTGCTGCCTCTGTTATAGCACCAGTAGGGCCTCCGCTACACCGTGTCGCACCAGTCATTGGCTGCCTTACCCGGTATTTGGTAAGGCCGGTAGAGACTCCTCAGTTCCTTGTTGTACCAGATTAGGCTGCCTTACCCTGTATTTTGGTAAGGCCGGTAGAGCCTCCTCTGTTCCTTGCTGTACCAGTTTAGGCTGCCTTGCCCGGTATATTGGTAAGGCCGGTAGAGCCTCCTCAGTCCTATTGCACCATCTTCTAGGCTGCCTTACCCGGTATTTTGGTGAGGCCGATAGAGCCTATATATGTGTACATTGTATGCTATATTACTTGAACCTGTCGTGTGTCTGTAACATATGTTGATGTTCAGGACCTGTGAGGGTTCTTTATTATTTTTGCAATAAAGCTGTGTATTTATCTTAACTCTGTGTCTGTGAGTCAAACAAACTGTGACACCAATGTTGATTCTAAAAAAGATAGACCAGTTCTGCACAAAATAAGCCCAAAAGTTTATAGAGTCACATTGATATTTAACTTTTATTAGTCTCATCAAAAAGGTAACCAACCTATAAGATCCCCTGATTTGTATGGAGATCATATAGTATAAACATAAAACTTGGACCAAACAGTGCAAGATCTTGATTGTCCATGTGTTTACATCTCTGTATCCCCAAATATTCTGGTCTCTTAAACCTAAAAGGTGTCGCTGAGGGTTCTGTCTAAAAGTAAAAATATTACACCTCATGATTTAGTACAGGAGAAGAATTAGGAGGCAGAACCCCCAGGGACAACTTTAGATTTAAGACAAGAGACCAAAATATGTGGGGATACAGTGGTGTGAAGACACAAGTGTAATGGTTTTTAAGGACACTCAGACACGGAAGGTTATGGTAAAACACAGCTTTATTAATAGAACAAGGATAATGTGACCCACGCGGGTCCAGTACATACAAATGACACAATACTGCCACAAGTCATGCTACAATAACGTATAGTAACCCACACAGGTCCAGTATGTACAGATGTTACAATACTAACACAGGTCATGTCACAAGGATAAAAGTAACCCACTCAGGCCCAGTAGGCACCAAAGGTACACTACTGACACAGGTCAGGTCACAGTTCATATGAATCTGGAAGAGCAGACAAGCAGAGAAACTACTAGGCCAAGGGAGGCCCGCAGGCCCTAGTAGTGCGGAGGTCAACAGAGACTCCCTACACAGGGAGTGAGCCCAAACAATAACCCACAAAATTAGTACTGAGTGGAGGCCACTACTATCCCACAGGATAGTAATAGAGAGACTAGACAAGCGGAGCACAATGAAGGCTCAGGATAGGAGACCAGCGGGCAGATGCCCTATCAGCCCTATCGGGGGCCACAGGCTGTAGGGTTCTGTTGGCAACAATGACAGGACTGCCCGAATAGTGAGGACACACGATACTGCCAGAGAGATATCTCAGGGAATATCCCAGGGAAGACTGTGACCCTGAAGCGCTATAGCACCAACCCGTGATGGGTAAACGAATGCTCAGACCTGGACAGAACTGCCAAGCAGTGGAGACTGACAGAGGCACCCAGAGAGAACCCAACCTCGGAGTTAAGAGTGGACAGGTTAAGCGTACCGGGTGCAACCAATAGATCTGACACCGAAGTGAAAGGATAACAGTGCAATGATTAGGCAGGGTCACAGAACGCTGCTGCAAGTGCAGTGCTAGGTGGAGGCAACCAGTGGCTGTCAGAGACAGTACTTGGCAATGGAGGAGAGACCTCCAAATGGAACACAGGCTGGGTGGACAGTAGTACCAGGAGGTACACTGAGCAGGAACGCCCACCAGGCCGGGTCGGTATACAGAGCAGGAACGTCAGCCAGGCCGGGTCAGTACACAGAGAGGGAATGTCAGCAGGGCTGGGTCTGTACACAGAGCAGGATCAGATCAGGCAGAGTAGTCAGGCAGTCCGGGTCATACACATAATTCACACGATTAACAGGAACAAGCGCTGGCAACAGGAACACCATGAAAGGGCGCCTCTGAAGTGACAGGGTTCAGTATTTAAGGGCTAGAACTGGGCAGAGATAAAACTCAGTAGCCAATAATGGTAAGCAGGAAGTAACCTGGACATAATGTCACCAAAAGAAAGCACGGACACCGTGATAACAAGATTAAATGGTCTTCAAATAATCAACCTCACAGATTTTCCTCTGAGTAAAGTCCCTATTAAAGTATTGGGAAAGAGACTTAATTTCATACCATCAATTATTTCAATGAAACTGTTTGAATGGGTTAAAGATATCAGCCTGTTTGGCAGGAAACTGATTTTACATAAATACTTCAAGCTATAAGAAAAGTCAAGTAGGACATCACATGTGGATTATCAAAATCTAGAGAATGCATTATATCTAATGGATCAGAATTAATCTGAGCACACAGAAGTTTCAGGACCATCCACTGACTTACATAAAAATATAACTCCACCAATGAATAAGTTAGTAAGGATTTGAAAGAGTTATCTGAAAACCCCAAAAGATTGAACAACAATCCAAATAATATCTCTTTTAAGGAAATATTAGCTTTGAAGGAACTTAATATGAATTATGATCTCACGATTAAACCCTCAGGCAAAGGGGGAAATATAGTGGTGATGAACACTATATTTTATCTCCAAGAATGTCAGAGACAGCTTGTTAACCAATGAAAGAAATTAGCCAGTGATCCCATTGTGAAATTTCAAATTGAGTTGCAACAGATATTGGATGAATGTATGGTGAATGGTGTTGGAAGTAAATCAGAATGTGAATTTCTTATGATTAAAAATCCTATAATAACTACATTTTAAACTATATTGGAAGTGCACAAACATGATATTGTGTCTGTTTGTGTATAGCCACCCATCTAACATAAGAGATTCACTTGATGCAATAAAAAGACTTGAAGGGATCACACTGGAATCTGACTATTTGGCAAGCCTCGATGTCGAATCTTTATATACCAGTATCATACATAAAGAAGGTCTCACAGAGACAGAAACATTCTTGAATACTAGAGGTATACAGTATAGAGCATATAACGAGTTTGTGTAAAGTCAGCCATTATACATAAAAGATTAGCTTGAGGCAATCAAAAGACTTGAATCAATTATATTGGCAGAAAGGAGCTATTTGGCAAGCCTCATTGTTGAAACTTTATATACCAGCCTCATGCAAGAAGTAGGTCTTACAGCAGCAGACACATTCTTGAACACTAGAGGTATACAGTATATATCACATGAGTTTGTGTTACCACTGTTGAATTCTGTTTTAACACATAATTGCTTTGTGTTTTATAGCAAGTTTTACAACCAGGTAAAAGGGACAGAGATGGGGAGCACATGCCCCCACAGATGCAAACATCTAACTTGGCTAGTGGGAGGAAACAATGATTTTTTCAGAAGCTATGAGTAAATATAACAATTACATTAGTGCATGAATGAGTTTTATAAATGACATCCTGGTGATCTGGACAGGAAGTTAGGAACTATGTGATGAATGTATCATCATCATAAATAATAATAACAGCAAACATTTAAAAGAAACAAGTGAGATTAATCCTAAATAAGATTTCCTTCTTGGCTATATTCAAAAGTTATAGCCAAAATAAAAATGTAAGATTACATAGATCCATTTTCCTATCGGGCTTCTATAATATATCTTTTTACATATTTTTTTCATAATGGAATGTAAAAAAAAATGCAAGTGATTTTTTTCAACCAATCCCTACACAAAAGGCTAGCCTAAAAGTCCCAAAGTTGCTAAAATATGTCCCAGCATCTGCACTTGTATCACTAGTCAAATCACAAACACACACACACACATACACATACACATAAGAATGTTGATGGCACAATATGTAACTAGAAATGAACAAGATTCAGTAGTTTTAGTTAAATCTCCATTCTTCAATCAATAGGAAACTATTTACATTTTTATGTATCTTGCAGTGACGGGCATGTCTTGAAAATATTTTAATTACTGTGATTTGTGACTGATTGTTCATCTTCTTTTGGTCAAAATTCCATCCATTTGGAAATACATTCTGAATGGGTACTTTCCGATTCCGTAGATGATTCCAGCTGGTAAATTTTGCAATCACATTCTGAGGATCAGAACTGGATTTCTGAATTGCCATTTTTTTATCCCAAAATGAATCCTTTTGGAAGACAGAGGAAAGTGCCCAAAGATCATCTGTCTTCCTTTGTCTGGGTCAGGTAGAGGAAACTGGGTGACCGATAGACCCTCCCCCAGTCCCTTGCTTGATCAGCCATGTACCTGATCACCTTCCTCATATCACCACCACCCAAGGCAACTCCTCATTTGATGTAGTGTAATGATTTTGCTGCTCCTGGAACAGAAGCTTCATCTTAATTTTCAATATAAAAATAACAAACCCCAACTTGTTTTTTTTTAAGCAGCTTTAATACCTTAAAATGAACTTAAATTTTAATACCCAGTACTTAAAGCAGCATCTGTAAAACTCTATTTTCTGAGACCTAAAATCTAGTCTTACTTATGTTCTAAGGAAGCAGACATTCCTGTCATTTCCAGGACTCACATTGATTGTCCAGGATTGCCTGTTATAACAGCCTTTCTGAATATAAGAGCAACAGACACACATTATAAACAACAGATCTTAGCTCTGTTCTCGCAACACAATCAACACAAAAAAAACCACACATGCATTAAAAAAGCCAGTTTAGGATTACATTTTCGGGATGTAACCAATGAATAATTATTTTTATATATGTGTCTGTACTATGTAATATCTAGTATAGTTATAGCAACCTAATTTTAATTTCCTTACAGTTTACTTATCTCAGATGACTCAGTTGTGAGGCTCCCATATTGATTTCAGTTGTCGGGTTTCTTTGTTTTTATTAGGTTTCACCTTTTTGCACTATTCTGTATATATGTAACCCATATTAATGTATTTTGTTGCTTTTGAACTTAAAGTGGTGTGACTGTACCCTATTTTTGTGTAATTCCCTAAAGGAGGGAAGGGAAGAAGGAAAGAAAAAAAAAAAAAAAAGGAGTCTTTGGGGCCTAGGACCCCATTTATTTTGTCAGCATACTCCACCCAGCTATGAAAGGATGGAGAGAACAATGTTTTACCCCCAACTACTTCTTTACTGACATTCGGCCTTCAATTAAACAAATATCTTTATTTTACTGTTTACCCCCTCCATTGCCAGGCTGGCTATACCCAGGCAAACAGGCAATGGAGGGGGTTAATGGTCAGCCTGGTTAAACTAGTTGGGGATGGAGGGATAATGTGCAAAATATAGCACATTGTTGAAATTAGTTGCCATCTGTCTGACATCGGAGGGGTTAAAGGAGACTTGTATGAGTGTGAGGAGGGTACGTAGGTGCAAATGTGAACAATGAAGGGGGTGCGATGGACGCAACACAGGTCTTTGTCTTAGCCTCAGCAGCTCTGACCTCCCATGTCTGAGAAGACATATCTGGTATAAAGCAGCCTTGCAAAGGAAATTCTGCTTGTATTCAACAGCAGAATAGACATTTGTAGTGAAATTTTGCACTGTTTTGGTATACTGCCAATTTTAAAAATTCAGCATACTTTCCAGCCAGCATGTTATATCAGAATTAAGGAGAAGGTTAAAAAAAAAGCATGTTTCATATACTTTTGCCTGCAGAGTTTCCATTTCAGCCGAATGGAATCTTGGCCTTTATCTGAATAAAACTGATGTAGTAATTTTGCATGAGACATATAACCAATGTGATCATTAATCTGAATAATAACCTTTATAATAATGTAATCAGAATGAATGCAATAACACTAATATAATACTTCAGTTGGAATGTAGAAGGACTTAACTAAGTATTCAAATAACACAAGACTTTCCACTGTGCCTCCACAAATATGAAAGATTTGTGGTTTATCTGATAAACTTAAAAAAATGCCATTCTATCTCCATGTGAACTTGGACAATCAACTTTGCTGTAATAGTATTAGTTTTTGAATAAAGCACTCCACATCAGGCACAGGATTCCAAATTCTTTTCAAAGAGGTCTGTCATGCTGCCAATTCAAACATTGCTAATGTATAATGATAATAGACAGTTAATATTTCCTGTTTATAACTAAGCTAAACCACTGTAAACTATTAGTAAGAGGAGCTGGACAAAAAAACAAAACAAAACAAAACAAAAAAAAAACAGATAGAGGCTGATTTTATAAGACAAACTAAAGCCATTATGGGGAAAACCAACTGCACCATAGGAGGCAAATAAAATCCCATTGATTCAAATGGAGATTTTAACCCTTTGATTGCCAGAGGGGTACGCAATGCAACGCAAAGGAGACCTTTGTGAGATTCAAGGGGTTAAAAGCCCTATTTAAATCAAACGGCCTTTCGGGTATCTTGGGCCTAGATTTAAAGCCAACCGTTAAACCAGCCGCTAAGTGAAAAAGGCACATCGCTCGCAAATAATACAGGAGTTACGGCAGATTCAATAGCTACTCTACAAGAATAGCTATCGAGCATAGGCACACAAAAAACACGTAACACAAAACCCGTTGTCGCTCATGTTAATGCACAACGGGCGGCCAAATCACACGATAACTGAGCTCCAAACAACATGTAATATAACGGCTGCCGTTGTCAAGCAACCATGATTGATGCCAAAACAAATTCAAACACACAGCCAATCCCAAAGCCCCAATGTATCAAATAACTTCAAATACACCTATATATACCCAAAAATAACCGCCACACACTGTCTGTTATCGAGTTCTTCAGAGCCAGATATCAGGACCCAGGAGCGGAGGATAGTGATCAGAGAGAGGGAGACAGGAGCGTTCATTGGAGGTAGAGGAGTTTTGGAGTTTGGAGAGAGGAGAGCATTGCACAGAATACGACACATAGCACACCTTTGCACATATTACATACACACATACAAACACATACACATACATACACATAGTCCTTTAGTCCATAGTTATTTTATAACACCTCACACATTTTACTTTTATTTTTGACAGTGTGAATCTGGGAGTGAAAGTGTGTGACAGAGAGTGACTGGATCGAGTGTGTCTGTGAGGGCCTGTGGGAGTGCCTGGGTGTGACTGGGTGAATGATGGCGAGGAGAGGAGGACAGGAGAGAGGGATGGGGAGAGTAGTGGAGGAGGAGGAAGCTCAGGAGGGGATCCCTCAGCAGAGCAGGGGTGGGAGAGGGAGATCCGCAGGGTGGAGGGGGACCCGGCCCACAAGAGCAGGAACACGCAGGACAGGGACAGAACCTGCAGTGGGACGAGGGGTAGTTGCTGGGGAGCACCCCACACAGTCAGGGTCAGACCAGGCAGGGCACTCCGGCTCTGAGTCATCCCATGCCGGAGCTGATGAGGCCAGGATCAGAGACCCAAAGTATACAGAGGAGGAGAACACGGCTCTTGTGGAAGCTGTCCTGGAGAGGCAGAGTGTTCTCCACCCGACAGCGAAGGTCCCTGGCCTGTCAGCGAGGAGGAAGGCAGCCTGGAACCAGATCTGCAGCCGGTTCAAGGCGGTGGCTCCATGCAGACGGGACGTGGAGTCCATCAAAAAGCGATGGGGCGACTGCCGGAGGGTGGTCAAGAACAAGCTCTCAGAACTCGCCAAGCACGCCCGAGGCACTGGAGGTGGCCCACCTGTCCCATCACCTTCTGCGGCTGGGAGGAGATGGTGCGCCAGAATATGTCCCCAACCCTGATCGAGGGGGTTGTTGGAGGAGCTGACACTGGGGATGAGAGGAGCCTCCACACTACCGGTAAGTGCAACACTACAGAACAACACACTACAGCAACCAACACCAGCTGCACACACAGTCACACCTCAACACATGCCCATCATTCATGCACACAACTGCACCAACACAGCACCCTGAGGGTTAAAAACAGGACACAACACAAGGACAAATATCAAGGTCCAACTTGGAACAAACCTGTCCAAGTCCTACTTCAACCCTCCTGTCACTGTGCTCATCACACACAATACACAAACCATGCAGTTCCAAATGTCGACTGTCATCACTGTTCACACACAATGTCACCCATGTCCCCACTGGGATGTCAGCACTTAACCCCTCGAGTGCTAGAGGGATCATCAATGCATCAATCAACAATGCTTTGGCAACCCCTCTGGGACTCAAAGGGTTAACCAGACAACAATCAAGTCAATAGGCCAACGATCACATGCTACACAGGGGACATTCACTAAGCGGTGACAAACACATGGTGGAGAGAAATTCACCATCACACATCCTCATTTCACCAATACCAGTGTTAGCCTATGGAGAATATGCAATAACATGAATCAAGTTGCTAAGGTCCCATCGTATACACTCCATAGAAAACACTGGAAATGGGGAAATGAGATCACTGGAGAAGTCAGCATTATGTACACTCCATCATGTCAACAACACCGCTTACTGAATCACAAAAAGGATGGAGCAGGTCACACATCACAGTGGAACTGAGAATAACTGCTTGTATGTGCAACACACAGGCCTCAAACAATACCCCAGAATTAAAGGGGGAAAAAGTAGGCCTTGGTGTTGTGTCTGCAATCATTTACCCTAACTTCAAATGACATATCTCACATCTGATTCCCACATGGATCCTCAGGGGTGCTGATGCCATGGATGGATGGTACACCAGACACTGTTTGCAGGATACACATGGGAACCAAATATCATCCATTGTACCTTGGTCACCAACAGGCCATGAATGATAGATATCTCGGATTGAGTACGGTTGGCTCACTCAGAAGGATGGATGGGCTCATACTCGAAGAAAAACAGGCCTCAATCAGAGATATCCCTCACTACTGGCGTGATTGTTGCCCTTCAGGATTCAACTGGAACACACGACATGGACAGGATCCTGTCCAGTTCATCAATCTCTGATTGCCAGGGTGGTATCCCATGCCCTACAATGAAATGCATAGGATATGATCCTGACAACCAGAGAGTCACCTGTCAAGTAATGAAAAATTGTGAATTGGACGGGATCAGCTAAGAAGATAGGGTTGAATAACACTTGATTCCCACTGCACATCTGTTCAAACAAAGATATGCACACAAAGGAAAATGGTCAGATATGTACCTTTCAAATGGCTCAAAATATGTCCCAACACAATGTGAACCCAGAGATCATCTCACTGCCTGCGATTGCCCTACTGGCCAGATATGTGCATCCATCAGAAACTAACTTACATTGATACCATCCAAATATACATACCTAGTATATCCCACTCTACGTAGATGGGATATACGAGGTATGTTCATATCCATCATATCAATCCAATGTATATTTTGATGGGTGCACATATATAGCCAGTAAGGCAATCACACCTACTGAAATGAGCTCTGGCTTCATATCTGGAAAGGATATATTCATATCCATATGAAAGGTACACATCCACATGCATATATGACCATTTCTCCTTGTATGTAACTGTAATGGCATAGCAATTGTTAATTTCACCAACATGTGGATCCATGTTAGTCCTATCCCACCAACCCTCATGGTTAGACAGATATCGCTCTATTTGACAGCTGGAGATTTCAGTCATTAGAACACACGGAGGCTCTTCAGCAGAGCCTAAATTGCCCCATTCAGAGATGGAGACATCTTTGAGATGGTCAACAAAGTGTGCCAGGTTTACAAGCACACTCTGTTCACCATTCCAATGAAGTTTACATCTCTGAATGGGGCAATTTAGGCTCTGCTGAAGAACCTCCGTGTGGTGAAATGACTGTCAAACATGTCCAAATGACTGTCAAATAGAGCAATATCTGTCTAACCATGTGGGTTGGAGGGATAGGACTAACATCGATCCACATCTATCTCTTAGAATGCCTACAATATTACATCATGGTGAAATTAACCATTGCTATTCCGTTAAAGGGATAGTAATACCTAACATGTGAAAAGAAAAATATATTGCAGGGTTCATCCCCCGAGCAAAACAAGGGTATTCCCACTGCTGAAAGGTGTTTCATTCAAAATGTAGCACAGCTCATAGTTGACTACTCCAGCGGCAATATCACAGTGGCCTGGAACTCTAAAATGGCGATGTTGCTAGACCATCCTATGGACAGCTTACACCCAGACGCAATAAATTCTCATAGGATAATGTAGCAACAGTGCCAATGTACAACTTCAGGCCACTGGGATATAGCACCAAAGCAATTCTACTCTGAGCTGGGAGACTTTTTGAACAAAAACCTCCTCCAGCAGTGGGAGTACCCTTGTTTCACTCAGGGTGATAAACCACAAAACATATATTTCCCTTTCTGCATTTCATGTATTAGTATCCCATTAATCCCATCATGGCTACGTTTACTAATCACACAATCTCAATTCTCCACACAGCTTATGGGCCTCCATCGTAGCAGGAGCCCGTGGAGGAGCCGACCACACCACCCAGTGAGGAGGATACAGAGGAGGGGACTAGCCACTGGGAAGCGTCTACAACCACCACACCTACTCCCCAACTGGCTGCATCACCACTGCCTGCCTCTCAACTGGCTGCCTCTCAACTGCCTGCTTCTCAACTGCCTGCCTCTCAACTGGCTGCCTCTCAACTGCCTGCTTCTCAACTGCCTGCCTCTCAACTGGCTGCCTCTCAACTGCCTGCTTCTCAACTACCTGCCTCTCAACTGGCTGCCTCTCAACTGCCTGCTTCTCAACTGCCTGCCTCTCAACTGGCTGCCTCTCAACTGCCTGCTTCTCAACTGCCTGCCTCTCAACTGGCTGCCTCTCAACTGCCTGCTTCTCAACTGGCTGCCTCTCAACTGCCTGCTTCTCAACTGCCTGCCTCTCAACTGGCTGCCTCTCAACTGCCTGCTTCTCAACTGCCTGCCTCTCAACTGGCTGCCTCTCAACTGCCTGCTTCTCAACTGCCTGCCCCACCACAGGATGCTCGACAAATGTACAGCGGCTGGATTCAGGGGGAGAGATGGATGCATCCCACTAGCACCGGGAGCTATTACCCTCCAGCAGCAGCACCACCACCACCAGGGAGGCAATGGCTGCCCGGGAATGTGGCCACCAGCCAATATGGGCCATATTCCACCGAGATGGATCTACCCTCCTGGATGGCTCCCCAGCATGGCCCCAGGTATGATCCCAGGTGGGGGCCAAGCACCTACCACTGGCCAAGGTATGACCCTTGGCCACTTGACTACCAACACCTGGGCCTGATTGGGGAGCCCCAGCGCCCTCAGCCAAGGGACTTGTTCACCCCACCACCTCAACCAGCACAGACATCAGTGGGCAGCAGTGGGTCCCTTGATGTGGTGGGCACCCACACACTGTCTGTGCAAGCCACTCCACCAACACAAACAGCAGTAGCAGCCACAGCACACCCAGTACCAGCAGAGGAGACAGCAGAGGCTGGGGAGATAGAGGCTGAGGAGACAGCTGAAGCTGGGGAAACAGAGGCTGAGGAGACAGCTGAAGCTGGGGAAACAGAGGCTGAGGAGACAGCTGAAGCTGGGGAAACAGAGGCTGAGGAGACAGCTGAAGCTGGGGAAACAGAGGCTGAGGAGACAGCTGAAGCTGGGGAAACAGCACGTGTCACCGGCCACTCCCATCTCCAGCAGTCAACGCACCCCAGATCTGGAGGCTGAGTGCATGGCCCTTCAAAGAGGACAGCTCCGGGCAACCCACGCCACCAACGACAACCTCACAAGGAACCGGAGGGAATCCCGGAGGAACACGAACAGGTTGGAGACCAGAATCCAAGCTCTGGAGTCAGAGGTTGCCAGGGGGAACACACAACTCCACCAGATACATACGGGGATGATGGACATGTTTGCACAGGTGCTCGTGGAGTTGCGAGAGATTAACCGCAGGGAGAACCTGAGGATGGAGAGGGAGAACCTGCGTTCCACAGAGGGGTCCACTGCACCCACCACCCCTTCCAGTGTTACCCCAGAAGCCACACCTAGGGGACAGAGGGTGACAAGGCAATCAGCCAGGGCATCCACCTCTGGCACCAAGTCTAAGGCCCCCCCCCCAAAAAAAAAGAAATGAAAGGCCCAACCTGTCATCTGCCCCCTCAATAAATGAAAATTGTGCTTTTGAATCCTTTCTGATCTGCTGTGTATTCACTTATAGATTGGGTGGCAGGGTTGTCTCCAATGCATTGCCAAACAATGCATTGAACTCAACTCCTGCCTGGGGGAAATGTTTGTGTGATGTTACAACATGGGTTCACACACACCCACACCGTTGTCCAAATTCACCTGGCAACCCATCCCTGTAGCCATATAACACAACAGTGTTACATGGCCATGATGTGTGTCAGATTTGATCAGAACATACCCCTTAGCACAACAACTGGTGCAACACTGAACATTCGTCTGCATCAATTGTTGTGTTTGAGGGGAAAACCAAACTAACAGCTATGCGACTTAGCAGGGAAATAACAAGCAGGACAGATTGAACATGCATCAATATGGTCTTTAAATCAAAATTCTATTGTGCAGCTGACATACTGGGGAACACAATGTACACCCTAGGATCTCAATGTGTGTGTTACACATTGTGATCCTAGGGTGAGCATTGTGTTCTCCAGCAAGTCAGTTGCACAACAGGAGTTTGAATCACAGCCTAACTTACTGCATAACCCAATGATCTTCCTAAGATTTCATTGTGTAGCACGCACATTGGAACCTTAGGCTGAGCATTGGCTTATGTATTAAAGGGATAGTAAACCTTGAAAATAAGTTAATTCTATATTGTAGCCCTTAAAAAAACATGTAAAATGATATAAGTCTTATATCCCAAATCATATATGTTTGGTAGATAAGACTGATATCATTTTTCATGTTTTTTAAAGGGCTACAATGTGAAATAAACTTACTTTCAGGGTTTACTATCCCTTTAAGTTGTGTTGTTGTTTAACTAAGGTTATAACACACTTCACCAGTAATAACACTTGTCCACATGGTTGTTTTTGTTGATGTAGCCCATGTACTGAGATATGACAACCTACAGCAATCTCAGGACATTGATTATATTGAGCAACACACAAACCATGGACATCACATCACAGTGGAAGTGTGTCCCCTGTATCACCAGCTAATCACTCACAACACACATCAGTGTATCACTGCCATCATGTCATTGCATGTATACATCACAAAGTCCACTCATGGTCAGGCAACTAGTGGACTCCTGTGATGTAAATCATGCCTTCCTTTGTATGAGGGATACTCTAGCCTTGGGTACGGTTCCACATTGACAGGTGTTTGATCCAACATTCATTCATACAGACACGGATTGAGTAGTGATGTTTCTTGTGTATTTAGCCAATATGCATTAAACACTTGTATGAGCACAAAAAGGTACATCTGAACTAAATAGGAATACATTAGAAATGCTAGTGAACTGCTCATGTGTTGTCTACATCGTTTGGCATCTGTGTATGAGCAGTCTTACTGTACAGGTCTGATACCTGGATGTTAGTACACACATAAATTTGTGTCCATATGTGAATGTTCCAGTAGAGGTTGCTGTGAACATCAGGTCAAACATTGCATCACCAACACAATCACTTGGAACGCCAAGGGGTGAGCTTCATGGAAGTGTTGTCCAGACTTCAGTCCAGTCATATGGAAACTCCTCTGTTCAAGGATGGATCGTGCTATGGATGCCTGTGGGACAAGAGGACAGGATTTGGAACATCACCCTCGAAGTGATCGTCATGCAACAGCTACAACATCATGATCCTCTTAATCTTTCCCGTTACATAAGTCTACACAAACCACTGCTGTGTAATGTGTTGTGTACTGGTCTATGAACCATCATGGGGGGAACTAAGGGGATGTTAACCATCCTTAGGGATATTTGCCCCTGACATGGTTACACACATCAACAAATATGTCCTAATAGCTTCCTGACAACAATATATTTGGGCTGCCACTGTCAGAGACAGGCCAAATATGTTTGGTTCATGGAGCTAGTAGGACATATTTGTTAATGTGTGTATTTCTTTCTGGGGCACATATCACTGCACACACACACACACAGGGCAGCATGGTGTCCATGGAGATGTGATCCACATTTCATGAGCTCCATGTTGTGTAACACACTATTACTGTTGATCCACCCCTCTGCTGCTTTCTTCAACTGTAGCAAGCTACTGGTCCCATGTCCCCACGAATGCCCCCTGAACCCCTTATATGACAGAGTTCTATCCGATGCATTGGCTTGGATGAGACTCCCTTGCTACAGGGGTACCATGGTTGCTATGGGTCTGATCCTAGCAGAACACTTTAGTTGGTGCCTAGGGAGCTGTGGGATATGCTGAACAAGGTTAAAGTGTTGTACCTTGGTTTCCAGGGGGGGCATGCATGATATCCTTGAGGTAGCAGTATCAACATGGACGACAGGTTGTCAGGTGTATTCGGAATCTCTAGGCCCAATCTGACTGGTCCACGGAATAGTTGATGCTGGTGGTCCATACTGCAGCCAGTGACAGGGCTGTGTCACTGATCCTGTGGGGTGAAACAGAACATGTGTGTTGTGGTGGGTGTGTATGCATGGATTGTGTGCATACATGTATTATACTCACAGCAGAAGTGATCCCTGATCAATCTGTCCCTTGTCTGCATCCCTGTTGGGGTTTCCTCACACTCAACGATATCCACAGGGTCTTCAGGTCTGGGTGGGGGATGGACATCGTCGATGAGTCTGGTGTCCACCGCGATATTATGTAGGATGGCACATGCCACGATGATGTCGCAGACCTTGCCTGGTGCATACTGCAATGCTCCCCCCGAGTGGTCCAGACATCGGAATCGGGACTTGAGGAGGCCGAAGGTCCGCTCAATGGCATTCCGTGTTCTGGCATGAGCCTGGTTATATCGTTCCTGGGCATCATTTTGGGGATTGGCGACCGGGGTGAGGAGCCATGGCTTGCATCCATAGCCAGCATCACCTGTGGAAAGTGAGTGACATGGTGTGACAAGGAGCACATATTGTGTAAATGTTGTTTTCTGTGGTGAACGTACTAGCACATGTGTATGTGGTGTCATTTGGTGCTGTTAACTCACCCAGAAGCCATCCGCCTGTATAGGTCCCATTTTCGAAATCCCTCTGCACAGATGAATTTCTGAGTATATGTGAATCGTGACAGCTCCCGGGAAATTTCGCACAGACATTCATTATGGCCAGGTTGCTGTCACACACCATCTGCACATTCATGGAGTGGAAGTTTTTGCGGTTCAGGAACATATGTCCCTGACGTGCTGGTGCTTTGATACGGACATGGGTGCAATCTATTGCACCCATGACCCTGGGCATGCCTCCCCTTGCATAGAAGCCCTGCTTCAGATGTGTCCACTCCATATCGGTGATGGGGAAACGTATGTAGGTACTGGCCTTGGCTTTGTGGGCTGGCAAGACCTGGGCCAGCACCCTGGAGAATGTGGCCTGGGACATGCCAGATGCGTAACCCTCTGTCGACTGAAAGGCGCCACTTGCCATGAAGTGTATGGCATACAGGAGTTTTTGAAGGCCAGTTAGAGCATGGTTATGGGTGCATATGGGATCCACCTGCTCCTTGATGACCTCATACAGGGCTATGATGCTGTGTGGCCTCAACCTGTAGCGATCAATAACCTCGTCATCGGTCATTCCAAAGAGAGTGACCCTTGGACGGTATACCCTGGGCCTTGGTGGTCGTCTATGCATCCTGGGCTGCTGCAGGGGTCCCTGTGGCAGCTGGGGAGCATCCTGTTGCTGCAGCTGTGCATCTGCAGGCAGGTGTCCTCCGGGTGGGGATGGGCTCCTGTGTGGCTGCTGAGCCAGAGCCTCCTCACTTGCAACAGGTGGAGGCTGTTGATGAGGCGTGCTTGGAGGTTGCTGATGTTCCCCAGCTCTCTCCCTTGCACGCCTTCTCCGCAGCCTTCGCAACAATATGTAACCCAACATACTGTTTGCTCTCTCTATCTGTCTCTATCTGTCTCTCTCTATCTCTCTCTCTCTCTCTATCTCTCTCTATCTCTCTCTCTCTCCCTCCCTGAGTGGAAAACAAGCCACAAGTGAGTGTGTTGAGTTGTCCCTTTAAGTACTTGCTAGGGCGTTGTGTAGGTGTGTTGATGAGGTGAGTGCTGACCAATGGTGAGTTGTTTTTGTCCAGGTAAGTGTTAGCAGGTGTGTGTGTGTTATAAGATGTGGTGTGTTGTGCTTGTTCTGTGTGTGCCATTTGCGGACGTGCAGTTGTGGGGTGCAGGTGGCGTGTTGATGTTGCCCAGGTGAGCTTGTATTTGCAGGTGTCCGCTTTGTGTGATGACCCCCATTGTTCCGTGCCATGTTGTGTTGTTGTTTTTGTGTGTCGTTGTCCCTGTGGTGTTGGTTGTTGTTGTTTGTGTAGTGATTTGTGTTGTGTGTGCATGTTTTTGTGTTGTTTTGGCATTGCACGGGTTAATTTTCCCATTTACATGGTTGTGCGGTAAGCATTTGGTGTGTTTTCCTCTGTAACGGGTGTTTTGTTTTGGCCGTTAAGTGTCTAACGTGTGTGAGAAGTGGGTCTTAACTTTTAGCCTTTAGGTGTGTCTTTTTTTCAGCTGTTAGCAGTACCGCAAGCCTTTGAATAGCTCTGGGGTATGTTGTTCCATCCGTCTGAATGCACGTAGGTGTATCGGCCGTTAGGATTGTGCAACTGCCGTTAGCTGTTGTTTAGACGGATCTTTGAATTGCAACATGACACTTAACGCACCCTTTAGTGATTTTTTTGGCTAACGGCTGCCTTTAAATCGAGCCCTTTATTTCTACCTTATGGTGCAGTTGATTTGACCCCAAATTTCTCCACTTCTTATTAAATCAACCTCCTCATTTTTTTTAGCTGCTATGATCAGATGCCTGTTTGAAACCTTATAACGCTCCAATTAATGTATCCGATTCACATTATACATTGATTACTGTGTACTTGGGCTTTCACTTTCAGCTAATGAACCTAATAAGTAATCTTTCACCATACTGAAATGCCTAGGGCTATATATGGACACCTGATTCAAATATAGACGTTATTCTGTTAGCACTTATTAGTTGAACACTTTTTAGACATATTTATAAAGACAAAAGTGTAGCAACATCTTGGGCAAGCCAATTGCACCATAAGTAATAAATAAATCCCCCAAATTTCAATTAATTTATATAGTTCATTTAAACACTTGAATGCCAGATTGGAGACAATGCAATAGGGATAAGTGAAAGAATTCTGTAACTTTGGCATTCATATGAAATACGGAGACACAAAAAAATGTCTTGTGACATGTGTTTTCATTTTCAATTCCTTTTAAAAGCAATTGGATAACTAGAAAATAATCCCATGATGTGCACAAAATTACATTAAAAACAGGTTTGCTTGCCTTTATACATCAATTACACAGGGCTCTGTTTGGGTCACTTTCTTGAACAAGGCAGGGGAAGTATATTTTGGTTCTCCCCTTGATATCTCCCATGCTTTCCAAGCTTTCCACTGTCTCCTATTTCTCTCCAAACTCCCTGCAACCACTATATCTCTCCACCTACTATCTTCTGCCTCCTCTCTGTTCCCATGCTCTCTGCAGCCATCTCCTCTATCCCCATAGTCCTGCAGCGGCTTCCTCTTTCACAATACCCTCACTGTGGCCACCTTCTTTCTCCTCCCAAGCTTCCCATTGCCTTCTGTCTCTCCCCATGCTCCCTGCTGATACCCCTCTCTCTCTATAACCAATTTATATCTCCAAATACTTCCTGTGGCTGCTCCCATTTCTGCCTCCTAACAATGGTGTTCTCTCTGCTCCTATCCCCCATCTAGTAAGTGACCTCTGCCTTGCTTTTTGGTACATGTGGCACCTTCTCTCTTCAACTCATGCCCTGTCCCTCTTTCTCCCTCCCACCTCAATGATCTATTCTGAAGTGAATCAGATAATGTTCTCCATGTTCTCTTAATCGATTCATGAAATTAATCAGGAGGGTTTTCTCATCTCTATTCTCTATCATTCAAGGGGTTAAAACACCATTTAAATCTACAGTAATTGTAATGTGCTCCCTATGGTGCCGTTTCCTCTTTTTCTTTTACATAAAGCCTAATGTGTTAAATACGTGTCGAGAGAGACACAAGGTAAGCTAAAGTCCCCAGTTTCTGTTATTCAATGGAACCTATCCACCTTGATAAAAGAGACTCTATAGGAACTCCTGTTATATTAATTTCTTGAAGACCAGAGGGATGTTTAGTGCATTATGATTTTTGCACAGCCATCCTGGGTCTCAAGAGGTTATCGTGAGCATAACACTAAGACAAGCTTAATTAATATTACAAATAATAAAAGGGATAGTAACATTATACAATAAAAGCAGCTCCAATTAATTGTCGTAGTATTTGGGCCATGGAGAGTATTATTTCAATGCTGTCAGAGTGGTAGTTAAAGAGTAATTGAATGATAAAGTATCCCCCTCCTGCCCCTTTTACTGATGTAACACTGCTCACCACAGAGCAGCAAGACTGTCAAAATGGATCGCAGAGAGGGACAATCTTCAGTGAGCATAGGAAAAAAACTGAAAAAACTGTCGGGGGGGGGGGGGCAGGGTTTTCCTTATGTTCACAGTAAGACGACTGTCCCTTGCTATGATCTGTCTGGCCAAGTGACCAGTTTCCACATCTGAGGGGAGGTGGCTTACACTAGGTAAAAGGTGCATGAGGGATATACTTTATCAATAAATTACTCTTGAATTACAACTCTGACAGTATTGAAATAACTCGCTCTATAGCTCAAATACTATGAAGATTAATTGGAGCTGTTTTTGTGAAACATTGCAATCCCTTTAAAAACTGCTTATGGGTGTAGCCAGTCAATTGTTTGTATAATACAGTTTAAGAAATAACCCTTTATTTCTTGGTGGCACTTTATGCTTATTTGTTTCTGTGCTGGCCCAATATTTACATACATTGTTATGATGTAAACTAGGCTGAGCCTGCACAGTGGTTTCTTTCTAATAACACAGTGCATGGAAAATAACTATTAGCATACTGCACGGGTAAGTAACATATAGTGACACTCTACTGCTAAAATACAAATGTATTTATCAAAAATCCATTATTTTATACAAAAATGGCTTCTACAATGGAGAGGCAGATTTTAATTCTCTGAAAAAAATATAAAATAAAAAAATAATAATAAACTTGCCTTTAACAAATATCTGAAAAACAAATACATAAACAGAAATTCTGTTCAGAAATATATGTTTGTATATTTTTATTGAATAAAATTGATATTTCCAATGCGCTTCTGTCTTTTCTCAGTCACTATATCACATCTAATCCCCACTTGCAGGAAAAAAAACAAAAAAAACACTATACCAGTGTGAAGCTCCAAATGTATATAAATATAATCTGCTGAACAATAGATAACTCCTCATTGGGTTAAAGTAAAGGAAATATGGAGTTTATTAAAAATACATAAAATATCATATAGTGATCATTATCATACATTAGCATATGAAAATAAAATTCAATATGAGAAGTCTACTCCTCCAATACACATATACACCCCAGTATATAGGTGATAAATCTACACCACTGGGAACTGCACTGAAACATCTATCATCTCCCTTTCCGAATCAATAACAGGTTCTGAAAATCATTAAGTGCAGTGTCAAAGTGTCTAGAACGCTTAATACAAGTAAAATACCCCGTTCTCTGTACCCACTCCCCCAGACCACACCACAACTACTAAAAGTATGCAGATTCACTTTATCATCACTTTCATTTTTCTTTGGGAGGAACTGTAATTTCAGTCACTGGATTTTATAAGTTTTGTGTTATCACCAGATTACACATGTTTAAAGGGATTTGATTAATCATACAAGCACAGGATTTGTCTGTTTCACTATTTCTATTTGCCAATCATATATCCACATTATACATTTTTAAATATCACCTTTTAAATGAATTTCAGATTTTTTCTGCAAGAATTTTAGCAATATTATGTTTGATTGGCTGTGTGATTTCATTCAGTATATTTATATGTGGCACGTATTGGTTGATTTAGAGTATTTTATTTTTTAGTAGGTTATACATCTAAGCATGATATTGTCGAGGTTTTGCTGAGCTGCTCCCATTCTGTTTATTGATTCTGAGCAAATCTAGTGCTCTGTTATCCACTGCTGCTGTCTTCTGACTTTCTGGCTCTGACTGAATCAGCTGATCTCTCTGATTACTCATCTGACTGTTATCAGCCAACCTTCTCAGGGTATTTATAGCAGTTTGGCTCACTTCCTGTCAAGGGGCTGCTGGTCAGGAAGGGGTGCTGAGCACAGCAGCTCAAGTAAATAAGTAAAATGAACCCAGAGAGCAAAGAAACTAGCACACACACAATTAAAGGGAACACCAATTTATTGAACATTTGCATACATGGACAATTAAATAGCACTGCAAAACAAAACATATAATGAAACTGAAAAGGACAGTGACCCAGGGCTACTCGGGACAGGACCTTTGGTCAAAACCTGGGGCTACTGAGAACGGAGAGCAAGGGCTACTGAGAAAAGGGACAAAGTCAACACTGGAACTCTGGGGGTGCAGCCACTTGCGGCACAAGGGGTGCAGCTGCTTCTGGAAGTCAAGGGGGACTGCCACTCTGGAACAAGGGGGTGCACAGCCTGCACTGGAACACGAACACAGGAGAGCAACTGTCAATACAGGAATGCAGGAAGGCCATTGGCAGTACAGGAACGCAGGAGGGCCCTGGGTCAAATGGGAAAGGAAATGAAGACCAGTAACAAGTGTGAACTAACAAGTATAATCTGGCCCAGAGCAAGGGGAGAGACTGCACTAAATAGGGTAGAGGTGATTGTAGGTGGTTGGGGCTAGCTGGGAACAGAATAACTCTTTAGGCTGAGTGCAGCAGCCTGCAACAGCACCAAAAGAAGGTAGCGGCACTGTGAGTTACTGCACCAGGTAGAGGAGAGGGCAGAAGAACCAGGCAGAATGGGCTGTGTTACCGGTTTTAACTGGGTCAGCAATAATGTAACCCAGAGAAATATGGATGTATATATAAATATGATGATTTTACATATACATAAATATTTCCGGTTATGAGGATTCAGGCGCAAAAGAGATGGTTCAATCAAAACAGAATTTATTAGAACACCACAGAGTCTTAAAAATGGACACGGCAAATTAGAATCTATATTTCCTTATAAGGAATTAAATGGCATGCACAACAGAAATTAGACTAACTACAAAAATACATTTAGGACTACAGAACACAAAACATTAATATATTTCTATATACATAAGTGCACTGGTGTCATGGCATAGTTACCTGGGCAGAATCTCCTCCAGCACATGTCTTGTTATAGCTCTCCTTCACTGCCCCTTCTCTCCTTTCCTCCATCTTTCTCCTTCACTGCATCTTCTTCCTCCTTCTCTCTCCCTTCTCTCTCTAACTAAATGGAATCTAATCCCTTATTTTATACTCTTTACTGCCCATTGCTTTCAATGTAAAATAGGCCTAAACACATGACAGTGCACTTATTTAAGACACTTCCCTATAAGGATCATTTTACGAAGCCAACTTGTGTGTGTAAAAAGAAACACATTAGAGCGGAGTTTGTGATACACTTATTTTGGGACCCTCCTGAAAATGCCTATTTCTCTGAAGGATAAGGGAATGTCATCCTAAGCTTAGCAACCCTCATCCTGCAAGATATGCACATCTCTACTGGTTCCCAGGCCATTTGTCTTGTCAGCGAACAGGTGATACCCTGACTGAGTGGGTAAAGGCAAGGATGATACATACATCTGATTTGTGTATATAAATATATATATAATATATATTTACATACACCGTCTGCATTTGCAGAATAAATATTATGTATCAGTATCATGTGTGCTCTATATAACATACTTGTATATCCCATTATCACTGATACATATTCACTCATACATTGACCATCCAAAATAGATCTTCCAGTGCTCACAGAGCCCACCTGTCCACAAACAAGCTGACCCCTGTTATTATGAGAGAAAATAGATCTGCATCTCAGCAAGCCTATGGGCCACCTGTCCCAGAACAAGCTGCCCACTGATTGTTATATAAAATGCAGACATATTTCCCTATCTATCCATCTATCTACTGTATTGGTATAAAAACAACATCTATTTACATGAATATTTACATGAAATGGAGATATTACACAAGCAATAACCCATCTGGTAACAGCCGCCCCCTTGTTGCCATGAGAAGTAATGCGATTGGCAACACTTAGAATAGTAATTGCTTGTGATTTATCTCCATTATAATGCTCATTTAGGCAATAGATATATGCTACACTGCTGATTATAATGAAAACCTACTTGTGTTTGTCTCTAGCTAACAGTCTGTTGAAATGACCAATAGTAATGTGTTCATGTGCTGTGAAGCAACATTTTGGCATAGAATCTAGACATGACAAACCCCATAGATTGATGTATTGCAGTAGTGGTCTTTGCTCCTTCTGTGATTCAGCTTTGCTGCATAGTCCATCATCCTTTGGGTCTGATGTCTGGTTCCAACACACTGGCACTGAAGAACTGGAGGAGTACAATCTTATGTCCAATCACGCAAGACTTTAAGAAAGAGGACCAACACTTGAAACCTTTGTCTTTAGTCAGTTATCCATGGGATCCGGTTTCTTTCCCACCTTCTGAAGGTCTTGGTCTCTTTTCCATTATAAATAGGGTCTGAAAGAATGAAGCATGTTCTTGACGGTAGAACTGTTTGAACAAGTGTCTGTTATCTTCATTGACAGTGACCCCTGAGCAGACATATTTCCATGGCACTCCCAGTAGTCTCTCTCACCCATTCCATTATCCTTGGCATGATGATGTGCTTGTGCTTTTCTTCCAGATGGCAAGGTGTGAGCAGCTGCTATTTTAACATAGGAGAAGTTTCTTGAATGGAAAAAGTGTCCATTTGTTGTGAATCTTTCTTTCTCTGTCTTTTCTTTTCACGTTTCCTTACAGCAATACATTTCTATTGGGTTGTGATGTCCTAATTTTATGTGTCAATTATGGAGGTAGGAATATACCTATATTTTTATCTCCTGTATGATTTCTTTACATTCGCCTCACTCCTTTTTAAGGATTGAGCACACTGCCATATGGTCAGTTCTCTGTCACTTGATTGTAGCAGTATTTATAGCCTGTACATTTCCCCTTAATGTATATACCTGTATCTCTTTATAACTATCTTGAATATATGAATATATTAACATATATATATATATATATATATATACACACACACATACTTCCTAACTTGTGTTTCCCTATTTCTATAGATATTCTGTGTTATTAATCCTAACATCTGGGATATTTGGAAACATAATTAAATAAAATGGTACGAAAACTTAAGAGTCTCAGTATCTTACATGGATGGTGATCAAATAATGTCCCCAATTAATCATTAAATAAAAAAATAAGCCACCAAGTGGCAATACTAAGGATGAAACTAATACATCTATAGAAAATAACTATTACATCATCCATTTTCCATTCAGACCAAGGAAGTCTAGAAGGAAAGTGATGAAGGTATCACTGAAATATGGGGTGTGCCATCCTGCTTATAGATACTGAGCTCTATTTAATCTGTATGCCTTATAAGGAAGTATTCAGTGTGGATAACAAAATCATTATGTAGGTACAAGGAATAAATGTATATTAAGTGAAATGGTATATAAGTTAAAAGAAGAGTTTATCAGAGTTCATCTGAGTGGCTTGATTGTAACTCCACAAGTATTACAGTTCTATTCATCAGAGTCTTGTGAGCAGAAAAGTGATGCACACTGGGACATTTCCTGCTTTGCTCCTTTAAATTCAGTGTAAAATCATCTCATGATCTCCTCAGTACATCAGAGTCTGTAAAGTGACAGCTTTCTGGTGACAGGACAGGTTTTCACATGGACCAATAGTGAATATAGCCTAAAGGAAAGAAAAACAAACATAACTAATCTAATCTAATATATACAATTCTTTTTAATCTGTCCAGTTATTGTCTATAGGGACAGATTTTAGGGCTCTGAATATTTACCCAATACCTAACAGGGCCCATCTTTGGGCAAATTCAGCCCTTACATAAGAATTATGCCAGTCAGGTTTACCCATTATACAGGACCCTCCCCCTCTTTGGGCACTGTGTGGGGTATTGACAATGTAATGGCCATTGTTACATAAATGGTAGTGCCTATTTCAGTGGGGAAAATGGCAATTGCTGACACTACAGGGTTTGGGGAGAAGTATATTTCATTTTTCCCCTGATTGAGAATAAGGCTTCCTTGAGGGTTAGCAGGTAACAATAAAATTTGTTCTCTTACCTTTTCTGAAGGTTTACCCACTGAGCATTGTTGATCCTGTTGGGGGTGATGGTTCTCATTGTTATGGAGATACTGCAAAATTCTCATGTACACAGAAGAGCTGGTTAAAGTGTTCACAGCATCTGAGATTTTTATGGGAAATGTATAAGCATTTTCTTTATGACATGAAGGAATTAGCCCTGTTCTGGATAATGCAACCTCATCCTTTATTTCAGAATCTAATTCAGGTATAGGGGCAGAGGCTGCAGAGTCTATGGGTAACTGAAGAGTGAATCCAGTAGGATCCCCTTCTTCCCAAACATTCACCTCTGAATCACCTATACCTAGGTCAGATGTACAAATAGTGACAGGGGCAGATGGCTTGATTTCTAGCTTATCAGCTCCTACTATGGGTCCCTTGAAAATAGAAATGTTTTGAAGCAGCTGGGTTTCCTTCCTTCTACCAGTGGCATGGTCCATAATTTTGCCCTTTTTAATTTCTGTGAGCTGATCCTGCATTACTTTATATGCACTTACAATGTGATCACGCTCATTTTGAACTGACACCAGAGTTTTCTTACACTCTGCTAACTCTTTTTGTGTCATTTTATTTTCCTGTTCAAGTGCCTCTTTTGAGGTTATCACAATTTGGTTTATATTAATTAGTGAGGTAACTTGGTTTTGTAGTTCATCTCTCTTTGTTTCAGTTTCATTTAATTGACTTTTACAGTCATGAAGGGCTGCATGTAAATTTTCTATCTTGGCATTCATTGCCAGGCATGCTGCATACATACTTGCAACTGCCATGTCCTTAAGTTTTTTACTTTTACATTTCTTTGAGGACATTGCCTCTGCATTAAATAATTCCTGGACATAAGTCCAAGGATTTTCTTTTAATTTAGCATCAGATGCAAACTCTGTGCTTTTATGTTTTGTAGTATAAGCTGCTACAAAACTTTCTAAGCTAGATACCTTAGCCATCTTGCAACAGACAATATAGCACAAAACTATGTAAAGAAAACAAAATAAAATAAAATACAAATTCTTCCCCCTTAATGGTATATCCTCCCCAGTAAGTTGGCCGGCTCTTACAGGTTACTCTAATATACTCTTAGATCAAAAACTTGGGGAATTTTATATGTAATGGTGGTGTATCCTCTCCCTTATGTTCGCTAGCTCCTAAGGATTCCTCTAATACCCACATTAACAATGCATAGGATTTACTCTTTACTGCCGCGACCCAGTTATGCTGGACGGGTGACTCACCCTACCTTGAGACACAAACAGGGTACTTGGGGCAAACGACAGCAACTACCTAGTGCATATAAATTATAGGATTTACTCTTTACTACCGCGACCCAGTTATGCTGGGCGGGTGACTCACCCTACCTTGAGACACAAACAGGGTACTTGGGGCGAACGATAGTAACTACCTATTGTTTATTTCATATAGATTAAATCACCGGGACTCTGGTAGTGCTGAGTGGCTGTACTCAGCCTGAACTCGCCTAATAACCTTACCTGTATAAACAGATCTAGGTGTTAATGAAAGAGACCATCAATTTCACGTCCCTTCGTGATTGCCAATTAATGTTACCGGTTTTAACTGGGTCAGCAATAATGTAACCCAGAAAAATATGTATGTATATATAAATATGATGATTTTACATATACATAAATATTTCCGGTTATGAGGATTCAGGCGCAAAAGAGATGGTTCAATCAAAACAGAATTTATTAGAACACCACAGAGTCTTAAAAATGGACACGGCAAATTAGAATCTATATTTCCTTATAAGGAATTAAATGGCATGCACAACAGAAATTAGACTAACTACAAAAATGCATTTAGGACTACAGAACACAAAACATTAATATATTTCTATATACATAAGTGCACTGGTGTCATGGCATAGTTACCTGGGCAGAATCTCCTCCAGCACATGTCTTGTTATAGCTCTCCTTCACTGCCCCTTCTCTCCTTTCCTCCATCTTTCTCCTTCACTGCATCTTCTTCCTCCTTCTCCTCCTTCTCTCTCCCTTCTCTCTCTAACTAAATGGAATCTAATCCCTTATTTTATACTCTTTACTGCCCATTGCTTTCAATGTAAAATAGGCCTAAACACATGACAGTGCACTTATTTAAGACACTTCCCTATAAGGATCATTTTAAGAAGCCAACTTGTGTGTGTAAAAAGAAACACATTAGAGCGGAGTTTGTGATACACTTATTTTGGGACCCTCCTGAAAATGCCTATTTCTCTGAAGGATAAGGGAATGTCATCCTAAGCTTAGCAACCCTCATCCTGCAAGATATGCACATCTCTACTGGTTCCCAGGCCATTTGTCTTGTCAGCGAACAGGTGATACCCTGACTGAGTGGGTAAAGGCAAGGATGATACATACATCTGATTTGTGTATATAAATATATATATAATATATATTTACATACACCGTCTGCATTTGCAGAATAAATATTATGTATCAGTATCATCTGTGCTCTATATAACATACTTGTATATCCCATTATCACTGATACATATTCACTAGTGATGAGCGAGCACCCCAATGCTCGGGTGTTCGGGTGCTCTAACCGAGCACCCCCTGAGGCTCGAGTGCTCGGCCGAGCACCCGAGCCCCATTGAAGTCAATGGGAGGACTCGAGCATTACACCAGGCACCCCCTGCTCTGATGAGGGGAGGGTGCCTGGTCCATAGGAAAAGGGCAGAAAAGGATGGAAACACCACAGAAATGGTTCAGGGACAGCATAGGGAGGATGTCTGGATGCATCTTGGACTCCAACATCGCTGCTGGGAACGATCTTTCGCCCGTAGTACGCCATTTTTACAGACTGACCATAAAACACACAAAAAGGAAAATAAAAACGACTTTAGGCGAAAAATTGTTACCAAACAATATTTGCTGTATATTTACTTGTATATCATCTGCAAATTCTCCTAAAAATTTCCTTGGTTTTCGGAAGTGAGGCCATGATTAAGAGGGAAACGTGCGCAGAGGCAAATTCTCCCAAAAATTTCCTTGATTTTCAGAACTGAGGCCATGATTAAGAGGGAAACGTGCACAGAGGCAAATTCTCCCAAAAATTTCCTTGATTTTATTGAACTGAGGCCATGATTAAGAGGGAAACGTGCGCTGAGCCGACCATCTAAAACATTATGGGTGAGGGTCTGCTGCAGAGCTGACCATCCTAAACATTATATGCGAAGGCCCGCTAGTGAGCTGACGCTATAAAACATTATATGAGAGGGCCCGCTAGAGAGCTGACCCAATAAAACATTATATGAGAAGGCCCGCTGGTGAGCTGACCTATATAAAAATTGTCAAACAGGGCCCGCTGGTGAGCTGGCCCTATATAAAAATTATATCACAGGGCCCGCTGGTGAGCTGGCCCTATATAAAAATTATATCCCAGGGCATATGGAAGAGGAGGAGGAGGATGAGAAGATTAAGAGTCAACCATATACCCGTTTTTTGGGTGGAAGGGGTGAATGGGAATACAGAGTATTCCCATCATTGTAAATAACATATATAAAGTGAGTTTATGTTCCCCCGGGGCTTTCCTCCAGTGGAGTGGAGAAGTCAGGGGAAATCCAGGCCTTGTTCATTTTTATAAGTGTCAACCTATCAGCATTGTCGGTGGAAAGGCGGATACGCTTATCTGTTATGATGCCACCAGCAGCACTAAATACCCGCTCAGACAGAACGCTGGCGGCAGGGCAGGCCAGCACCTCCAAGGCATAGAGTGCCAGTTCATACCACGTGTCCAGCTTGGACACCCAGTAGTTGTAAGGCACAGAGGGATCATTGAGGACGCTGACACGGTCTGCTACGTACTCCTTCACCATCTTCCAAAACTTTTCCCTCCTTGTGACACTAGGCTGCGCATCAGGGTGAGGGTGCTGGCGGGGTGTCATGAAGGTGTCCCACGCCTTGGAGAGTGTTGCCCTGCCTTTCTCGGAACTGCTGTGTGCTCCCCTTTTCTCCCCTTCTCGGTTGGCCAAGGTAGCACGTACTCTGCCGCCAGCGTTGTCAGATGGAAAATTTTGGAGCAATTTTTCAACAAGAACCTTCTGGTATTGCACCATTTTGCTTGTCCTCTCCACCGGAGGAATGAGAGATGAGAAATTCTCTTTGTAGCGGGGGTCCAGAAGGGTGAACACCCAGTAATCCGTGTTGTCTAAAATGCGTGTAACGCGTGGGTCATGGGAAAGGCAGCCTAACATAAAGTCAGCCATGTGTGCCAGAGTACCAACAGGCAAGATTTCGCTGTCCTCACCAGGAGGATGACTCTCAATCTCCTCATCCTCTTCCTCCTCTTCTGCCCACCCACGCTGAAGAGATGGAACTAAAGTTCCATGGCTACCCTCTGTAGCGGAGACAACCGTGTCTTCCTCCTCCTCCTCCTCCTCCTCCAATTGTCGCTGAGAAGACGAAGTGAGGGTGCTCTGGCTATCACCTTGTGTAAGCTCTTCCTCCCCCATTTCCACCTCTTCCACATGCAAAGCGTCGGTTTTAATTGTGAGCAGCGAGCGTTTCAGTAGACACAGAAGTGGGATGGTTACACTGATAATAGCGTTATCGCCGCTCACCATCTGTGTCGATTCCTCAAAATTGCGTAAAACCTCACAGAGGTCTGACATCCATTCCCACTCCTCACTTCTGATTACAGGAAGTTGAACGGAGAGGCGACGACCGTGTAACAGCTGGTACTCCACTACTGCCCTCTGCTGCTCACAAAGCCGGGCCAACATGTGGAAGGTGGAGTTCCAGCGCGTGCTCACGTCACACAGCAGCCGGTGAGCTGGCAATTGTAAGCGCTGCTGCAGCTTCAACAGGCCGGCTGAAGCTGTTGATGACTTACGGAAATGTGCACACACGCGGCGCACCTTGGTCAAGAGATCATGCACATTGGGGTAGGTTTTTAGAAATCGCTGCACCACTAAATTAAATACATGCGCTAGGCATGGTACGTGTGTGAGCTTGCCGAGCTCCAAAGCCGCCACCAAGTTACGCCCATTATCACACACAACCATGCCTGGTTGCAGGTTGAGTGGCGAGAGCCACTGCTCGGTCTGGTGACTAATCCCCTGCAACAGCTCTGAGGCCGTGTGCTGTTTGTCCCCAAGGCAGATCAGCTTCAGCACGGCCTGTTGACGCTTCCCCACTGCAGTGCTACACTGCTTCCAGCTACTGGCTGATGGGGGAGTGGCGGTGTGTGTAGAGAATTCGGAGGTGGAAACGGAGGAGGAGGAGCCAATAACGTAGGTGCTGGTGGAAACCCTGATGGAGGTAGGGCCCGCAATCCTCGGCGTGGGTAGCACCCGTGCCATCCCAGGGTCCGAGTCGCTCCCAGCCTCCACGACATTCACCCAGTGTGCCGTCAGGGAAATGTAGCGTCCCTGGCCACAAGCACTTGTCCATGTGTCAGTCGTTAAGTGGACCTTCCCAGTAACTGCGTTGGTCAGGGCACGGGTGATGTTACGGGACACATGGTGGTGTAATGCGGGGATGGCACACCGGGAAAAGTAGTGGCGGCTGGGGACCGCGTACTGAGGGACAGCTGCTGCCATCAGGCTGCGGAAGGACTCAGTGTCCACAAGCCTAAATGGCAGCATTTCGATGGCCAGTAATTTGGAAAGGTGTGAGGTTAGTGCTATGGCCTGTGGGTGGGTGGCTGGGTACTTTCTCTTGCGCTCAAATGCCTGGGGTAACGACATTTGGACGCTGTGCTGGGACAGGGAAGTGGATGTGGTCGCTGATGGTGCTTCAGATGCTACAGGTGCAGGGCGGGAGGTATGCGGGCCTGCGCCTTCGACAGGCGATTGGCCGGCACCGAAAACAGGGGAAGAGGAGGCAGTGGTGTGGCCTGCAGACACAGATGGGCGATCCAGGCGTTCCTCCCACTTACTACGGTGCTTGGATGCCATGTGTCGGATCATGCTGGTGGTGGTGAGGTTTCTAGTGTTCATGCCTCGGCTCATTCTGGTGTGGCACAGGTTGCAAACTACAATTCTTTTGTCGTCCGCACTTTCCTTAAAAAAACGCCATACCGCGGAACACCTACCCCTTGGCAAGGTAGATTTACGCAAGGGGGTGCTCCGTGGAACATTTGCGGGCCGGTTTGGTGCGGTCCGCCTTCTTTCTGTAGCCACACCACTGCCTCTTCCAGCCTGTTGCGGTGCTGCAGATGGCTCACCCTCAGGACTGCTGTCATCGCTCGGCTCTACACCTTCCCAGGTGGGGTCAGTCACCTCATCGTCCACCAAGTCCTCCTCCACTTCCTCACTCTGATCATCCTCCTCAAGTCTTGATCCCACCACATACTCAGTCATTGACAACTGTATAACATTCTCCTCAACAAGGTCTTGAGACGGAAATAGTGGTTGATTTAATGGCAACTGTGTCTCATCATCATCATCATCATCCACTACTTCCTTTGACCTTAAATGCCGTTCACATCTGTCATCTTCTTGAGATTGGGTAGCCTCTAGAGGTTGTGAATCAGGGCACAAGATGTCATGTTCCTCTGCAAGCGTGCTTGGAGAGAGGGTCAAATGAAGGATTGGTGATGAGACGAGCTCCTCACTATATCCCAGTGTGGGATCACTTCTTTGACCAGACCGTGTATGGTGGGAGGAAGGATGATCAGAGTGAGGATTATGTTGACCAGACTCTTGGCTACTGAGAGTGGACTTGGTGGAAGACAGGGTGGTGCTTAACCGACTGGAAGCAGTATCAGCTGTCATCCAACCGACCACCTGTTCGCAGTGGTCGGACCTCGAGAGTGATGTCCTGCGACGCCCTGTAAAATTACACATGAAGCTAGGTATGGTGGATGTCTTTCTTTCTTGTGCTCTGGCACCAGGCACAGTTTCTCCGCGTCCTGACCCGCGCCCTGAACTTTCAGGATCACGTCCACTTCCCCGTCCCTTTTTACCCGCCTTCTTCATCTTACACAGAATATGTGACTTTAATATTTGAGTTTGAAAACTTAACAGTATTTCTTATTATTCTGCAACTGTACAGAGTACACAGAATAGGCTGTTAAACGGCGGTGAAACACACTGAATGGAATATGTGACTTTGATATTTTAGTTTGAAGACTTAACAGTATTTCTTCCTATTCTGCAACTCTGCACAGTACACAGAATAGGCTGCTAAACTGCGGCGAAGCACACTGAATGGAATATGTGACTTTGATATTTTAGTTTGAAGACTTAACAGTATTTCTTCCTATTCTGCAACTCTGCACAGTACACAGAATAGGCTGCTAAACTGCGGCGAAGCACACTGAATGGAATATGTGACTTTGATATTTTAGTTTGAAGACTTAACAGTATTTCTTCCTATTCTGCAACTCTGCACAGTACTCAGAATGTGCTGCTAAACTGCGGCGACGCACACTGAATGGAATACGTGACTTTGATATTTTAGTTTGAAGACTTAACAGAATGTGCTCTAATCTGCAACTTTGCACACTAAACAGAATGTGCTCTAATCTGCAACTTTGCACACTAAACAGAATGTGCTCTAATCTGCAACTTTGCACACTAAACAGAATGTGCTCTAATCTGCAACTGTGCACACTAAACAGAATGTGCTCTAATCTGCAACTTTTCACACTAAACAGAATATTTTTTTTTTTTTTTTTTTGTTTTTTTCCCCCCACACACAATATAACCTGCTGCCCCCACACACAGTAGTCCTAAAAAGGACTTTTGGTTCTTTTTTGTCACAATTTTTGTTTTTTCCTCCCTACACTGCCTTTCCCTTCCTATCCTCAGCTCTCCCTGGCTCAGACTGAGCCGAACTCGATGGTCAGGTGCTATACAGCACCTGACCACGGGTTCTGGCCAGCCAATCAGTGTAATGCCAGCAGCCAACATGGCTGCTGGCATTACACCGATGTCAGAGCCTCCCTGCACGTTTATTGGCTGCGCAGCAGCCGCAAAACGTGCGGGGAGGAGACCCGAACATGGCGGGCGAGCACATGCGGTACTCGTACGAGTACCGCCATGTGCCGAGCAGAGCGATGCTCGAGCCGATCCGAGCATCGGCCGAGCATGCTCGCTCAACACTAATATTCACTCATACATTGACCATTCAAAATAGATCTTCCAGTGCTCACAGAGCCCACCTGTCCACAAACAAGCTGACCCCTGTTATTATGAGAGAAAATAGATCTGCATCTCAGCAAGCCTATGGGCCACCTGTCCTAGAACAAGCTGCCCATTGATTGTTATATAAAATGCAGACATATTTCCCTATCTATCCATCTATCTACTGTATTGGTATAAAAACAACATCTATTTACATGAATATTTACATGAAATGGAGATATTACACAAGCAATAACCCCATCTGGTAACAGCTGCCAATTCCACTCAAAGACAAAGAAAGGAGGTGATTCAGGAAGAACAGAAAGTGGCACAGATCAAGGAACAAACCAGGGCAAGAAGAAAACAGAGAAAAGATGGGATGCAGAGAAAATCCCACATGTCAAACCAACAGGCAAGGTTTCAAAATTACCCTTACAGAGAAGATGCAGTTTCACAAACGGCACATGAGTACCATTGGGAACAGACTCCACAAACCGCAGTCCTGGGTCAGACAGAGATACTGGCATGTGTGATCAGCCAGACAGGAACTGAGATACAGGTGAAGCAAGAACCAAAGGGAGAAGATCTTCAGAAACAAGGGAGGTCTCATCAGAAGGGGCAGGTTTAACCTCAGCAGTAGGTGGCACAGATACGGTGCATAAGTCCATAATGGCTTCAGACTCCAGCGATACATTTGAAACCGCTGGTTGGAACTCATCATACCACAGCTGTATCAGGAAAGCAAGGATAGATAGCTCAGAACTTTCAGGCAAAGAAGAGATGTCATCACCTGAAAGGACAGATATATGCTCAGTAGTAGGTAGCACAAATGCGGTGCATATGTCCTTTGTAGTTTCAGACTCCAGTAATATATTTGAAGTGACTGGTTCAAATTCAGCATACCACAGCTGTACCAGGAAGGCAAGGATAGGCAGAACAGTACTTTCAGGAAAAGGAGAGATCTCATTGTTTGAAGGGACAGGAACGTCCTCTGATTCATACAGCTGGGGCTTCAATCTGTCCTTCGCTTGTGCAGAAATGAGAATGAATTCTCCTATGACAAAGTCATCCAGTGCTGCTGGCATGGTAAATTCTATGGAGGCAGGAATGATCTCCAGACTTGGCACAATGGGCAATGTCCCTGGAATAGATGATGTCCTTGGCATAGACAACGGAGGTGTCACCTTTGACTCTGGCATTGTGGGTACTGTCTGCAGAATCTCCTTCACCACAGGTAGCAAAGGCAAAGAGTCTGGAACCAGTTCTGGAGTTGGACTCCTAGGGGAGTGCAAGTTCACTGCAGCCTTGGAATGAGCAGACTGGGTTTTCAGAGACCTTCTTTTCTGATGTTTAGCCCCTGAAACTGGAGCAAATGAGGTTTTCACAGAAGCTGGTATTTTAACTCTAGGTACTGGAGAAAATGTTTTGCAAGTAAGAGACTGCTATTCTGGAATGCAATATGAACACAAAGTGAACTGGTGTTCATCTGGACTTTGTGACTGTGAAGCAGAGAGCACTTCCCCTTTAAATTGAGAGACAGCCTGAAAACATTTTGCAGTAACAGATTTCTTACAGGTCTTTCTACCACGAGTCTTATTAGAAACACAATTCTGGGGCCCTTTAGACCATACTGCAGTCTGAAATCCTATATATTCCTCTGAGTCTGAGGGGCAATCTTCCAGTGGAGCGAAATAGTGAGCACCATAATGGTCATAGATGCGATCCATTGTGCTGTCCCCAGTGCTATATGCAAATTCATCCTCTGCTTCTGGGCATGAGAAACAGGTTTAGAATCCCAATCTTGGAGGTCAACATGCCAATTTTCTAAATCTGAAAAGTCTGTGTCAGAGTCAGGAGAACAGGATGTAACATCGGTAGTGAGAATACTCTTAAATTTGGGATACTGAGGAGTTACTTTATTCCCAACAGTACTCAAGACTGGAACAATAGTAACAGAAACAGGACAGAAATCAGAATGAGCTACAGGAGGGTTAACAGGCACCTGGGTGTGGTTCAGTAAGTCAGAATTCACTGCAGTATCTTTACAAGAAACTTTAACCTATCTAGCAAGGCATCATTTAACCCAGGTAAGACCAAGCATATACCATTAATTTTTGTTTAGAATATTTTGCAGATGAGATTCCATGCGAGACACATAATGCTTAACTAAAATGTCTTTTAAAGGAACAGAAACAACATAATTTACCTGAAGCAAAGCAGGGAATCTACCCAAGAAATATTCAGTAGTAGAAAACAGCAAATGCCAAGTATTACATGTGTCCTTATAGTTCTTATGTCAGAAACTACCTTAAAGATTAAAGGCTTAGGGGCTTTGTAAAGCAACTCCAGAGTGGAGGAGCATATGTTTGATATACTAGAAACAACCTCTTGTATTTTACATACTTGAATATAGCAGGCATTAAGTGTAACACGCTCATGTTGTAAATCAGATTCATTGTTATCAACAAAACAAGACATTGTGTGTATAAGAGTTTACTTTGCGGGTTCATAGGAATGGCCAGATTATTCTGTCAAGGGGCGGCTGGTCAGGAAGGGGTGCTGACCACAGCAGCTCAAGTAAAATGAACCCAAAGCGCAAAGAAACTAGCACACACACAATTAAAGGGAACACCAATGTATTGAACATTTGCATACATGGACAATTAAATAGCACTGCAAAACAAAACATACAATGAAACTGAAAAGGGCTACTAGGGACAGGACCTCTGAGCAAAACCTGGGGCTACTGAGAATGGAGAGCAAGAGCTACTGAGAACAGGGACAAAGTCAACACTGGAACTTTGGGGGAGCAGCCAGGCTCAAGGAACTCTGGGGGAGCAGCTGCTTGAGGCACAAGGGGTACAGCTGCTCTAGAAAACAAAGAGTGCAGCTGCTTCTGTAACTCCAGGGGTACAGCTAGCTCTGGAAGTCAAGGGGTGCAGCCGCTCTGGAACAAGAGGGTGCACAGCCTGCAGCGGAACATGAACACAGGAGGGCCCAGGGTCAAATGGGAAAGGAAATGAAGACCAGTATCAAGTATAATCTGGCCCAGTGCAAGAGGAGAGACTGCACTAAATAGGGCAGAGGTGATTGCAGGTGATTGGGGCCAGCTGGGAATAGAATAACTCTTTAGACTGAGTGCAGCAGTCTGCAACAGCACCAAAAGGAAGTAGTGGCACTGTGAGGTACTGCACCAGGTAGAGGAGAGGGCAGAATCCTGACACTTCCCCATTGTCCTTGTGTTTGTTTGCTGACCTGTTGCTGATGGCTGCTGTGGACTTTTCCTGCGTTCCTGTTTGCTGTGTTCCAGACCATTGGCTTGTTCCAGACTTCACTGACTTCTGTGCTTCTGACCCTCGGCTTGTTCTTCACTTGTTCTTCACATCACAGACTTCTGGTTTCCTGGCTCCGGCTCAGTTGAATACCTGTCTTGATTCCTAACCCTGTCTTTTGGTTTATGCTCTTCGATCATGCTTCTGTTTTTGTTGCACTAATAAAGGAGTATTGCATTTTACCTTTTTTGTGTCCCGTCTGGTTCCTGGTCCCTAACAGAGATGGGAATATTGCCAAGTACCCCATGAAGCAACACATGCACAGACCGGACTGGATACTTTTAGTAGTCTTGGTGCGGTTTGGGGGAGTGGAGCTGGAGAATAGGGTATTTTACTTGTATTAAGCTTTCTAGACACTTGGACACTGCACTTAAGGATTTTTAGAACCCGTTATTGATTCAGAGCGAGAGATGGTAGATGGTTTAGTGCAGTTCCCAGTGGTACAGATTTATCACCTATATAGTGGTCTGTGTATATGTGTATTGGAGGAGTAGACTTCTCATATTGAATTTTATTTTCATACGCTAGTGTGTGATAATGATCATTATATGATATTTTATGTATTTTTAATAAACTCAATATTTTCTTTACTTTAACCCATTGAAGAGTCATCTATTGTTCAGCAGATTATATTTTATATACATTTGGAGCTTCACACTGGTATAGTGTTTTGTATATTTTTATTGCTTAGTAAAAGGAAATGATATTGTAACCATAAAACTGCACTTTGTTAACATTGCTAATTTCAAGGACATAAAATATGGTTAATTGGTAGATCTTCAGCTACATATGAAAATACTACAAATTCTATTTCATAGCTGAACAGGACAGAAAATTATATGAACATCCCTTTTGCTGTTCGTTATCTGTAGCATGTTTTCAGGCTATATCCAGATATTGTCCTCTTCCTCTTTGTGTACTGTTGCTGAGCAACTTTATTGATCATTTTGGCTCCAAATATTGCATGCATGATCATCTGACATACAGTTGTATCACCAATACAAAACCTTACAAATGAATACAGCAGTATCATTGCACTGCAGCATTAAGAAGAGCGTATTTTAAATTAATGAAGCTTCCAAGAATTGCTATTTGTACTAGATATTTTCATTTCACCATAATAAGTATACTTGAACCTTTGAGTACCAGCGGTGCCCAGTAAATTGAAATGAAATGAATTGGATACCTCTCAGGTATTCAAAAGGGTTAAGATGATCAATGGGGATGGGCAAAATGTTTGGCACAAAAGAGAAAAATGTGAAAAAATGGCATGCAGAAGGCCACATGACAACAAGACCATAAACAGATACATCTACTCTTAGGACTTTGCAGAATGTAGATTGAGTTGGGCAACATATAATAATGGCAAGAAAGGCACACATATAGTATATGCAAATCTTCTAAGAAACTAATTTTAAAAATGCCATCATTATTCAAGTCTAGGTGAAGACTTATAAAAGATACAGCAGTTGCCAGGGTAGAATAAAATATCCTACTATTGGTATAACTAGTCCTGTTAGGTGACTTCCAGCTTAAGCTACTCATTCAAGAGGTACTGCTTACTCCTTGAAGAAGATGAGGATGAGGAGGAAGACAATTAAATACCAGTCTGTTCCCAGTCTTCTTTACATAACACCTCAAGCAGATGAACCAATTTACATCTCAATATTATGCCTATTTGATAGACTTCCATCACTGAAAACATTTTGATAAACTCTCAACCATGTGGGACTACATTAACTGACTGTTACCCATTAACCCAGCATACTATAACTTTCCTGCATCTAGTGATGATCATCAGGGAGTTGCAAAACTGCTAAAATGGCAGGCATTTAAGATGTAGTCAATGACAGAACTATGTTTCCCCCTAACAGTATGAGTATTCCCATAGTGTTAATATAAAATAGAGTTAGCCTCTCACAGGTTGTCAGTATGTGCTTGGGAGTGAAAAAGAAATGAGCATGTTGTGATTTCTGCTGACTTTATCCATAAAAACCCAATAAAGTGAGCTGTTTGCTTGTGGAGGTGTTAAAGGAGTACTGGTGAGACAATTCCAGTTGTTTTCTGGTGAGAGTGAGAAGAAGGGAGGGTTAAACAAGCAGCCATCCATCCAGAGGTAACGTGAAACTGACAGATACCACCAGATGTGACAATCAAGGTGTCATGCCAAGGCATGAGTTGGCCCTCTGGGTTGTATAATTTGCTTGTTTGTTTGCTGACCTGTATGTTATTCAAAGTGCACCAGTCCTAGGACATAAAAGTAGCTGAGTAGATAACCTCACCAGAAACCGAATGAGTAGCTCACCGGAGCAGGACAGAGTGTCATAAAATATATTGGACCATCTTCTCTGGGGGGGGGGGTTATCCAGGGGACACCCAAACATGTATATATAGTGTAAAATGGTTCAATAAAACTATATATTTAAAATGCCCAGGATTTATGCTTCTGGTGGGTACCAAACATGCCAGGTGTTCCTGCTATTAGTTACAAGAATAGCCACTTTGCAACCAGTTAGACCCAGCATGTTTGGTGTCCAGATATTCACACATATATCAGGATTAAGAATATTATAACATTATAGAGGTGTGCTGTGGGTTGCATGTTTTGGGAAGCCTTATGACTTTTCAGGTAGAACTCTGCAGTACCATCCCTGACAGGTCTAATTGTGTGGGCTGTAAATTGTCAGGCCAAACCTCCCCCCAGGTAACACCTAGGGGGTTGGGCCTCTTAGACGCAATGGTGGACTCCTATTTAATATGGGTTTGTGGTTAAAAAAAGGTGAATTTCTTTGTAACAACTGAAGGGGGAAATAACCATCTGAAGTTCCCGCAAGGACTCTTAAAATATTGGTTATTGTATTTAAGGATTTCTTGTGTTTCTCCCATTTTATTTTATGGACTGTTTTGCCAATGTGTAATCTTTATTTGTGTATGTCCTTTATTCCTGTGTTTTTGTAACCAGCACTGTGAAGACTTTGTTCAAATTAAATGTTCAATTAATCAGTTCTTGTCTCTGTTCTCTAACATGAACTCACTACTCTGAAGGAAGCTCAGGTAGCACACATTACAAAAGGTTTAATTCTATGTCTGATTATTAAGGTGATTTTATACTGTAATTCTGTTGTGTTTGGGGTAACCTAAGGCCCAGATAAAAAGTCTTGGTGGTGGCAGCAAATTGTAGTACTGGGGTGATAGTGCAGGAGGGATTTCAGGGGATAATTTGGTGGTAGCTAGGAATAGTAACAGGGGTCTGGTATTGTTAACCATTTCACTCCCACACTCTCCCTACTGTCTTAGCAGGGCCTATAGCCCTCGCTTGTGACAAACTGGTTGGCAGCATCGGGGTATATTCAGAGATTTTTAGTCCTTGCTGGATTTTACCTGTAAGGGGATCTTAGCACTAAAATAAATTTCATACATTATTGTGTAACTTCCAAAGACAGAGCTCTATGCTGATTTAAAAGACATACATAGTGCAAAACAGATAAGAGGTTCAGCTTACAGTGTCTGTGTGTGCCATACATACACAGCTGTACTGCAACACATCTACAAAAACAAGAAGGGCATGTAAGGATATACTGAGGTATGGTGCTGCACTGGTGCCTCAGTGATTTCTCTGTGCTTTATTATTTTACTACAAGCTGTTTTCTGGAGCCAACCCAAGTCTATCCTGTACAGTACAATAAAAATATCACTGCAGCAGCTCTTGGAGAGAAAGAGAACTATGACACTATCTATTAGTATAGAGGCAAAGAGAGGAGCTGATTGCTTGTGATTGTGTGGGGAGTATGGGTATAATTTAATTGCATACAGTGACTGTGAAAGAGGTGATGAATAGTCATTTTTTTATTTTATTTTATTTTTAGACACAAGCAACATTTTGTTTTGTTGAGAGCTTCGACAACCAATAGTAACAGTGACTGACTGTAATAATGCCATAGATCGAACAATGGAGGTACAAAACATTATTTCACATATTGCTACCAACTATCTGGTTTAAATTAATAGCAATCTACAGTACTATTTCTATGTCCACCAAATGTGCCAAGGGTAGGGATAAGGGGAAAGGAATAGTAGCAGGTATGCATGGACGTGTTTTGTAGTAAACTGGCACTAAATTGAGTGTGGCCATGTTGTGGCAGCTATTGCAGCAAATGATGAAGATTAATTTTTTCCTCAGGAAGATGAGCAGTGTTATTCGGGGTTTTTTTGTCACAGAGAAGGAGGAAAATTTAGTATTGGGAGTGGACCAAGAGCTACATCAAACTGTGATAGCAACAACTAAATGCCACTGCAAAGTAATGTTTAAGGTTGTGTAAATCCTCTCTCAGGGAAAAGTGAAAATAATGTGTTGGAGGATAAGCTAGAAGAATTTGAATGTGTTGACGATGGGGAATCCAGCAAGGAGGTGTATCATGAGGAAGAAGATTATGTTAATTACCTAATTATTAATGATGAAGGTGATGTAGACTATGTTCCTCCACTGTCCAACCCTTTTTGTTCAGATATAGATTCAGCAGAGAATGAGAATAATGATGAATTGGACCAACAATTACCTGAAATCAAAATGCTTAGAATACCAACACTGGAAAGGAAAAATAAGCCTGTTTACAAACTGTTTGAGAGATCATGTGCAGTTGCTTCTGTACATTTTGGCATTGCTGCACCTGCTGCCTTATTAATACTACGTCTAGCTCTAAGAAGTAGAATGACTTCTTCCACCATGTCACCACCACCACCACTAGGTGGAAACCCATCATCATCTTCCTCACCACAGACTGGTACTTGCACCCATGGTGTGCAAGGTAGATGCATCAGCAGCCCGATGAGGATCAAGCTGCTCTGACTGCTGATGCAGTGACACATTATCGTCATTGTTGGTACTGAAAGACAATTTGGCAGCAGGACTGAACTTGCTCCGAAAGTATTGGGAGTGGATGATTGTGATATTCAGTTCCTCCAGATCTCTCCTCCAATGTTCATTTGTCACACTCTCATTGTTGCCCCACACTCATTAATACCCTGATGGATATCATCACCACCAGTCTGCTAACATGCTACTAAACATCAATGTAGCTGCTTCCTGGTGCAATGCACATGTTCGGGTGATACTTCCTTCCATACTGCAGCTGAGGTACCTTCACTGTGCTAATATAAGCGCTGCTGGTGGGGGGGGACTCAGAGTGGGATTGAGTCATGGTAGGGACCTTGAGGTACACTAGAGTGGGGGATCCAGTGGTGGAGATGGGGACATATTGTCCAGCTAGGCTTTCTTCAATATAACACAACATTTCACTGCTGGGGTTTTACTGCTGGCACAGTGGCAACACTACCGGCTTGGATGGGCTTCTTGGAGCTTTCTGGGGTGGAACACTTACTGCTGCTGCTTATTGTGGAAGAATCTTCGTCTACAGCAGGGGCAACATCACTCTCTCATATCCTACTAGCCAATTTGTCTCACACATTATCCCTTTGAGTGCCAGAGAGGTATTTAATGCATTGCAGTGCAATGCATTGGATGCCTTTTCGGCACTCGAAGGTTTAAGTTTTCTATCTTGAACGCTGTCTTTCTTCTTCTCTCTGTTTAAATTAGCCTAAATGGAACTCTGCACAAGCAAGGCAATATGTTCAGGCTTTTTACTCTGACAGTGAGAAATCTCACCCATAGAGAAACATAGGTGGAAAAGTCAAACTTCTCATGAGAACATTTCAAGCATTAGCGGCAAAGTGAAATTTCTCATGGGAAAAATATTACTTTTTCACATCACTACCTGCATTGCACAAATACCCCTGGGCTCGATTTAATAAACCCTAGTAAAACTGTTGGTAGGACAAAAATGGATACCAAATGGTGCCATCGGAGTCCAATAGCCCTACTAACAGTAAGTAAGATGAGTTTTGGGACACAGAACCCAACTTGTGGCCCAACGGTCATTGTGTGTTTTTTGTTCCCAAAACTCATGCTAAATAGTGTGTGAAATGGGAACATCAAAGAAAAACCGCTAACACTCTGTGTTTGACACAGTGTGGAACACCAAGCATAAGCTCAAACACAGTCCCCTCCCAGACACTAACCCTAGACTACTGCTAACATTAACAATCAAATGACACAATACTAGCCCTAACACTATCCTATCACCCGTACCTCATAGTTGTAACACTTACCTGTCATTCACTGTAAGTCTTCATCTGTAATCCTCTTCATCTGTGATCTTCTTTCTTCTTAGTCCTCAAAAAAAAAGTGCCTCACTGTATAAAGAAATACAATTAAAAATTAAATATGCTCCATAAATTGTGCACTGCTGCTGCTGCCACAGGTTTTGTTATCCCTCTTGTTAGAAGCTGATTGGCGGAGGTGCGCATCCTCACATCCTAGCCAATGGAAGCATGGATACCATATTGAACAGAGACAGGCCATATAAAATCTAATCTTTGTTCAAATTTCCATCAGTGTGGCTCAGGTAATGGCCCGAGAGGTATATGGAGGGGGTCATCTTCTTTTTTGCCGCTGCGTCAGCAGTGGCAGCATACAATTATTGAGCACAGTAATTTATATGGCATATATAATTTTATATTTTATTTATTTTTATAGTGAGTAGTGTTGAGCGAGCATGCTCGGCCGATGCTCGGATCGGCTCGAGCATCGCTCTGCTCGGCACATGGCGGTACTCGTACGAGTACCGCATGTGCTCGCCCGCCATGTTCGGGTCTCCTCCCCGCACGTTTTGCGGCTGCGCAGCCAATAAACGTGCAGGGAGGCTCTGACATCGGTGTAATGCCAGCAGCCATGTTGGCTGCTGGCATTACACTGATTGGCTGGCCAGAACCCGTGGTCGGGTGCTGTATAGCACCTGACCATCGAGTTCGGCTCAGTCTGAGCCAGGGAGAGCTGAGGATAGGAAGGGAAAGGCAGTGTAGGGAGGAAAAAAAAAAATTGTGACAAAAAAGAACCAAAAGTCCTTTTTAGGACTACTGTGTGTGGGGGCAGCAGGTTATTTTGTGTGGGGGGAAAAAAACAAAAAAAAAAAAAAAAAAAATATTCTGTTTAGTGTGAAAAGTTGCAGATTAGAGCACATTCTGTTTAGTGTGCACAGTTGCAGATTAGAGCACATTCTGTTTAGTGTGCAAAGTTGCAGATTAGAGCACATTCTGTTTAGTGTGCAAAGTTGCAGATTAGAGCACATTCTGTTTAGTGTGCAAAGTTGCAGATTAGAGCACATTCTGTTAAGTCTTCAAACTAAAATATCAAAGTCACGTATTCCATTCAGTGTGCGTCGCCGCAGTTTAGCAGCACATTCTGAGTACTGTGCAGAGTTGCAGAATAGGAAGAAATACTGTTAAGTCTTCAAACTAAAATATCAAAGTCACATATTCCATTCAGTGTGCTTCGCCGCAGTTTAGCAGCACATTCTGTGTACTGTGCAGAGTTGCAGAATAGGAAGAAATACTGTTAAGTCTTCAAACTAAAATATCAAAGTCACATATTCCATTCAGTGTGTTTCACCGCCGTTTAGCAGCCTATTCTGTGTACTGTGCAGAGTTGCAGAATAATAAGAAATACTGTTAAGTTTTCAAACTCAAATATTAAAGTCACATATTCCATTCAGTGTGTTTCACCGCAGTTTAGCAGCCTATTCTGTGTACTCTGTACAGTTGCAGAATAATAAGAAATACTGTTAAGTTTTCAAACTCAAATATTAAAGTCACATATTCCATTCAGTGTGTTTCACCGTCGTTTAGCAGCCTATTCTGTGTACTCTGCAGAGTTGCAGAATAATAAGAAATACTGTTAAGTTTTCAAACTCAAATATTAAAGTCACATATTCCATTCAGTGTGTTTCACCGCAGTTTAGCAGCCTATTCTGTGTACTCTGTACAGTTGCAGAATAATAAGAAATACTGTTAAGTTTTCAAACTCAAATATTAAAGTCACATATTCCATTCAGTGTGTTTCACCGCCGTTTAGCAGCCTATTCTGTGTACTCTGCAGAGTTGCAGAATAATAAGAAATACTGTTAAGTTTTCAAACTCAAATATTAAAGTCACATATTCCATTCAGTGTGTTTCACCGCAGTTTAGCAGCCTATTCTGTGTACTCTGTACAGTTGCAGAATAATAAGAAATACTGTTAAGTTTTCAAACTCAAATATTAAAGTCACATATTTCATTCAGTGTGTTTCACCGCAGTTTAGCAGCCTATTCTGTGTACTCTGTACAGTTGCAGAATAATAAGAAATACTGTTAAGTTTTCAAACTCAAATATTAAAGTCACATATTCCATTCAGTGTGTTTCACCGCCGTTTAGCAGCCTATTCTGTGTACTCTGCAGAGTTGCAGAATAATAAGAAATACTGTTAAGTTTTCAAACTCAAATATTAAAGTCACATATTCCATTCAGTGTGTTTCACCGCAGTTTAGCAGCCTATTCTGTGTACTCTGTACAGTTGCAGAATAATAAGAAATACTGTTAAGTTTTCAAACTCAAATATTAAAGTCACATATTCCATTCAGTGTGTTTCACCGCCGTTTAGCAGCCTATTCTGTGTACTCTGCAGAGTTGCAGAATAATAAGAAATACTGTTAAGTTTTCAAACTCAAATATTAAAGTCACATATTCCATTCAGTGTGTTTCACCGCAGTTTAGCAGCCTATTCTGTGTACTCTGTACAGTTGCAGAATAATAAGAAATACTGTTAAGTTTTCAAACTCAAATATTAAAGTCACATATTCCATTCAGTGTGTTTCACCGCCGTTTAGCAGCCTATTCTGTGTACTCTGCAGAGTTGCAGAATAATAAGAAATACTGTTAAGTTTTCAAACTCAAATATTAAAGTCACATATTCCATTCAGTGTGTTTCACCGCAGTTTAGCAGCCTATTCTGTGTACTCTGTACAGTTGCAGAATAATAAGAAATACTGTTAAGTTTTCAAACTCAAATATTAAAGTCACATATTCCCTTCAGTGTGTTTCACCGCCGTTTAGCAGCCTATTCTGTGTACTCTGCAGAGTTGCAGAATAATAAGAAATACTGTTAAGTTTTCAAACTCAAATATTAAAGTCACATATTCCATTCAGTGTGTTTCACCGCAGTTTAGCAGCCTATTCTGTGTACTCTGTACAGTTGCAGAATAATAAGAAATACTGTTAAGTTTTCAAACTCAAATATTAAAGTCACATATTCCATTCAGTGTGTTTCACCGCCGTTTAGCAGCCTATTCTGTGTACTGTGCAGAGTTGCAGAATAGGAAGAAATACTGTTAAGTCTTCAAACTAAAATATCAAAGTCACATATTCCATTCAGTGTGTTTCACCGCCGTTTAGCAGCCTATTCTGTGTACTGTGCAGAGTTGCAGAATAATAAGAAATACTGTTAAGTTTTCAAACTCAAATATTAAAGTCACATATTCTGTGTAAGATGAAGAAGGCGGGTAAAAAGGGACGGGGAAGTGGACGTGATCCTGAAAGTTCAGGGCGCGGGTCAGGACGCGGAGAAACTGTGCCTGGTGCCAGAGCACAAGAAAGAAAGACATCCACCATACCTAGCTTCATGTGTAATTTTACAGGGCGTCGCAGGACATCACTCTCGAGGTCCGACCACTGCGAACAGGTGGTCGGTTGGATGACAGCTGATACTGCTTCCAGTCGGTTAAGCACCACCCTGTCTTCCACCAAGTCCACTCTCAGTAGCCAAGAGTCTGGTCAACATAATCCTCACTCTGATCATCCTTCCTCCCACCATACACGGTCTGGTCAAAGAAGTGATCCCACACTGGGATATAGTGAGGAGCTCGTCTCATCACCAATCCTTCATTTGACCCTCTCTCCAAGCACGCTTGCAGAGGAACATGACATCTTGTGCCCTGATTCACAACCTCTAGAGGCTACCCAATCACAAGAAGATGACAGATGTGAACGGCATTTAAGGTCAAAGGAAGTAGTGGATGATGATGATGATGATGAGACACAGTTGCCATTAAATCAACCACTATTTCCGTCTCAAGACCTTGTTGAGGAGAATGTTATACAGTTGTCAATGACTGAGTATGTGGTGGGATCAAGACTTGAGGAGGATGATCAGAGTGAGGAAGTGGAGGAGGACTTGGTGGACGATGAGGTGACTGACCCCACCTGGGAAGGTGTAGAGCCGAGCGATGACAGCAGTCCTGAGGGTGAGCCATCTGCAGCACCGCAACAGGCTGGAAGAGGCAGTGGTGTGGCTACAGAAAGAAGGCGGACGGCACCAAACCGGCCCGCAAATGTTCCACGGAGCACCCCCTTGCGTAAATCTACCTTGCCAAGGGGTAGGTGTTCCGCGGTATGGCGTTTTTTTAAGGAAAGTGCGGACGACAAAAGAATTGTAGTTTGCAACCTGTGCCACACCAGAATGAGCCGAGGCATGAACACTAGAAACCTCACCACCACCAGCATGATCCGACACATGGCATCCAAGCACCGTAGTAAGTGGGAGGAACGCCTGGATCGCCCATCTGTGTCTGCAGGCCACACCACTGCCTCCTCTTCCCCTGTTTTCGGTGCCGGCCAATCGCCTGTCGAAGGCGCAGGCCCGCATACCTCCCGCCCTGCACCTGTAGCATCTGAAGCACCATCAGCGACCACATCCACTTCCCTGTCCCAGCACAGCGTCCAAATGTCGTTACCCCAGGCATTTGAGCGCAAGAGAAAGTACCCAGCCACCCACCCACAGGCCATAGCACTAACCTCACACCTTTCAAAATTACTGGCCATCGAAATGCTGCCATTTAGGCTTGTGGACACTGAGTCCTTCCGCAGCCTGATGGCAGCAGCTGTCCCTCAGTACGCGGTCCCCAGCCGCCACTACTTTTCCCGGTGTGCCATCCCCGCATTACACCACCATGTGTCCCGTAACATCACCCGTGCCCTGACCAACGCAGTTACTGGGAAGGTCCACTTAACGACTGACACATGGACAAGTGCTTGTGGCCAGGGACGCTACATTTCCCTGACGGCACACTGGGTGAATGTCGTGGAGGCTGGGAGCGACTCGGACCCTGGGATGGCACGGGTGCTACCCACGCCGAGGATTGCGGGCCCTACCTCCATCAGGGTTTCCACCAGCACCTACGTTATTGGCTCCTCCTCCTCCGTTTCCACCTCCGAATTCTCTACACACACCGCCACTCCCCCATCAGCCAGTAGCTGGAAGCAGTGTAGCACTGCAGTGGGGAAGCGTCAACAGGCCGTGCTGAAGCTGATCTGCCTTGGGGACAAACAGCACACGGCCTCAGAGCTGTTGCAGGGGATTAGTCACCAGACCGAGCAGTGGCTCTCGCCACTCAACCTGCAACCAGGCATGGTTGTGTGTGATAATGGGCGTAACTTGGTGGCGGCTTTGGAGCTCGGCAAGCTCACACACGTACCATGCCTAGCGCATGTATTTAATTTAGTGGTGCAGCGATTTCTAAAAACCTACCCCAATGTGCATGATCTCTTGACCAAGGTGCGCCGCGTGTGTGCACATTTCCGTAAGTCATCAACAGCTTCAGCCGGCCTGTTGAAGCTGCAGCAGCGCTTACAATTGCCAGCTCACCGGCTGCTGTGTGACGTGAGCACGCGCTGGAACTCCACCTTCCACATGTTGGCCCGGCTTTGTGAGCAGCAGAGGGCAGTAGTGGAGTACCAGCTGTTACACGGTCGTCGCCTCTCCGTTCAACTTCCTGTAATCAGAAGTGAGGAGTGGGAATGGATGTCAGACCTCTGCGAGGTTTTACGCAATTTTGAGGAATCGACACAGATGGTGAGCGGCGATAACGCTATTATCAGTGTAACCATCCCACTTCTGTGTCTACTGAAACGCTCGCTGCTCACAATTAAAACCGACGCTTTGCATGTGGAAGAGGTGGAAATGGGGGAGGAAGAGCTTACACAAGGTGATAGCCAGAGCACCCTCACTTCGTCTTCTCAGCGACAATTGGAGGAGGCGGAGGAGGAGGAGGAGGAGGAAGACACGGTTGCCTCCGCTACAGAGGGTAGCCATGGAACTTTAGTTCCATCTCTTCAGCGTGGGTGGGCAGAAGAGGAGGAAGAGGATGAGGATATTGAGAGTCATCCTCCTGGTGAGGACAGCGAAATCTTGCCTGTTGGTACTCTGGCACACATGGCTGACTTTATGTTAGGCTGCCTTTCCCGTGACCCACGCGTTGTACGCATTTTAGACAACACGGATTACTGGGTGTTCACCCTTCTGGACCCCCGCTACAAAGAGAATTTCTCATCTCTCATTCCTCCGGTGGAGAGGACAAGCAAAATGTTGCAATACCAGAAGGTTCTTGTCGAAAAATTGCTCCAAAATTTTCCATCTGACAACGCTGGCGGCAGAGTACGTGCTACCTTGGCCAACCGAGAAGGGGAGAAAAGGGGAGCACACAGCAGTTCCGAGAAAGGCAGGGCAACACTCTCCAAGGCGTGGGACACCTTCATGACACCCCGCCAGCACCCTCACCCTGATGCGCAGCCTAGTGTCACAAGGAGGGAAAAGTTTTGGAAGATGGTGAAGGAGTACGTAGCAGACCGTGTCAGCGTCCTCAATGATCCCTCTGTGCCTTACAACTACTGGGTGTCCAAGCTGGACACGTGGTATGAACTGGCACTCTACGCCTTGGAGGTGCTGGCCTGCCCTGCCGCCAGCGTTCTGTCTGAGCGGGTATTTAGTGCTGCTGGTGGCATCATAACAGATAAGCGTATCCGCCTTTCCACCGACAATGCTGATAGGTTGACACTTATAAAAATGAACAAGGCCTGGATTTCCCCTGACTTCTCCACTCCACTGGAGGAAAGCCCCGGGGGAACATAAACTCACTTTATATATGTTATTTACAATGATGGGAATACTCTGTATTCCCATTCACCCCTTCCACCCAAAAAACGGGTATATGGTTGACTCTTAATCTTCTCATCCTCCTCCTCCTCTTCCATATGCCCTGTGCTATAATTTTTATATAGGGCCAGCTCACCAGCGGGCCCTGTGATATAATTTTTATATAGGGCCAGCTCACCAGCGGGCCCTGTTTGACAATTTTTATATAGGTCAGCTCACCAGCGGGCCTTCTCATATAATGTTTTATTGGGTCAGCTCTCTAGCGGGCCCTCTCATATAATGTTTTATAGCGTCAGCTCACTAGCGGGCCTTCGCATATAATGTTTAGGATGGTCAGCTCTGCAGCAGACCCTCACCCATAATGTTTTAGATGGTCGGCTCAGCGCACGTTTCCCTCTTAATCATGGCCTCAGTTCAATAAAATCAAGGAAATTTTTGGGAGAATTTGCCTCTGTGCACGTTTCCCTCTTAATCATGGCCTCAGTTCTGAAAATCAAGGAAATTTTTGGGAGAATTTGCCTCTGTGCACGTTTCCCTCTTAATCATGGCCTCAGTTCTGAAAATCAAGGAAATTTTTGGGAGAATTTGCCTCTGCGCACGTTTCCCTCTTAATCATGGCCTCACTTCCGAAAATCAAGGAAATTTTTGGGATAATTTGCAGATGATATACAAGTAAATATACAGCAAATATTGTTTGGTAACAATTTTTCGCCTAAAGTCGTTTTTATTTTCCTTTTTGTGTGTTTTATGGTCAGTCTGTAAAAATGGCGTACTACGGGCGAAAGATCGTTCCCAGCAGCGATGTTGGAGTCCAAGATGCATCCAGACATCCTCCCTATGCTGTCCCTGAACCATTTCTGTGGTGTTTCCATCATTTTCTGCCCTTTTCCTATGGACCAGGCACCCTCCCCTCATCAGAGCAGGGGGTGCCTGGTGTAATGCTCGAGTCCTCCCATTGACTTCAATGGGGCTCGGGTGTTCGGCCGAGCACTCGAGCCTCAGGGGGTGCTCGGTCAGAGCACCCGAACACCCGAGCATTGGGGTGCTCGCTCATCACTAATAGTGAGTCATGATATTTTTGGAAGACTAAGAAGAAGGAAGACAAGGAGATAAAAGAAAGAAGATCACAGATGAAGAGTATAGATGATTACAGATGAAGACTTAAGGTGGATGTCTTGGGTGCTGAAGACCACGCCAGATATCAGGATTAAAGGTAAGTGTTTATTTTCATGGGATTTTATTAGCTGTGAGTGCCAGTTGGGTATGCAATGTTCTGCAATGCGTTGCATACCCTACTTGCACAAAAAGAGTTCATTTTCTTACACTACACACATCTTTTCAGTACTTTGGATGTATTGATATGGGGCTTAGGGACCCACATCAGTGCATCCACTGGTAACATTTTTAAACTTCAATTCAAGTGTTGGTGGTTTTTAACATGCATTAGGGGACTCAACACCTACTTGTTGTAGGAGCAGATTTTTGGCGAAAAAGTGGAGTCCCTTAACGCATGTTACCATCCATCACATGGAATTGAATCCGAAGTTGAAAATCTTTTTCATTGCTTCCAATAGTGCAAATTTAGTACCCAAAGTGTTTTTTTTTTCCTTTGGTATTTTGTTCACAGCATAGGTTCTTACTGACCTGACTGGACTTAAAACAGTGATGATAGTTTTATTTTTTTACTGCAGTGTATTAAATCGGAGGAGTGCAGTGCACTTGCAGTTAAGCCTCCTAAACTATTTTAGTGCATTTTCATTTTCTCCATGAAAACATAAACTGTAAATTCTTCACATTTTGTGTAAGAAGACACTTCAGCCATTTTCTGATTGTTTTAGTAAAATTATATACATTTCAGATTCACATGTTCTCAGAGTACACAGGGCTTTTAAAAATAGTTTAAACTTTCACGACAAACAAAAATATTGTAGATATTATAGTGCATGATATTTGTAGAATAAGTAATAACTTTAGTTTATTTAATATTTATATCTTATCACACAATGAAATAATTACTCAAAATAAGTCACCATGAATATATAGTTTTCCATAAAAAATTAGAAAGTTACCCACATACATTAATCATAAAGAGATGGTTAACAAAATGCTGAAAATGTGTCTGTTACAAAAATTGCACCAGGGTACAAAATTTGCCCTGTCAGACACTGAAGGGATTAAAATATAGTTGGTAACAAATATACTACAATAGCAAATCAAGGGCCAGAATCCATTGCACTGGATAACTGGTGTTATATACAAATTTCATCATAGACTTTAATAAGTATCTATGGGACAAAACCAGTGATCAATGTTCACCTGCTATGTAATCCAGGCCCACATTAATGAAAGCACATCTGTGTGAAACAAAATATATTTCAGGAAAAACATATGAAAACATATTGTATTTTAGCTAGGCATCATAGTTTATATTGTTTTGCTTTCTCCTTTATTTTATTATCATTCTGTTACTTTGACTCAAAACAGTATCTTTTTGTGTATCTGACACTTATGAATATTTTTCTATGTTTATGTTAATATTGTATTGGCAGTAACCATCAAAATGTCAAAGGGCCTAAAGGGGAACTACCACCCCGCAATAACTTAACATGAAATCAGTCTTCATCTGGAGACTAGCTGCTTAGTACAGCTAGTCGCCAGAAATATTACCTGGTTCCAAAGATTTTGGCGTTTTTCCGAGGCTCACAGGAGCAGGAAGCATGGACATCTCGTCACAGTGAAGTCCATGCGCCTGCGCTGTCAGTCCCTTTTGGAGCCAAGTAGCTCCGAAAGGGACTGACAGAGCAGGCACACGGACGTCACTGTGACGAGATGTCCGTGCTTCCTGCTCCTGTGAGCCTCGGAAAAACGCCAAAATCTTTGGAACCGGGTAATATTTCTGGCGACTAGCTGTACTAAGCAGCTAGTCTCCAGATGAAGACTGATTTCATGTTAAGTTATTACAGGGTGGTAGTTCTCCTTTAACTCACTAATTAACTTGTGGATTGCAAAATTGTAGTGTAGAAGATTTGCTTCCATGGAAACAAATAAATTGAAAAAGTGGTGTTATTCCTAGAAAACTACCAGAGTAATCTACAGCACTGTACAATGGGTAAGAGACAAACAAAAATTCTAAAAATTCAAACTGATTTAAATGGAATTTTTAAGCTCATTACTACTAAAGAGGTCTCCAACTGGGATGGGCAAAACTCTAATTTTTGGGAGAAAACCAGTAAATTTCCTAATTCTCTGGAAGACATATAGAGAACCTCTAAAATTTCCCATTTTTCAACAACTTCAATAAATTTCCACCAGGGACTTCCTTAGACTCAGTATGTGCAGTTCTGGCTATACCAGTGCAGAGGGCCATAGCTAAGGTTTTTATGTATGGTTCTCTTGCTACCAGTACAGTGGGACAAGGCTGGGATGTCAGCATGTGTGGTGCTATGGCTACATGTGGAACAAGACTGGGGATTAGTATGTGGGTTTTTTATGACTACCGGTGCAGTGGGACAATGCTGGGGGTCAGTACGTGTCATTCTTTGGCTATCATTGGGCACGGCTGGGGGGTTAGAATGTGTGGTTCTATGGCTATGATTGGTCACAGATGAGGGTTAGAATGTGTGGTTCTGTGACTACTGCAGTACAAGGCTGGGGTCCTCAAGCTGCTGCCAAATACCAACCCCCATGGTTCCCTGCCAGCCATTGTCTGGAGCGGAAAAATGGAAATTGTTGTCTAGAAACAGAAAAAAAGGCCTAATTTTGCCCATCTTGGATACTAGACAGAAGAACAAAGCTGTGGGTCAGTATGTGTTGAACTAGTGCAGTGGAACAATGCTGGGGATCATAGGACAAAAAACCCAGAAACTAACATTTTCATGGGAAAGCCCATAGAACGTGAAAAGTGATGCTTTACAATGTATACACATGATATACACATGCTGTTGAACAAGCTAATACAATAAACTAAACCAACAATATAGCATTAATATGCAAGGTGCACTCATAGGCAAAATTACATAAGGCAAAAGAAAAGGAGGGAGGTCCTCAAGGTAAAAGATACCATGGAGACCAGTCTCACAAAAAACATGCCTATTAAATGAGGCACTCAAAATTGGAAAATTCACAATATATAAGCTTTATTGAACAATACAAATCATAATCACAGGTAAGGTAAAAACAATTAAAATCTGTCAGTATGAGGCTGATCAATCACAAATAATATACATACCCAGATCTACAATACAGGTAACAGACAACATAAACCAAAAAGTGAATAAACACATAAAAGGCTCAACTACGATGAAATAGAGCCTATGATAGTGCATGAACAGTAAAGTGAACAGTGCAGCATATATAAAGTGCAATGTAAAAGTTTACTTATCAAGTGCAGTAATCAGGCAGTAAGCACACTGGGAATGTCAAATCATGCAGCCAAAATACTGGACACCCAACGCATATCACCACCTCTGTGGCTTCGTCAGAGGTAATGAGAACTCAATGCTACCAGAAGTATATAAAGAAAGTAATAGCCAATCCTTACAATGATATGCAGACATGTGATGCAAAAATATGGCGTGAGTGTTGAAACAAAGGCAAGAGGCAAGGTTGGATCACACTTCCTCCCCTCCCCAGCATCCAAGACCTACCTAAGTATATCTAATGGAGGAGCAGTACCATCTAATATGTAGAAGCACTGCAAGAAAAGAAAAAGTGACCAGCGCTACTATAAGTTTTAGTTAAGACATACATAGGAAATCTGAAGCAGAAGAACCAATAGTAATGGTTGAAAAGATTTATTGAAATATAAACCAAAGATATCTCGCGTAAGTTATGTACCACAGATTACTATAAGAAAAATTATGTTTATCATATTGATGAAAAATAAACAGTCAGGAGCAATGCATTGGCTCAAAGATGTAACACAGTAACAGACTGGCATATATAAAAAGGATGAATCTCAATCCCACCACAAGATAGGGTCTTACCGACTTTGGCAATGCTGCACGTGTATAGATAAGAGCAAAAGAAATTGTGGAAAGCATACCGGGAATTGGCAGTTCTATGGTATGATACGACAAGAGTCCGGTGTGCAAAACCACCATGGAAGGAGGAATAGCTGATAGAGAGGAAGGAGCAACAGACCCCGTCTTTGCCAATAAAAGCACAAGCGCCATAATGGTAGCAAAATGGTTAAGCAGACTAATAACAAACTATATATTATCAAAATATGGATGTGTAAAAATGTACAATAAAAATTCTTATTAACTGATGTGGTACCTTTTATCAGTCTTATTTCAGACTTGAATTATGCAACACTTAAGAAGTATATTAATGTTAAGAGATCATATGGTAACTCTGATGTCTGCAGCAATATCAGATATCACTACACTCTCTGAGTGTACAAAATATGAAACAATCTGAAATAATAACATATCTCTAAAGCCATGAATCAACACAGGCCAGTTAATAATTCTACTGACTGTTAACTGGAACTTTTCATTTATTATGAACTCATTATTCCAAATGAAATGTATGCTACTAATTAGGAATATGATCTCCTACTCAACCCAAAAATTAAATCCCAATCTAGCCCTGACCAACTACCAGCAATGTTATTAAAATTCAGTGCAATGGTCACGGCCAAACCGTTTGCATCTTTAATTAATGTCTCTTTGGCAACAGGGTATATGCAGAGTTGTGCCTATCCACAAAAGTGGGGATAAAATATAGTATCAAACTACATAAAAGAGTGAAGACCATATAAATGCCCTACTTCACTCAAATACAATAGTAAAGTCAATACAACAAGATAATTGTGTTGACTTCACTATTGTATTTGAGCCCCTGAAGAACTACTATTTATAGTACAAAATGCGTAGGGCATTTGTATGGCCTTCACTCTTTTATTTATGTTGCTACTTCAATAAATGTTTTTGAACTTCGGACTTTGAGTTTCCCAATACTGGCACTTTGAAGATGAAAATATTGAATGAGGATAAAAGACTGACACTCAGGAAATGTGAGTATTTGGTGAGTGCTCCATTTATTTTTATCTGGTGAGCCTTTCTTACTGGGGGCCTATAATATACATGTGTGCATATACAGATATCCTCTTAGAAGGGTCTGCATCCTTTTCTTTGTGTTTTTTTTCTAGTGACTGTAAGTCTTTGTGCACTTCAACGGTGCATCAAGGGGGCAGCAACCTATTTGCACACTGCATAAAAACTGTAACTTTAACTATTGGGGCATTTTGATCCTACTAAGGAGCGGATATCTTCACCTACGTAATTTGTGAGAGTTTTGGATTGTCATAAGTGGAACGTTTGATCACACAGTCATTTGAGAATATTTATATATGTATTGTTGGTTTTGTGGACACTTGGGAACTTTCAAGTAGAACAAATACTCATAATACCATAGCACTCTTTGTTCTGTTTATGGAAAATGGTGAACTCACAGGAGCCATTTTCCTAAATTTTGCCAAGGCCTTTGACACAGTAGGTCATAGTATTCTTATACACAAACTCCAAAGCTCAGGATTGGGTAATAATTCCCTAAACTGGTTCCAATACTATTTATCAGGCAAAATGCAGTATGTGTCAGTTGCTGACAATGACTCCCTTCCGCTCAAAGTAACAAGTGGAGTTCCTCAAGGCTCCATTCTTGGCCCTCTTCCATTTTCTCTTTTTATAAATGATCTGCCCAAGGTTTTCAAATCACCTTCAGTACACATGTATGCAAATGACACCATAATCTATGCTAAAAACTCAAACATATCACAGCTTAAAGGGATAGTAATACTTCGTTTTAACTTTATTTTATTTTGTAGGCATTAAAAAAACATGAATAATGATATAAGTCTTATCTCTCAAACCTTTATGGTTTATGAGATATTTACAAGCAAAGTTTCCCCCTCCCGCCCCTTTTACCTGCTGTAAACAATCTCTTCTCAGATGTGGAATACAGTCCATAGACTGGACAGATAACAGAAGGGGACACTCTTATTCCTATGAAAACAATGAAATCCCTGCCCCCCTTGACAAGCTTTTCAGGTTTTTCTCTTATCCTTATTGAAGATTGTCCCTCTCTGCAGTCTACCTGGCCACCTCCCTTCTGCTCAGGCTGAAGAGTGTGACATCAGTAAAAGGGGAGGGAGGGGGAAACTTTGCTTGTGAATATCTCATAAACCATAAAGGTTTGAGAGATAAGACTTATATCATTCTTCATGTTTTTTTAATGCCTACAAAATAAAATAAAGTTAAAAAGAAGTATTACTATCCCTTTAAAGCCATATTACAACATGATTTCTGCGAGGCTGAAAGATGGATAGCAAAGAACAAACTGTTCCTAAACACAGACAAAAAGGTCACAATGATATTTGGCACAAATCCCAAACTGCATAATCTTGGCAATACTCACCTCCCCATTGTAACAGAGTCTAATCATAAATTGGCCCCAGTGGACTCCTACAAATATCTTGATATGTGGCTTGACCCCAACCTCACTTTTGGTCTTCATATTGATAACTTAAACTCCATACTTTATCCCAAAATAAGTACTCTTTTCATAAACAAATCATGTTTTAGTAGCCTGGTTAGAAAATATATCATACAACAGATGTTGCTGCCAGTTTTAGACTATGATGATGTAGTATATGCTCCAGCGTCAGAAATCCATCTTGGTAAACTTGACACTCTGTATAATTCATTATGCCACTTTAGCCTCCAATTTAATTACACTACCCATCACTGTGAAATGTTTAAAGAACTAAACTGGTTAACACTCAAATCTAGACGTGCCCTTCCCCTTTCTTGCTTAGTACACAACCACTTATCTGGAAAACTACCGGACTACCTGAGCAGTATGCTCACTCCTGCTCTCCATACTAACTATAACCTCCACACCACCGCTAACAACTCTCTGCGTATATCACAATACAAGAAAGAAGCAGGAAGATTTGCCTTCTCCTACAGAGCTCCGAAAGTCTGGAACAATCTGCCTGAAATAATCAAATCTGCTCCCAGTCTAAAATCCTTAAACATAAATGCTTCTTTATATCTAAAAACAGTGTGTAACTGTATATAATTTTAATATTTTACATGTATGTATATTTATATGTGAATGTATATATAGTAACATGTAATATCTAATGTTTCTCTATTTGTGTAAATATGTAACCCTTTACTAAAAATTATCCAGGACATACTTGAAAACGAGAGAAATCTCAATGCATTCTTCATGGTAAAACATTTTCTAAATTAATAATTAAATATGAAAACATAGGTCATTTAATGCATTCAGCTGATCATTTCGCACTAATTCAAGTCCAGCAATCCTACCTATATTTTTACAAAACAAGCTCATGGACAAAATAAGGCAACTCATACGTTGCATAATAATTAGATATAAAAATTACATATGTACGTCCAGAAATAAGTTTTATGCAGTAGAATATGCAGAAAATTGAAGGAGATACAAATGTCCAGAACTAAGTCCAAATCCAGAGCTCCTAAGATACCATATGGACTTATAAACAGAAATATAGAAAAATAAGTTCCAATACTGTAAATATTCAGGCTATGCAGTCAGAGAGTCCAATATGTGAAACAGTCTTATTCTGTAGCTAGAGGACACATCTCAAGACTCCTCATGATAGTGCCAACCAATGAACAGTCCGATCTTGAGATATGACCAGCAGAAACATCAAAACTGATTTTCTTCTCTGCTTGAATGTGGGTCCAAATCAGAGCTGTTTAAAGATATATATCAATGGAAGAAGAAAAAATTGGGAAAATGATTATAAATTCTAGTATATGATCCAATAGGAGCTAAAGATCATCAGACTGAAAAAAGTCCGACCATATAGACAGGTCAATAATGAGGGCATTCGGAGAAGCTGCTCACATTTAGGAAACCCTATAAAAAAGCAAGCTGTGAGATGGAACATTCGTAGAGGACATTCATATGTAGAGACTCCAATTCATTTGTCTATACCCAAATATAATGGCAGTAGTCTCCAATGCTGTGAGGAATAAATTCTAAATAAAAAAAAGAAAACAAGAATAATTAGTGCACAATAAATCAAGAAGACAAAAAACAAGAGAAAAGCATTTCCTCATTCATGCCTTTAGAGTGACAAGATTGGAGCATGAAGATCCACCAAGTTTCACGTTGGCTCAATTTTTTAATTAAATCACCCTTCCTAATGTCCATAGAAGTCCTCTCCAAACCAATTACCTGTAACTGGTCTGTAGTTCCACCATGACAAGATAGAAAGTGTTCCGCTTTGTTTGTCTTCTTGATTTATTGTGTAATTATTCTTGTTTTCTTTTTTCATTGCTGCAACATGTGCAATAAATGATGATGATCCCTCTCCTCCAGGGGTTGATGCAGTTTTTCAAGGTCCCACCAATCACACCACGCCAGTCCCCCACCACCACTACCATATACATCTTCCACATTGTAGGTTGTACTTTCTTTATTTTTTTCATCACTTCACATCATCATGAATATGTGCCAGTGTCACTTAAGCAGGAAGTAAGTGTTGTGGGCAAAGGGCAAATGCATGCTAACACATTTTTCAAGGTATATGTTGTTGTAGGAATCACAACTTTGTTTTCCATCTACTTATTTCTCCACTACAGCCCTCAGATGAAGTAATATTGTGCTGGGAAATGTTGCACCATATTAAACATCAGGAGAACATAAGGAAAAAAATGTGTTAGAATAGGAGAAAAATGTGTTTGAATAGGAGAAAAAAATCGTTAGAATTCAAATAAGACTCTATGCAACCAAGACATCTGCAGATTCAGATATATGGAATGTTTTGTCCAGCTTTGTTCATGGAGATACCAAGAATCAGCGTTCAAAGAAGCCTTCTTATGCAATGGAATAACCAGATGCATCATTTAGCCCTGGCCAGATTTAATTAGTATCTTAACTGGTGGTTAATTGCTGGTTTGCTAACCTTTTCTCACATTAAACAAACACTGCTAAGTACTAGGGGTGGGCAAAAGTCAGCAACATTTTCCAGAATTACTTTTCACAAAAAACGGATGATTTTCCTTTTTTTTTTTTTTTTTTTTTTTGCAGAAGTTTTCTCCTTTTCATCAATTCATTTTCATCCTTTTCGTCAATGCCAACAAATTTTTCACCTATGTTTCCAGTGGTGTTTCCTACTACTATATTACTTCTTCTGATGGCTGTAGTGGAGAAATAAGTAGTTGAAAGTCAAAATTGTGAGTCCTACAGCAACATATGCCTTTAAAAAGAGAAAAAACAGGAGGGGTGCTCCTAGTGTAATAAAGCTTAGGTATCAACACATTTACCAATTCGCCACCATACTCACAATATATTAAACCACTATAAGTGGTCAGCTGGGCAGATGAGGGATTCAAGACTGCCCCACTCAGTCACTCCACAAATGGACATGAACTGTAGCTCACCAACAATGAAAATACCTCTCCCAAGATCTTTAAACAGAACAAAAACAAAAGCAACAAGGGCCGCAATCCACAAATACTCATCATCTAGCTTCTTGCTGTTGTATTAGTTCTCTTTCAATAATGTGTTAGCAAGCAGTGTGCTTTGGTCCTTTTGCCCACAACACTCAATTCCTGCTTAAATGAAACTGGCACATATGATGATGTCAAGAGGTAAAAAAAAAAGGTGCAATCTACAGATGTGTATGACAGTGGTGGTGGGGGACTAGCGTGGTGTGATTGATGTGTGTGTGTATATATACTACCATTACCATGTTTGTGTCAAATGTAAGCTATCCTTCTCAGATTACTGATACACATTACCTAATGGTCATACCAGCGGTCCCAAGTGTGGTATATGGTAGCAACCCTTATTCACATCCCTCCTCCTCATCTGTGCTGCTGTTAATACATTTATACTGACTTTCTCTGGCTTCCTCTGTCATGTGTGGTTTCTGCTGATACTCAGCTGGCATGAGATGTGAGTTAATTTTTAAGAATGTTGGTCTCCCAACATTGCTGTTTGATAGCCACATCTTACGGTCATTCACAGTGTAACCAGCTGCACTGAAAACCCTCTCAGACTCAAAGCTTGCTTGAGCGCAAATAAAGGTTTCCACTGCAGTACGTGTCAATGCTGGCCACACACTGAAGTACGTGTCAATGCTGGCCACACACTGCTTTGTTTGCCAGTAGTCCATGGAGTCATTGTTTCTGCCTAGAATGTATCTATCTCAAATGTAGTGGGACCACTACTAGGAGCTCCACAGTGTTCCTGTGTGTCAGTTACCAACCCATACACAGGGAGCAAGTCCAAAAGAGATGTGCCATCACCAGTGCTGCCACCACCACTACCATCAACGTTGGATTTTTGCCACCCCTGCAGAGATTCATGAATTACCCTGTGTTCAGAATGGGATGTTTTGCTTGATGATGTAGGTGCTGTTGCTGCTGCTGTTTTAAATGCCTTGCTAATGAAGCAGCAACTTAAAATCAAAATCTTTATTCAAAGATTCACTAAAAAGCAATCACATCAGAGTAAGATACATACACTCTCTATCTGACACTTTCTGCACCTGCTAGTGCTTAATACAATGTGATTGCTTTTTACTACATCTTTGAATAAAGGTTTCAAGTTTAAGCTGCTATTTCATTCTTAAAGAGTGCTGAGATACATATTCATATTCATACTGGGTATTTGGATCATCCTCTTCTTAGGCTCTTTCACTGGACATTTCATTTCTGTGAGTACAGTAACATTAACCCCTGATAGAACAGTGCAATTAAGGGTTTTTAGAGCCAGCCAGTGTGTCCCGTTTAGGACCTACCACTGAATATGAAATGCTTCACTGTCTTCTTTTTCACTATTCTGTCTATACATTTCTTTGTGCCCTAACTTTCTCCCGCTCATCCTCCACAATGCAACCCTCCACTCAATCAATAAGCATATTTCTATATTACTTGACAAAATCTGATTACTCAGTGAGATGCTGCCGATCACCATGACTCTTTGTTGTGACAAACAGCTGATGTCCCTTTGGCAGAAATTCTGAAATTTTGTGTTTAAAACAGGGGTCCAGCAAAAGTGTCTGTCACAGGCGAGGGCTATAGGCCCAGCTGAGACAGTGGGGAGAGTGTGGGAGTGAAAGGGATAACAGCATAAGATCCCTGGTTACCTATTACTATTCCTAGCAACCACCAAATTAACCCCTTAAATCCCATCTGCATTATCACCCTAGTAATACAATTTGTTGCCACCACCAAGACTTTATATCTGGGCATCTTAGGTTACCCCAAACACAACAGAATTTCAGTATAAAATCACCTTAATAATCAGACATATATAATTAACCCTTTAGTAACGTGTTCTAACTGAGTTTCCTTCAGAGTAGTGAGTTCATATCAGAGAACAAAGACCAGAGCTGATTTATGGAACATTTAATCTGAAAAAAAGGTTTCACAGTGCTGGGTACAAAAATACAGAAATAAAGGAGATACACTACTAAAGATTACAGATTGGCAAAACAAACCATAAAATAAAAGGGAGAAACACAAAAAATCCCTATATACAATTACCGATATACAAGAGTCCTTGTGGGAACTTCAGATGGTAAAAGTTCCCCTTCTAATTGTTAGAAAGAAATTCACCCTTTTTTATCCAAGACCCATATTAAATAGATTCCATAGTTGCTTCTAAGAGGCAGACCCCCTGGGTGTTACCTGGGAGGATCAGAGGATTGTCCTGACAGTTTATAGCCCACTCAATGAGATCTGTCAGGGACACTACTGCAGAGTTTAACCTGAAAAGGCATAAGGCTTCCCAAAACCTGCATTTTACAGCGCACCTCCATAATGTTATAATAATCACATTCCTTATATTTGTGTGAATATCTGGACACCAAAAATGCTGGATCTAACTGGTTGCAAAGTGGCCATTCTTGTAATTCATAGCAGGAACACCACTCTCTGGCCAAGATTGGTACCCACCAAATGGAAAAAAGCCAGGCATTCTAAATATAGATTTGTATTGAACCTTTTTACAATATGTATACCTGTTCTTTCTATTTCATATTATGTGGATGTCCCCTGGATAACCCCCCTCAGAGCAGATGTCCCAATACATTGTATGACACCCTATGTCCAGCTAACCCTTTAAAAGGCTACAATAACCTACACATAAAAAATAAACAAACACATTTTATATACCAGAGGCCTGTAAAGGCCAAATCATGCCTTGGAATGACCATGGCAAACATGTATTTCTCATTGCTTTTAAAGGACACTATGTGAGATTCTTGTTCAAAGCACTCCAGCATGCCCTTGACCTGCTGATACATGTCTGTGATGTCATTATCATAAGATTACTCAGCCATGCTCCACACTTTCTGCATCAGTAATAACATTTCACTAATTCTTGACACTGATACTCACCAGCATTGTTGCCTCCTTAGAGGGTTTCAGCAGCTCACATACATCGCATATTAGTTGCCATTGGCCAGGTGAGAAAAAGGGTCCCTCAAAAGTCTTCCAGTTTGCATGGTGTATTTGCTAATGGCCTTATTCTGCTTTGTACAAATGCTCTAGCATGTACAGTGTGGCATGCCACAGGGACCTCCATTTTCAATTGTGATGGGTCAAGTTGTTATGCTCTTGTATGGAATGTAGAGGGTTGCGTGCATTATAGGAGCGACTAAAATAGGCACAGATTTGGTGGGCAATAGTAATAATCTCCCTGACGGTTTCAGATTCTGCCAGGAATCTGGTCACAACTAAGCACAACTTAGCACATGGGCAAAGCATGGCACGTGCACCATATCACCTATTCTCAAGGCAAAGATTATGTTGGAGCCATTATTAGCAGACACAAAATCAGCTTTTTAGGGGTGGAGTACAAGTAATTCCTGTATCACCTGCTCTAGCTTACGTAAAACATATATGGTTTTGTGAGACTGTTTTTGAAAACTCTACATTCACAAAGTGGTATGCCGATGGTATAGGCTATCCTGCTGCTTACTTTTAATCACACTGCCAGAACCAGAGATATTATTACTGGCTGTCACCTGATGCTGTAAGCTAGTGTTGCCCACTGATGGTGGTGGTAGGAGGGAAACCCATTGAGTAGTCACAGTCATGTAGTCTGTGCTCTTCCCCTTGTCCACATATCTGTTGTCAGGTGTATTTTCTTGCTGTACACACTTTCTAGCCCTTTGCTCACCTCTCTAAGCCCCTGCTTGTACAATTCAGGTACAGCCATCTTTGAAAAAATAACTGAAGTGGGATATCCAAACAAGGAGCTATACATGACAGTTCTCTGAAACCTCAGTTTTCTACAAAAGAATATGGCAGCATGTCGACTGCCAACATCTCGGTGTTACAGCTTACCATGGTTTCAGCATCATCTGCAGGCACGAGGCCTCTGTCTTATGTGTTTGCTTCCTGTAGTCTCCTCCTTCCTACTTCCTCCTTCTGAGCTGCTCTCCTACCTACTTCCTGAGGAGGGGTTTAAAGGGCAGACTGAGTCCTGACTCAGTTGCCTTTGCTTTGTTGCACAATACAGTTCTGTTTCCCTTGGGCTCTGTGTATGACCTGGCTTGTCTGACCATCCATTCTGGTGCTGACTCGTTGCTCTGTCTGACTACTCTTTTGCCTGCTCCCATTGTGTAGTGGACACCCACTCTGGTGCAGACCTGTGGCTCTGGCTGACTACCTGGACTGTGTATGACCCGGCCTGTCTGTCCATCCATTCTGGTGTTGACCTGTGGATCTGTCTGACCATTCTACTTGTGCATTCCGATTTGGCTTAGTCATCCTTTCTGGTGCAAACCTGTGGCTCTGGCTGACTACCCACTCCATCTATGACTTCTCTTGTCTGACTACCCACTCTGGTGTTGACTTGGGGCTCTGTCCACTGCACTTCCAGCATACCAGTGCTTCAGTGGATATCCTATCTGGTGCAAACCTGTGGCTCTGGCTGACTACCCACTCCATGTATGACCCGGCTTGTTTGACTATCCTGTCTGGTGCTGACTAGGAGGCTCTGTCTGTTTCCTCCATGTGTTGGTCCCCGCTCCACAGACACCCATCCTATTTCAGACCTGGGGCTCTATTAGACTTCTAGACTGACTGCAGGCTGAGTCAGTGCTAGTCCTTTGGGTGTTCTGAATTACCTTGAGGCTCCAGTGGGCTGAGGCCTAGTCTTGGACAGTGTGGTGGATCTACTGGCGGACTGCTATTTCTGATACAGCGATTGCCTCTTTGATCACCCTCTGTGTGTTTACGTGCATTACTGTTATAACTGTAATAAAAGATTGTTTTACTTTACCATACTGACTCCTGGTTTATTCCTGGGAACCGTGACACTTGGTAACCTTACCATTTCACAGGTGTCCTTTGGGATTGCTTTTGTGAAGCTTTTGACTCCTTCCCAGGAGCTCAGTCAGTGTGGGTTGGCAGGACATGACAGAAGAACACTGTAAGTTTCTTGCGTTAACAACATGACTAAAGTAGGTGGTAGAGGTAGAGATAGCATATGTGGGCAGTCTATGACTCTTGCCCACTCTTCTCGCTCCTACAACAAAGCCAGAGTCATCATACTTCTCTGCAACAGGAACCTTAGGTGTTATTTGGAATGAACTAACTGTTGGCAGTGGAACACTGTCTGACACTTAAATAACATCACTTCTTTTCTTATCTTCACCGGAGTCCTGTGAATTTTTTGGAGTGCTTCTGATACTGCTAGTTGTGGCATTTCTGACCTGCTGATAGTGGGTCTCCCAGTCATACCTGTGGTTGTGCTTCAGGTGCGATTTCATACAGGAGGTGCCTAGGTGTGAGCCTGCTTTCCCCCTGTTCACTTACTTTTTGCACAGACGAGAGATAGCAACATGCTTAGATTTAGGATCCTGAGTGAAGTATTGCCATACCGTGAACTTCATGGACTGAGAGGTTCCTGTTGAGTCTGAGGAGGAAGTGAGCACAAATGAACCAATGCTGTCCAATCCCCTTAAATCACCACTAGGGATCTTGGGGAATTTAATGGGAAGGGAGGGAGAAAAGGGTAGTACTAGTGAGAGCAGGACAGGTCAGCTGCCTGCACCTGCTGCCAGATGTGCCGCCCCTGCTGCCATCAGTGCTGTGCCTGCTGCCAGTGCTGAATCTGCTACTATCAATGCTGTGCCTGCTATTAGACCTGCTGCCCCTGCTGCTGCCAGTGCTGAACCTGCTGCCACCAGTGCTGAATCTGCTGCTAGTGTGTCTTGTAATACTCAGGAGGGTGGAGGAGAAGATGATGCCAAGTGTGACAGTAGGTTACCCTAAGTCACAATTGCCATCCCCAAGCAGTGCCGCCAGTGCTAGTACTACTACTAAGGTCCAGTAGCTTGTTAGCATTAGTAGTGAAGGAGGGGGTAATCAATATCCTCATATTAATAGTGGAAGACTCTGGGGCTGAACTTGATGTGGTTGGTGTTAGAAGTAGTAGTAACAGTAATGGTGAAGCAGAAGGTGGGACTGGAGAGAGCATCCAGACTATTGGTCAAGGGAGCCCACACCTTTCCTCTGGCCCTGGGAGTCCTCTTTCCTTCACTACAGTGCCCAAGTGGAACATGATCCTGAGGCAGCCAGAACTGTTGGGGGAGAGTAGGCAAAGAAATAATAATACCACCCCCAACATCAAGAGCACAGATTAGCTGCCTGTGTCTGCTGTTACATCTGTCAGTCACCAAGAAATGACAAGTGTGACATTAGGGGACCCTCTATCACAATGCTCGTCACCTCCTCCAAGCAGCAGTGAGATGTCTGTAATAGAGCAGCAGCAGCATATAGGGACTAGTAGTGGTGGCGATGATGATGTTGGAGAAGCTGGGGTGGAAGAAACATTGTTGATCTTATTAGCAGAAACTGAGAAGGAATGGGCGACAGGGATGAGCATCACCACCACCACTAGCAATGAGTTTTTGGAATTTGCATAATTTGCAACTGCTATGATTCCTTCTGCTGCTGTGTTGCAAAGGCAGCAGTATGCTGAGGAGTAAGCTACTGTTCCACAGACCACAGTGGGCACAGTGGGGATGGGGTTAAAATTGTTGTGGGACTAGGACAGGTTTCACTTGCCATCAGCATCAATATTCCTGGTCCTAGTTGTAGTGCTGATTCTGAGGCAGTAGCAGCAAGAGTAGCAACATCTTCCGCTGCCACAGACATTGAAGGGGAATGTCGAGGAGAAGAAGAAAGAGGCAATTCTTCACCTGTTCCCTGTCCCCTGAAGTCATGGGTTTGGGACTATTTTTCTCTTGGGGCAGGCACAGTTCAGTCATCACCAGTGGTACTGTGCACAATTTGTGACAAGTCAGTGAGAAGGGGAAAGGAGGGAACGAGCCTTAGCACAACCACCCTGATATCACACATGAAAAAAAGACACCAAGACATTTATGTCAAACATGTTAAAGTCAAACACCCAGCACAGAAATCAAGCACTGCTCTTGCTGTGCCCCCTGACTCTCCAGAAAGGCAGCAAGAGGCGAGGCAGAGATCAAAGAGGAGGAAGACTAGAGAAACCCAGGCAAAGACTGGAAGTTCCATGACTAGTGAAACAACTAGCTCCACATCACCTTCTTCCTCTAGGGTAACTACAACCTCTGCCAATTCACCTCGTTCATCGTTACCTCCCCAAATGATAGCCATTCTGTTGATGTTAGGATGTGGCAGTTTGTCTCCACACATGCCAATGTGGAGGAGAATCGCAAGCAGGGCATCAAGCGGCATCTATGGAGATTCCATCCCAAAGAATATGTTAAGATGGTGGCAGGGAGGGTTCATCATTACTATTAAACTGTCAGCACATTTTCATGTGTCCTTAGCAGGGTCTGGACAAGGGTTATAGTGATAGCGGCAGTACTTGGTTTCTGGTGTCATGGTGTTTGAATACAGCTGTGCCCCCATATATTATTCACCACACAAACTGTGCGCATTGTAGTTGCTGATGAGAAGCACAGTTCCTGCTCTCAAGAGAATCATTTATATTCTAATAACAACACACCCATGAGTTTGAAGGAGGCACAGGTGGAGAAGAAATATTGGCGAACTTCTTATTTTCTCCACATATACAGGGGACTACTTATTGTGCTGCTACTGCCTCAGGAGCATCACTAGAGCTAGTTGTGGCAAGTGGAACCTTCATCATCCATCAACCATGTTACTGCTGTTTTTGATCCCATTCTCTTTCAGTTGCCTAATCATCCTGCTGCTTAAACAACTCAGCAGCAGCAGCAAGAACAGCAGTCTCAAATTCTGCATCTACATCAGGGCATTTGACAATGGCCAGCGGCCACTGGACAAGAAGACATCCCCTGCTGGCACTAGGCCAGCAGGGCATTTTTTTTGTGCTATCAAGTCAAGTATCAGTCCACCCCAGTGGCAGCTTATGTCAGGGAGTTCCTGTCTCTTTCACTTTACATACACATTTCTTATTTGTATAAGAAAAACAAATTCCCCATTCAACTGATTCATTTCCCAGACTCCACCCACCAACACAGGCACCATCATCAGACCCCTTTTATACTATGTCTTCGGGGGTTTTTATTTATATTCAGGATTTATTATTTATTAAACACCCCCCAAAAAAACATTCCCTGTTTAACTGATTCATTCCCCACATTCCAGATACCCTCATGCCCCTTTTATACTATGCCTTTGGGAAATAAAATAATATTTACTATGTGTTGTGTATAAATTCAATGTTTTCATTGATTTCAATGGAATGAGCTAGGTGAAAAAAAGTGGAAAAACTGCACTTTTCGCGGGAAATTATTCATCAACCCGGGAAGTGCCATTATTCGATAATTTCAGTTTGTGGTGAAAATTTTCACCCATCCCTATTCTCTAGCTTTCTAGATGCTTACCTGTTCACTCCCTGGTATCATCACTTTGTTGGCATAAAAAATGCAAAGTAAACATAATAAACAGGTTGAAAGTTTGTAGCCATCAAAAAAAAAAATAGTAAAAACATTTTTGGTGTAGGCAACAAGAAGACATTTTTAAGAGGTTTGCTGAGGGTGGATTTTTTTAGCAAAAAACATGGACAACTAGGGGGGCTTTCACATAATTTCTTGTGGCAACACAATGGGACCTTTCGGCCATACCTAATTAAGTGTTACTATCCCCTGAACATGCTAAATACTAGCAGAGAAGATGTCAGTCCATGATTAGTTGAGAGTTGTGTTATACATTTTATTTACCAATGTTTTACCCTTTTATATCACTGGCACACAGCTCCCTGCATTTCTATTTCCAGAGAGCTTTGTGTAATAGATTGTGAATGCAAGGATAGTGGCACAATGTTGCTCTATCCCTGTAGCAGTGAGTGTGTATACAGTTGTGGAGGCAGGCTTTTCTGCTTGAGGGATACTCTAATATTTTATCTCTATCCCTGCTTTCACAATCCCTGACAAAAAGCTTGCTTCAAACAGAAATTCAGGGAGCTTACTCACAGACTCAGGAACATAAAATTATAAGAATGTAGGTGAACATTAAAAAACAAAATAAGTATAGGCACTTTGAATTAACATATTGTATTTTCAGACTATGTCAAAAAAGAAATTACTGTAATTTTAAAGGGACATTAATGTCCCCAAAAAATATTTGCAGTTTTGTAGAGCTTAAAATATTAATCAATATGCTCCAAACACTATGTCTCAAACCGCTATGGTTTGAGAGTTATAGGGATTCAAAGTTCCCCCATTCCTCCCCTTCTCCTGATGTCAGCATCTAGCTGACAGCAGGAGATCCCGGTCCGGGGACCAACAGGTGGCTCTGCAGCAGAGCCCAAATCGTGTTACTTAAAAATAAGTCATTCAATGGAAAGGTCTACAAAGTGTGCGTGCAAACGGCACACTTTGTAGACCTTTCCAATTAATTAATTATTTTGCAATAAAGCGATTTCAGCTCAAATCGACTCAAATCACCTGCTGTCAGCTTTACAGCTGACATCAGGAAAAGGGGAGGGAGGGAAGGGGGAACTTTGAATCCCTATATCTCTCAAACCATAGCGGTTTGAGCGAGAGGTTTTGGAGCATATTGATTATTATTTTAAACTTTACAAAAATGCCAGTAATTTTTTGGAGACATTATTGTCCCTTTAAAGGGATAGTAATACTTATAATAAAAAAATATGTTGTAGAGTTTATCCCCCTGAGTAAAATATGAGTGCTCCCACTGCTGAGAGATATTTTATAAAAAATTATAACAGCTCAAACTTTATTTTTTTAGGTACAATATCACAGTGGCCTGAAAATTTACAGTGGCGCTGTTGCTACACCATCCAATGGACTGCTGTGGTCCATAGATCATAAATCTCCATAGGATGGTGTAGCAACTGTGCCACTGTACATTTTTAGGCCATTGTGATATTGCACCTAAAAAAAATCAACTTTGAGCTGTTATAATTTTTTTAATAAAATATCTTTCAGCAGTACCCTTGTTTTATTTGGGGACATAAACCCTACAACATATATTTTTTTACATCTTAAGTATTACTATCCCTTTAAAAATCGTAACTGTACTATTTTTTTAAATTTAGGGGCCGGAGAGTTTACAGTTCCCCTTTAAAAAACTGTATTTTTTCTTCTGAAATTGTCTTTCTTTTCTTTTTATTGTGACCTGTGTCATGAAGCTAAGGTGTTTAGCTATTTTTTGCTTTGTAATAATACATGTTTCTTCATAACAAACTCCTAAAGCACATCTAAATTTTCTTGATCTCCTCTCTTTCCTATTGAAAGAGTGCATTAAATAAAACACTATAGACTACACTAGATCTGGATGGCTGAATTACACTTAAAATTTGTCACAAAGTGAATATTCTATTACAGTTTCTTTCTCTGGTTTCCGAATGTAGGCATAAATGTTAGCAACCAGCTTAAATGTATCATTCAACAGAAACTTCATTGACTGTTTGAAATAGTTCTATCAATATCTAATCTTCTGTTGGATTTAATGCACAGTCTAGGTATTGGCTATGCCTTTCTAACATAATAAGATATCTGTCATTTTTGATATGTTATAAAAATCTACACTGAGTTTTAAAAAGAGCATATATTGTCTGGATAAGGCCCTGTCAGCATGTCTGTTCATTTTGTGACCCAGTGGATCAAGCACGTAGCTGATAGGGTCAGAGAAGTGCTCCCCCCCGGCTGTTTCCATGATGAGTCTAAACTATGAAAATCACTCCCCTAAATTCCAAGGGCCTTATTCTCCATGTAGTATTATTGAGGCAAACTTATCAGAAGAGAAATAAACATTTCTAACCCTTTGATTGCCATAAGGGTATCTAATGCATTGCAGATCAATGCATTGGATAACCCACTTACAATCAAAGTGTTTAATATGGCTTTTCGGGCCTTATCCACAAAAGAATATATGATCAATTCTGTAGCATAACAGGAGATATAAACCTCCCCACTTTTGTGTCTAGCAGTCTCCAGCAATGCATTGAAGACCTATCTAACATCTCCACCCCCAGTTCCAGCACAGAAAAAAACATTAGCTTATCAAAGCAAGAACAAAAAGTTTTTAACCCTTGATTGTGACTTCTATAGCGCATTCAATGTGCTAAATAATGGCCACAACTACATTTCAGAATGTGGGTGTGCCCATCAAAATATGGAGTTCTAGGCAATTTCCTACTCTGCCTATTGGGAAATCCAGGCCTGTCTATAATTGCATCTCTTTAACTTTCTGAATTGCTCCTTAAATGTTGTGGTTTCACATCACAGTGTAACTCTAGATTTTTTTCTAAATGTGCTCCCATAGAAGCTGAGAGTAAAATATAAGTTGTCCTTGTATTCATATTAAAATAAGAATGTTTTTGGAATATTTTGGTCATAACATTTGTAAATACTTACTTGTAGAAACTATTGTATTCTTCCAGGTAAGTCTGAGGCAAAAATAAGAATAGATTGAAACTGATATAGGTGGCAATGGAAACTATTTTGAGATAACAGCTAGACTTTACTCTTCTGTGAAAAATAATAACCATGAATATTATATGCTCTTACTGTTTCCATATAAGAACTTTACAGTAAGAATAAAACATTATCCATTATAGGGAAGACAGAATAAGTGGTATAAAAGCTCTCCAAGGTATGTTTCTTGTATATCGTATTTATCATGCTGAAAACATATGCAGATATTTTTGTAAGAAAGAGAATCTTTGAAATAATATTAATAACCCACAGAGCTTTTAACCATGAAGCTTTTTCTCCCAAATTTTTCCCTGTAGACTTGTTTGGAAATATTTTCCAGATTCCATGAATACTAAACAACAGACTTTACCCAGGAAAAGTCATGTGAAGTTATTGTGACTGTTTAAGCCTAGATCACATTGCAGTTGACATTATAAAGTATTCTATCTAAAAATTTCTCCAGGGCAGTTTGAAGAAGCCAGAAGCCCCTCACAAAATTGTGAATGGATACTCCCTGAAGCTCCTCTCCCCTTCCTATATGTAGGAAGAGCTAGCCACCAAGGCCAGATATCCCAATTGGCAAACTAGGCAGAGCTCCAAATTTTAAGGGATGCTTCAGCTATGCTGGCTACATTCACATTCTTAACTATGGCTGTGGTCAAAGCTATCTCAATGTTCCTACACTAATTGCATACGTTATTTACAAGCTATTATTTAACCACTTGGGGCAATGCATTGGGGATATCTCTAGCAGCCAAAGGGTTACAGCTTTTTTTGTCTTTGCTTGGGATAGGCCAGGGTTTTTTTCTATGCTATAAAACAGTGGATAGGACTGGAGGTGGGGGTCATGTGAGGAGTGGGAGTAGAGCTGTTGTGCATGGACACCTACAGTGCCTTGCCTTGCCTAGGGGTTCCTGGAATGTAAATCCAACCCTTCTTGCCACATTTGTGTTTAGTTAAGCAAGAACAACCTCTCTCCTCTGATCATAAAATTAAATTGTTTCCTTCCTTCGCGGATACAAGCTGGGGCCCCTTGAAACAGGACACCCCTGTCAAATGTACACCCATGCACTAAAATGCCCCTAAGTTTCCCTATATACTTTAATGGAAATTTGTTGCATAAAAACAGTTGCTAACACTTACTGTATAAGATTATATAGAACCTTGAATATAGTGCATCTTACCCTATACTTTAACTGGGATTTAATGCTTTGGAGTCATATCTAGTACTCAAGGGGTTAAAGCATGGAAATGTATGTTTAGTTTTATATATAGGCTAAATGGCTCAATGGAACAGGCCCTGCTACTTTAGTTTTATAATAAATGTCTCCTTTGTATAGTATCAGAAGTGAACTTTTCCCAGATAATTGAACACTTACATAGGAGAAAGTGAATTACAAAAGTAGCTTAACCTTTCACCCTATCATTATGTTTAATTTCAATGCTGCACAGCATGCAACATAATTCCTACTTCATTAAGCTAAATAAATACAAAAACTATTAACTACATCTTTTATTGTAGATGAAAGCATCAGCAATAAAGTATCCTCTTGCTATGAATGGTTCCTGAAACATTTTAAAACATTTTTTATAATTTGGTTTAACCTTCAAAACGCAAAACAGGTTAAGGTGAATGCATCATTTATATGCTTTGTTTCTATTGTCTTTCACCTGTTTTTTCTATTCAGTTGTGTCAGTAGGGATGAGCGAAAGGTTTGAGAAATTTCCTGCAGGGATTTTCACAAGAACACGATTTCACACATTTTTAATGAAACTTCCTGCCCATAGACAATACATAAAAATGTTCTCCTTTTCACCACTACCAATAAAGCTCTTGCTGGAACTTTGCCATATTTTGCCTATGAAGTGGAAAAATAAATAAGTGAAATGAAAAGTCATGAGTCCTACAGCAACATATGCCTCGAAAAAATTGTTAGCAGGGTTGTGCCTTTGTCCATTACCCACAAAACTGACTTCCTGCTTAAGTAACATTGGAATAATCATCCTTGAAAAATAACTGCGGCTTGGGATATTCAAATAGGGTGCAAAACATGACATCAGTTCTTTAAAGCCTCTGTTTTCAACAAAAGAAAAGGCCAGCATGTCAACTGCCAACATTTTGGCAAGTTTACTACTCAATCTGTGCACTTTTTCATTGTTTTTTGACATCTTTCTAAGAAATTTGCAAGTGTGGGATGGCAGTACATAATAGAAGAATGGTGTAACTTTATTGACATATCAACAACAGCACTTCTATTATGTACCCCGGAGCCCTGGAAAAGTTTAGGAGTACTTCTGCTGCTGATATTTGTGGCAACTTTGACCTGTTGATGGTGTGTCTTCAAGTGTGGCTGAGTGGGGCTTGGACTTTGGAAGTGGTGAGTGACTATGCTGATAATAACTTACAGGATGACTGTGTAGTTTTGGGCATATTTGCTAGTCCAAGGTCAGATTTTCCAATTGTTTTCTCAAAAACCTTGAAGACAGACACAGTACTCCTTTTCAATGGTAGAAGATTGTGCCTTTGACTTCCTGCTAAATTGGTGACCATGTCATCATCTTTCTCACTATCAACGTCATCTGTATCTGAAGAAGAGGAGGGATATATTCTAGATCTACATCTTCATTATCAGTTATTATTAGGTCATCCTTAGCATAACCAGTGTTTCTTGTCCACTACCTTTATATCCCTCTAGGCTTTTTAGAGGTCTCAAAAATTTCTTTTTACTTTTTTGTTTTCACAATTTTCACTACAAATTTTAGGATAAGTGTTTTTGTGCTGGTTTGTCTCACTGTCAGATGCAGCAGTTGGTTGAACTGCTTTACCTTCTTCTATTATGCTATCATCAACACTAGAATGTGACTAATTTTCATCTCCAGTGTTCTTACATGGTGTTTGTACAGTACTGGCAGTGGTGGTAGAATGTTTGGTGAAACATTGACACTACATCTTCTTCGGGAAGAGAGGGATCACCATCATTTATTACACATGCTGAAGGAACCATGGCTGCAGTCAGGTTTTGAAATACCACTTTATTTATTTCTCCCCTGCACTGCTTCTATTCCTACTCCTACCCCTTGTGTGTTTGCTGGACATTACTCAGATACTGTGTGTGTTTTACTGTAAAGTACACAACAGAACTGATTGTGTGTGATGTATTGCCTTGGCTCTTAACAAAATTCTCAATCTCATCCAGTATCAATCAAGTCTGCCTCAGTCACACAGCTCATGTCAGAGTCCCTGTCAGCTGTCACGTATTTATTTATGTATTTTTTTAAAATTAAACAATTAGAATAGAAGTAATTTATGTCAGTTAGAATATCAGGCATTGAGATATCTACAATCTGATCATAGTATTGTGATATGCAATGCAGACAAAGGTGGTAGTAAAGTGGTTTTGGATGCATCTACTTACCATTATGAATCTTTGAGACAGCGCAATGATTGTGATTTATATAGTAAACTCAGTAAGGACCCCACTGACTCATATTCACTTACTTTGAAGAAATTGGTGGAGGAGGGGGTTTCTTTAGGATTTTATGAACACTCAGGTATCTGAAGCTTTGAATGTTGTTAATCCTATTATTCCCATTTTCCACCACCTACCTAAAGTTCATAAGGATGTGTGACCTCCAGTGAACTTGTAATTGCTTACTTGCAACCACTGGTTTTGCAGCTAAAAAGCTATATCAGAGACTCAGGGTATTTGTTAAGTGTTCTATCTTGTATATAGGATTTTGAAGGCTTTTCTTGGGGGTCCCTAAAGGTTACATCTCTGTACTCTATGATCCCCTATGATAAGGGGATGCAGGTCATCAAATGCCATTTAGACATTTGCTGTGTTTATTCTGTGGATGAAAAGTCCTTTATACTTATGTATGTTGACTATTTGCTAAGACATAATTATTTTAAGTATGATGGAACTTTTTATTTGCAAATCTGTGGAACATTGATGGGTGAAAAATTTGCTCCATCCTTTGACAACCTCTAAGTGGGTTGGTTTGAAGCGTTCCATGTTTTTGGCTCCAAAAATGTATATAGAAGGTATGTATTTGGAGTGGTTCAAGTGATCTGTATAATCAGTTTGCAGTGTATATGAACTTCAATTAACTGAATTTACAATTCCCATTTGAACATCATTATAATACCATCTGTTTTCTGGATCTGCAGTTGAGTTTCTCTGGTCAGTTGATTAATACTACAATCTACAGGAAGCCTTGTGCTGGTAGATCTTTACTGCATGCAAGATCCTGTCATCCTAGACATGTGGTTAGAGGTGTACCATATGTACAATTCTTGATAGTTTATAGGAATTGTGCAACTGACAAGGAATTTCATAACCAATTTAGTGAACTCTTTGAACATTTTATACAATGGGTCAACTCTATTGATTTGCTTCATGAATCTTTTGGTAGAGTAGTATCCCTGAATAGGAATGATTTGCTAGATTGGAAACAATCCACAGAGAGTGGTGATATGTCAGTTGGTATATCCTTCTTTACAGAATATAGTTTGGAGTTTCATGAAATAAAAGAGATTATTAGGAAGCATCTACCTATCCTATTGGTTGATGAGTCATTGAATCATGTATTGGATAGGGGTTGGTAAATTTATAGCAAAGATAGTTCCAACATTAGCTAATATGCACTCACCAAATCTTTTTCATAGTGCGCCGGTGAGGCCATCGACCTGGTTCCATATGTTTAGTATGTATAAGTGTGGAGCAAGAAGATATGTTTCTTGTGACTATGTCAGGACTGGTAAGCAATTTGACAACACAGTGACAAGAAGGATATATAATATTTGTCAGTATATTAATTGTCGCACTACAGCTGTAGTGTATTTGATTATGTGTCTCCAATGTAAGAAACAATATGTTGGTCGTACAAAATGCCAACTTAGGGAGTGGATGAGAGTATATTCTTTCAATTAATTACAGAGATGGCACAAAACCAGTGGCAAGACATTTTATGAAATGTATGAATTCGGCTATTGTCAAATTTATTTTCCAGGGGATTGAGAGGATATCCCTACCTGAACATGGAGGGGATATTATTTATCTCTTAGATATAAAGTGAAGTGGATCCTTTATTTGAATTCATATTCACTGCAGGGTATAAATTCAGAACATGATGATTCACTGTTTATTCATAAATAATCATGTTTTATAACGTGGTCTTCCTTATGTACAGAATCTTTGTCATAACTTTAATTTATGCTTTTATATAGGTATTATGGTTCTTAATGTATCCTTATGAGTCAAATTTTCAATTTTGTATCTATATATTAAATGAAGTATTATATGGATTCTCTATCATTATACAGTTCTGTGTTATTTAACATAAGAAGACGGCTACATATATTAGATATTAATGTTGCCTTTTGATAGAAGACTTCAATACTTATTTTTATTTTACATTTTTCAATTTATATTTTATTTTATATCTAACCCACTCTGATCCTTAAGACATGTTGGGACCATGCATTTAATATTCTTTAACATATCTATATCTATGTTATAACGGAACTTACTAACAGCAATTAGTTTTTTTTATATGTATTGGATTTGATCTTCATTTTGTTTCTGTTGTCCTCTGATTAAGTGACAAAGTCATGAAATGCATAAGGCAGATTGTGTGGTGCTACTCATCTCCATTTTCATCTTTTTTCCTTTTGTTTGTATCTTTGTTTTTAATGTGAAGATTTACTTAAGTCCTTATTTTATGGAATATCTGCTTGGCTTCTAAGTTACTCATCGGTCTGTTGAGTGCTCCCTTCAGGTGTCTTCTGATTCGTGGAAACCATAGCTGTGATTGTTGGGGGATGCACCAGAGCATACAAGGCCTCAAAGGCCCAGTGAGTGTACTTATGCTTACTCCAATGATTTCCATGCTAAATGTTGTATATCAGCTTTTATAGATTTAAGTAGCAGCTAACTCTTTCCAACAGCATTTGAAATAATAATTCAGGCTAAAGTTGGGTTAGTATACTATCTATGGCACTGCAGCAGCTAGTCTTTTTAAGGTTAACACTTAGAGTGCCAGAAGTGTACCCAACACATTGTGAAGCAGTGCATTGTATACCCCTCTGGAACGCAAATTCTCCTATAATAAACCTCTATTTTCCTCAATCTAGGGAAACAAATAACAGCACTCCAGTACTCTATAAGTGCAGGACTGTATGGGACTGAGGTTTTTAATAAAAGGTGAGCTTTCCCTTAGTGTAGTGTTCAAACAAAGCTGTTCCTGCACTCTGAAAAGTCTACTCTACAATCTCTTTCCTCCACTTGTTATGATCTGCTGTCATTCTCAAAGACACCCAGATTTCTAGGTGAATTACATATCATGAAAAAGAAAAAGGGAGTTGAGCACAGTGAAAAACATGTGTTAAGTTATTCTAGATACTGGAAGGATAACATATGAAACAAGACAAAATGGTAGAAACAAAGACATTTGATGAATAAAACTAAAGATAAACTTGATCTTTGATGAGTTAGTTGACTTGCGCAAGTGGAAGCTTGTGGAATTCATCGGAATATGTACATGCAAGTGTTAAACAGACCTATATACATATAGCATTCCATGTCCAATGTTCTGGAGGCTCTAATCGTTTACTTCCTTTCTCCTTGGGGTCATACGTCAAAGTAAAAATAACCCAGATTTGGCTATTACTCACCATGCTTACTTTTATAAAGCTTGCAATACAGCACATCAAAAATCACTTGCTTAGTGAGAGACCAAAATGTATGGTACATTGACATCCTTACTTGGTCCACACCAAAGTCATGAGGATAGATTCATAGTGAGGGTTAGCCAAATCCAGTTCATTTTTTTCTATGAACTATTAGCCTAAGGAGCTAGGAACCAAGCAGTTAGATGGACACCGGCCTCTTTCTCTGTATATATATATATATATATATATATATATATATAATATTTATATATTTTTACCATTTGCATATACATATTCAGAAGGATTGCTGCACTTGCTCAAATTTACTGTTATCTGACTAAAACAGCCTTATTGTCTAAAGGAGTCAAATCTGTGTGGTTTGTTTCTCTGGATATATACTGGATATTATGAACACAAATGCAGAAGAAGATATAGTGTTCCTTTAACATGCCTTTGTATACATCCATGCATGTTAGATGTGCCTTACTGGATTACGCAGTAGGGGCAGCAGGGAGCTCATCTAGAGTGCCAAGTTTTGAATGGTGTCTCATCAGAGCTCGTGCACCCTTATTCAGTACTGTGTTATGGCCAGAGCAAACCTGCTTCCGCTGCTCCAGACATCTACTAATAGTTTTAGGTGGCTGGTTTATTTACCAGTTTACATACAACGGGCACAGCAGATGCCTTCCATGAGATGTAAATATGGCATTGTAGATATATAACTAAATTTAAATAAAGTGAATAGACTAATGTAACTTTCTGTACATCCTACCATGTTACTTCTTGACTTCAGAAATAAAAGGGCTAGTCGTCGGCTGTACAATAGGAAATTCTATGAGAACATTCACTCTAAGATCTTCATGGGAAGCGATTTATTATATCTCATGCAGCATGAGCTCTCAGTGCAGCTAAGACATTTCCACTCTCAGACATCCTACTGTGAAACAACAGTATTGGAGAATAATTATTGCTGCTGCTTATTTGTCTCCAAAGCTGTGAAGATCAACACTTTAAATACCAGCAAACAGAACAAAATAGCAGCGTGAACACATGACAATAAAGATTTTACACTCTATATCTTCCAGCAAGAGTTGTTTGAATCATCTTACCACAGTTCAACAACACAATTGCTACAACAGCCAATTCACGTATCTATATTATTAAATTAACTAATCACTGAGGCTTTGCAAGAAAATCCATCTTCCTAATGGCAAACTGGATCATAAGCCGAGCATAGACAGCTGCTCATTTATGCACTGAACATGTCCATCTGTCTGTCACAGTCTTGCCAACCCTGTCTGTCCCTTATTATTGTATGTATGTATGTATCTTTATTTATATATCCCAAAGTCTGTACACAGCACTTTACAGAAGTTGTAATAGTACCTTACAAAAATACAGAACCGAGTTAAGAGCATTAGGCTAAAGTGTGATCACTGCATTATTTTTGGTGGAAAGTGCAGCAAAGGGAATCATACAACATACAGAAACAGTAGGAGGAGGATCATAAGTGGAATTACAAGGCACAGTGAAGGAAGCACAGAATGGTTCTGATGTGACTATCAGTGCGCACAAGGAGGATATTGGTACTGAGATGCCTCCTTAAGCAGGTGGGTTTTGAGGAGATGCTTGAAAGTGATGAGAACCTTTCTGAAAAGAGAAGTAAAGATGGGTCCAATGACAAGTTAATGGAAAGTGTAGGAGACAAAACCTGGACCACTTTTCACCAAAACTGAGATATCAGTGGGCACGACCACCAAATGTGGCACAAAGTACCATCAGCCTGACCACTCCAGCACAGTGACGACACCTGAGGGTAAAATTGATGAAGAAGTTGAAGCGATCTATACTAGCAAGTGATCAACTTGTAATTGGCTTCCATTGCAGTTACATTCCTAGACGAGAAAAGAGATCCCCAAAAAGCTCACTCCCACGACACCGGCGATATTGAGATCTGGAGGTCAGGCTCCCATAATAATCTGTACGAGGGGCAATGAGAAGCATCTAACGAATCTGCCAGCCAGGTATACAGTTTGGTGATGGTATGTTGAAGTTGAAAGGTCCGCAGCCCATCAGTTCTCAGTAGCAGGTGACTTAACAGCTTGAATGAAGTGAGATTGTGTATCAGACAAAGCCATTCTGTGCCATTAGTGAGCACATCAGCAACCAACAAATCTTGTCCAAGGCCCCAGCCCAAAAAGGCTGAGCTAGACATCCCAGTGGGACCGCAGAGTTCCAGCAGCGCAGCACCAGCGAAAGCAAAGGGTGTTTGTAGATTGCAGAAGAGATATGAGACATGGGGCACCAAGGCAATCACGTGACAGGCAGTTGATGACACAAAACCCGTTGCAGGAGCACCCAGGCTTTTGAGGATCCAGAAAGAAACCAATGAGGTATGGCACTCAGGAGCGTACCTTTATAATAACGAGACACATCCGGAACACCCAAACCACCATGCCGGCGATTACAAGAGATATGGAAGAACTTAAGACGTGGGGTCCTTCTCCCCAGATGAACTTTTTAAACATGTATTGCAACATTTTAAGATTAGACTTAGGAAGGAAGATAGGAAGGGTCTGAAATAGGTATAAGATCTTAGGAAGAAAGATTTGAGCAGATTGATCCTACCAGTCCATGATAACCTAAGGAAGGAACATCTCCCGAGATCTATGGATAGTGAACGAGCCAAAGGAACATAATTAAACTGGTACTAGTCAGACAGAGAGGGGGTAAGTTGAACTCCAAGAAAAGAAATGGAACCTTTCGCCCACTTAAGAGGAGCCAAAGATTTAAGGTGACGTACGCAAAGAGGGTACAGATTGATATTAAGGACCTCCAAATTTGACGTATTCATCTTGAAGTTGCTCAATTCCCCAAACTTAGGAAGTAAGGAAGGAAGGATCGTCAGAAGGGAGATCTCTGGATTATAAATTGAGAAAATGACATCATCTGCAAACAAGGAAATCCTATGTTCCGCCCCCCTCCCCACCCAGACTACAGAAATAAAAGCATGTGCCCGAACCCTGGAAGACAAAGATTCCATAACCAAGACAAAAATTATAGGGGACAACGGACATCCCTGCCTGGTACCATTAAACAACATAAAAGGATCAGATAAAAAACATTTACACAGACTCAGGCAGATGGATTAGCATAGATCTTCGAAAGAAAGCCACGGCCCAGCCCAAATCCTCAGAGTGATGCTTCCAGATAACCCCAGTCCACTCTGTCAAAAGCCGTTTTGGAATCGACGGAGAGAAGGAGAGCAGGGTCCCCACAGGAGTTTGCCTGGAGGCGGAGCAATTTGATTGTATTGTCCCGTGTCTCTCTCTCCGGGACAAAACCAACCTGATCAGTGTGTATGATATCAAACAAGAGAGATTGGAGATGGTTAGCTAAAACCTTGGAATAAACTTTCAGATCTATATTGAAGAGAGATATGGGCTGAAAGCTAGCGCATGCAGAAGGATCTTTACCCAGCTTGGGAATAAGCGAGATGTGTGCATCCGCTATGCTAGGATGTAGATGAATAGTGTCAGGAAGGTCATTGAAAGAAGCCGTAAGCAGCGGAGCAAGCAGGTGCAAATATCGGCAATAAAAAGCCAGAGGGAATACCTCAGGACCAGGGGATTTCCCGACAGCCATCTGTTTGATTGCCAGCTCTACTTCCCTTGAGATGTACTCAAGTTGGGCCTCTGTGGGCGAGATGGGTCTACCAGGTTTCAGCTCATAGAGAGCAGCATAGAAATCTTTAAAAGATGAAGTAATCACAGGTAAGTCTCGAACAAGGTCGCCAGAAGCGGTAGGAATAGAGGAGATGGTTTTAAAGGCCCTATGATCTTTATATTGCTAGGAGAGCCACCATCCACCTTTATTAGCATGTTCATAGAAGTGGAGTCTGGGCCAGACAGAGGATCGATTGATCTGAGTTGTAAGAAAGGAACAGACCCGTTCCCTGCAACACTTAACTTGAGCTAAATCCTCGGCACATTGCGCCGTAGCTAAGGCCCCAAATGAAGCAGATAATTCCTCCTTGGCTTTACTTCTACAGCGTGTGGCAAGCTGGGTACAGTTACCCCATAACACACACTTCAATGCTTCCCAAGACATAGTTGGGGAAGAGACAGAGTCTGGATTAGTAGCCAGGTAGTTCTGTATGCACTCTTTGAGGTGCCGGGAAGAGTCCTGGTCTGAAAGGAGTGAGGCATCCAACCTCCATCCTCTAGACCAGGGCTTTTTTTAATTTTTAGTCCTTTGCTACTAGACAGACCTGAAAAGTTACTCTCCACTGCAAGCCAAAACATACCCACCAGGGCTGAATTTCTACTCGCCAGGGCTAAATTTTCACTCGCCGTTGGCTAGTGGCGAGTGGAAATTTTGAGCCCTGCTCTAGACACCAGCAAAAGACATGGGAAACTGCAAAGTGATATCCACGGGGCCATGATCTGACCACATTGCTGGATGTATAGCGGCAGAAGAGGCATAATGTAGATGAGCCTGAGATAAAAAGAGAAAGTCTATTCTAGAATGTGAGAGTTAGAAAAAAAGGTATAAGAGCTAGCGGAAGGATTCAATAAACGCCAAACATCCATAAGGGAGTGATCCTGCAGAAGTTGTCTCACCTTGGCATAATGGGTCAGGGACAAGCTGGCAGATCTAGCAGAACAATACACAGTCTGATCCAGAACAGTGTTGAGGTCCCCGCCAACTATCAGAGCACCCTCACAGAAAGTGCTCAAATCTTGGAGGACATCATGAAGAAAAGATAGTTGACCAGTATTAGGTGCATAGACATTAACCAAGGTGAGGGGTAAGAAACCCACCCAACCCTTGACAAAAACATATCTACCCATATCTTCCCTCAGCACATCGTCACACTCAAAGCAAAAGATTTATGCAATTGCAATTTAGCGATACCAGACTTTTTACACGGAGCGCTTCTCAAAAATGAGGTAGGCCATTGTTTGCTGCATAGTGAAGGCACCTGGGCCACTGCAAAACGTGTCTCCTGAGCAAAACACACCTGGCCCCCTAGTCGAGAGAGATCTCTAAATAACAGAGAGCATTTGAACAAAGAGTTAAGCCCCCTGGCATTAGCCGACACCACTTTGAAAACAAAAGACATTGTGATAGAAAGTCTGAAGCAAAACCAGTCTCTTAAGCTAGCTAGGATCTGTGGGGTTGCCCAACTCAAGGAGGGGAGGAAAGCAGGGGAAGCAGTGGGGGGGATGGGAGAAAGTAGGGAAGGAAGGCAGGGGGAAGCAGTGTGGGGGGGAGATACAGAAGAGTATCAGACAAGTTCAGATAGAGAGAGAAAAGAACGAAAAAGAGAGAATAGAGCACAGATGGGTAGTAGAGAACCAAAGAGGAACTACTGTTAGAACTGCAGTACCAGAGAAAAATAAGAAAGAACCACTCTATGAAAGCCTAGAAAGGCTTAAACCAAAGCGGGTACAGGGGAGTATAAATGAAATACAGCAACACATCATGCAGCCCATAATCAAGAGCAGATAAAGGGTGTAGGCAGTAGATCAGAAAGGTCATGAGAAACCCCAAGACAAAACTCCAATGTAGGGGTCAGAAAGATAACTATCGTAAAATGCTAGGGGGACATGTGCGGATGCCGGAGGCTGAACCAAGAAGCCCCCACCTCTCCAAACACAGAGGCGCACCCTAGGACAGCCACCACTGCCAGCCCCACAGCCCCTACTCTGAAAGCCCAGAAAAGGGTTAATGCCACAAATGGCAAAGCAACATTGAAAAAGCAAGCCCTCAACAAGAAATAAGTAAATGAAGCACACATTTATCTATAGATGAACAGATAAGCACAATGATTCAATAACAAATTAACATAATCCAGAGCAATCGTGAGCCACCTAAAAGGAGCTGCCACTGAGGGCCCATATCAATGACCACAGAGGCAAAACAACAAAATGCCAGCCTCCCTGGCCATCAACACAAGAACAGAACCGCGAATATAAAAACCCGTGTTAATGCAACCTCATCTCCAAATAAGAAGGGAAGGGATACCATGAGGAGAGCCGAGAGGGTAGGCCAAAGACACAAGGGTAAGAGGGAAGAGGGCAGGAGAAGGTGTAGATGTGCAGCAATGATTCCAGGTCAGACATCACTCGAACATTCAGTTGTCATTAGCATCATACAATAAAGAAACATATGGAAATGAAAACAGATCCATACTATAACAGTACCAAAACAACAAAACCACACTGTACAAAATCATGATATGGCAACACAGTATGATGACCCAGGGCAATCGGAAGCCACCCAAAAGTAGTGACCACTGAAGGCCCAAAACGGTGCCCGTGCAGGCAAGGCATTGAAATGCTAGTCCCCCCGGCCACTGACATTGAGAACCAGTGAATGAGTGGAGCTGTTGACATATAGGCCAGAGTCGATGCAACCACACCTCCATTAGGAAGGGAGGGGGAGAGGGATGCCAAGAGGAGAGCTGAAGGGGGAAGCCAAAAACAAGGGAACTAGAGGGAAGGAGAGAGATGAAATGGTGACGTGGTGCAGCGACCCCAAGCCAAGCAACCCTTGTACAGATATGCAACAGTGGTCTCACACAGGAAAGGGACCCAAGTCAACTTAAAACAATAAACTGTCTGAAGGGTGGATACTGGACAAAGAACCCAGGAGCAGGACTAGGATGCCCCGGTAGGACAGAAAAGGAGTATAGAGAGACTCCTCTAACAAGGGCAGGTGGAGAGGAGCTAGGGAGCAATGCTGGGGCGCGGTGCTAGCGGTCGTAGGCACCTTATAGTGTGTTGAGCTGCAGCCAAAGCCTGATAAAGTTGCTGGCCGTGAAGCCAGATGACACCCTTCAGTTGAGCTGAAGAAGGTCCCAGGTAACACACTATAAAGAGGGCTTACACCACCTGCCCCAGGGAGAGTCTATACTAGAGCAAATAGTGTAGAACTCACCAGGCAGAGGGATGAGGGACAACAGGCTGAGAGCACAGGGCAGGTAGGTAGGCAGAGCAGCTGTAGGTCCACAGTCAGGTTGGGAGTCCAGAGGAGGTAGGTAGGTAGCTGGAGGTCCAGCAGAAGTAGGTAGGCAACAGGTGATCCAGAGGGCTGTGGCAAGGCACCTGAAGTTCCAGAGTCAGGTTGGGATTCCAAAGGAGGTCCAGAGGATTTGGGAAGAGAAGCTGGAGGGCAAAGCAGCAGGGGATCCAACTGGGCGACGAACAACCAACCCAACGGAACAAAAGGCTGGAAGAAGGCTAAGGCCAGCGTAACAAGGACGAGGGAGCGCAAGGACAGCTCTAATCCCCAACAGAACGCCGACTACTGAGCGCCGAGTCTCAGCCGAGTGTCCATGATAACAGGAAGAAAAGCGTCATGGCGCTGACGTAACCATATGTCTAGGTGTCTGATGTCTGCACATGCACAGACACGCCATGGAAGATGAAGCGGGCACCAGGGATCTCCCTGCTCGGCATCCAGGACCGGGCAGGTACCGACACTGTCCCAGTTTTCATGTCCTTAAATAGCTGGCATCAGGGATGTAGAAACAGGGCCCCACGTGTATAAAGAAAAATACCAAAAGGTCAGCCATCAGAATGTTGCTTCCGAGGGTCAACACCAACAGTTTCTGTAGAGAATCTCTTGGAAGGAGGATAGGAGTCATGCCAATACAGATCCTGAGGAGACTGTCCTCTGCGGGCTGACACGGGTCCAGCAACTCCTCCAGAAGTAAACGTAAAGCCAGAGGGAAGGTTGATAACAGAGCAAAACTTTTGGATTTCTTCAACGTGCTGGAGGATGTTGCCTTCCATCATAGGTGACTACCATAGAGAAGGGAAAACCCCACCGGAGCTCATCAGCTAGCGGTTTAAATTGACTTCTCAATTGTAGAGTGCTTGCAGACAGACCATTGAAGAGGGTAACCTTGGACTCCTCATAAGATAAAATTACGTGCTTTTTGCATGATCACTTCCTTTTGTGCAAAATAATGGAGGCAGCAAATGACATCCCGTGGGCGATCTGCTTGTTGCATCCGCAGACATAGAGTGCGGTGTACCCGATCAGTCTTGACTCCGTCCACATCCTGGACAGCAAGAAGGTCACCAAACATTTTCTGAAACATAGGTGCAAGTACTGAGTTTTCCACCGACTCCACGAGGCCCTTTATCCGTATATTCGAACGGTGTCCATGATTCTCTAGGTCATCCAACTGGTTACATACAAATTCTATAGCATCATCTTGCAGTGCGATGTTTCACTGCATATCCACCTGTTTAGATAGGATAGAGTCCTGGGGCTCCTCTGTATATTTGACACGGGCCCCAACATTATGTAGATCAAACCATAAGTCTGATATGTCACGTCTAATTGAGTCTCGAAGGAACAAAATGAGACCTTCCATATCAGCTTTAGTAGGCAAAAGTTTTAGGTTCTGGCAAGTCACAGCCTGTGAAGCGTCGGGGGAACGGTTCTCCTTTTCTGAGCCTCCTATATCGGTGATATGCAAGATGGCTCCGATGGAGCAAGGCTTCCTCTTGTCTTAACAGGTCTTGAGCTGAAATAAGTACCAATAGAGGTAGATTTCTTTCTCCTATCCGGCATAACCATGGCCTGCAAACTAGGGAGCATAATTCACACCCTTCCAAGTGCAGAAAGTAGCTAAGAAAAGCTTTTAGAAGCAAAGGGCTCAGGAGCTCAAGGTTCACGCATCCGCCATGCTCAACGTGCAACCACGCCCCCTCTGATAGTTAGATATTTTAATATTTTTGCTTGTATTTTTACTTTTTTTTCACTTGGGAGGTGACATAATGACTCATTTTATAATATTGTAAATGGTATAGTTAATACACATTCTTTTCTAATGAAGGCATGTTGAAGACTCTGCGTAACTTTTTTCTCTGGGGTATTGCAACTACCTGCGGCCTCTCTTGTCTCTTCTGAAGTCATGACAGGGCCTTATGTACAAAACAAAACAGGAGCATTTCTGGAGCAAACCAACTGCACCATAGGGGACAAATAAAAACTCCCATTGATTTTTATTTCTCCTTTAAACTCTTGAATGCTATTGAAGGCTTCAGTGCATTGCTTCGCGTTGAAGATCTCTGCAGCATTCAAAAGTTAAAATCTCCATTTAAATCAGGAGTAATTTGGGAAATTTTGATTTCTCCCCTACAGTGCAGTTGGTTTGCTCCAAAACTGCTCCTCTTTTTTCTGCTTTGCTTATTTTCTATTTATTACCTTTCTTAAAAATATTACTTGTGGGATTCGTGGCCAGATAACACACATAGCTCAATGCAAGAAATGTGCGCATCTGCTAAAGGTATTTTTGTGCGCAGACAGATTTGCGCATGTTCTAATCCAGGAAGCTGAATACAGAACGCTTCTTGAATTGCTCATAAACAATTATTTTTTATGTCAACACTACACAGATATATAAAATTGTTTGCAATAGCACTTCCTGCATTAGGCGCATTCACTATTCCACTCACACAGATTCGTTAATCCTGGCCACGGCCACAAAAAAAAAATATGCGCAGCTGTTTGCTAATCTTGATTTTTCATGCGCAATTCAACAAAATCATACTTAAACCTATTCCCTAGTTGTTTTCACATGGGAAATAGTGATTGCGCATGCTTCCTGCATTCCTGTAACATCTTGAATGTCAGCAACATGAACACAAGAAAAATCAAGATCTTGCACTCTTTAGGCCCCAGCAAAACTGTTTTAACTGACAAGTGACAGAATCAGTCAGATGAGGAGATCCTTCCTGAGGTGGATGGCTGAGTCTGAGACTTTGTGGAGTGACAAAATATTCAGGCATATATAAATGTAGCATGTATTGAAGACAGTACATGAATATCTCTCATATTTGATTTATACAACAAACCCATCTGTGAGCTTTGAAACTGCTGGTGATCTACCAGCTCCTTCTTGCACCTCATTATACATTGACCAGTAGGAACCTGCCTTCCACCTGTTGGATGAATATTATAAACTGTTTATGTCTACTTGATTGTAGCTTAATTTGTCTTTCATGCCTGTTCCAGATGTCATGATATTGTTTTTCTCTCTGCTGTACTTTTGTAATTTTGTAATTCTTTCAATAAAGTTTGTCTTTCAAAACAAAAATCAAGACAAACAGATAGGTACAATTTGAAATACTGTGTTATTTTACACACATTCCCTCCTACATCTGCAAGAAAAAGAGGGGCAAGCATATACTGAAAAGTGACGGTGCTTCACCAGCTGATGTGTTCTTTATCTTTAATTACAAGGTGAAGGTTATCAAACTAACAGGGCTATCCTATACTGTACTTTAAAAATTAACATTGCAGTCCTTGGCTGAGAAAGAGAGAACTGCTGAAATGTTGACACTAGCAACTAGTGTGTAGAGGCAGACAGATAAAGATAGTGAACTGGAGTTTCTTGATTTGAGTATTGTTGATAACTAGTTCTCTGGACAGTTGCAGTGAATGTGCATGTGATTTGCAGACAGTGACATTGACAATTTAAAATAATTTTCACTGCTAGGTGTCACCTGAACAAGTACTGAGAGTTAAAGAGAACGTTAGAGACATATTTTGTACATAACAGCTCTCTCATTTACTTTATAGTAAAAATCAACATCATTATATCCATGAAATCATTTCATTCATCATCATCAGCATCACTGCTTTCAAGTCCAATCCCCACCCAGTCACACTCATTATAATTGACTTAACAGCATAAAAGTTCAGCAACACTGACACCTATTGCTAGAACTACAACAACATCTAACCCCAGTAGTAGTAGTAACAGCCATTCAGGAGGAACCCATCACCTATGAAATCTTCAGTACAGAGATGCCTCACAAATTATCCAAAAGATAAACATGTTGTTATCTTTTGTTTCTGTAAAAAATGTATGAATGTGACAAAAAAAAATCAATGACTAGCATCAGTGGAAGCACTCCTAAATGTGCAGAGGACAGGGGGAACATAATACTATTGCTGTAGATGTCTCAAAGAATGTGACATTTTCCTCAGTAACACTAAAACCCATGTTGCCTACTGATGCTGTTCAATTGCAAAGAACTAAGGATAATGAATCTGTCGGATGTGACAAGAGTCATAGAGTCCCCACATTCACTGCCATGACCACCACCACTACCCCTAGTCATTTTGTTAAACCGTTAAAGTAACACAGTTCTTCTATTTTCTGCCAACCTACCCTTAATGAGTTCTTAGAAGAAGTAAAAAAAATACACAAAAATATCCAAAAGTGCTTTTGTGGAATGGCAAACTTGCTAAATGTTAGTGGATAACACATTGTCCAATGTGTTTGTTAAAGAATTGATGAAATATCCCAAGCCACAGTTATTTTTCATTAATATCTGTGGTAAAGTTGTACAAGCAGTTAGTTAGTGTAGTGGACAAGGGGAATACTAACACTTTTTTCCAGGCTTATTCTGCTTTTGGACATAGCCTATTAACAACTTCTACTTACAACTGTGGATTTCTCAACTTCAGTCTTCAGCAGCACTAGCACAGGAGGAAAATTGCAAAGTTCTCAAGAGAATTTCATTGGTGGTAGAAAAAAAGGCAGATATTTTGTGTATTATCTATACTCATGAATTTCCATGTAAAAAAGAGGCAAATTGTATATTATACATGAAAATTCCACCGAAATTAAAAACCCATACTTTTTACACATCAATAGCTTTAACCATTTACGGACCAGAAAGATGTAGAACAAATTGCTTCACAATGTATTGCACACTCTGGTCTCTAAAGGATCAAAAA